>CM076614.1:28500975-29230995 GCA_038502775.1 Hippodamia convergens
GAACAAGGAAATTCGGCAACGTCGAGCGTAGGCCTACCAGAGACCCACGAAACGATAGATTTTCAGTAGGGCGAGTTTTGTTGATAGCGTAGGTACGTGTGTTTGAATTTTGTTGATAAATCGTAGTGTTTCAGTGAATAAATGGCTGGAAATAAGTGAACTTTATGGGAACTCAAAAACTGTTTTTTAGTGAAGTGCAATGAAGGTTTCGTCTGATTTTCTTTACTAAATTGAGATCATGTACTGGATAGGTTGGAGGTTAGGTTAGAATTTCAATTGCGATGAAAATAGTTCCGATAATCATAGGAAATTAATTTCAAAAGTTTGTCCATTTCAGATTTATATTATTTGCAAAATAGTGACATGGATAACTCCGCCAAAATTTATGTTTCAGAATATGCTGCTCCTTCGAGCAGCAGCTGAGACTTTCAGTTGAGGTACGAATGCGAAATCAATTTTAAATTCACTTTGTTCGGTTTTTGCAAATTTACTCCTAAACAATCTCGTAAATAATAAAAATAATATGATTAACGGAGAAAACACTTGGGAGATAGGAAAAAGTTTGCATTACCCAAAGATAGAAACTCACCTTCCTTAGAATGAAATCGTCCAACTTCTCATGAAAATATGCATTAACGTTGAGATTGCATATCAATTTTTTGTTGAAAATTTCAATATTTGTTGTGTTAATTTCTTATATCTATTTTTCCACATTCACTTCGATTTCTACATATATTAAGTTTATGATTATGTTGGGGATACTTGTTTTGTTCACGTAGAGTATTTCATTAAATTTTTTTGGCAAGAGTTGGCCCTACACCTTTCCGCGGTTCTTGCTGAACAATGAGTTGAATATCTAATTCTTTTCCTAACTAACAATTCAGATAATTACCTTTCAATTCCAACCAAGATTGAAACACAATCGTGAGATTTTTGCCAAGGATTAATTAAGATATTCAATTTTTTACTAAGTAGGGTCTTATTTTCTTTTTTCTTAAAGCAAAAAGTTCATTTGATGAATTTGCAAATGATTTGAATTCGAAATAACATGATATCCCGCGTTAACGCATCGTACGAGTATACCTACGCTTCGCTTTCGCATACGGCGTTGTCAGATTTAGTTCCAGGTTATCTCTATAGACGGCTGTGGTGTTCGCATACACACAGAGAGTTTACTTGTCGAGAATACGGGCCCTGAGCGTTAAGCGTTATTGACGGTACGACGCATGCTAATATCGTAATTTACATTATTTTTCAGCGGTCAAAGTTGGAGCGCGAAACCCAAGTCAACTACTTCAAATATATTCACGTTTTTATAACTTATAAACGTCTTTTCGAAGTAGCAAGTTTTGGTGTGCATATCTCAGGAAAGTAGTGCTATAATACATTGTGATCTTTAGAATTTCTTTAATAAATATTGATTTGGTCTTGCCCCATATACCCCTAGAAGGTAAAGATTTATCGCTGGTGGTGATCTGTCGCTGCTGGGAGGATTTATCAGCAAAAATCCCCTTGTGGTTTTTCAGAAGTAGGAGATGATACAGGGCAATATGTTAGCAACAACAGCAAAAACTGAAAACTCTGAAGCATCATTTATTCCATTTATTGGATGTGTGGAAACAGAAGGACGTCAAAGATAAGAAGAGGTGGGTACTATTTGATACACCATACAAAGGCCAGTTATACCTAAAATTTCAATGATATTTCTCCAAATTAAAGGAGACACAATTAAATTCTGCAATCTTACGTATCACTTTCCACAATTTGAACATAATTGATTTCGATCAATGTGCTTAATATTTCACAGCGAGTTATTAGGACATCGATAGTCTGCTGAGCTCCCTATTTGAAATTGATTCAGTCACTATAGGGCGTAGGAACTAATTGCAATCGATTCAATATAATGCAGAATGCAGGCCGACTACACGTTGCTAATTGAACTCATAAATTGTTCACTCGGAATCACAGGACACGTATTTACTTGGAACTAGATCAGTTCATACACAAAGAATCGGTTGAAACATAATTAAAAAGGGCGGAACGCAAATCTTCGCTCACTTCAACGTTGTTTGGATCTATACTAAGTGACAGAATGAATCAGAGTAAGAATTCTAGGCCCCTTATCACCTCTGAACCTTTTCAGGTCATGTAACATGACCATTTTTTGTTTGTGGACTCTTCACTATCTCATCAATATAGGAAAACAATGAACTAACAAAAAACGTTTATTTTGCAAGATAATACAAGTGTATTCAATGTTTATTAGTTTTCAGCGACTTATGTTATGAGTTGTAATATTGACAATATTCCTTGAAAAATACCGGATTATCAAAGGCCTCAGTTTGACTGAGCAAGAATATCGGCCCTTTATCAAGGAACTATATCGTACCACCAGATTGCTCGTTTGAATATTCTTTTCAAGGCATATCAATCCAATCAAACACATTTTCATGTTGAATATTGACAAGACATACATATTGTCAAAAAAATATCAAATCTCATGTAGAGCCAAGCTGACAACTCTATACACTCTTCTCAAGTCCTTATTTCACAAACTCTTTATCCGTGTCGAACTAACCCTTCTAATTTGACTTTCTTTCTCGAGTTGAAAAATTCATTCGCTGTTCATCACTTTTCTGATATATAATAGTCACTTAATTTGATCAAGGCATAGAATTTGGGAACTGAGGACTTGAGTTGGAGAATGTTGAGTAAGCACTAGGCTCTACATGTGATCTGATAACTTTTTGACGATGTGAGAAATACGGTTTTGGTAATATTTTTCATGAAAATGTTTCTGGTTGGATTTCAGTTTTTTTCGTACGTTGCTCATGACAAAATCTTTCAATTTTTTGCTTTTTTTCTCAATAGTAATTCAATGAATAATAATTATTGCCAGATCCATTTCAACCCAAACTAATTCACAATTCATGTACGAGAAGGAGAAACATACCTTTACGATTGCGGTTTATTCGCGAGCTGCCATTATAACCATTGTATGAAGAATCATTTCTTCATCCAATGGTCAAAACAGGAAATAGCACAATGAAAACTGTGGTTGGGGTTATTACAGATAAATTGTATTTGGTGTAGATAGACATGAGCGCTTTATTTTATCCATTTAATCAAAATGTGGAGGTGACTCTCAACAAGAATTTTGTCCTCTGTTTATATCAATTTTCAGACCACCACCATCAAAATAGGCGGAAGTCTAATACAAACTCTTATATCTTCTGGTTCTGAGGATTGCGGCTTGGAAGATACAAGTTTGAGAATTTTTCCGTTGTTTGTGTACTCATACTAGCTCACAAGTCATATTTGAACTTCACAGGACATCGGGAAGTACCCCAATAGTCATTATGACCATCAGTAAGTGAAACTTTGCACGTTTGATAAGTTTACTACTACCATCATATCCTGGAAATTTTTTTCATTTTCTATTTTCTAAACTCAAGGTATGTAGGTTCAACAATACGACGAAACACTTCGAAAAAAGGTATCCCTCTTACCATCGTTGAACGAAGGTGCCCTCTGATAATAATTTCATTTTTCAGGATGATAAAGTCCTAGCATATCGCATATGAAGTGTTCGAAAATTTCTCCAAAAGAACAATATCCACAGGATGAAGGCCAGCAGAATCACCGGACACGAATTCAATTGAGCACGGTTGGGATTACTAAGGGAGAGCAATATCTTATTTTCAGAACACACCTTCAATGTTTCATGAACTGAGTTTAGCCCTTCAAGAAGAATGGAACTGTCTGCCTGAAAATATATTGAAGGTCTTGATTTCTTAATGTATTAGGTAGATAATTGAAAGAAGAGTTGGTAATATACTCAGGTAATTCAATCCCGTATCGCCTCTTAATTGCAAGTTTCGAATCGTTATCAATCGCTTATGTTGTATAACAATGAATAAAGTATTGTTAAAATTCTAATTAATTCAATTTGATTAAAATACCGTGTTTGCTAGGAGGAATTTTCATGATAGGGAATTAGTCGAAATACGTCGCCTGCCTGCATGCGTCAAGGCATAGATTCCATTGACGTCCCAATACCTTCCTGATTAATATGTCCGCGTACTTCCTGAAGCGTTGAGCTCAGTTGTTTGTTTAGGGTAAAACGGCTCGAATCTGTCTTCTCAACCAATCCCGAAGTCCTCCAATGAGATCAACACTACGAGCCTGTATTTCCGATTAACTATAATATATTCTAATGTACCATGATGTACTGAAGCCCGATGTGGAATGCGTTATAGTTCATTAATGAAAAGTTGAGTCACAAAAATGACGCAAAGCAATCACATGATCATTATGTATAGCAGTTATTTATTTTGCTGCAGTCATACTACCTTTATCAATCAGCTGTAAGATTAGAGAAATCACTCCCTTCCACGTTGGTCACCAATGAGGAATGTTCACAGGTATGCAAAATCGATCGAAACTTCGTCACAGTATAACCAATATGTATATGACATCACTAGTTTTTGTTCCAGTCGAATAGACCTAGTAATTCGGATTTAACAACCCCGTGAATATTCAATTCCTCGCGGAGATGGACAGCCGCTATGTGACGTCATACTACATTCGCACATCGCACGCCGTGAGTGGAAAGGCCCTTATATTGAACCCGGATACGTACTGAACCTCGTTAGTCGTTGAATGTAACGTGACGTCACACGGATCCATCGCCAGTCTCGGAAACTCATATTTGTAATTCGATATCTCGGTCGCTATTTGATTCAAGTATTTTTGGACAAATTTTATCATTTTCTTCGGAGAATAGGAATATGTAGAAATTGAAAAATGGGAACATTCCTCATTGTGTTAGCACAAGGAAAATTGTGTAAGGTTAACGAGATTTATTACGTAGGGTAATAATTTAACAGAAGATGCTCCAGCTAGTCAGAATATGAGACCACCTTACATTTATATGATGTAGAAGGAGATAATATGCTTCTGTTCATGCTAATGATAATCAAAACTTGAACAGTAGAGATTTATGCCTCTCTGATGACAATAGTTATTTACAATATCTAAAATTACAAATTGAAACATCGAAACATGATTACAAGAATATGTACAATTATGAACAGTTAAGAAAAAGAAAAATTCTTTGCCTTTGCGAAGGCACATCAAGAACATTTTTGAAACATAGATAAATTCAAAATGGTAATCATCGAAATGAATACCATTTTCAATTCCCAGGCTCAGAGATCCTTCATCATGAAAACATAGAAGAATTCAAAATAGTAATCATCGAAATGAATACCATTTTCAATTCCCAGGCTCAGAGACAGTGGCGTAACTTACACCCCCGCAGACCCCGCTGTGCGGGTGGCCCAGGCGTTAGGGGGGCCCGGGAGTTATGGGGGCCTGGTCGTCTAGAGAAAATTCAAATAATTTTATCGTTAAAGAATATGAACATGACCTCAGTTCTGACCTTAACTTCCGAATAAACTCTTTTAGAATTGCATTGAAATCAGAGATTCAGAAAAGATCATCAATACGACAGTTAGCTGATCTCCTGTTTTTAGAAAACTTTTTGATTACAACTAGTTTCCCAGATCTCTGTACTGCTTTAATGTTATTTTCAATATAAACTGTTAGTGTAGCAAGTGCAGAGCGATCAGCGATCCTTTTGTAAGTTAAAGTTAATAAAGAATCATTTGAGAAGTACAATGACCCAAAAATACTTAGCGCACCCAGTTTGTTGAGAATTGAGAATAAACGAGCCAGGAATATGGACCTTCACAAAGTAATAAATGAATTTCTCTATTTCAGTATCGTAATGAGTTCATAATAGTACTGAAAGTGGTGCTGTAATGAATTTATTACAGCATTGTTTTCAGTTATATTTCTCGTTTTTTGATTGTCAGTACTGACTTCCGATCCTATCAATTCTCAAATCAAATTAATTCAAATTCCGTAATCTGTCAAATTTCGTAAGTCACACCAACTGCCAAGATACAATACAAAAGTCACTTATCTGAATTTTTATTTGAAAATCGAGAGTATTTCACCAAACTTGACTGAAATAATGAAAATATCGTCTCAACCTCGTGGCAGAAGGCAATTCCAACACTCATGCTATCGAAAACTCGCTCCTTCTCGCTCGTTTTCGAACTTCGCATTCGGTTTGGAATTGGAGCTGATTCTGCAACTTGTTTTAGAATAAACTATTGCAACAAATACATCAAGATGACAAGGGAGATTCAACCATTCAAGTTATTTAACCATTTACATCGAGTAACACAGTATTTTTTAAGATTGATAACTATATTGGAAATAAAGATGCAAATATGTTCATTAATTACTGCAAATTTTGAATTATATTTTAATATATAAAATATAGAAAGTCTAATTTTAAGATATATTTCTGAGTAATTTTGGTGGTGTTACACCTAAACCACATACTTTTATTGAATAAAGTTTTTTTCAATAAATACGCTTGCCCGTATGAGGGGGCCCGAAAACTACGGTAACTCTGCGGGGGGGCCCGGTCGAAAATTGTTACGCTACTGCTCAGAGATCTTTTATCAAGGCCGAAACCGGTATATCTCTCATCTCAGCGACCAAATCTAATATCATTTCTCCAACCTCATGATAAAAGATCTCTGAGCCTGGGAATTGAAAATGGTATTCATTTCGATGATTACTATTTTGAATTTATCTATGTTTCAAAAATATGAACAGTTAGTTAGAAACATCATTCAAGAGCGTTTTTCGTTTCTAGTTGACTTATTTTGTTAGAATAATGCCAGGAAAAGGAAGTGACTTCCTTCTAAGTTCAAATTCCTAAATCTCCAGGAAGACGTTGTAGTTCTTTCAGCAAGAATGGCGTTGCAATAGGTGAAGGTTGTATTTCCTCCAATGAGAAGAGTTGAGGGTCCAATTCCTCTCAAGGTGCAGGCTCTGAAGGCTTGAACACTTCCAATAGGTATTGAAGGCTTGGCTCCTCCCGAAAAGTTGTTGAAAGTTCAACACTCACCAAAGAAATGCCGGAGTTTTAGTTCCCTCCAAAGAGGTGTCACAGATTTGGTTTCCTCCAAAAAAGATGCCTGAGGTTGAGTTTCCTCCAAAGAGATGCCGAAGACTTAGCTCGCTTCAAAAAGGCTCTTAAAAAACACTTGTATCAGTTTTTTTGACAATTCCCCGAGATCTCTGATACTATTAGTTTACAAAAAGAAAATTCAACTAAAACACTAGCACAGATAAATCGAGAAATTGAAAATCAGAGGGTCACGGAACTGTGAAATGTTCAAATTCAATCAATCAATTATAACACAGGTAAACTGATCTAGGAGGAAAGTTGACTCATCAGATGGTTGAGGAAATCAGATGGAGAGTCGAACGATCCTCAAAATGACGGAACTCAAGCGTGTCTCACCTCACATGAATTATAAGAAGAGATAGGTATATGGTTGTCTGATCAACTTCGTATTTATCGATACTTATCAATCATCACAATGAAATGTGGACACACCACGGCCTTTACAGGTGCAAGAATAGCAGGACATCAGAGAGAGAATTTTTCATCAGTTCTAAAATAAATTATTCTCGATCAATTCTAGTGATCAATGGTTTTTCTGTCGTTTTATTTTCTACACTCGATCGCTATGCAACGCGAAACACGCAATTGGACCCAAGAGTCCAATGTGAAAAGCGGTTGTTTTGCGGGAAGAAGGGTGGACATACACAAGAATTATTGCAGAAAGGTTTGGAGTTTCCCATACAATTGGACACACTTGTATAATACAGACTTAATAATAATAATAATACTATAGTCCATCCAAAGAGAAGCAATAGCGTCAGTAAACAGCTAAATGCACGCCCACAGTTATATGAATATTTTCATTGGATGCCGTTTAGTGCTTTCTTCGTCTTCTCCAGATCTGTATCACGACAACCAAGTGATTCATCTGAAATTCTCAGTTGCTTGCGACGGCGTGTGTTGGGCGATTCGTACATCAAATCCGGTCCTGATGAATTCGGCTAAGCCTTGTTGTTTTGGCGCGCTATTATTTCTCGTTCAATGAACTATAAGCAGTTTTCTGAACTTTTTCTGTTATCTTTTAATGTTTTTATGTTTTCGTATTCCCTCGTAGGCAAGATGATGCTACGAGGTAGTCAAAAACCACGTGTGAAAGAAAAGGATCAGTCTACTTAAGTGCATTCTCAAACAAACCAATGTTGAGACGTCACATTGTATCTATTTCTACTCCCCAATTGATAGCACGAATTATTATCAGACCTAGTTTTCCATCATCACAGAGCCAACGAGACATTGAGAATTGTCCCATTTCACTGTGAAAATACACCACTGGGAGATATATTCGGAGAAGCCCTTAAGCCGCAAATGCATGAAATATCTCAAGTGTCACGTTGCCGTCTTGAGGAATGGATCTTAATCAAACAATAACAGGACAGGTCATGGAAATCCCTCTCAGAATTGGCGAATTAATTCGAATCGAATTGATTAGAGATAATGGATACGAAATAGGATTTATAGAATGATATAAAGGATATCAATCTCTCGCCAGGACGAATTATAGGGATTTGCCAGGAACAGAAGCGAGATCTTAACCATTTTGCGAGCTGAGGAATCGATTTTAATTTCAGACCTAGAAAAAAAATAGTTGGATGGAAAAACAAATTTTTAATTGATACATCTCAGAAACATATTTTCATTTCTGATGGATCTGAAGGATCAGTGGCGTAGCAGAGGCAGAGGGCCCCCACACCGCAACGCGGAAGGGGGGATGTCGTTACTAAATGGGACACCAAGTCGAACGAAAAGCTTAGAATTGCTCCCTTGATTTGGCCTCAATAACTTTCTAACTTGCCGATTCGCGATATTATTTTTTCTGATATAATGATCGAAACCTGAACAATGCATTATTTTCCCAGACGGCACAGAAATATTCCATGCATATTCAATGAATATACCGCTGGCATATTGAGATATTCCAAACATATTCCAAATCTCCCAGGGCATAAGCCTGGCAGATAGCAGGAATATCCAAGGTCACCATGAAACATCTGCCAGGAATATCCCATAATCTTCAAAAATATATCCTTGGCATATGCCATACAGATTCATCTATGAATATCTCCCTTACATATATGCTGGCAATATCTTTTTATCTCCTGATTTGTCCATGCCATATGCTGGTAATATCTTTGTATATATTTAAATATATGTAAATTTTTGTAGCGGTACTAAATAATAATGCATTGATTAGATTGTTTCAAAAAAATTTATTACAGTTTTAAGAATATTTTGTACAATAATTAACAAAATTATCACATTAAATCATAAAAATGAACATAAAGTCAAAATATAAATATAAATCAACTAGGTATTTTACAAAACAATACTAAGAATAAGTGAAAATTAACATTTGATGAATTAAACTAAAAAATAGGGAAAACACAATGAGGTAATATTTTAAATGATATAAATATTGAACTGTGAACTTCAATTATTTGGTTTGTGAACTAGAGGCGATTTCGATTGACTGGTTCTTGGTTGGTTCATAGATTGGTCCGTCAGTTTTGGACCAACCGCATTCGAATGACATTCTGGTGACGTCTCAAATCAGATGTTTCTCCAAAATTTGAACAGAATTCGAAAGCGCAGTTCGTTTGACGTTGTCATTTATGAACCGAGCGGTCAACCGTTAACCAACCAAAACAGCCATTTGAAATGGACTCATCAGATTATGGGTCGGTTTCACAAATCGAATTACTCGTTTTGAAATTTCTACGAATTGTGGTGGCTCCAGTTAATTAAATGGTACTAACAAAGTTTTGTAAAACCAACCTTATATCTATATATCAGCACCTCAGAGGTAAAGTGTGTTAAGTCACATTTTTTCAGACACGACCTATCTAGAATATTGGATTCACATTAGTAAATTCTAGCTAGTGGAACACATTTTTGACTCCCTAGGTTTATGAAGACGTCAAGTAATGGCAGTACACATTCTTTGAAACAATTATCGAACTGAAAAATCTCTCATTTGTCTAATTTTGATATTGTGACTTGACACACTTTACCTTTGGGGTGCTGATATAGATATCCGTGTTTATAACATCCCAGGCCTTCCAATTCCCAGTCTCCAGCCCCTTCTATCAACACCCATTCTCCCGGTCTCTCAGACATCGTCTTCTGTATGCCGCTCATCCAGGTAGCTTTTGGTCTTTCTCGCCTTTTTCCTTGGAATTCTTTGATTTTGGCCCTGAAAAAAACCAGTGATTCTAAGATTTTCAAGATAAGAGGCTGTCTACTGCTATAGTAATAGTGGAATCTGTTCTGATTATTTAATATTTATAAACTTACTTTGAATTTTAGTAGGCAGTGTTGGCAATTTATATCGAGGCAACCTTCCTTCTCGAAGACGATCCCTCTTTTTGATTTTTAGGGCCTAAATCCGTATTGATGCCACTAATATTTTCGACCTGTACAGCCTTTTTGCTTGCAGGAACAAAATTACGATATACAGCTTGGGTGAGACTTACTACACCTGAGAAGCTCCTCCACTCATGCTCTTGTAGTTTTTACGTTTGGATTGAAAGCAAAATTTTGGTTAAGCTATCTGCACAACGTGGAGCCATTTTTCAGTAACAAATTTAGTATTTTCATTCTGTTTAAGAACCTCTAAAAATATTAATAAAACATAAAATGGGTTTTATGATCACTGAAATTATTTATATTATACCTTTGAGAACATTGCACAATTTTATTAGGGATGAAAAGTTAGTTTCTGCCTTTTTCCCAACCCAACTAAAATATGGGAAATATCCTTTCTATAATTTCCTCACTGTTAAGTCCTCAATTCTTTGACCTGAAAAAAACGTAAATATAGATAACCAAAGATAAAGCACTGACAAGTGATTGGCATATTACGAAAACCTTTTTCAAGCATTCCAAATATACATATAAGAGTACCTACCAACTCCTTCAGTCATGCACTTGTCTGTCTGTCTAATCTCTTATCATGTGCTTGGCTGCATCACAAACTATTTATCACATAATACTCAAACAATAGCATATTTTCAACTATACACACAATTTAATAACCGATTTCAAGCGAATAACCAGTAATGACCGCGGTTATCTACGGTCCTGCCTGCGGTTATCTACGGTTATAGCCTTCAGCGATATTCCTTGTAAAATGATTATAACCGACAATGACCGAAGTCGCTTGAATGCAGTTGGTCCTAGTTGGTAAATACCAATGAGGACCAGGTTATTCGCTTGAAATCGGTTAATGTGTGACGTGACCACCAAACTGCTAACCACAGAACACAAATAACCTCAATCCAAGACCACAAAACAAAAATATGAATATTTGGACTGAAAAAGTCGTGACGTAACAATATAATATGGCTGAATAAAGGAAAATTATTGTTTACATCCATAAGAGTCAAATCTCAGTAAAATCGAAATTTGATATTCTTATCAGTAAAATCAGGGAACGAAATTGCCGGAGTTAAGAATGAGAGAAAGCCATAAAATAGTTAATTTTTATTTATAAAGGAGTATTTTTATTCCTCTGAAGAAATAATGTCTTTAGTATTTCTATGAGATATTTTGATAAAATTCAAGGAAATATCTAGAAAGGGCGAAAATATGGTTCGAAGTGGCCACATAACTTCCTCAACCTACAATGGCTCTGAAATGTTTGAAATGCAATGTATTTGGTTCAATGAAAAGCAAGAAGTATTAAGTTGAACTAGAAAGATTCTAAGTTCCAGACATCTCTGTCACCACATGGCAGCTTCATGGAAACAAAAATATGAGCAAAAGTGATTCGATCCTCCAGTGGAATAAGCTACTCTCACCTCTGCTGACTAATATTTGATTATCATATATGATTTTTGACAACTTGTCTACGCCCTTTTCACATATCTGTTCGAATATCATATATTGTTTTTCCATTTATTGAAAATATATATTTGATCTCTTTCCTATAAGATCAAAATCATAATGGACCTCTTTTTCTGTTTCATCGAACATTTCAATTATTTAAAAAGTCACTCGACTCTCAGTCGATAGACGATATAGTATAGCATGTCCATTTTTCACAAATAAAAACGTTTAATTTGTTGCCTGCTCTTTCATTTCATTGTATCAATCATATAAATAAATTACAAATCATTGATTCCATTGTTTACTCAGTTTAATAAATAAGATCAAATTATTCAGCGAATGAAAGTGTTATTTTTTAACTTGAATCCAACTATGATTAACTTGATGATAACTGCGATTCCTCGAAAATATAATCTATATAGAAAGTTTGTAGTTCTTTAACAGTTTACTGGAAAATAGCAAACTCATCAATTATTGATGAGTTCGGAACAAAATCAAAATCGAGGTAGTGGTAGTGCCTACACACAATTATCGTTCAAAAAGGGTTTTGTAACGTTTGTAATATTCCATGATGATTCATGTATATATACCAATAAATACTATTGAATAATATTCTAAACACATATCATATAGATATTCCCATAGCATATACCAGACATATCTGGGATGGCATATATTTGGAATATTCCTTTGAGAGCAGATATATTTGATATATATCTGGCATATGCCTCGCATATTGCAATATCTTTTGGCTTAATGGCAGATTGGAGGAATATTCCGAGAATATAGGGTGCCGTCTGGGTTATATTTTATAGCCCCGACACCGATTTAAAAAATATTTTGTACAGTGAATCTATAGGACTTCCTGATACCACAGTCTCAATTACAGCTCTGGGGGGGCAGTAATTTTCTAGAAAAAAAAATAGCGGATATGGCTCTGATATAGTCTTATATATAGTCTATATAGTTTTGTTTAACACGGTTAGGTTAGGTTAGGTTCATTTTCCCTACCAAAAGTTGGGGGTGGGGGTTGCTCCAAATTTCTCGCGACGCAACTGTGAATAATTACTGGATATTTAAATTTAATGCAACCGTACGTTATTGTCATATAAGGTGTCTGAAGTGACCTGAAACTAAATTTCAAATCAGAACCGATATCTTCTTAAGGGAGTTTTCATGATTTAAAATTTCCAGAAATTTATGAATGAATCAACCAAGTAAAAATGTTGTTTTTATCGAATCAGACGATAGTTGGACAAAAGAGTTGGAAAACTTTCTATCAGATTCTAAATCCTAGTTGAATCTTCACAAAAAATTGGCTGAAATAGATAACCATAATATCAATCGAACTACAATGATACATCTGATAACATACCTACCAGATTGTTGTCGTTGTATCCTCTGTAGCTTTCTGAAGAAAACTGCAGAAAGTTTGTAATATAAAAAAATATTTAAGTATCATTAATGTGCGTGTAGCCTAGTGGATAGGGCTCTGGACTCCGACCCGGCAAGTCGGGTTTCGAGTCTCCGCCAGGGAAGAAATTTTCTGGTATGGAGAACGCGCCGAACCATTCACCGTTGGGTAAACAATTAACAGTGCTGTGCCTAAGGTGGCGTCGGGACACAGTAACAAAGCCTACACAGAACACACTCATGATTCTAACTCGCACAAGCTTTAACTAGCTTATGAGGGGTTTCACAGAAACCCAGAATGCATGGAAATACATACATACATACATACATACATACATACATACATACATACGTACATACATTACATAAACGATTTAACCATGCTGAAAATTTAAAAGGTGATTCCTCTTCAGTGATAAAGTTAGATCTTCGATATTCTCTTCTACAGAATTTCCTGTTAAGATACGACAAAAGTAGAGCCATTTGAATTTTTTACTGTGAGTACTATTAATAGATAGGTTGAATCAAGTAGGCCGTGCGTTAGAATATTTCAACGGAATGGAAATTAATACAATTCTATAGTAAGGTGTGATGGAAGAGGTGAAAAAAATTTCCAGAATATTCAAATCAACGTATTTCCAGTAGATTGAATTCTATTGATTTAGGAATTTCTATCGCTTTCCTACAACAAATATTTTGAAGTTACATTCTTTTGAATTTATTAACTAAACGTAAGATCCATCTGGACAGGCCAGGCAAAAGTTTAAAGGACGGGGAAAGTTTTAAAAGAAAAAGTGAGCATTTTTGATCATTAGAGAATATTCGAGTAGTAAAATAAAATGAAAACCAATTTCAGAATTGATGTGTTCATTGTGTTCTGCTCACAAATAGGTTCGATGAACGACGGAAAAATGAATGTGTTTCTGAAATCATAACAGAAAAGAGAGCCATCTCTGAAAGATTACCTAATCCATTGGATTAATTAATAATCATGGTTTCAACTGAATGAAGCGCCAGCTCATTTCTGCAGAGAAGTACCTATATGACAAGTTGACATATTAATTCGAAGATCGTTGGTGGAAAAATGGAGATCTTCTTCTTTAACCTGCTCGGTGACCACATCTCACATTTCTTGATTTTTTATTCATGGAGTCGAATCAAGTAATCAGTTCTTGTTGATCATATTTTGCTTCATGACTATCTAAAAATTAAAATTGATTCATTTTTCGAAAGAGACTGTCCTTGCAATTCCTCGATGAAAACGTCAAACGAATCTTTATGATTGAAAACTCATTATGATGCAATTAATGAAATAAAAGCGAGAATTCTTCAAGTGAAGATCAGTCTCTACTGAATATATCGTGGAATAAGTATCTCAGAGGAATAGTACACTACTATACACTATTTCTAATGTAGATTGCAAATGAACAATAAAAAAAAAATTTTTAGATTTGAAAACATGAGTTTTGTAGTTCTTGTCGTGATCGACTTCGACATTGAAATAGAAACACCCTGTTAGTTCAATTGACTTTTCATTCAATGAAGGGAACGTATTGTTTTATTTTTTAAAAGGAACTAGAAAACTAAAATTTCCATGTGGAAATATAAAAATGATTAAAATAGGAATGGAGCCCTATTTGCGAAATTTTAAAGGTTTTTTCTTAGACGAATTTTAGAGAAAGAATATGCAGTTGGAATCTGGGAGCTAAGGCGCGGCTCATTTTCATCAGAGAAAATATTTTTAGTGAAAAATTTATTCTTTTCATACAATGAAAGGAGTAAATATTGGGAATAAAAGTGATGAGAAATTTACGTTGATTTTATAATCACCCAATATTCTATAATCTGAGTTTTTTCATTTTATGGAATTTTTTTTTGTGAGGAGTACCTTGAAGTATGTTTGACTCACTTGTTTCTTCATTCTTTAATTTAGTTCAGTTTCATTCTTTGGTGTATCTCAAAATTTTAAGCATCATAAATCGAGTTATTTTTCACAAAAAATCTAATTTCATAAAATAAAGAAATATACATGATTAAATGCTGGGTAAATGAAAAATCAAAGCTTATTAATCACCACTTCGATGAGATTCTTGGGGTCGGTTTCACGAAAGTTTTTTTCGTACCGTTAAATTAATTGGAGCCACCGCGATTCGTTGAAATTTCACAACGAGTGATTCGTGAGGTTTTCTAATCGCACAACCAAAGTTTTGTGAATCCGACCCATAATATCGAAAGTGCTCATCCCTAATATGGGTCTATTTCACAGTATAATAGGAACAAAATTTTCAGAAATTATATATCGTTCTGCCTACAGATTCTCTGAAATAAAGAAAAGCAACATAACTAGGGAATGATACAAATAATGTGTTTCAGAGTGTATTATGAATCAAGATACTTTTCAGAGAAAAACAGATTCCCAATTTAGTAGGGAAACGGTTTTGACCTAAAAAATTATATTGAAGAAACGATATTGAACAAAATCTTATTTTGAGTTGGCGATTTCGAACTCTTTGCAATTGGTGTTTTGAAAAGAGGATATACTTATTTAGTGTTTTGAAAAGAGGATATACTTATTTAGTGTTTTGAACGATTTTTGTTGTAACTTCTGTGGTCCCTACCCTTAATTTCCTCTCACACTCGTTGTCGTTCGTGCATTTTCTGTTCATATTTTTATTTTTTATAAGGAACCACATAGCTGAAATTTCACTTTGAATCTCTTTTGGTTCATTATTTAAATTTATTTACACATATTGCTTCTTCGCAAAACAATGACATAATGTACGAAGATCGTACCATATAATGATTCTGCTCATATGAAAGTATCAGCTTTAATTTATGATACCAAAGAATTTTTTATAGCGCAGTCCATGTGACGTAATTGGAAAATTTACAACTAGGTACTTACTTCTTCAGGCCGCATCTCTTCCAACACCTAATAGTAAATATATCGAGTTGAATACCATTTATTGTCGGCTATACATATATTGTCAAGTAATGATGGCACACTTGTTTTTCTAAATCAGATTCCTTGGTATTTTATAACTCCCGGAATTATGTATCTATGTCAACTGCTCTGAAATTTTACCACTTTGAACTTTTTCCAACTCCTTTGAAAATCTTTCAAAATTGCCAACTTCGTTCAACATTGGCGGGGGGGGGGGTGTTTATCTTCCTTCTCCCCTCCTCCTTGGGCCACTGAAAACGGGTCGTGACAATTTTTACGTTCTGATTAAATTTAGTTCAGTTACGACTATCCTTGGTGCATTATATTCGCAATGAATCGGACACGTACACTTTGTACAAAATTCAAGTTGTTTCCTCGTTGATAGAAAGCATAAATATTGTTTCTCTCTGGTTTGTGGTTTGTAGTACGAAATTGTAACAACAAAATTGGATTTTTTATGAATACGAATAACTATCAAGAAAGTTTGATCTTCGGACTAAGATTGTCTATCACATGTCAGAAATGGTGCGGATAGGTGAAATAAAATGACTTGAGAAGAGGCGATGTTTTTTTACATACATCAATTCAAATATCACTGTAAAAAGAATAGAGATATATTGAAATTGTCGTTTCTCATTCTGGAACTTGACAACCAAATATTGTTCCATACTTCCGACGATTTTCAATCAGTTTTATGGAAGAGTAATATAAGATTTCAATCAATGATACGAGGGAAAAACCAAGAAAAAGACCCAGTATACCTCCAGCATTAGATAAAAATGTTGTGACTCCATATAACTCACTTTTCTCTGTGGCGAGAAATTGGGAAGACTTGAAGAATACCCTTACAGCTGAGGCATGATACCTGAAAATATGAGAGTACTTAAATGTTTCATAAAATTCTACGTTATGTGATATTCTAGCAACATGTTGTTTCATGTTCAGTCTTTCTCTCATGAACGAAGCCATATATTAACTGCATATAAGCTTCTATTTGGATGAATAATATTACAGTTTGGTACTTTCTACTCAAATAAATGTGTCTAGAATGAATTGAAATCTCCTCTTTAGGTAGGTTATTTTAAGATTTTATTGCTGACCGTCTGCATTAGATTATGAAATGAGACTGTTCAGAAGAATCTGATATTATTCTTACTCTCTGGAGTATTTGCTGAGGTATCTAGCATGAGTCCCTTGAGTACTTCCCCAATTCCATTTTGCTTTCGAAATTTCAGTCTTATAGTTGATATCAGCACAAGAAGGTAGACAGTCACAGTTCTTATCGAGGTTTCCTTTTGACAATCTACCTAGTCTATATTTAACAGGAAAGGTAGATAGGGCATAGGAATCTGAAACAATGAGATTGATATTTTGTTTTTTTTACATATCGAAGCAAGGAATACTACCTTCAGCGTCGTGTAAGCATTTCATTTTAGAAAGACTGCATATTGATGTGTTCTTATCTCCTGGAAAAATAATGATAGATATATGTATGTCCTACTTCCTTCTAATATTATGAAAGCGAAAGTTTGTGAGGATGTCAAGATGTTTGTTATTCTTTCAAGTTAAAACTACCGAACGGATTCAGACGAAACGTCACATCAATATAATTTATTTATCCGATTAACATTATTTTTGAAAAAATATCGAGCAAATCGAAAAAATGCCGAGCTATTTGGGCGATTTCATTATGTCGACACTTTCGATACATCGCGTAGTCGCGAATCATCCATGTTATTGTTACGTTGTTATGCAAGAATGCCCCTTATGCATGATTCAAAATGAATGCAACCGAGCAAACACATACGTAAACAGCGAAAATTTAAACGATAGAAATCATACCCAAAAGAATAGAGGTGTTCACAATATTAACTTAATTTCTACATTTGCATTAAAACACGAAATTGTACCTATTGTGAATATTTTCATATGAATTCTGGTAGTTTCAATTTATATTTTCAAGCATGTGCTCAGGTACTTCCGTCAGAGCAGTGAAACTGTGAAAATTTCGAAGTACAGCCAAGCCATTATCAGCTGAAAGACCGATCTGTGCGAAGATGTGCATAATCGTGGACTGTGAAAAACACTCATGTTGTTCAGAATTGTGTTTGATTTGTGCTGCTTTCTGTCGTTGAAATTTTCTCCTCATTTCATGGTCCTCAAAGACCGAGAAATTCTGCCAGCTTTTCGCAAAGTTGGATTTCAGTGACTGAAGAAAAATTTAAGTTAGTTGTCCCTTGTTCCCAAAGTACATCTGATTTATCGAAGAATTGAATCTGAACGAAAAAAGATGGCCAAGCACTTTCGTTCCCTCTTTTGGTGAATGAATAGGGGAATATGTGATACATATATGAGAAATTCACAAAGGTTCGTCGTTGCTCATCAAGAATCCATACACGATAGACGCTAAATGTGATTATGCTGACAATATAATATATTTTGTGACTAGCACTAATTCAACGCACTATACGTAGCGGAGATATCGTTGGCGACTGCCTTCATTTTGCGTTTCATGGGGGGCGGCATCCGTTGAGGTGGTTGTGTGATTATTTGATTGTATTGTCAAGTATGTGTTAGAAGTATACTCACTAGAAGTAAGGGAAATGTATTTGGTGTTTCAATCAGGATTTAGGGTTCTTCAAGATTTTTCGTTTCTGAAGATATGTCTAATGACCTTAATAGTCGAATTCAGTAAAAAATAATGAAAGAGAAAAGTGTGAAAATAATGAATAATAATAACAATAATTTTGATAGCCGATTTGTGCAGATGAAGTTTCGCTGTCCAGCTAGTATAATAGTATATTCTAACACAAGTTGCAGAATCGGCTCCTATTCTAAAACGAATGCGAAATCTGAAAGGAGTTTGCTTCCGAAAACATGAGTGTTGGAATATTAGACGATAGAGGATTTTTTCTGACCGGGGCCACATTTCATGTGGGCGCATCCCCCCTCACCCTTGAAGGTTGAAGATGAGAATCTGAAGGTCATCTACACTGCTGAAATAAATGAAAGCATCAAAATAGAACTGAAATTTTTTGAACAATTTTCAACAGGTCAAAACTTCGAGAAAAACGGTCGTTGGAAGAAAAAAAATTGTAACCCTGGGTTTTTTGTTTTTGTTTGTAGCTTCAGTATAGGTTTTTGAGTTATATTAAAAATACCAACCACACAATAATTCTCGAAATGTTTGAAGTTTCATCGTTTCAATACTTGGTTTTTAGACTTTAATCTCCTCAGTGACGAAAGTACGATTGCAATCGGTTGAGATAAGGACTTCAACTGGACAACTGGATAACATGGAAATAAGGGAAATGATTGTAAAATTAATATAAGAAGTTGGGCTTGTGGGAGAATTCAAAATATTTGAATTTTTCAATTCTTAAACCACACCTCCATTTATTTCAATGGTCTATTCTCTTGAAGAAATGTTATCTAGTTGTTAACTCACGTTCATTAGTTTGTCGAAAATTATAATTTTCTCATCAATTCCTCACCAGCAGACTCTCTATTCTCATTTCAGAAAATACTTGAGACTAAAACTGATCATTCTAAAGATTTGACCCTCGTATTTTCCCCATGCCAAAAGTTATGAGCTCTCCAATTAGGGGACTTCATTGTGATCTACTCGAGATTGATAATTGAAGACAGATCTTCGCCAAACTCGAAAGACCGTTTAATGATGTTACTTGACCTTCAATGACCTAACATATAAAAGTGAGATGTTCATCACATGACTGGCCATCAAATCTAGATCCTAGGTTTCAAGGCGTCGGCCTCGATCGCAAATATTCGTGTTACGGACAAGTGCTTAGTGCTTCCTAATTCTTAGACGTGCTTGAGAGCACTTGGGGGATTGTAAGCACTGAGCCATTTGATGAAGTGCTTCAATAACCCACCACTAAGCACTGTTTTCAAAATGGGCACAGTGTTCTGGTCCAGCTCTGCGCTGAATATTCCACTATTTGAACTGTCAGATATCTCAGGTCTCCGGAATAGAAAACGGAATAGATTATCTCTTCTCGTTTTACTTTGATTACGATATTCAAGTTCAGTGAAATATTGTGTATTTTATCTTGGCAGTTGGTGTTATTTAGAAAATTTGACAAATTGAGGATTTTCAATTCATTCTATTTGAAAATTGATATAGGATCGGAGGTCAATGCTGACAACCACTAAACGGAAAATATAAATTTTCGAGTTATGACTTAAGATTATAGTTTTTCAATTAAATACCCTATATTATTTCACTTTTCAATTGTATAATTTTTCCTGAGCAGAATAATATATGAACCTTGGTATCTCTGAAAAAATTTGAAAATCAATATTAATTTCGCTCAACACGAACAAAGAGAAAAGCATATATACTTGCGTATAAGCTTAATTTAGCGGAAACATCTCCTGATATATATCTCCTGGAGATGCCAAACACTCGAACTGGCGAAACGTAGGAAATAAATACACAAAAATGGAACGATAGTCGCGAAAGCCTCAACGAACTCCTCTGAATAAATTATGTAGTTTTTCATGGCCATAATGAAATTTGTGTGAGTAAATACTGAACACTGGCCTGAAAGTTTCAATATTTTCTGAACTGTTTGAGAGAGCTTCCTGAAGTGAACAAACCCATAAAATTCGATCGAATTCTGACCTTGCATTTAAGAGTTATAGCTATAGCAAATTCGGGCCAATGTTCATGAATCATCCCGTATCTTCTAAACTTATGGTCTGATGATACAAAACAACCTAGTTTTCTGAAAGGTCTCAATGTCCTGCATTCACCACTAGGCTATGGTCAGCGACTCATCAAATACTTACAATATAATGAAACTGCTATAACGTATCAGAGCTGTAGATATTGAAGCGTTTCTTTTTTCATTGTAAGGCAACAATTTCTGTAAATAGGTGCTCAAGTTTCACGAAAAGACCTTTATTTTATAATTCGATAAATGTCTCTAATTGTTTTTTGTTTAAGAGAAAAAACTTAAATAAAAATGCAAATTAATATACGGTACTCATTCTAAAACTTTCATCGACATGTTTTCGAAATTCTTCTACCACGACTAGGCATCTCTTACATTTTTTGAAAGGAACCAAATGTTTCAGTAACTTGATATTCTTCGAGATTTTTCTTGAGCAAACACAAGAAACTGCAAACACCTTAATTTCCAATTTTCTACCCTATTTCAGGGGAAATATCTGAACTAATTATAAGGTTTTTCATTGAACGAAATGAAAATATCGAGAATATTAAATTTGAAGGTTGATTCTTCGAGATTGTGACATCAACTCACTTGGCATATAAAAATGCACACATCCACATTCTTGTATTGTATAATTCGTCCAACATTCCATGTTGCAGTTACTCTGGCTGTAGAACTTGAAGTACTTGAGCTTCCGTTCATCTCTGAAGAAGCATTTTCTCTTATGAGGGTCGTAGTTCTTGACTTCGTCCGTGGTTGTGTACATGTCTAAGTTGATTGCAACGGATGAGACTTCATCGAAACCAACTGGAAAGGACACTTGGTTTGGACGAGGAATCGTGGAAGGCGTGTGGATCGAAACCTGAAATAAACGGATTCACTAATGGTTCTATACTTGGTTCGGTAATTCTCTCACCTTGAAACCACGTAGAGAAAAATCCTGACAGGAGGCATACACTTCAGATTTTCTGGTGAACATCGTAACAACCAGGGATTTCCTTGCTCCTATTTCGAAAATGCGGTAGGGGAAAACCCTGCCGGTTTCATTAACAGGATAACCTTCCTCTACATTCCATCTTGTCTTCTTTTTATGGCCTTGGAAATATTCGATTTGCCTTCAAGAAGCAAAGATATGGAATGAGTGGTACGAAAAATCTGCAGAAGTGGCGAGGTTGAACAATTACATGACATACTAAATTGAGTTGAGGGTAGTTCGTATGGGAGTTATATCGTATGATCTTTTTCTTTCATTCCGATTTTTTTGTCTAGGATGAAATGATGTTGGTTCAACTGGCTCTGGGTAAATATTTTTTGTTTTCCTCAATTTTTCAATGATTTTGAAAAAATTTTCTGACTGAAAATGTGTAAGTCATGAAATTAACAAAAAATTTGTCTAGATTTGGAATTTGTTCTACATGATGTTTCATCAAAGTAGGAAACTTGTTCGATGAATCTGAATGATCTCACAAGTTATATTATTATATTATGTATTGGTGTTCTCCGTTGCTAACTTCATTACGTTCGGATAGCCGAAGACCGAGCCGAAGACGCCCCAAGAGAACTTGGGGTTTTCTTATTCCCTCTACTGATGTATATGTTGATGAACAGCAAGGCGAAATGCTATGATTTCAAAAATAAAGACAACTTTCGTTTAGGCAGCATTAACTCTTGTGATTTAACACCTGATTATTTTTTCAAATCGGATGCTACCGGGTAGGTTATACATAAGAATAGCTTCAGCCAAACATCGCCTATTTGTAAATGATTTTTTTTTCATCTTCAATAAAGACCGTTATAATAATTATTATTAATGTTACCATTCCATGCAAGAGTATAAAATTATCGTCGAAATATATCTGTCATTTGGAATTTTGGAAAATGAAAAAAATTACAGAAAAATCGTTGATCGCACACCCTCAAAAATTTTTCAGAAATATGATGCACAATGTACAAAACTCATACAAGTTCTAGAATCACTGAATTCAATTTTTTTTGTTAAAAAATAGATAAAAGTAAGTCCGAGAACCTCATTATACAAGTTGAAATTTTTTTTCGAAAATTTACCAACACTGCAATAAAAAAAATTTTTTTCAAAAGAAATTTTCTGCTGTGAACTGAGCTGTTTTAACTTGAAATAATTCTGCATTCAAGCGACGACATGCGAAAGCACTAGCGTCGGATGATGATTTTGATGAGGAAATATCGCCAATTTTGTAGAAGTTTGAGTTGTTTCACTCCTTGATGATAATATATTTTTCTATTTGGAGGACTTCAATCTCTTCCTAAATTTACCGAAAAGGTCATTATTTCTGTAGCACCGGATTAAGATTAACATTTTCGATTACTACAGAAAATATGCTACATAAATTGAATGTGTTTTGCAATGTCATTTTCTTCGACAGGTTTTTATTTTTAGTTTGGGTCCTAGACCTTCATTTTAGATTTGAATAAACATAATGCTACCTGTGAGATAATTTCGATATGCATTTTCCGCAATAATCTCACTTTTTTCTGTACATTGATTTTGTAAATTCACATTTTGATAACAGGAAAACCTTCAAATCTGAGCATGATCAAAGAGACTGATTATTGACACTTCTATTTCGAAATAAAAAGAGTCAATGCTATATTTTTTGACCAGATAAGATATCAAACTGAGTACCATTCTGCGGACCTACACAACTAATAGACGAATGGGGAATAATATGAAAAACAGAATCTTCGATTAGCTAATACAATATTTAAAGTTCGAAATATTGATAATATCACCTAATTTGAGGAAAATTTCAGAAAAGCCCTCAACGTGTTTTTACAAAATATTTTCAAGTATGACAAAAAACAATCACAATCATTCATTGACTCTTGTAAATATCAAACTTCGAAGAACTTTTAGAAAGCCAAAAAAGCTCTGAGTATTGCTCAGTTTGTGCACCGGAGTTTTTTGATCAAATTCGCGATTTCAATCGAAAAACTAGTCGTTCTTCAAATATTAGCTGTTTTTATATAATGGTCAAACCAATCATTATTCGAGTTGGAAACAATCGATCTCTGGACCATCCTGATGGAAGTTCTGAGTTTCTCCCTACGAGTTCTACCAAATATTACTACTAATCTATGACCGCTATGCTAAGTTTATACTTTCATACTACAGTTCGAATGGGCGGTCATTTTTCTGTTTATAGGGAAAACCAAACGTTTCTCACTCATTTCACATTTTCAATCAAATTAATTTTAGTTTCAACAGTAGTTCTGGGTAGCATTCGATTAGGAAGCTCTACAAAATTTTCAATCTACGCTGATCGAATAAATCTATACTCTTTCATTCAATCCCTATTTCAAGGTTTGTTAGCATTTCGCTAACTTCAACCATTCGATAGAAAAAAGTAGATAAATCAGAAATAGCCAAGTTGAATGCACACAGAACGCAAAATGCAACTACAAGAATGATTATTTCTTTCAACATATTTTCTTGCACTCCAGCAATTTGAGAGAAATTCGGGATATTTCTCATCCACGGCTGTATTTGTCATTTTTGTTTACAATCAGGAACGTGATAAAAATGGGAATGTTAAAACTACCTGCTCCCTTGCTGCGTTTTCGGATATCCGAACTTAATGAAGTTAGCAACGGAGAACGCTAATACATAAATGCACCTCTAATTAGTCAATATAAACACCACGAGAATGCGAAAAGCCAACGACGTTGATGGACTCTCCATTTCGAAATAAAAACATTCATGAATCATATACCAAATTCAGAACCAGATTGACGAAATGTCTTGAACTGAGTTTTATTGGATCGATTCAAGTTGCTATTGAATTCTGAATGATTTTACAGCGATTTTTCTCAAAATTTCATACTTTCAAGACGATTGAATACGATCTTTCAATTCTAATCTTAGTTGAACTGTTGTCCGCATAGATCGGGAAGAATAGAGTTCATCATTATTATTATTATTATTATGAAAATTACAAGAGTTGAGGTTCAACACCTATAAACTCAAAAAGAAAAATACTAAGTTCGATACGCATTCACGATACTTGACAAAATTTGATAAGAAAAAAGAAAAACAAAAACAAATGAAAGTCTTAGTTGAATAACACCACACCACACACGAACACTCCAAACTGCAGGACTGAGATTACTGTCTCCCACGCTGAGCTGACCTCCATTCGTCGTATCTATTCTTGAATAGATTAACAGAAGGTGCTTGCACGACGGAGTTGGGAAGACTGTTCCAGTCACTGAAGATTCTGTTGGGTAGGAATTTCTGGCGCTGTGTTGTTCTGAAATGTTCTCGTTTCAGTTTATAAGCGTGACCTCTGAGATTACCGTCGTTGAGTGTGAACAAATCTCTGACTTGGTCACCCAGAAATCCTCGTATGGCTCGGTAAGAGAAAATCAAGTCACCTCGAGCTCTCCTCTCCTCGAAGGATGTCAGTCCCATAGATGCTAGTCTCTGATGGTAAGTGGGTCGTATGGGTCCATAGCCAACACGAGTAGCCCACCTTTGTGTGCTCTCAAGCAAATCAGCCTCTCCTCTTGTTGTGCACCACCAGGCCGGACCACCGTATTCGAGGATGGGACGAATGTAGATCTTGAATATGGTACCAAATGTTCGGCTGTTGCAACCCTTGAAGGATTTATTGAACATGTATGTCAGTTGCTTGGCCTTGGAAGAGATGTGCTCAATATGGCTACGCCAGCTGAGATCTTCCGAGACGATGATTCCAAGGTCGGATAGCCGAGAAACTGGAGCTAGAGCCTGACCGCCTAAGTTGTATGGACGGCGAAGATTGTTTTTTCCGATATGCAGAACGGAGCACTTGCTTGTATTAATGGGAAGCATCCAGATGTTGCACCAGTTGATCAAGTTATTCAGATCGTCTTGAAGTGTGGAGTAATCAGTAGTTGGAGAATTATATATTTTAAGGTCATCAGCGAAAAGCGAGAGTGCAGACCTTAGGTGCGGTGGTAAGTCGGAAGTATACAAGATAAACAGAAGTGGACCCAGGACAGATCCCTGGGGTACACCAGAAAGCACCTGGAAGGACTTAGAAGAAAGGTCGCGTCCAACCCGAACGCGATATGAGCGGTTAGACAGAAAAGCCTTTATCCAGAACAAAAGCTCTCCCCTGATACCCAGATGTTGGAGTTTGGACAGAAGTCGGCCATTTGGAACCCTGTCGAACGCCTTCGAAAAGTCGAGGTAGATCACATCCATCGGCAGACCGGAATCCAATGCTTTAGTCCAATCGGACAAACACGAGAGAAGGTTTGTAATAGTAGAGCGCCCCGGGACAAACCCGTGTTGTTGGTCAGGTATCACCTTGTGTTCGAGGGAAAATTTCAGAATCTGCTCACAAATTATTCTCTCCAATACCTTGGAAGCGGTCGAAAGGAGACTAATTGGACGATAGTTATGAGGTGATAGCTTGTCTCCCTTTTCAAAGATTGGAGTTACACTGGCGAATAGCCAGTCAGAGGGAAGAGAAGAGGATGACAGAGATTCACGAAATATGACACTGAGAGGGGTTGCAAAGGCGCTAGCACATGTTGAAAGATATCAACAGCCTAGAAATTTGAGAAACACCAAGGTAATTCATCAATTCTAGGTGTCGCAGGAATTATTCATTGAGGGTTTAAACTTACGATGTATCCCTATAGATATCAGCAACATCCAACATATTGAAGGAATAGCAGAGGCCATCATCTGTGATTATAGGATACAGCAGCTTCGAACAGTTCTTGACTTTCCCCATGAACTCGCAGAAGGATTGCTGCAGGTCTACACTTTTGCACTGAAACAAATTAATGAATTTCAGTCATTGGTGTATTCGAGAGGGCATAGTGAGTAGTGTCAATTAGTTGACCCGTTTATAATCAGGTGAAGTTTGGTAGATCGTAGTTTCCAAACTTTGACATTGTTTCAATTTATACGATATGGTTCAATTATTTCTTTCTGTCTCATGTTTTTTAGTTGGTTTTGTTCATATATTGGATATATGAACAAAACCAACTGAAAAACATGTGAATAAAGTGAATCTGTGGCAACTGAATTTCGTTTTGAGTTCTCATCAAGAACTGAAATTGGGATTGTATACCTGGAAAATAATTAGAATTTCTCAGCACACATATTGCGAAAGTTGAGTTTTTGCGAGATAAACGGCCCTTTTAGTTCTCTCAATAAACAGGGTGCTCGAATTTTGAGGGAATCTACACAACTCAATGCATGAGCTCATATTATTTGGACCCTGTAGATTGTTCCAAAAATGGTGAAACACCATAACAGCCTAATTTTCAAAATAAGATGAAAATGCCAAATTTTGATATCATACCCATGAAAATGATGTTTTCACAATATCCCACTTTTTCTGTTCATTTCCCAAGAATAATCGAATTTATTTCAGTTTTCTGAATCTGAAATGGAGAATGCTATCACATCAATAAGTTATGCAGAAATAGCAGTTGTAACTGCTATAACTTGTAAGCAATTTAATGTTGCTGTCTGAAGTATCATCCAATGAATAGATTGAACTTCTACAAGCGAATAAACATGCCAAGCTCAAAAAAAGAAATCAGTCTCGATCTACGAAACGAATGAGACTGGAAATCTTGATGGAAACTAAAGGAAGTCGAAGAAGTAAAAAAAAAGGATTCTAACAATAAAAATAGAAATTAAGAGCAAGAGCCGAGCAGGTGTTCGGATATTTCCGCAGAACTTTCATTCGTGAATAATCGTTATGACAATACTTTGAACCCCCAGCACTTATGATGTGTAATGTCGAAATGATACATCTATCATCAAAATGAAATAATCTGAGCCTGGTAGTAGTCGCGACTAATTTTTTGTCCATTAATGAAAGATCCGCGATTTCATGCAGACTTAAGTTAGTTTATACCTACTAGTTTTCTATTTTTACCTACGCCACTCTACTCAAGAGCACCACTTAGTGGATATAAAAGCCAATTTAGGATACTTGACGCTTCCGTGAAATTTCCCAAGTGCTTGCAGGGGTCGAGTTGAAAAAATCGAGAATCTTAGAAAAAAAATTACTTGTGAATTAGATGGTCGCACGGGAGAAAGAGGGCAAAGAGTACTCAAAGGAAAATAGTCGATTAGATTATAGGAGACGTAGATGAGAATACTGAAAAATGCAGTATTCATCTACAACCTTTTGTCGGATACAAATCATACTATCTCGAAAGGGATTCATAGCTTACCTCATCGAGAAAGTAGACATAATCATCGAAAGATCTGTCTTTGCTAGAATTGACGTGATTTTCTAGTCTACACAAAGGTGCCATATGATCGTAGGAATTCATCCTGAAAAGAGAAAAAAGTTAAATTGAAATAGTTGAACTGGGCGATATCGCAATATTCATTATTTTCATGAGTAAATTGTTAGGCATGAAATTTTTTGACGGGTCCAATAACTAATCAAATTTCCTCATTTTGTATCATAGGAAGAATTACATTCAATCATGTCAACATAACACTGAAAATAGACCATGGTCTATAGCCCATCGCTATTTTCAACCTTGATATGAACATAAGTTGATTCATTTCGTATCTTTGATATTTCTGAATGTCACGATTTGGGTGTTATACTGATGAGAATATTAACGAAATTATTGAATCAAACGAACCTCAATTTAGGTTCTTTTTGTTTCAACATTTATTGTATTATTTTAGCTCTCTTATTCAAAAGAATATATATACCACATCTGCAATGAGTTTTAATGGAAACCTTTCATGGATTTTCGTGAAGATAGAAAGTATGAATAAGATGGAAATGGAAAGGCGAAAGAATTGATATTCGAGGTCAGAGGTCGATATTCTCTACAAAAACAGTGCTATCAATTTTTCCAAAGGTAATCATCCCTAAGATATCGCGATTCTAAGAGGAACTTACGGCTTATTTGTGTCTCTTTCAGTCTTTTATACATATTGATATTCGAGGTCATAGGTCGATATTCTCTACAACAATAGTGCTATCAATCTTACCAAAAGTAATCATCCCCAAAATATCGCGATTCTAAGAGGAACTTACGGCTTATTTGTGTCTCTTTCAGTCTTTCATATTTATTTTCTCGATTCAAGTTTTAATGAGTTACTCATAGTACCGAAAGTAGTGCTGTAGTGAATCTCATTACAGATCAGCATTGTTTTCATTTTGTGGTTGTCAGTACCGACCTGAGATTCTCTCAATTTTCAAATCAAATCAATTCGAATTCCGTAATCTGTCAAATTTCGAAAATAACATCAACTGCCAAGATACAAAACAAATGTCACTAATCTTAATTTTTATTTGAATTTCGAGAGTACTTCATGAAACTTGACTGAAATATGAAAAATACTTCATCAAACCTATATACTACCCCACGTTAACGCAGAAACAACTTGTTTTTTTTCGGCTAAGATTTAGATTTGAATTATTAACTGTTTTCTACCTATTCGAAGTGAATTTTTGCGGTCTGAAAATAGGAGATGTGCGTCTATTACTGCAAATTTGTAACATTATTTTTCATAACTATTATAGAAAAACCATGTAGTAACCCATGCGTTGATCGATTTGGGATTTATCTGGATAAGTTCGATACCTAGAATTATTGTGAGAAAATGTTCAAAGCGGTTAATTCCGATTGGCATTATCTGCAAGATACATGAATACCTACATTTTTTCATTTATGATTGCATGCCGTTTCGAATCAAACAAAACTAGAAAAATAGTGAAACAAAACAAGAGAAGAAACGATTAAGGGAAAGACAGCCGCTAATACCCATTGTCACAGTTGAATCAATAATTAACAACCGTATGAGATAATTCTGCAAAAACGTTTCTAACATAAATTCATTAAAACTGAATGTTGCCTGTATCCGTCACTAAACTTACTCGGCTTCTGAGATACCATCCGTAGTTCCGTTGTTTCTTGATCTCAACACCGTCGAATAATTTAAACACCTTCGTGAAATCTTCGTCTCGGGACAAATCGTCACAGCTGGAAATGGCACTTTGAAAATAGGTGTTTCTATAGTTGCAAGAGAGAAAAGAACTGGAGAATCATTCCATTTATCAACGATCTCTTTTATCATGAGGGAGCACCCGCTCAGGCACAATATAAAAACGGTGGCCCACCAGCATCTTTAAAAGAACAAAGAGTTATAATTGAATTTATATGAATGGAGAAAGCGAAAGAGTAGAGGAGATAATCCTGGATCTTTTGTTCCCCAAATAGAATGGCTTCAGTGAAAATTTTTTCACGATTTTTTAGAACAATATTTTCTCATTTCATAGTTTTGATCCTCATTCTGCTGTTATATATCAAAAGAAGTTTAATACAATTCAAAAGTTCCTACCTATTGAATTAAAATACTAACGAATATATTGAAACTTGAGGTGAATCATTCAATCACAAGAAATTCTTTTCCCACTTACCCCTCTGAAAATGTTAAATCTGTAGAGAAATATGAGAGACCTTGGATACTCGCATTTCCGCAGTATTCTCTCATATATTGTTTGATAGTTTTTCGAGGCTTTTCATCTTGTTTCGTCTCATTGGAGTTCATTTGCTTGTCCGAATTGGTACAATTTATATCGAAAAGTTTCGAATTCCTTCGAGTAATGTTATGTGGTTTTTTTATCTGAAATAAAAATATTTATCTATACGAAAGATATAATAAATGAAAGTTGTGGTATTGAAAATCTAGACTTTCCGTATTGCCAGTTATCAGTCCCGGCGTGAATAAACTGAATTTTTTCGGAAACCATTCGAACGTTCAATGTTCCTACTGAATCAAGCTGCCTGAGACACACTCGAATGATGAAAGTGAAATTTCCTGAAGAAAATAATTGGTTTGATGAAAAATGAGTCTGAATTTCGCTTCCAGATTTCATGGAATGATAAAAAGCTATATAGTAGAATCAATGTGTCTCGAGGTTGCACACATCATAAGATGGGATACTTCCCATGAAAAATAATCCAATAATAATGAAATGATACATTATTGGTTGGGAAGCTAGAAGAAAAAGTAATAAGTCAACACTTTGTTGAGATTGATCATGACCCACATTAACCTCTCCCATTTGATAAGCGCTAACGATATTTTCTTATGATACGCTGTCCAATTGTTGCATTCAAGTTTCTGTAGTTTGCGGAGTTTCATTCTATCTTCTTTTGCATTACCTTCTATTTTAACCTATTCCATATTACAAGAACGATCAACTGTGCACATCTTTACTTATCTCAGGATCTTATGATTTCAAGAGGAACGAATGCATAATTTTCTATTAGCCATTAGTTTTTATGAATTTATTTAGTTTTCACGAAGTTTTCATGAAGAATAACAAAATGAATATATACTAGTGCCAAAGTGGTTGGCAACCAATTCTCATACACACTCTTGTGTATTTTGTGTTCATAATTTATTGTTTGTTTTTATTTAATAATGCACCACATACTACACACACAAGTCACTTTGAATAATTATCTATTCATTTTTTAGCTCGACTGAGAGAAATAATAATAATAATAATATGTTTATTAACATGTTTAAATACAAATACGAAATATAAATTGATTGAAGAATTTTCGTTAACAAACATTTAAGACCACAAAAGTGCCAAGCACTTGTCTGTGGTGAAAAAAAAAAAAACATTTTTCTATACATTGATATATACATATATGGTGGTGAGTATATTCATCTGATATTAATCCAAGTTTAGAGTTGAGACCAAGTAAGTATTCGCACAAATAAGTTCAAAAGTCATTATTAAATAAAACAGATGAAATTTATGATACCATCTGGTTTGTTCATGACTCGGTCAATGCAAAATAACTGTGAAATTCACCACACAATACCCCATCTGATCACGAATTTCTGAAGAACTAGGCCAAATCAGCAGTATATATTGCGAGTTGGTAGATGTGAGACTCTGAAAGAGGTAGTTTTACCATCATTTCCGTTCATACTGTGATGTAAAGGAGAAAAAGATCAATAACCTTTGAATCGATAATAATGTTTTTCTGTCGAAAACACAATTTTTCGTCGAACAGAAATTGATTAATAGTCACTGAATTACCGGTTATTTTTTTCTCTTATTCTAAGTAATTTCTGAGTGAGTCGTCGAAAGCAAGAGGATAAATTGCGGTTTGGCAAATATCAGCCTTTCTTCTTCTTCTTCTTTTTCAGCCCTCGCACGTCCACTGCTGAACGTAGGCCTCTTCCATCAGTCTCCACTCGTGTCTGTTCTGGGCAACTCTCATCCAACCCGTCCCCACTGACTTTACGATGTCGTCTTTCCATCGTAGAGGCGGACGTCCTCTTTCTCTATTACACGTCCAAGATCTTCACTGTTGAGTTCTTTTCATCCACCTGTCGTCCTCACTCCTGGCCATGTGTCCTGCCCACCTCCATTTCAGTCTTGCTATCCTTTCGATAACACAGCAGACTTTTGTTCTGGCTCTGATGGTAGAGTTGCGGATGCAATATTAATTTAATTCTAGGTGGTCTCAAGAGCATTTCCGTTCAGAATGAGTTTGAATTTGATTGTTTTCACTCACAATATTTCCGCATCCAAATGTCCTATGCTTTGATTCATCAAGAAGTAGTGTACATATTCATAATTACTAACCATTATTTTCTATATTCCACAAAATTTTAGTTCAGATGTAACTATCAAAGATGCAGCAACTATACACTGTGAACGAAAACCCACCTTTTTCCTAATAAAGCTTGACTACTCTTCAGCTCTGGCTCCGCCTTTTCGTGGTATTCATCAATCGTTTCGAACACTTGGTGGAAACCATATTGGAATAGATAGCATTTATTGCCTCAATCTTTATCAACGAAAATCGCAAGATTGTACAGCTAACTTTATTTGATGTTGTCCTGACCCTTCTGCATTGAAATCTCTTCATTTTTCTTAACATAATTATTGAATCAGATGCATTGAAAGTTTCCTAAATGATGAAATTTTGCCAAAACCTTTGAAATTTTTCCCTGCGCATTACCACACAGCAAAGAGAACGCCTGCTACCCTTTTGTCTCATTCATATGCGTAAAGCTGAAGATTCAATACACGAGAAGATGAGGTGAGATAATTTTTTTATCTCGGCTATCAAAGCCTACCGGAACTGGTGTCGAAATCTGAGCTGGTGATCGGGCTCTTCAATGAGTGGTGCAGAAGCAATTCACTCATCGTGAATGTGAACAAGACTCAGGTCATCAGATTCCGTTTACGAGATTCGAGATCAGTTTTGCCATTGGTTCTCAAAACAGACGAGGGCGGTTGAATGCATCCGATTTCTTGGGTTGCATGTGGACGAGTTATTGAGGTGGAATTTTCATATCGAACACCTTTCTAGAGAATTGAACCGATCATTCAACGCCATTCATCGCCTAAAACTTTCACTACCAAGGGATGCATTAATAAACATCTACCATACCGTAGGTATGGTAAACTGTCACCTCAACTATAATATAGTTTTGTTGGGAGCGACATCTAGTAGCGATAGAATTTTCATTGTGCAGAAAGAAATCGTTCGGTTGATTTTTGTTCTGGGCCCTCAAGAGTCCTGCAGACCCACATTCAGGAATTTTGGTACTCTCATACTTCCATGTCTTGAATTGCCTCCTACATGTGAAATATAACATGAACAACTCAATGAAATGTTCTGACTTTCACCAATACCAGACACAACATGATAGTATTATATGCATAATACGACACAACACCAGCGAATACGAGTCATCACATACTTTTTCTGGTATTCAGTTTTATAATCATCTTCCGAAAGAGCTCAAATCTTTAAATGGTTGAATTTTCAGGAGGAAAATGAGATCTATATTAATCAAAAAATGCTTTTATAAAACTCGGGAGTTTCTCTCTGACTCATTGTGTTGATCTGTATCCCATATATTTCTATACAGGTATTGTTTGAACCTCAGTATGTTATAACTTGTCCTATACATTCTTATGTGTCCAAGGGATGAATAAAGAATGAGGAGTGTTCACATTTTTCAATTTTTACATATTCCTATTCTCCGTAGAAAATGAAAATATTGTGTCCAAAAATTATTTAAATACTTCAAATAGCGCCCAAGATATCGAGTTATAAACATGAGATCGATAGATCCGTGTGTCGTCACTTTACATCCAACGACTTGCGAGGTTCAGTACGTAGCCGGGTCCAATATAAGGGCCTTTCGTCTCACGGAGTGCGATTTGCGAATGTAGTATGATGTCACATCGCAACGAGGAATTGAATATTCACGGGGTTGTAAAATCCGAACTACTAGGTCTTTTCGACTGAACCAAAACTAGTGATTTCATATACATATAAGTTATACTGTGACGAAGTTTCGATCGATTTTGCATACCTGTGGACATTCCTCATTATCATACAGAGAAACAGATTGAATTTATGATATCATTTGGTTTGTTCATGACCAAGTCTATCCAAAATAACTGTGAAATTTACCACACAGTAAATACACAAAATATTGGGAAATTGGACAATTTATTAACCTTATTTTTCTCACGAAGCCGACGTTTCGAGGTTGGTTTTCCTCTTTCTCAAGGCTAAAATAAAAACAATCAACAATAAGATAGAAATATGGCTTCACAAAAGTGTGCATCTCTTACCTAGTCAGTAAATAAAGGTTTTTGTCAAAATATATAAAATCAATTTAGAGTAAGGTAATCTAGAGCAACAATTCATGAAACAATATCAGATTTAAATAAATAATAGGTTAACATTGAAACATTTCTTTGACACGACCACAGACTATTATCAAACTACACAATTGTAAACAATAACATTGAAAATGGAAAACGTACCTGAACTAATGAATTTATATAAAAAACATTTATAACAATTGACTATATAATATACTGAGACCCTGTACATCCTCCCTATGATTAACTGTTTGATTCTTTTTTATGAAAATCATTTCACTGATATTTCTCGCATATCTGTTCCTTTCATAATCTAAAATTTTAACGTTATCAAAATTGAACTTATGACCTGTCGTGTGTGTATGTGTGGCTAACGCTGTTTTGCCACTATTTGATGGGTTGTTGCAATCATTTTTATGTTGTCTTATTCTGTCTTTAAGATACTGTTTCGTTTGTCCAATATAAGATTCTTCACAATTGAAGAACACCAGAATTGATGAAGTCTAATTTAATATATCAGATCCCCTGCTTCAATTGTGAAAATGATTGCAACAACCCATCAAATAGTGGCAAAACAGCGTTAGCCACACATACACACACGACAGGTCATAAGTTCAATTTTGATAACGTTAAAATTTTAGATTATGAAAGGAACAGATATGCGAGAAATATCAGTGAAATGATTTTCATAAAAAAGAATCAAACAGTTAATCATAGGGAGGATGTACAGGGTCTCAGTATATTATATAGTCAATTGTTATAAATGTTTTTCATATAAATTCATTAGTTCAGGTACGTTTTCCATTTTCAATGTTATTGTTTACAATTGTGTAGTTTGATAATAGTCTGTGGTCGTGTCAAAGAAATGTTTCAATGTTAACCTATTATTTATTTAAATCTGATATTGTTTCATGAATTTTAGCCTTGAGAAAGAGGAAAACCAACCTCGAAACGTCGGCTTCGTGTGAAAAATAAGGTTAATAAATTGTCCAATTTCCCAATATTTTGTGTATTTATTCAAATATAATGGATGATAACCTTCCATTTACCACACAGTATTCCCTCTGATCACGAATTTCAGAAGAACTAGGCCCAACCAGCTGTATTGTATATTGCGGGTTGGTAGATGTGAGACTCTGAAAAAGTTAGTTGTACAAAAATTTCCGTTCATATTGTGATATAGAGGAGAAAAAGATCAATAACTTTTGAATCGATAAAAAAAGATATTCCGTCAGCAAAATTTCTTGTCAAACAGAAATTGGTTAATAGTCACTGAAATGCCGGTAGTTTTTTTCTTTGATTGCTCAGTAATTTCTGAGTGAATTGTCGAAACCAGCAGGATATATTGCAGGTTGGCAAATATCAGCCTCAATGTTAGTTTAAATCAAGGTGGTCTCAGGGGCATTTCCGTTCAGAATGAGTTTGGATTCGAAAATTGTTTTCATTCACAATATTTACGCATTCAAATGTCCTATACTTTGATTAATCAAGAACTGGTGCATTCATAATTAATAACCAATATTTTCTGTGTTACACTGAATTTCAATTCAGAAGTAACTGTCAAGGATGCTGCAACTATACACTGTAAACGAAGACCCTCCTGTTTACTCCTATGAGCCTGAGTACTCCTCAGCTCTGGCTCCGAATTCTCGTGTTATTCATCCATCTTTTCAAACACTTGGTGAGAACCATATTGGAATTGATAGCATTTATGGTCTCAATCTATATCTACAAAAATCTCAAGATTGTACATCTAGCGTTATTTGATGTTATCATGACCCTTTTGCGTTGATATTTCTTATTTTTTCTTAATATGATTATTGAATTAGATGCATTGAAAGTTTCCTAAATGATTTGAAATTCTGCCAAAACCATTTGAAAATTTTCCCTGCGCATTACCACACAGCAAAAAGAACGCCTGCTACCTTTTTATCTCATTCATATGCTTAAATCTAAAGATTCAATACACGAGGAGATGAGAGGAGCTAATTTTTTTATTTCGCATTTATTGAATTAGGGAACGAAAAGACAGAATCAAGCTTGCAAATTTACTGATTTGAAAAAACTCATCTGCTTGTATTTCGTCGGAATTTTGTGATTTTCGACGATGCGACTTTCAAACTCGTCCCCTCATTATTTACAAATGTTACGACCGAAATTGAATTATCCCGCATAACCGTTTCAGCCGACCACCGTAGACTCGACGTGCAAAGCCGCATATGCCGCCGGTATCAGAGTGTCACATCCTGACGCCATATTACTTCTCACGTCAAAGTCACGTGTGTGTGGAGTATACGTGATCAGGAAACCTGCAAGGACGCTTTCCAATCGCACCGTCTTGTTTACATAATCCATAAAGGGACGCACGCCGTCGTATGATTTCAATTTGATGAACATGACTACTTACTCCCTGATTAATAATTAATTTCGAGAAGGTGTGCTAGTAGCGGTGCATGACAATGCCTCTGGGGTAACGTGTTGCGGTTCAAGGCTGAGTAGGCATTTTGTGCACCTGATTGCGAAGACAGACAGCCCTATTTGACCACCTCTGGGTGATGACGACTGTGGTGAGATATATTAACAAGATGTACAACTTGGGAGGTAATTCCTGGAGAGAATTTACTCCAAGTGAACACGAATGCTCATTTGTGAGCATACATGGGAGAAAATTTCTTACTATAGATTTCACATTGTTGATATCCACATCCACTTATTGTTGAGTTTGTGACTTCCGCAATGTCACTGTTGCATGTATTATGATGTAGAAACGTTTCGTTCCTACTACATTGAGACTTATCTCTGTTGATATTTTTCAAATTATGATTCCAGATATAACGTGGAAATGGGGAAAAATAACTGCATCTTGTATATTCGTGGATTTTCTGAAGAATTGGTGATATCATGTGAATTGAAGTACTCAGTCATTTAGCGGTAATATTGGTTGAAAAACAAGCGTCGTCAAGTAGGTATAAGGTCATAGAATTTTGAAAGTTATATTTTCTGATTTAGGTTCAGAAGCGGAATTCCATAGCATATTTTACGACTTAATTCACAATTTGAACTCACATGAAACATGTAAGATATCAATGTTGCCATTTACGGTATTTTTAGTGTAACTACTATGCGATGTACCGGTAATTAGTATACCGGTAAGTAGTATTCCTACAGTGCCTAGTTAGATGTGTTGGTGTTAGCCAGTTTTTATATCAACATTGTAATGTTGAATTTAGAATATAGCAGATGAACCAAGTTCTAAGGGTTTAATGCCAGTAGTGAACTTGTCGAATGTGCAAGGTTTTAAGTGCATAGCTCGTATACTTTGAATGACGATCATAAAAACTGTTAGGGCTATTCCGGATGTCTCATGAAATTAAAGTTTGGTTTATAAGCTAGTTTCAGAACACAAACAAGGAAAATAAATTCAAGACCCAGGAAATGTATAGGGTTGTATGAGAATCCCATCAATTTTGATGCTAGTGAATGTTGAAAAAAAATTATTAAAAAATTCTCGGGGAAAATCATAACCACATTTTGAATGAGGGGATAAAATGAAGCGCTCGTGAAACTCCTCGTGTTTATTTATACTAAATACAATTTCCCTGTATTAACGTCAATCACAGTTTTCATTGTGCGATTTCCCGTTGTGATCATTGTATGACTTTAAGCTTCTTTATATAATAATTTCGGTGGCAGCTCGCAAATACATCGCGATAGCAGCTGGAACCTACTGCCCTGTTAATTAAAAGGTGCGTATCTACCAAAAAGCACTTTTGAGATATTTGACTTTAAAGACTTTCATATATGCCATCAACAATTTCAATTGAATTAAGGTTTTTTCCCTTGGCTCTTTAGTATCGTATGAAACTACTGATGATAGTATCGTATGATTCTATAGTATAATACATATGATACAGTATGGAAAGATGGATTAATTTATAAACTATATAATCATTTGAAATGTGAAAAAATGGTAAGACTATTGGAAAATATGTTATACGACAGAAGGTTCCGAGTTTTTGTCCATAATAACAGTAGTAATTTCGAAACTTTGAATAATGGTCTTCCACAAGGTTCAGTTTTAGCACCACTTCTATTCAATTTATATTTGTGTGACATTCCATCTACTTCTTCGGAGAAATTTATTTATGCTGATGATATTGCTCTGGCTTTTCATCATTCTAATTTTCAAACATGAGAAAGTACCCTTTCCGCAGATCTGGACATAATGAAAAATTATTTTTTGAAGTGGCGTTTGTGCCCGAATGAAAATAAAACCGAAGTTTCGTGTTTTCATTTGAATAATCACCAGAAATATAGAAAATTGAGTGTAACTTTCGGTTCTTCTCCCTTAAAACATAATTTCAATCCTAGATACCTGGGAATCAAACTTGATTCCTCTCTAAATTTCAACGCCCATTTAGATGATCTGTGTTTGAAACTTAAAACTTGAAACAATATTCTTCAGAAACTAGCTGGTTCCTCATGGGGTGCTGATGCAACGATACTTCGAACAGCAGCGCTTGCTTTGGTTTATTCTGCTGCTGAATATTGTTGTCCTGTTTGGTTGAACAGTGTTCATGTAAAAAAAATTGATGTCCAACTAAATTTTTCTATGAGGATTATTACTGGTACTATCAAGTAAACACCTACTTCTTGGTTACCAGTCCTCTCAAATATTGTCCCCCCCCCCATATTCGCAGAGAGACAACAGCTTTGAATTTTTGGAACAAATTCAATTCCTTTCCAAATTCATTTCCCATACTCACCTATATTCCAGATAATAAGGTCCCCAGATTGAAGTCGCGTAAACCTTTTTGGTCAAATTTTCTGACTAATATGAATAGAAGCGACAAATAAATGTGGCAATCTGAATGGAATGTATCCAATTTTTTCAATAAAGATCTTATTTCTGATCCTTCCATCAGAGTTCCTGGTTTTGACCTTCCCAGGAGAATATGGTCTGTTCTAAATCGCATTAGAACAGGCCATGGACGTTGCAATAGCATGCTCTTCCGATGGAATTCGGTTGAGAGTCCTAGTTGTGAGTGTGGGGAAAATGAGGAGACTATAGAACATCTTATAAATAGTTGTCCCATTTATAAATTTCAAGATGGTTTCGAGGCTATACATAAAGTAACGAATGCATTTCTAAAATGGGTAGTTTATTTCAAAATTATTTGATGTATTCTGAATATTCGGTTTCTTTTCTGCTTTTTTTCTTTTTTCATTTCAGATTAAGAATCGCGAGCTGTTTTTGGGAAGAATCTATCGACGGATTACATGAAGATGATCTCACGCTGATGTCTTTCAAGATTTTTCCTGATATTTAATATTTTATGTTATTTTTTTTACGGGGTGGCAGGTTTTTTCGGCTGAGGTTTTTTCCCCTGGCTGTATAGTATCGTATGATACTAGTGATGATAGTATCGTATGATTCTATAGTATCATACGAAGAATGTTATGATACCCCGTTCTTTTTTTACCTCAGCTTAGGTACTTTTTGTTTCAACTTTTATTGTATTATTTTAGCTCTCTATTTTTGTTTTTTTTTTTTCACCTCAGCTTAGGTTCTTTTTGTTTCAACATTTTTTGTATTACGCCATATCATGCATTGCGTTTTCATTTTAATTCAATTAAAATTGTCTTTAAAGTAAAATATCTCGAAAGTGGTTTTTTTGCAGATACGCCGTTTTCCATCAACACGGCAGCCTAGGCAGGCAAATGTATTTTTCTCCATATCGCACATTGTTGACTTCAAACATGGATTGAATAAGTTTGACTTGTAATAGATCTGACAATAACTATGTTCAATTTATTTATTGTTGGGAAGACATGAACCAAATATAAGGAATTTCTCATAAGCAAAGTACAAAAAAATTGAAATAGAACGAAAAATGTTTTCATCTTAAATATTGTCAAGACGGAGCCGTATTTCCAACATTGTCAAAAAGTTATCGCATCTCATGTAGAGCCAAGCTGCTAACTCTTCAGTTTTCATCTTCACGAGTTCATATTTCAAAAACTCCATGCCTTGGTAAAAAAAAATTACTTGAGAACTTTTGTATAAGGTTAAGTTATGTCCAGCGAACGAGTTCTTCACCTTACGCTCACGTGGTGAAACAGAAACAGCCAAGTCATTCATTTCGCCCAAGGCAAAGAGTTTGTGAAATGAAAGCTTGTGAAGATTAAGAGTGGACAGTTAGCATCTAGGCTCTACATGAGATCTGATTCCTCTTTAAAAATGTTGGAAATACGACCTCGCCTTTCCAATATTTTACATGAGAAAATTTTTCGTTCGATCAATATTTTCTATTGCAAAAATCACTCATAGTATAATTTTAAAAAAGTTGTAAATTGGTCTGTGATTCCAACACGAATGCGTCGTAAGTTTTTTTTTAATGTTGTATTCCACTGAAAAAATATCTGTATTCATTATACGACGAATTCCATTCTTATTTTGAGAGAAGATTTTATTTGAACCTGTGGATAGCCACATGATACAGGTCCTAATGCCTAGAACATTATAACATGAAAAAGGAATTCAAAGAATTTCTGATTCCACATTCCTTGGAAAATATCTTGTTCTCCAATAAGTTCCAAATTCCTCTAGGACCATTACCTTATTGAGCATAAAATTTGGTACGAAATGTGATGCCGTTCACGGAAAGTCCCATGAAAGAAGTTATTCCTCCTAGTTCTTGTACATCCGCAACATAAAGCAAAATGGAAGGTGAAAGGGAGTTGATATAGGGCCATCTGCATAAATATCAGAAATGTATCCCGCCAGAGGCATAAAGCCTACTGTTGAAGGTTGGGAAACATAAAACGCAGAATTTTATAGATATGGACAATGCATAAATGGATCTCCTCTGGGAAGTATTGAAAAATAAAATAAAAATTGGACACGCTACTTCGAAACGATTTTTTTTATTGTGCCCTATGTTGAAATGGAACATTTGGAGTTTTGAATCGATGGAAACGGATAACGAATGCGATAAATGATTGGAGAATTGGTTGGTACATTTTCGCCTGACAATTATATATGATTTTGGTCGGTTTGTATCTAGTTAAATCAATATTCTAGATCTCTAAAAAAATTAAATCAGCAGCATCAAAAGTGCTGAAAGAATGCAATTATCCAGAATTGACAAGAATGAACGAAATAGTATATTCTAAAACAAGTTGCAGAATGAGCTCCTATTCCAACACGAATGCGAAATTCGAAAACGAGCGACGAAGGAGCGAGTTTTCGAAAGCATGAGTGTTGGAATTGCCTTCTGCAACGAGTATTAGACGATATTTTCTCTATTTCAGTCAAGTTTCGTGAAAAACTCTCGAAATTCAAATAAAAATTCAGATTAGTGACATTTGTATTGTATCTTGGCAGTTGGTGTCACTGACGAAATTTGACAGATTGCGGAATTTGAATTGATTTGATTCGAAAATTGGATCGGCAGTCAGTACTGACAACCACAAAACGAAAAATATAACTGAAAACAGTGCTGTAATGAGTTTCATTACAGCACTACTTTCAGTACTGTAATGAACTCATTACGATACTGAAATAGAGAAACACAATTTATCGAATCGTTTTTCTAACGAGCCTTCATATGAATGAACTGATAGATCGGGAAGAAAAATTTACAACTAGGAGAAAAACCTAATGAATAATAAATGGAAGCAAAATAATAAAAATATTTTCAAAGTTGAATATTTATGAAACTATATAGTCAAAAGCACTCTCAAATAGGTAGATTTGTTTTCTATGGATATCGGTCAGGAAAACCAAATTAAAAATAATAATCGACAAGGATTATGACAAAGAAGCAGACCGTTTTTAGTAATGTAGGGTGTCGCATTAAAAAACTGAATTTTGGAGTTGTAATTCCATTAATATAAATTCTACGTGATGGGAATATCATACCAACAAAAAAAAGGAGGGATGTTATAAATTGATGAATTTTATATAGATATGGAAAAAAGATATGTCAATGACGGTAACGACATCATGAATTATTCGAAAGAATGTTTATTTTTGAATTCCATAAAACTCATCACCAACTAAAATGAATTTTTTTAAAGGGTTTCTCAGTATAGGAGGTAGTCTATTTTACTACAATATTTCAGAATATTCATGAATATTTGGTGATATTTTTGTATAATCCTGAGGGTATGTCTTTGTAGTCTGGAGACCTGTTCTCTATAGTTCAGTCACCTCAGCTGCGGAATTTTGTGATAATGAGCTGAAAATTTGTGTACAGGTTGATTCTGGCGTTTTTAATGTTGTCTCATAACTGTCATATTATCTCGTGTGTGGGTCGTAAATTATTCGTGATCAAAGGTCACGAATATCGGTTGTCTGCAGTAATCTCCGTTTCTATGGTTCCAATCAATTCAACACTTATCGTAAAAATTGAAGATGAATGAATTTGCTACAGATTTCAGCTCAACGTTCTTCCTATTCATGACTTCATGAAACTCTTTTTGATAGAGATAGAGGTCGGAGAGGCATTCATACTGTAATACAAGGTCAATCGTGAATCCCGATGAGAAGTATCTTATATAAAGTTACAAAATCATAAGTATATTGTAATGAATGAAATTTTTTATGTGACTATATATTTATTTACAATATAATATATTCAAATAAGTTGATTTCATGATTGATTGATTGATAGACAGATTGTAATCATAAATAAATCAAGTTGATATGATTCAATTGGATTCAAATCAAGAAGCTGTACTTTCGTTGCAATGTCTTCCCATATAATAGCTGCTGTAGCTTCAAAAGGCCTCAATTTTTCTCCTTGTACTTTTCCGATTCTCATACCAATTTTTTGAAGGAATATTAGTGTGAGTGGCACGAAAAGATACAATATCCTCCATTGCTTGAGTACCTAAATTTTTTTCATGATGATTATTCCCAGTAGAGTGGCCTTCGATGAGAAATGAGTATAGCAAACAGTGGTATTTTGCTTCAGCTGCAACCAAGTCGATTTGCTGAACTACACAATCTTCTTCTAATTCTCTTTCAGACTCTTTCCGTTCTTCTACTCTTTTGATGACATTGCATTAGAATTCGAGAAAACTTACTCTGCAGCCATGTCAGATGTTTCGCCACAAAATTAATACATTGTTTTAAAATCAAACACCTCATCCTTTTTTACGAGGTACACTGGATAATGGTAAATATTCACTTTCCCGTAGTCGTCGTTTTGATGATGTTATAGAATTTTTACTGATGTGCAATGTCAGCCACCACACAAGCACATTCACAAAGGTTAAAATATGTAAGATGCCTATGTAACCATTATCCTTTCGTTATCTGCAGTTTTTAAAGTTTTCAAACCACGCACTCTCTTACTCTACGTAAATGTAATACGTGAAGTTGACGCCTACTCACGTTCACTTTGTAAATGGTCATATCGGCCAGACTTAACATTGACATAAACACGTTATGATAACCTACGATTACGTGCTTGTGATCTATGAATGAAACGTTTTAAAAACCACAGAACATTTTTTTTATTCACGGGAAGTTTCCTTTCAATACAGGGTCTTTCACGAGGAACCTCACCCATATTTATACGAGAAACTACTGAACGTATTTTCATGAAATTCAGCACTTATAAGTATTTCACAATGCTGATGAAATCTAAAATATTTTCAAGGCATGAGCACCTCCGGTTTTTCCGGAAATGACGTCAACTTCCGTTTTTCAAATTAGAACACCATTTTTTTATTGCAGAAATAGATTCCTTAGAAAATTTCAAGTTATCTTGATGTAACATTTTTCAGTTTTGGTTGGAAAATTCTCTCTGAGCGGGAAAATTCGAAAAAAAAATTGAAAATAGAGCTCCGCTGAAACAAGAATAACTTCGAGGTTTTTGGATGGAAAATTTTCATTTTTGGGATTTTTCAAGATGTAAGATTGATGTATCCACTTTGAAAATCGAAATCGCGATTCATGATACAGGGGGTGAAAAAATCGCTTTCAAAGTTAGGGATGACAAAATCGTGAAAAATCAATTTTTTCAAATTAGAACCCCATTTTTTTATGGCAGATATTAAATCTACGTTAAAAAATAATGTGAGTGTATGCATCACACCCTTGCCCTAAAGTGGATATTTTCTGAGTTATTCACAAAAAACTGTTTTTCGTCTTGAATTTTCAGCTATTTCTTTTCCCTCCACGCCAAAAAGATAAAATTTTCAGGAGATAGATATTCTGACATATTGACTCAAATAATTGAGCCGCTAGTACAGAACCATAATGACTTATGGTATCAACAAGATGGCGCGCCTCCACACAATTCACTCAATGTGTCAAATATCCTCTACAGGCTATTTGAAGATCGATGGTTGGCGAACAATGGTCCACATCTTTGGCCACCACGTTCTCCCGATTTAACTCCTTTAGACTATTATGTTTGGGGTAGGATAAAAAATATTGTCTACTCAACTCCCCTGACTGATAAAGAGGACTGCATAGAACGAGTCAGAAATGCGTTCGGGTTTGTTTAGATTTCTAGATTCATAGTTTTGAAACTCAATTTGGTTTTTAAACACTTTTGCAGATCTCTTCCTCCCGATGAAATAAGAAGAGCAACGCACGAAGCATTCCTGAGACGTATAAATAAATGTCTAGAAATTAACGGTCAAAACTTTGAGCATCTTCTCTAGTTATAACTGCGAGAGTTTGCCATGGTTCTCCTAATAGTAACTTGAAGTCGGTTTCAAGAAGGGGTGAAAAATCTACAGCATGGTTCAAATAACAGTTCCTGAAAATTTCATCTTTTTGGTGTGAAGGGAAAAGAAATAGCTGAAAATTAAAGACGAAAAACAGTTTTTTGTGAATAACTCAGAAAATATCCATTTTAGGGCAAGGGTGTGATGCATACACTCACATTATTTTTTAACGTAGATTCAATATCTGCCATAAAAAAATGGGGTTCTAATTTGAAAAAATTGATTTTTCACGATTTTGTCATCCCTAACTTTGAAAGCGATTTTTTCACCCCCTGTATCATGAATCGCGATTTCGATTTTCAAAGTGGATACATCAATCTTACATGTTGAAAAATCCGAAAAATGAAAATTTTCCATCCAAAAACCTCGAAGTTATTCTTGTTTCAGCGGAGCTCTATTTTCGATTTTTTTTTTCGAATTTTCCCGCTCAGAGAGAATTTTCCAACCAAAACTGAAAAATGTTACATCAAGATAACTTGAAATTTTCTAAGGAATCTATTTCTGCAATAAAAAAATGGTGTTCTAATTTGAAAAACGGAAGTTGACGTCATTTCCGGAAAAACCGGAGGTGCTCATGCCTTGAAAATATTTTAGATTTCATCAGCATCGTGAAATACTTATAAGTGCTGAATTTCATGAAAATACGTTCAGTAGTTTCCCGTATAAATATGGGTGAGGTTCCTCGTGAAAGACCCTGTATATCTCTGTTCATGGCATTAATTTCCAAGTATAGTAATGGAAATATAATAATTGGAGCTAAACAAAAATTCACATTTTTTCTTATTTCGGTTGTTGAGAGCAATGGAAACATATCCGTTTCATCATTTCATTTATCAAATTTCGAGAAAGCTTCCTACGTTTGCCAATATCACTACACTCATTTTCTTTCAGTTTAAGTAAACTTTTGTTCTTTACATTTACGTTAAAGATAACGTTCAAGACTCACGAACATTTCAGGTATCTAATACCTACTCTGTATCTAATCATAGCAAAGAAAATCATCCAAAAACTCGCACACTGAACGCCGAAACGATCCAACATCTTTCGTCGGGATGCACCTTGCTTCAAGAGACCAAAAAATAGACACGATGATGTCGCGAAAATATTCCATCAAGCGATTATGAACAATTTCAAAATCTTATCTGAAATAGAACAATACTATAAATACCAACCAAAGGAACAATCTGAAAACCAAGAAATGAAAATAAAACCGATATAGTCATAATTCAGAAAATGAAGAAGGTGGCGCAGATTATAGATATAACAATTCCAAGTGACCACAACATACGAGAAGCCAGGACGAACAAGCTTACTAAGTATATAAACCTTGCACATGAGCTAAAGACAATCTACCAACTTAAAAATGTATCTGTACACCCACTGCTAATTTCATCCAATGGATTAGTGAAAGAAAACTTAAAGAAGGAACTAACTGCGTTGGGAATAAAAAAAGTTGAGAAGGTTTTATTTACGCCTCAGGAAGCTGCAATCCTCGGCACATGTAGAACTGTGTTTACAAACGACTGAGCTGTTGATCATAGATCCTAGCTCAGTGGTAATGATAGACGAAAGTGTGAGAAGGAAAAAAAATGATAATGATGAGCCTTCATTTCCACCAGTTTCAACCGAAATACAGGAAAAATAATAACATGTAAAATACATACTAAAACACAACAGCATTCAGTTATGTTATAAAATATCAATATTAAATGAAGTATTCACATGGAGACAATTGATGAGCCTTTTCATTGAGACAATCCAATAGTATAGTCTTGAACCATTCATTGTAAAGTTTTGGCACTTGACAATTTGGTCCTTTCTCCTATTATTAAAAAATTTTCCTAATCATTTCTTTTTTCAGAGACTGGGAAAGAAACCCCAAATTAAGTTTTCAAGAAAATCATGACCTTTAATTGGCGATCTACCAATATCACTATTGTATGTTAATATCTTTAAAAGACTTCATTTCCAACAGGTTCAAACCTATTACACACTTAAACACAGCAGCATTCAGTTATGTCATAAAATATCAATATTAAATGAAGCATTCACATGGAGACAATTGATGAGCCATTTCAATGAGACAATCGAATAAAATAGTGGATTGGCATCGTGCGAATGAAGACAATGGAATATCTTAATCCATTCATTGTAGAGTTTTGGCCCTTGACAAATTGGTGCTCAAATTTTTACGCAGGGTCCTTTCTCCTATTATTAAAAAATTTTCCTAATCGTTTCTTCTTTCAGAGACTGGGAAAGAAAACCCAAATTAAGTTTTCAATAAAATCATGACCTTCAATTGGCGATCTACCAATATCACTTTTGTATGCTAATATCTTTAAAAGACTTCATTTCCAACAGGTTCAAACCTATTACAGAAAAAATGATAACATGAAAAATACACACTTAAACACAACAGCATTAAGTTATGTTATAAAATAACAATATTAAATGGAGCATTCACAAGGAGACAATTGATAGGCCATTTTATTGAGACAATCTAATAGTACAGTGGATTGGCGTCGTGTGAATGGAGATAATGGAATGTCTCGATCCATACATTGTGAAGTTTAACCCATGATAAATTAGTGCTCAAATTTTTACGCAGGGTCCTTTCTTCTATTATTAAAAAAATTTTCTAATCGTTTCTTGTTTCAGAGACTGGGAGAGAAAACCCAAATTAAGTTTTCAAGAAAATTATTACCTTCAATTCAGTTAGAAATTGTGTTTTTCTCGAAAACATCTATTCCCTCTCTTTTCGAGAAAATAGATGGGTTTTCAATGAACTTTTTAATTTGAATCGATCGATGATCGCTAAACGACTCTCCTTGTTGCAATAACACAATAGACAATAGACTAATAGACTAGTCTATCGATTCTGAGTAAATCCCCTCATTGAAAACAAAACTCCTAGCGCTCAAGTAGTCCACGCGGTTTCTAATGGTATAAGAGTTTTCTATGCAAATCGACTAATAAGTAATCGCCCCATCCATTCCCATTAATCCTAACCTCTCTTATACATTGCTTATTTCGCGACAGATTTACGTCAACCGCGAAGCGACATAAATTTCGATTAAACCAATTACGGAGTAATTTTCGTCGCCGTAATTAGCAGAAACTACAATATTAATCATCCGACTATTTTCCGACCTAAGCGCGTTGTAATCGATACCTCGTAAATCTCGTCTTATCTGAGATGCGGACAGGTTTCAACCGGCCCGCCTGTCTTGATGAATACATAGGGGATTGATTTTGTCTGAACCAGTTGAGATAATTGAATGTCGATTAGTTCCTCAATATTATCGGGATTTACTGGGGATGATAGGGTTAAGGGAAGCACATTATATGGAGATGACTTAATAGTAACACCAATAGAAATTTGTTGTACTTATACATCAGCGTAAAAAATCCTGCATTGATCCTAAATTGAACCAAAGCCATAAGAAGGATGTCTGAGGGCTTCACAATATGTCAGGTAAATCTTCTGACATCGAATATTATCAACAAAAAAGTTGTTTACAAGAATTGACAAACCACCCACTTTGTCCGAGTATGATTTGGCAGATAACGCAGGTTCTGAAAATCTCAATTTTAATGAAAGTTAACTCTACATTGACTTTATAACTTAATTTTTATGTTCTCCCGGGTAGGTTTCGAACGATACAAAACACATTAAATAGAAGAAAAATTCAGGATTTCACCCAATCTTGAGTGGAAGAAGAGAAATGAACAATTTTCAAAATACTGAAGTGATGATAAGTGATTCAATACTTTCTATCTCCACCCCTTGCGTTAATTACAGCTCAAGAACGACGGGTCATACTCAAAATGAGTAATCTTGAGATGTTCTGATCTAATCCTTCCCAGATTTCTCCGAGTTGGATTCCTAAGTCATTAAGACTAGCTGAATGATTTTCTGAACTTCTCAGCCTTCAATTGAGGTTGTCCCAAACTTGTTTAATCGAATTGAGGTCTGGACTTCTTGCTGGTCAATCTATTCGAGAGACTTCAACGAACGATCCGCGCACGATGGGGTCTGGCATCTGGCATTATCGTGCATAAAAATAAAATTTTCACCAACGTATGGGGCAAATGGCACTACATGCTCTTCAAGAATGTTCCTCATATACTTATCAACATTCAAAGCTCTAGTATCAACAACCACTGTGTGAGCAGTCAAAGACATTCCACACCATACCATAATCGATCCTCCCCCAAAACCAGTAGTATTCAGGAAATTGCACTGAGCCTTTCTTTCATGTGAACGTCTGTATACAAGGGAACGTCGATCACATTGGTAGACGCAGAATCTAGACTCATTCGTGAAGAGATCTCTTTCCCAATCGACCTCTTCCCAATGGATATGCTCTTTCGAAAAATCCAAAGAGCTGGACCTCCTGCCGCGACACGAGGTCTGAGGCGATTTATTATTGACTGAGTGCTACTTTGCACCTCATGAGTTTGCTCAAGCTGATTTTAAAAGAGGCGGGTGGTTGCAGACCGTTGTCTCAACAAAGAAACTCTCAAGTAACGTTCCTGAATGGTAGTTGTTACCCGTGGTATACCCTGTCCTGATCTTCGGACATTCATACCTGTCTCCCTGAATCGCTGCAACATTCTGGACAACTTGATTGAGAAACTCCAATTCTTGTGTATGTCCACCCATCTTCTTGCAAAACTACAGCTTAGGCACATTCGTCTTGGATCACATTGCGTGTTTCGGGTTGCATAACGATCGAGTGTAAGAAATCAAACGAAAAAAAAAACTATTGATGACTAAAATTGATCGAGAACAACTGATTTTAGAATAGAGCCAATGCATTCAAAATCTGATAATATCACCTTTTTTTTATTCCTGCTGTGAAAAAACATCTGTATTGAAAGAAGGCGTTGAAAGTGGATAACATATGCATGCATAATTCTGATAAAAATAATTATCATGGAGAACACCTTTAGTTGTAGAAAAAATTTGGGACTTCCATAATGAGCCTCAATTGTTTTGCGCAGTGTATAATCCCTTGCTCTGTCTGTGATGGTAGCTATAATATCATACACAGATACGATTGTAAAACTAAGTGAAACGTTGACAAGACAGTTCTGACTTCACATCATTTTGCTACTGGGCACGAATTTAGATTCGATGATACTGAGGTTTTAGTTCCTAAGGAATCAAATTGCTACCAACGAAGAATGAACGAGAAGTGCCGTCGGCAATCTCATCATGGTGTACAATCATTTTTCGATCATCAGTGAACCAACAAGAATAAATGCATATCAGCACCCCAGAGGTAAAGTGAGTTAAGTCACAATATCAAAATTAGGAGAAACAGAGAGTTTTCAGTTACATTATCGTTTCAAAGAATGTTTATTACCATTATTTGGTGATTTGATATACCCAGGGAGTCAAAAATGTGTTACACTAGCTAGAATTTTTTATTGTGAATCCAATATTGTAGAAAGTTCGTGCCTGAAAAAATGTGACTCGACACACTTCACCTCTGAGGTGTTGATATATTGGGATATTTTTGTTTTAGATTTGGATGATTATCGCTATCGTTGTTCTTTTTGAATTGTTCTGCCGTCATGTTGATTTGTGTGATCAGTTGGCACGTTCTTCATGTTCCTTTCAACTTGTGATTTATTATTGTTATGATTTTCCATACTGTAGCATGTATCATTCTTCAAAAGTCATATTTTCTAGTAGATTCCATCCCAGGTATTATTTCGTGCATAGACGGAAATAGGGAGAGAGTGTTCCTTACCCCAGAGTTTCACGGTAACACATTGAGAAGAGAAAGAGATGAAGAAGAAAAATGAAAGGAGGTTTCATTACATAAACCTGTCTTTCATGAATCATTAATCAGAAATAAATTTCGCACTCTTTTCATATGAAAGTGTATTTTTGAATGAATTACAATTTGAATAGTTTTTTCTAATTTGGGCACTTCTCGCAAATAACAATGTGTTTCGAATGAAAATAAAAATAATTTCTGAAATATCGAAGTTGCCCCAAAACCAAACGATGATGAGTAATTTGATAACTGTTATATCTTGAAACAGTTCACTACCGTGAAGGTTCGACTGCCATATTTATCCGTGAGAAGACTGCATTCCCCATGCCGATTTTCAATCAGGAGTGATTCAAATATGAGTTATGAAATATCATGTTGAAGTTGGCAGGAAGATATAGCGGAATTGCTGATGAGCAACAAACTTGAATGCGACAAGAGAGTTATATTCGACATGGCTACTTCACGAAAATAGTTTTCTATGAATGTGAGAAATGTCAAAATACATAAATATATTACATATATTATCGCTGAAATACCAACTTACTAAATTATGCCGGCTCCCATGTTCAAACGCCGTGAAACGAGAATTGCTATAGCAACTTTTACTTTCTCACTAAAACTTAGAAGAGTGAAATAGTCATTCTCAATGAATGAAGAATAGAGTTGAATCACAATGAGTTTCAGAACGCCTCGAAATGAATCTACAACTACTGAATTTTTTTTTTTTATGAGAACTCTTGTTCTATTTTGACCTCTAGCTTATATTTCTAGCCTCTGAAGTAGAAAAAAGCTAAAAATTTCGTAATGAATACTTCCAAATTCTCGATATCTTATTTTCTTCTTGAGTAGGAATGTCACATCAGTAAACAATTGCCCATAAGAGTTTGCTCATATTTGAGGGTTACAGAACCTATAGACCTCTTTGAGATATCAGCAATAAGCCTTCATCGATAAAACCTTTTGTTCGAAGATATTCGATGATCTATTTCACAAGATGCAGAATCAGAATGCGTTTTTTATTTATATTTTAGAATCTGCTGAGCATGTTTCTGTTTCATTGTATTAGTTAGGTAGGTATCTATCATGTTATAATTGTAACTTGAAAATATATGAGAAATGCAAAAACCTTGCCTCTTTATATTGTCGTGCGAAACATGAATATGAGAACGCTGATCTGGCTCTATGTTACTAATCTGTTTTTTTCACTGACATTGAGTTCAGAGTTCAGAGGGTGAAAGTTCGTAACTAAATGGTGAAAGAAATGTAAAGCGAGTGTTTTCCTGAAAGTTCCGAAAGCCTTGGAGTTTCGTTTCAACGTAGGTGTGTATCGAATAAAAAGAAGGAGTACGAAATACCATTCATATCTTGGCTGTCATATTCAAATGATTTTTGATATTTTCCTATGAGAGACTGAAAAGAGGGTTGCTGTGCATCTTATTGAAATGTTCAGAGGCAACTCAAAAATTCTGGATATTGAGTTGTTAATCGAATATTGAATGTCCCAGATTCCATCCATAGGTAGCATCATTGGAATGAGTCGAATCAATATTGGTGTGTCTGGAACGGGTTCTCTACTAGAGGAATCTAGGAAGCCTAGCGCTCTTGTTCGTGATTGAAGGTCGATTCAAGGACGAAAGGGCCGTGATATCTTGGATCCACCGTATGATTAACCTGTACCCGCGTCTGAAATCTGACATAGTAATTCCTACGGGAAGACTCAGAAGGAGACAGACGGTGCGTTCAAAAGGACAATACCTATTGTCTGAATTAATTCCTACCAAATCCTCGCGGTGACAGTTATGCGAGATATGCCTCTCAGATATTTCGGGCATTCTACTTGTACCTACGTATGAAACAGATCAGTCGAAAACCTGACGTGTTCATCATAATGCATTATTTCTATGCCGAGGAAAACGCTGAACTGTCTCAAGAAATTATGATGGAGAACTTTGTTCTTGCTTCATTTGATGATATGCTTCCTCCACGGGATATGACAAAGAAACCTTCTTCTAGAGATGAGGTGATGCAGTGTTTATTATTTTTATTAGAATTCCTTAAGGCTCAAAAGTTATACCACAGGGATAATGATAATGTGCAAGATGTGAGGATATCAAGAAGCTATGTCTTCCTGCCAACTTTAACATGATATTTCATAACTCACATTGTGAGATATTCAAGACCCGATTACTTTCAAGGTAAAAACTTATCAAGCTCACACTGGAAACGAACACAGTCCTCAACGCTCCTCACCCTCATAAACAACTTCAGGTAGTCAGCAAACAGTGAAAATTTGCAACTCTTGAAATACTAAGATATATTGTTTATTGTTTAAATATAGGATGTACCAAGTTCAACGGCCTTTCAGGCGTTTCTGGAGAACTGAACCTATTTTAAATCTCAAAATTGGTATTATGTTATTGTTCGACATCTACCGATCTAGAATATTCTTGGACCCAGACCTTTTCAGTTATAGAGATTTTTTTCTGTTCTTTGTTTTCGAATTTGATATCGTATGCAATTTTGAATACATTCGTACTCAAATCGTTGCATATCCGTCAGAAATACTTTCCAAAATATCTGGAAAAAAGTGAAGAAAAAAGTGAAATAATAGTATTCGGTATTATGTTCGTTTTTTTTAACCTAGATATCGTGAGTACGAATCGTTTTCACATTTCTGAAGGCCAAGACTGTTGAAATATTGAACATTTTCAGTATTTCGAAAAACCTGTCACAGGGTGTTCCAAACGTTGGTTCAAAAATTTGGAACCAGATTTTTCAAATAAGAACCCTATTTTTCATGATTGCGTTGGATTATGCGAAGAAAAATTATGATAATGTTTAGACATGTCAATGCTCCTAAAATTAATAGTTCTTGAGTTATTTAGAATTTTCTGATTTTATGTCGTACAAAACATTTTATGTCGTACAAAACGTCAAATTCATTAAATCTGTTCCATATCAATAATGATAAATGAATTCAGAAAAGAGGTAGTCTCTAGTGAGTTGATTTATTCTGTATGACCAAGGTCATTTTTTGAATGAAACAGATTCTATGAATTTGACGGTATGTACTACATGAAATCAGAAAGTCCTGAATAACTCAAGTATTTTTAATTTTAGGTACATTATCGTGTTGGAACATTATCATCATTTTTCTTTCCACAATCAAACGCAATCATGAAAAAAAGGTTCTAATTTGACAAATGAAAGTTTAGGCCAATCTTGATCCCAATTTTTGAACCAACATTTGGAACACCGGATGTTTCAAAATTCTGAGAATGAACAATATTTCCACAGTCTTCACCTTCAGAAATGTGAAAACGGTTTGTGCTTACGATATTTAGGTTAGGAAAAACAAACATAATACCGAATATTCTTATCTCCCTTTTGAAAAATCTCCCTGTATAACTGAAAGTGGTCAGGCTTCAAGAATATTTTCAGATTTGAAATAGGTCCAGTTCTACAAAAATACCTAATAGGCCGTCAAACTCGTTACACCCGCATATTAAAAAGGAAAGTGGTCCAAAGTGAGAACCCTGTGGAACAATAGAAGTGGTTTCGAAAACTCTGGTGGAGCAACTGACTGTCGTCTCTTCGTAAGATAGGATTTGAACCATCTAAATATAACATCACACACATCAACACCAGAAAGAACTGACACCAGCCGATCAATATTAATTTGAATGTGAAGGTCCAAGGAACATAAAGGAATTCAATTTATTCAGAGCTTGTTCAACTCCTTCTAAAGAGAAGTGTACACCACAAAAATTTCGAGAACAATGTAAATTCTCAGTTAATTTTGACCATACCTGACAACTAGAAAACGGATCAACGTAAACACTTTCAAAATGTTTCGCGAAAAGCTCATAGGATTCATGTCCTGCATTAGAAATTTTGCCGTCAAAAGTCATACTGCTGCAAAAACTCACATATTTTCCTTTAGTGCTGATGAATGAGGAGAGTTTCTTAGGATTCACTACAAAATTGTCCTGTGACTGAAATGTCTTGGATATTTTCTGCTAATTTTTACTTAAGGGACACATTGGTTAATAATATCTTGAAGAAGTTCACAATAAAATTAAATATTAATGTTAACATAATCACCATTCAGAACCTCACTACAATTCATGTTATAATTTTTTCAATTTATCATATCATAATCTGCTCGATGAGACTCTGATAGCTAGGCTTGACATGGGCAGCCTCCAAACAATCGTCAGTATCACAAGAAGTCGAAGAAACCGGAAACAGTTGAAGTCGCCAGCAATTAAAAGTGGGCAACCTTCAAACTTTTTCTGTAGAGAATCAAGTATAGAAATAAAATATGATGTAGATTCTGTATCAACTGACAGATTACGGAATTTGAATTGATTTGATTTGAAAACTGAGAATATCTGAGCTCAGTACCACAAAACGAAAATATAACTGAAAACAATTCCAAAATCAGCCACGTTCCGAGGTTTGGAATTAACGAAAGTCAGAATGAGTTTTCTGTAAGAGTATAATATAAACTTTTTTTTTATTCGCTGCATTTTTATTAATGAAATATTGCTGTACATATCGTTAAGTTATTTTTGCATCGAACATTGATTTCACAGAACTGTTTTCTATCTCATAACATTTGACAGAGTTTGAATAATTCCATGACAGGAGGTCAACATGCCATCATTAGTTATTACTGAAAACAATGTTAGAATGGAAATTCCAACATTGTTCTGTTCTACGAGATGTGATTCGACACATAATTAGAGGAAAAATTTTAAAGAAATTTTAGTTAACCCCAGTTTCGTCGACGAATCCTTGCAATATAAATGAATATTCTTCATAGTTGGTGTTCACACGTTCTGTTTTTTCATTCATCCTTGGCTTCATTCTCCGCAAAAAACTGAATATTTTTCTTAGGTCCACCCACACATTCTATTTTCGTGGCCAACGCTGATCCTCCGTGAAAGAACCCCGCTGTTTGCCTTGAAGGATGACACATTCGAGCTAGGGCAAAATAACAATAAGTTACGGCCAGTTTTATGTTCATACGGCAAGGAGTTGGCGTGTTTTGTAGCGGCAGATAGTAGGAGCATAGGCAGAGGAAAAATGTTATGAACGTTTTCGGCTGATTCATTTCGGGTTCCAGAGAAAATTACCAGGATATATTGTTTTTCCGTTTTTGCTTATAAAAACGTTCTAAGAGGGAGTGTGAAAATGTACATTCAGATTGAATGAGTTAGATTTGATATTTTTTGTGTCAGGTTTGTTCCATATACGAAAGAAGTTGATAAACACTACGATTTATACTCTGATTATATCTTTACTCTTTCATGAACGTTCATAATAGGTTCTAACATCCATAGCGAAGTGAAACATTTTTCTCTATTTCTGTATCGTAATGAGTTCATTACAGTACTAAAAGTAGTGCTGTAATGAATTCATTACAGCATATTTTTCGTTTTTTTGTTGCCAGTACTGACCTTCCATCCTATCAATGTTCAAATCAAACCAAATAAATCTATTCAAATTCCGTTATCTGTCAAATTTCGTAAATCACACCAACTGCCAAGATACAATATTTAAGTCAATAATCTGAATTTCTATTCGAAAATCAATAGTATTTCAGAAAACTTGACTGAAATAGAGAAAATATCGTCAAAAACTATTCAGATTAATGTCTGTGGAAGAATTGAAACTACGAGGTGAAAAAACATAAGGATTAAATAAAGGTAATATATATTTCACAGCAATTCATTTTCGTTTATGCAACTTCAGAAAAATAATCACTTACTTCTTTCATTTACCAATGACCACGTCCACTCCAGCAAGAATAGCTCTATGGTCAGCTGATTGACTGCTAGCGTCAATTTAACAGATTAAGGGTCGGTTTCATGAATCTTTAATTGTGCGATTAAAAAACCTTACTCAAATTCGAACCAATCGAATCACTAGTTCTGAAATTTCAACGAATCGTGGTGGTTCCAATTAATTTAACGGTACAAACAAAGTTTTGTGAAACCGAATCTTACACATGTTCATTAATTGTGTCAATTAATCGTCCTTTTCTTTCAATCCAGCTCTGCCGGGGAATAGCCTTCTCTTGTGCTAATCTTGTGATTCAGAATTTTCGAAAAATCGCTGTTAATCTCATTCATTTCTTGGAGTAAGAGATCATAAGGTAGGTGAATTTCAGAATCATCAATTGTTGCATATTCATGTTATTTTTCGGCTTTTTATAAAGTTCAGGTTTTCTTCAACGTTTCAGATCATGAAAATCTATAAAAATAATGGTGATCTCCTCTCGCTTGATTGAAAAAAATCTCTAATGATATTTGAATCCTCTAAGATATATTTTTCGTTAAACTTTTACAGTCCTCATAGATTTTTCAGATATCTATAGACTACTCACATGGAAATGATTGGTTGATCCAAGAATGTATTTTCTCATGTCATTCTCTGGTAATAAATACTGATTCACTATATTGTCATGTGCATCTTATTCTCTCCATCAGTTCATCTCATTTTTCAACCAGTCACTTCTCATAACACTTGCTGCTTACTGTTCTTGTGTTTCGAATGAATGAATAACCCTCAAATGCAAAGGTGAACCATGAAATCAGTCTTCTCTCTCGATGAAACGAAGTGAACTTCTCTTAAGTATTTAAACCATCAAATAGTTTAGACATTGAACCTGATTGACAGCGTCAGTCCCTGATTCCCTTTTACCGGTCTCCTCTAATATTGGTAAAACCATTCAATTGGAATGATCTCTTTATAGTAAATAAGGAATTCTCAAGTTCATTCATCTGAACAACTTAGCAAGTAAGATCTCAAGTGTACATGTTGTTTCAATCGGTTAATCTAGCATCTGAATAAGATAGCAAAATCACTAAACAGCAGCCAATGAAAATATTCACAACCCAGAGACTTTCATTCAGTTGTTTACTGGTGCTATCGCTTGTCTTTGGATGGTCTATGAGTATAAAATTACGATTTCCAGTGAAAGCGGAAGTCATTGATACTTGAAAATATATCATAAATGGACGTCTACTTGGCGTATATATCTACACACAATTTGAAATTGATCGAATAATTATTTCTACATGAACTTTTAATGGGCACTCCCGAAGGGACACTCTGTATAAAGGGGAGATGCACCATCTCGTTATCGTTTTGAACGAATTGAACTTAATGTTTCTGAAGAACCAGCAAATGAGTTGAAGACAACAGTAGAAGATCTGATATGTTCAATGAAAAATGTCCTTGTATTCTAATTCGACTTTGATTTTTTTCATATTCGAACAATCCTGAAGGGTTATGATTCCCACTCTGTTATTTCTTATAACCACTGCTGATGGAATACCTAACAACTCACCAATTTTACAACTTGAATACCACTCCAGTAACTCTGAGATCAAGAAGTTGCTTTATAATTTCAGATGAGCAAGCGTCAGTTGAAAACTGCATATTTTGATAGGATGATATATTGTTACAGAACTTGTCAAGGAAGTTTTCAGAAGTTTTCCCAGCGTATAATTTTCCTTTGTTCATTACGGAAGTTCAACAACACTGTCTTCATGTAGGACTATCATGTAACAATGGCTATGTCCAAACAAGGGTCCTGTAACACTCTTTGTGACGACTTTGGAAAGAGTATTAACAATTTATTCTTGCTCGCTTCAACGCGAAGGCTCTCGGAATAGATCGGAATAATGAGGGAACAGCTTGCCGTTTCGCTTGCCGAATGAGTTTTCGTTATGCTTTTTGATTACGCGAAAAATATCTGATGAAGAAACCAAAGTTGATCGGATTTTTTAGTAGAAGGAGTTACTTCTTGTTTCGAGAACTGTCAAGAATTTAACGAGTTGCGAAATCTGATTAATTCAATTTCTTCTTATTATTTCCGAAATTCTTGAATGAGATTTTTTGACTTTATATACCTGTATTTGAGTTTTCTTGGAATAAAATAACAGGTAGATATAATATCATCACTATTACCTTAGCTCTGAATTTAACCTTCACGGAAAAACTCGCGAACACGCATCAGAAAGAGGGGTATTATAGATTCGAAACGTTAATTTTCCATGAGGACTGTTACTAGAATAGTTTCTCATATAACATGTGCGGAGGGCATTGATATTCTTTCAAGAGTTTGAAAACGAGCCTAGGAGTGGAGAGTTCTGGAAGGAAACGACTTATACAGGGTCTTTCACGAGGAACCTCACCCATATTTATACGGGAAACTACTGAACGTATTTTCATGAAATTCAGCACTTATAAGTATTTCACGATGCTGATGAAATCTAAAATATTTTCAAGGCATGAGCACCTCCGGTTTTTCCGGAAATGACGTCAACTTCCGTTTTTCAAATTAGAACACCATTTTTTTATTGCAGAAATAGATTCCTTAGAAAATTTCAAGTTATCTTGATGTAACATTTTTCAGTTTTGGTTGGAAAATTCTCTCTGAGCGGGAAAATTCGAAAAAAAAAATCGAAAATAGAGCTCCGCTGAAACAAGAATAACTTCGAGGTTTTTGGATGGAAAAGTTTCATTTTTGAAATTTTTCAAGATGTAAGATTGATGTATCCACTTTGAAAATCGAAATCGCGATTCATGATACAGGGGGTGAAAAAATCGCTTTCAAAGTTAGGGATGACAAAATCGTGAAAAATCAATTTTTTCAAATTAGAACCCCATTTTTTTATGGCAGATATTGAATCTACGTTAAAAAATAATGTGAGTGTATGCATCACACCCTTGCCCTAAAGTGGATATTTTCTGAGTTATTCACAAAAAACTGTTTTTCGTCTTGAATTTTCAGCTATTTCTTTTCCCTTCACGCCAAAAAGATGAAATTTTCAGGAACTGTTATTTGAACCATGCTGTAGATTTTTCACCCCTTCTTGAAACCGACTTCAAGTTACTATTAGGAGAACCATGGCAAACTCTCGCAGTTATAACTAGATAAGATGCTCAAAGTTTTGACCGTTAATTTCTAGACATTTATTCATACGTCTCAGGAATGCTTCGTGCGTTGCTCTTCTTATTTCATCGGGAGGAAGAGATCTGCAAAAGTGTTTAAAAACCAAATTGAGTTTCAAAACTATGAATCTAAAAATCTAAACAAACCTGAACGCATTTCTGACTCGTTCTATGCAGTCCTCTTTATCAGTCAGGGGAGTTGAGTAGACAATATTTTTTATCCTACCCCAAACATAATAGTCTAAAGGAATTAAATCGGGAGAACGTGGTGGCCAAAGATGTGGACCATTGTTCGCCAACCATCGATCTTCAAATAGCCTGTAGAGGATATTTGACACATTGAGTGAATTGTGTGGAGGCGCGCCATCTTGTTGATACCATAAGTCATTATGGTTCTTATTTGAGTCAATATGTCAGAATATCTATCTCCTAAGGGAAAACATTCTTTAAATAATGCAAACATGTGTAGTGTTCTATCTTACCAGTTAAAGTCCCATCATAAATGTGAACATCGAGAATTGCATTATTTTTGATGGCGCAAAAAACATTGAAACTCCAGGTCTCTTGAAAGTTCCATTGTCTGAAGTGGTAGTTGTTCTCTTCATCCCAATAATGACTGTTATGCCTATTGAAAGAACCATTCTTTGTGAATTTAGATTCATCTGTCCAAATTATACAGTCCAAAAAGTTTTCATTCTCTTGAAATCGAATCATCATAGCTTCGCAAAACTCTGTTCTCCTGACGAAATCAGTTTCCTTCAAATGCTGTACCCTATTGAATTTATATGGGTGCATTTTATGTTTTTTTAATATTCTCCAAACACTCGATTGAGATAATCCCAGATCAATCTCGGCATCTTTGAGAGAATTTTGAGGATTCACACGAAAATATGCAAGAACTGTTTCGTTGTTCTCATCTTCTACTACACTTTTTTCTCTGTGTATAGTTTTCTTAACGAAAGATCCGCCATTTCTCAAGTTTGTCATGGTTCTGTTAATGGTATCTCTCGTTGGTCTGGGTCGGTCAGGAAGCCTCTCAATGAACAGTCGAATCGTTCTATCTACAACTTTATTACATTCTCCATGAAGTAGAATGAGATTTAAATAATCTTCATTGGTAAAATTAGGCATAGTGATCGATTTTATAACTTAATACGAATTATCACCAAATTAATAGTAAACACAAAATGCTACTGAATAAAGAGGAATTTGGCAGATGTAATTAATGATATCTATCATTAAAAAAAAAGAATGTAAAACATGGTAAGTTTTTGCATATGGTTCATAAGGAATTATTTATTTATCACTGGAGAGAAAACCGATGGCCGATTAGTTGAAATAAAGAGGTTTCCGATACAAACTCGAATCAAAATTCGCCATCTATTTAGGAACAACCTGTAACTTTTTTCTCTTGCATATTAGGGTAGTAAAATCTAAAACATGGTTTAAGTAACAGTTCCTGAAAATTTCATCTTTTTGGCGTGAAAGGAAAAGAAATAGCTGAAAATTCAAGACGAAAAACAGTTTTTTGTGAATAACTCAGAAAATATCCACTTTAGGGCAAGGGTGTGATGCATACACTCACATTATTTTTTAACGTAGATTCAATATCTGCCATAAAAAAATGGGGTTCTAATTTGAAAAAATTGATTTTTCACGATTTTGTCATCCCTAACTTTGAAAGCGATTTTTTCACCCCCTGTATCATGAATCGCGATTTCGATTTTTAAAGTGGATACATCAATCTTACATCTTGAAAAATTTCAAAAATGAAACTTTTCCATCCAAAAACCTCGAAGTTATTCTTGTTTCAGCGGAGCTCTATTTTCGATTTTTTTTTCGAATTTTCCCGCTCAGAGAGAATTTTCCAACCAAAACTGAAAAATGTTACATCAAAATAACTTGAAATTTTCTAAGGAATCTATTTCTGCAATAAAAAAATGGTGTTCTAATTTGAAAAACGGAAGTTGACGTCATTTCCGGAAAAACCGGAGGTGCTCATGCCTTGAAAATATTTTAGATTTCATCAGCATCGTGAAATACTTATAAGTGTTGAATTTCATGAAAATACGTTCAGTAGTTTCCCGTATAAATATGGGTGAGGTTCCTCGTGAAAGACCCTGTAGAGGGTGTACCAAGTTCGACAGCCTATTAGGCGTTTTTGGAGAACTGGACCTATTTGAAATCTGAAAATTGGGATTATATTATGGTTTGACATTATCTACCGATCTGAAATATTCTTGGAGCCTGACCCCTCTCACTTATACAGGGAGTGAAAAATAAATTTTTCAAAATTTTTTTTTGTGTTTTTTGTTTTCGAATTTGATAGAATATGCAATCTTGAATACAGTCGTAATCTAATCGTTGTATTTGACAAAATACAAAAAAGGAAGATAAGAGTATTTGGTATTATGTTCGTTATTCCTAACCTAGATATCGTGAGTACAAACTGTTTTCACATTTTTGAAGGCAAAGACTGTGTTGAACAATTTCAGAATGTTGAATAACCTGTCAAAGGGTGTTCCAAATGCTGGTTCAAAAATCGGGATCAAGATTGGCTCATAACTTTCGTTTCTCGAATTAGAACCCTATTTTTTTATGATTGCGTTGGATTCCGCGAAGAAAAATGATGATAATTCAATTCAATTCAAAATTCTGAAAATGTACAATATTTCAAAATTCTTCGCCTTCAAAAATATGAAAACGATTTTTGTGCTTACGATATCTAGATAAGGAATAACAAACATAATACCAAATACTGTTATCTCCCTTTTTTCTCGATATTTTGAAAAGTATTCTAAAAAATGCAACGGTTTGAGCATGAATTTAATCAGAATTGCATACTTTATCAAATTCAAAAACAAAAAAAAATTTCTGAAAATTTTTTTCTCACTCTCTGTATAACTGAAAGTAGTCAAGCTCCAAGAATATTTTAGATCGGTAGAAAATGTCAAACAATAACATAATCCCAATTTTCAGATTTCAAATAGGTCTAATTCTCCAGAATTTCCGAAAAGCGTTTCATGATCTGGAATAATTAGCGACGAAATTGGGGACAAGCTCTGTGAAGAGCCATATGATTTTTTTATCTAACTTCAATCATCTGGTAATTCACGAGTAGTTATATTTCACATAAATATTATATGTCTTCATAAACGCCACTGACTGCAGAACGACGGAAGCAGAGTTTTATATTGGAAAGCAAATAAGAGAAATTATAGGTATGGAAAATTTTAGCTTGAAGCCCCTTTCCGCAGACCTGGACAGTATGAATGTATTCAATTTGGCAAATGGGAGTATCCCTTCATAAAACATTACCTGGACCCCGACAATAGTATCTGGCATGAAACGAGCAACAAAAATCAATTTTCGGAACGAAACTCGAGGAGCAGGTGTCGCCGTCATCATACAAAATTACCAGAACGCCCGTAACAATCGTAATGGTCCGATCCTCTCGCCATGGAACGAATGAAATCGTCAAACGAATGTAGATTGATGGTCGAAAGGGCGAGCAGAGCAATCGGCCTCATCAAATATCAGTTACCGACATAACAGCCTATATCGTCCGCAGGTATCCGACCGACGCCGCCAATTTGAGCGTGATGAATCGAATGTCCTTGCAATTTACGTAATCAATTCGATTTCCAACAGCTCACCCCATTGATAAACCGTCAGGGCGAGCACGAAATCGACACATACTTCGGCCCCAGACTGGACATCTGCATAAGGTACGAACGACGGCGCGTATGTAGCTACAACGCCGTACAAACAGGCCTGCTGTGGTCACCAGATCACGTAATGAAATCAAACTGCGTCATCTGTAAATATGTGGGAGCTGCAGGACGACGGACCTCCCACCTTCCTGCTGAAGCTCAATTATGTCCTGATACACCAACTTGTCCCAGCCGATATTCGGAACAGCAGATTTTACGTGGTGATTAATCGGATATTGGGATTTGGTAAATGACCGAGGAACGACGATTACGGATTCGACTATACGGGGAAGCAAGGCCTCGGGGTTTGTTTAATGATAGGAACTTGGAATGATCGGATGTGAATTTTGGAAGGTTATGCTCGGCGCGCAGTAATAACAGTTTATTATTTAACTGGTACGCAAATGATAGCTTTTACACGCGAGCATGAAGTTGATAGATTCGAATTGATGGTATTTCGTTAATCTTCCGATGACAGTACAGATATAATTTTCGTGACATAACCATACTTTTCATGTGTTCATCATGAAGATCAATAACAGCTAAGGCCTGTAACTGATAAAAATTGAAGAGCTGAGAGTAATTGATGAAAGTGAATCGGGTTTTCACATCACTGAGTATCAGCCAGAGATACTCATCGCCCAATAAACACAGGAACGTCATGAAAACGTTGTATTTTGTAGGTAACGTCACCTATTTTCATCGTTTAAAAAAATGGAAAATGTCGTTAGGAAATACGTTTCTTTTTCGTTTTATGGTAAAGTTTTTTTTTTAACGTTTCTTCGAGGTGAATTCAACGTTGCAAGACTCATTATTAGAGAGTTGAAATGCTTCCACGAACGTAGACGTAGACGTAGACGTTTTAATGGACATATACACATGCGCATTCATCAGTTTAACGACCGACGTACACTAGCGTCCTTTCACGTATACACCAAACGCCAACTACGTTACCCGAACGTTAAACGAATCTGCCTGATGAGTTGCAAAGGTTTGAATTTTGACATAACTTTCTCCTAACCTGGTTAGCTTTGCTAATTCGTAGCCTAGCATTTACATGGCAGCACGTCGACTCTCTTTTCACCGCAGCACGTGAACGTTATATTTGACGTTATTTCTCACGTTAACGTTCACGTTCGGGCTTAAGCCTGGTTCTCAGAGCTTCGTACTGTCGCAGGCGACAATCCCCACCCTTCCTTGTTTCATGAGATTGTAGCAGAAATCCAATATGTAGTTGAATTATTTAATCTACAGAAGGGGCGTGTCGCGACAGATTTTGACAACCAGAGAAAGTAGGGGCCAGGGAAAGTTTTGTTTACATACTCTGATAGACTGAATTGCTGTCGCCTGCGACAGTACGAAGCTCTGAGAACCCAGCTTCACGTGCTGTACGCACTTCAACTCTCTATTATCATGAATAACATACCGTTATAAAACGGTTTTACTCAGTTTGAGCATAACGATGTATTTTCGTTTGGAAAATAACGTTGCTGAGTAACGAATTCTCAACGTTGATGTATATTTCAGAATGTCATATATATAGAACCTTTATTTTGTGCGTTGAGGTAACGTTGATTTCAAATATCGAATAAACCATTATTCGAAATATTTCTGCATCGATATTATTTTTATTTCAATATAATCCTGAATTGGAAAATAATAATGCTGGCAATGAAACACAGATTCCTCGATATAAATTTTGTATTAACTAACAAGTATCATTTATGAAAAACTGAATATCAATATAGACAAAACAATATACATATAAAAAAGTTAAGATTATTCAAAAGTCAGAATATAATATGTATCCTTATTTCTCCTTCTTCGGTTGAGTCTAGGTCTGTTATCTGCAGATGAATTACTGCTTCATATTCTTTCTTAACAGCCACTGAAACAACACATGAACTACATCCAAAAAATATGAAAATATAAGTATAGAAGATGGAATTTTACCATAAATGAGTTGCATTGTCTTTGGGTCTTGAAATTCTTCCTCTTCCTGCTTTTTCAATCGGGTATATAGGCAAGCTGAACCATTTGTGAAGGAAAAGTAGGTTTCTCCGATAGACCTCGATCAGTTGACCTTCACAATAGGTTCAATTTTGCGTTTGAATGTCATAAGTTGAATGTAAAGGTAGAAATTATGCAGCATACTGTTAACACTTCTATTTTTATTGGGTATGTTTTCTATCGTGAGTTACGTCTTTTCTGAATCAAACATAACACGAAACAAAACAACTGGTTGCTCACACTGACTACTCAACTTGGAGAATGCCGGATTCGACCCTATTTACAACTTCCAACCCCTCCTACCATCTTACGTAAAGGGCATCGTTGTCAAGCGAAATTCATCATTATCATAGGTTTCTATATGAATGATTGTAGCAGAGACGTAGTATGGTACAAAAATATACTTCAATTAATGATCATTTTCATGTTATGGATGAATCAGAAATTCGAAATAAGGGATGTAGAGAACGTATTGAGGAAACGAAACACAATTTGGCAATCAGGTTTCATAAACGCACTACCACTACAAGTCATTCAACAGTGAATATGTACTGCGAAAATACGATGCATATCAACTGAAGACATACGTTGAATATCTACTGCGAAAATCTCTTCTCTTCTCACTTGCTCACGTATTCCGTTCGACGCATAATATAGTTGTCTTATTGAAACTCTGCAAAATTTCAATAAACTTGTCAACTTCATATTGAAATTGAACGTTCTTCATCGGATATGTGAACGTTGGGCTATGAAACATGAAATGTTAATATTCATGATTATTTTCGAAAAAAAAATTGTTTTGAAGATACAACAACATTTTGAAATTTTTTCGATTCAGAAGATGTGCCACAACTTCTTCATTTTCGAAAATATCTGAATAAGATGAAAACTTTCCATTGGGAATAAGAAATTTCTTGAAATTCTCTTACCTCAAAATTTTTTTTATGATATAAAATGAAAAAAAAAAAATGCGTTCGCATTTAATATGGAAAAAGTGTTTTTTTTACGGGAAAAAAAATTCAATATAGTTTCTTAATTCCGGGTAAAAAATGCTTCTACAAAGTTTTAATCGTTTTCAGATGTTTTTGTAAATGAAAAAATTATGGCACATTTTCGGAATCGAAATTTGAAAAAAAAATGAAGATATAGTAAAACGGTTTTCACTAATGGTGTTTTCACAAAAATCGAGTTCAGAACACCTCACGAAGTTTTTACCTATCTAGTGCAGAAGTTCCTGAAACAGTCAAAGTCAAGCAATTTAGGATAGCCTGTACATGAAAACGATATCAAAACATCCGAGAGAGGTTCTTTTCCTGACATCTCAAACAGGTTTTTTTCCTGACATCCCAGGTACATTCTGATTATAGCCGCCTGCGGCGGACATTAGATGTTATATCAAAGTTCCATTTAGGTGAACACAAAAGGGTAATTATAGAGTTCCCTGCCCAGTTGTATTTTTTTTTGGGATCTTGAGGTAGGGAAAATGAACCTAACTTAACCTAACGTGAATGCGGATCGATGTTTTATTTTTGTATGATATTTTTTTTAAATTGAAAATAATTTTTTTTTCAACTTTTGGTAGGAAATATGAACCTAACCTTACCTCACATAACCTAACCTTGTTAAACTAAACTATATAGACTATATGTTATTTGTATATAGACTATATATAAGACTATATCAGAGCCGTATCAGAGGTAAATGGAGTATATTTATGAGTTTCATTTATTTTTTTTCTCGAAAATTCCTGCCTCCCCAGAGCTGTTATTGAGATTGTAGTATCGGGAAGTTCTATAGACTCACTGCGCAAAATATCTTTAAAATCGGTGACGGGGCTATAAAATTTATAATAACCAACAGAACATAGCAGTGGATGTCCAATGTCTCGAAATCTCTCACTTTCAACCTCTCGGAGATATTTTTGTGCTCGCTGGGTGGTTGTCACTCATCCAGCGAGGCAGACCACTCATTGAAAAAGGACAGCATATTATTCATGGTGAAACCGTGGTAATTTGATGTTATTATGTACATATTTCGTCACCTACAGAGAACTGGGATAAGCACCGGAAAACACACTAATGATCCAATAAAATTCGACCAAACCCAAGTGTTGTTTACTACCATAGACGTATAATCTGCGTTCACGTAATCAGGCAGGTTAATTCAGTATGAACATCCTGAAAGAATAACTCCTGAAGATGCCAGACACTCGAACTGGCTAAACGTCAAAAATTAACCCAAGATGAGGGCTCGAAAAATCAAGAGACTTCATAATTATGGATTAAATAATTTTCGTGACTACTGGAGTAATTCTAATTGGCCGGTAGTTTTTGGCATCCTGCTTGTCTTCTTTTCAATATATTGAATCACAACTACCGGTCGAAAAAACTCTTCCAGTTCATGGAGATCCAACCTGAGACGAGGGGAAAAGTAGTCTTCTCATCGTGACGACCATTTTGGAACTCTCTCGGACAAATTATGTTATTTGATATGAATTAACTATAAGGTGCTGAAAGTCGCTTCTTTATACCTCGGTATATCTTTTGTTCAGTCTGAGAATTCAAGAATTCTCTCACACGGAAATTTCGAAGTTAGTGTTATCAGGGATCCCAGTAATAAAGCTGAGTTAAATCCCCTAGGAATTGATTCACAAGTGACACTAATGGGTGTGAATTCGCTGTGAGAAACAAGCGCTTTCCTTCCCCTCCTCAGCGGAAACGGAAGAAGCTAGTAACAGTGTCATCCAATAACATGAAAATTTCGTATGCACCCCATCCGACTTTTACGAAAACGTAATCTTATTCTATTCTCATCCGTCGGATCTCTGTTTAGCAAAAACATGAAGCTCTAACGATTTGCGAGATTATGTGACCCTTCATTAACATGACTCTCCAATTCAATAGAGGAACGCAAAGAATGTCGTCTCTTATTTAATTATCAAGGGAGGGAAAAGAAATCGAGAAACTTCTTTCTGGTGAACTCATGAGTCTGATTGAAATGAAAAAAAAAATCGATGCCGGGACAAGAACTAGTCTTGAAGATGTTGATGCTGCAGAGATGAATGATGAATGAGGGAGAGATGACCTTCCGAAGAGAATATGGTCTGTTCTAAATCGCATTAGAACAGGACATGGACGATGCAAGAGCATGCTCTTTGAATGGAATTCGGTTGAGAGTCCCAGTTGTGAGAGGGGGGTGGGGAAAATGAGGAGACTATAGAACATCTTGTGAATAGTTGTCCCATTTATAAATTTCAAGATGGTTTCGAAGCTATACATGAAGTGACAAATGAATTTCTAAAATGGGTGGTTGATTTCAAAATAATTTGATTTATTCTAAATAATTAGTTTCTCTTCTGCTTTTGTAATTTTTTTGATTCAGATTGAGAATTGCTAGCCGTTTTGGAAAGAATTTGTTTATCTGAACCCATCGACGGATACCATAAAGATGATCACACTGATGTCTTTCAAGATTTTCCTGATATTTAATATTTCAAATTATTTTTTTTTTCACGGGCGGTTTGAGGTTTTTTTTCAGCTGAGGTTTTTCACTTTCCCCATTCAATCATACTTAAGACCTGTATGGTTTTTCTGTGTTTCACCAACATCAGCTAGGTACTTTTTCGTTTCAAATTTGTTTTCAAATCATATATCAATGACTGTTTTGTTAATTTCATATCGGAACATTGATTGACAAATGGGTTCTATCACTGTTTAGAAGCATTACAGTTTGATATTTAGGCAACTCATCACTTCTGTGAAAAATAAGAATGTTACTGATAACCTTTTTTTATGTTCCTCCTTTTGGATCGACCAAACATTGGTTGATACCTGTCAATAACTATTTAATAGAAAGGTGTCGATCACTTTAGTTCAGAACACAATATCACGATGTGTTAGAGTCCTATCATAGCCATCTCGCTTAAATATGGAATATTTCCAGAGGCACTGAAGATTGCTGTTGTGAAGCCAATACACAAAAAGGGAAGTATCAATGACTATCAGAATTATAGGCCTATCAGCTTACTAACGTCATTTTCCAAAATTTTTGAGTTGGCCTACTGTAATCAGATTATGGGACATTTGATTAAAAACAATGTTTCTTCCTACAGTCAACATGGATACTTGAGAGGAAGATCAGTACAAACAGCCATTTTTGATTTTCTGGTAAAGATCACAGAAGTTTTTGAACAGAAAAATCTTGCACTGGGACTCTTTCTGGACCTGACCAAGGTCTATGATTGTCTGAGTGTTGGAGTTTTGTTGAAGAAAATGCATAATTATGGGATAACAGGATCAGCATTGGAATGTATGATGTATACTTCAGTAGAAGGATACAACTGGTTGAGATTTCTGTCAATAATGATAAAATAAGATCAGAACCAATGGAGATGTGTTTGGGTGTACCACAAGGCAGCATTGCTGGACCAATTTTCTTCATATCATGACTTTGGAGAGGACATCCCTTGGAGAAACAGAGAGAGTCAAGTAAATTACGCAGATGACACTTATCTGCTAATTATTGAAAATATGTGGCCAGAATTAAAAATATTGACTGAGGAGGTTCTACAGTACTGCGAGTGGTGGTTTTATCAAAACAACCTGATCAAGAACAAGGAAAAAACCGATATTGTCCTATTCCATTCTACAAATTCCAATATTTTACCACCTAGGGATGTTATGTTGCAGGATTTGAGATATTCAATATCAGAGTCCAGTAAATTTCTCGGTCTACATATTGATAAAGAGCTGAAATGGAACCATCCCATTGAACAACTTGCTAGCAAAATGGGACAGTCAATTTATTCGTTTAAAATAATTTCAAAGTACGTAACTGATAGTATATTAAAAACAGTGTATTTTCAAATCATTTAAAAGAGAATTATTCAAGTTTTTATCAAACAAGGAACCCTAGTGTATGGAAGATTATATGATTGGTTAATGTTAATTGCTTTTGGGACACTATTTTCTTTCATATTGGTATATCCTTTGCATGTATCGAATAATTGAAAATAAAGATTGATATTATTATTATCATTATTATTGAGAGAGCCGGGAACTAAGTTTGGCAACGCCGTAGGTATGCTAGTCAAATGCATTAGCTCGTTATTTCTAAATGAAATCATTTGCGAATTCATCAAAAAAAAAATTTTCTGGAGGAAAAAATAAGACCTAAACGTCGGAAAAATAATAAGATATTCTCATTGTTCAACAAGAACCACGAGAAGGTGTTGATCCAATACTTCGTAGCACAACCGTAGGTTCGAAATCGAACATACGAACAAATTTGACATTGAAATCGAATGAGCACCATATCCTGAAACATGAATTTTGGCGAAGTTATCTATGGCGATATTTTGCGAACAATCCCACTCTCAAATGAACAAAATACCGATACTTGATTGAAAAATTGTTATAGGAATTGTTTTCATTACAAATGAAATCCCAACTTGATCTCCAATCTACACATTTCTAGCCGTTTCGTCATTGAAGGACTACGATTTGACGTTCAACGTATTCATCACATACATAACTACACTATAAACAAAACTCACACCATTGAATATCTATTTTTCACCACGCATCACGACTCTCGTTGATGTTTTCTATCCCTACGAGCGACGTTGCCAAATTTCCTTGTTCCATGCTCGTTCTGGAGAAAGCTATGGACCTACGATCAAATTCAAAATGGGTTATGGTTCTTCAAGGCATCACTTGGTTCAACACGTTTTTATGTTCACTATTCTTCACTCTAGACAAAGACTTGTGTACAAAATCAATTGTATTCTGTTCTTGCAAGTTTGATAATATCCGTAGATGGTACTCCGACACTCATTTTATGAAATGAACGAGAGTAAGAATGAGCTTTTTGTACGAGTATAATACGTTATTTTCACTTCAATGAATTTTCATCAAAATGATGAAACGTTTGTATAAATATCGTTTAGTAATATTTGCATTGAAAACTATCCATTGACGGAATTGTTTTCTCTCTCATAAATTTCATAGATAATTAATGAATTATTATCGAACATGAAATCACTAAGTATTACCATGAAAACTGTTCGAGAATAAGGTTTGCCCTCACGATTTTGTTCTACACGATGTGTCTGAATGAAAGGATCTGAAAAAATATATATTTTCTTTAGTTCTCAATGATTTTTGATGATTCGGATGTCGTGGAGAGCTGTTTTAATGAATATTCCGGTCGATTCGGAACCGAAGATATGAATACCGCTAAACACGTCTAGGGGATCATTTCCCATGAAATATTTCCGGAATAAATTCATCATATCATGACTAGTCTCCCTAGCTGTCTCAACCCGTCTGACACGAGTCACGTATATGCTAAACAATGGGATTCCAGTTTCATGGGCTGGTTCAAGTCGAGATGTCTTTTCTGTGCTGTCAAAGCCGGAAACGTATCGCATCGATATATCTACGGATGGTCGTGATCGAAATAGCTCAAATATTTCCCCTGTCAGCCTACTTCGAATTATTGGCTATGAATAAAACGAATTCCAGCATCATATTTCCGATGAACCAGCGATATCGTCAGAAGCCTATCTATCCTTCAGAGAGATATCGATCATTCTCGGCACAATCAGGGCCGAAGGAAGAGGAAACAACCGAAACTCGAGTAAACGTAACGTTCATAAGTATAATCCTTGACTTCTTTGTGTTTTTAGTGTGTGAAACGATAAGAGGTTTAGGCTCGCTTGCACCAAATAGACTTAGTGCCCGTTTCATAATCACTTTCTAAGTCACTCTAATCTCTATGAGTTTCTTAAAGTTCAAAATGTTGATTTCATAACACATTTCAATTTCAAACATACTTTAAACCTAATTTCAGGTTATTGGTTATTTCGATGCTATGAGGTCACCTTCTAAAGAATTCGAAATAATTTTTTGAGATCGATTTGTAACAGGCAGGGAATCCGATTGAATGAGGTAGATTATCAAAACCTATTGAGTGAGTTATCTCTGGTTACTTTGGAGCTACGAAGAAAAATTTTCGGAATTATGTTTGGTACTAAGCTTCTCAACGGCCACATTGATTGTTGTATCTTTTGGCAAGATTAAATTTTAATGCAGTCCACGTGTTCTGGTCAAATCAGAGTTTACAATGAATGCACAAACTGTGAGCAATACAAAATGAATAAGTAATATTGTATGTAGGTGATTCGACTCGATATATGATCAATCAATTGCTTTTCATGCTGAAACATAAATTTGTAAATGATGGATTTGGTCTAGTTGGTGACAGTAGCTGCGGCTTTGAAAATACGAAGCTTCAATAGAGAAGAACACCTTCTTGAATCTTGTACAACGAATCAATCATAGAAACCAGGAACATTGCTTAAATGAAAAGGGAAATATGAAAACGTAGATTTTCAATTTATAAAGAGATGAGGCTAAAAAAAACTCATCATTTTGCAATTAAAGTGTTACTCAATATGGCTATTATATCAATGACAGGTTTCCTACAGATAATATCGAAAGGGGGGGTTGGATGATAATCTATTACCAATGCATTCATATGAATAAGTTAGAAATTCAATAGTGACAGATTTTGCTGATGAATCAAGTGAAAATAAATGCTGATGCGGAGATCGTCTTGATTCAATTCTTTCTGTTTTGATTGAATATTTAAATCTTATAATAATGAGATTATGTGCTTCTGTCCGAGCACTTTATTAACTGATAAGAGTTTCCTCTTCATTTTGAAATTTTCAGGAAAACTCCTTCGTAGTTTTGATTGATATTAATTGCAATGTAATTATTGTCGAAACAGCTCAACAAAGAACAAAGTACATACAAGAACATTACAAAAATCAGAAAGAAGAATAGTTTTAATTTGGATCTGATGTTATACAGGGTGACACAGACTTATGGTACACCCCCATATTCTCCCTTGTTTCTGTAGCTATATTTCTGAAATTTGGAACATTGAATATACTCATTATAGGTCACTTTTTGACATATTCAGAAAAAAATCCAACTGCTGGTTTTTCCGGAAATCACATCTTTCGATTTTCGAATGGGACACCCGGTATATTATTACATTTTTGAAATCTCTACAATTTTCGCAATCTAATGATACCTCATAGTTGATATTTCATTCATCAGAACGCCCATTTTATTTTTCGATTTAGAGAGCCTTGAACTCCCTAAAATTATTCCAAATAATCAAAATAATATTACACTATAGTAATTTCGATTTGAAAAGTATTGTGTTTCGAAATACGTGCCAAAATATTAAACCAAAACCTTTTTCACTCGAAACTCCTTTTTGTCAAATGGTAGCATAATGGTACTCAGACGTCATTCGAAAGTACCATCGGTGGGATAGCCATCCATATCAACTATTTTTCAGTATAACCAATACGAACACGATAATGGAGTCTAGACAAGTTTAAGTATCTTCTCGGACAATCCAAAGTTTATGTCATTTCCGGAAAAACCGGAAATTGGATTTTTTTCTAAATATGTCAAAAAGTGCCGTATAGTGAGTATATTCAATATTTCAAATTTCAGAAATATAGCTTCAGAAACCAGAGAGAATATGGGGTGTACCATGATTCTGTGTCACCCTGTATACAAATGGTCGAATGAACTCCTTTATTTGTGATAATAATATGTAGCTTTAAGTATATTTCACTTGGAGATCCTGGAAATTTCATTATGGAAGTGAGTTTCCTTTTCAGTGATCTCTAGCATAAAGCGCAATTTAATTAAACTGTACTCTAGTGAATAATTATGAAACTGAGACTTAGTGTTAAGTTCAGGCTAGCCCAACATGCTTGGAACGAGGACCACAACGTCAAATGGAACAAAGATTCCATTATATCAAAGGAAGAAAGATTGAGGAGAAGGAAATTGAAAGGAGCAGCTTTCATGGCGATAATTTCCAACTCAATCAGCGCCCTTCTCTGGAAATGAAAAATATCTGGGTGCATGTACTGAGATCTGAATTAAGGAGGACGAACACGGCCTAAGGAAGCAATTAGACCTAACATGAACCAGTCCTGAAGTAGCCTAACCAACTGTGCAAACTAACAACAAAAGAGATAAGTACAGTTGATTTATGAGTTCTTCTTCTTCTTGAAGTGAGACTGAGTCTTGTCAATTCTGTCATCAGCCTTCTAGTGACATTGATGTTCATTATTTATGTATGACATTTATGTTCAAGTTCGAAACAACTCGAATTGAATCAGAATTTCCTACTTCAGTAGAGTGGAAGTCAGAGTAGGTTGAGTTTCGGAGTCTACACCTCTGACAACTCGCGTTTGAATTCCTACAACACAAATGTATGAAGCGCACAAGTCCATACGGAACAAGTTTGCTAAAAACCGGTCCTTCTCAGGACCAACCACACCCTGATTATGTCAGGCGAATGCTTGCCGAAACGTCAGTAAATACCAACAATAAAGATAATGGAAATAGCCCAAATAATGTTCCAACAACAGAAAAAACTGGAAAAAGGTTTAATACGGTAGAAATTTGTACAAAAAGTGTGCCAAAACCAGCTGCAATATTTTGCGAAGCTCACCATCGGGTGATAAAAACTAAATTCACTAATGACCGAGCAAATAATGAAAGAGACCAAAACGTAGACTCTCTTCAGGGAAGTTAGGGAAGTGAAAGACTATGAAGAATATATCGACATCAGACAAAATTGGCCAAGTGTGTTCAATGACCAACATTTTCACAAGAAATATCATGAGGATAGTATCGAATTGCCAATGAAAAAAACATGTTCTCCTAAGAATAACATAGATCGCTTGATCCGCAATGATTGTAATTCAGCAACAGCAGCTCCTGTAATCGAATAGTAAATCAACGTAGGCCATAAAACGTCACCAGGATTCAATTCGAGCAAATGTCACCGGGGCGCCAAATGCATCGGGGATTCCCCTGTCAATTTCTGGACATCGCCACGTTCATCAATCGTGCTAGATCAAATTATCGCTTGCGCGTCACATAGCGTCACTATAATTTCTTTCGGGAATTGCCCTGATTGGAAAACTTTCGTCTACTTTAATTCTCTGCTAAACACAATATATCAACGATCCTGTCGATTCACCGCACGTGCTACTTTATGATTCGAGCAATATGATACATTTTTCATTCTGCGCTCATGAAATATTGAGGTAATTTACAATCAGCTACTCCTCTCATATCTTCATTTTTATTTTGGGGGATTTTCAGACATTTCACTCTATTTTAATGATTCAGTTGTATTTCATTAGTTTATGAAACTCTCATCAGGAATTGAAAATTTTATAACTCCACAGAAAATGGGAACCAGCTACATTTATCAGTCCGTTCATTTTAATACCATGAATTAGGTTAGGCAATGAAATAACATTTATGAACCAAATGAACATTTTACTATATTTTAATGATTCAGTTGTATTCCATTAATTTATGAAACTCTAATCAGAAATTGAAAATTTTATAACTCTAAAGTAAATGGGGACCAGCTACATTTATCAGTCCGTTCATTTTAATTTCATGAATTAGGTTAGGCAATGAAATAACATTTTTGAACCAAATTCGTCAGGAAGTTCGATTTCGATTTCCTTCCTGAATTATTCATGATTGTCGTGATGGATTGATTTCTAAATGCATCAAATATTGATTCAATCAGCAGGTGACCGAAGGAAACTTTTCATGATGAACTCTGGACTCTCGACGCGTATTGAAACTTCCCGAATTGAAAGAGAACCGTTTTCTCCAAAATTTCTCGAGTCAATGATGTTTCTGAATTAGTGCGAAATATTTGAATGGGTGATTCTTCAGTAGAAATTGAGGGGTGCCCTCATCTTTTTATTCAACACTATTACCTTCAAGTTCTATCTATTCAAAATCAGGTAAAAAATGATGTTTGCATTTAATAAATATATCCACTTTGGAAAACTTCAGAAGAATGAAATCTGGCAGGGAAATGATGCTGATAGAATGACAGTTTTTGAGTATTTCTGCTACCTTGAAATATACTCATAGGTGGCTGAAAAAATATTCTGCATCAGAAGATTTCAGATAATTGATTCTGACAGACTCAATCTGCAACTTCTTTATGGCTTGAAAAGTTGTAAGTTCCATCAAAAAAGAAATAAATATTCTTCAGTCCCTTGTCTCATAATTTCACAGAAAGGTCATCATTCATTAAATAAAATCGAGTAAGATAACAAATGGAGCCATATAACGAATTGTTTCATTGTCCTAATCGTTTCAAATTTCTAGATAGATTTCTTATTTGGCTGCAGGACGCTTAATTCAGCTAGAACATCTCCTGAAAGTATAATTCCTGAAAATGCTAGACACCTCATCAAGTGGCTCAACGTTGAGAATGGATCTACGACTACGGCGAAAATGCTCGAATAATAAATGACACTGACCGCATTTGTTTTCGTTCAAATCTGAATACTGCACAACGGCTCACATTCAACTGTCGGATCATTTCTTCTGTAAATTTGCTACGAGATTCTTCTATTGAATTAGGAACGGCCTCTTCTAACTCTTCACTTCCTAATTGTTTGAAGATAGTGGTCGGTGTTTTTCCGTTCCCATTCCTCGTAAAGCAGTGCAGTTTTTCTCAGTGCTTACTTTCTGAAATTCTTCACCCAACTGAGTCTAGAGGATATACAGGGAGATTAATTGGTAAATGAACATACAGTAACCTGAGCTAGAGTTACCCTAGGCTAGTCCAAAAAACTAATATATGTTAGGTTTAGTCAAAATCATAACCGAGTTATAAGGTGATTCATGTATTCACCTAAAGTTTCAGTTGCTGATAACTTTTGAACCAACCCTTATATATTTTGATGATATCCAACATCGGCCTATTCACATTAAGAAATATCTGAACATTACTTCGAAATGGGTTGAAGCTCCGTTATGCCGAAAATGAATTCCTGCAATGAAATTAATTAGACTTAACGCAAATGGGTTTTTTAGACTCACGTAGGGTAGCTCTAGCTCAGATTAATCTATGTTTATTCACCAATGGAACACCCTTTAGTTATATATTTTCTGATCAGCCCCAAAGCTCCTATTATTGCTTTCTCTACAACACTCGAAACTTTGTTTGTACGGTTAAATTAATTGGAACCACCGCAATTCGTTGAAATCAAAGATTATAGAGTATAAAGATGGGAAACGAAGCGACTACAGTGATGTCAGCGACATCTGTTTTTCAAAAGTAAGAGATTAGAGTAGATTAAATAGAGATTATTAGTAGGCTGTTGTCAATTTTGAAGGAAATACTTGAATAAATATTTTTGCTGAATGATGATTGCATTTTCTCGAGTATTTTCCACTGAGCACCTAGCTCACTCCATAATCTTGGTTTGTGTGTTTTTCTGTTATAAATTTTGTGTTAGAAACTGGCCGACATTCGAAATGCATGGTGATTCATTGCAGAAATAATAATCTGGAATGTGCAATCTTTTCATTACCAAAGAGAATAGAAATGTAAGTTTTGAAACTCGTATCATGTAATTGTCTTGTTCATTGCTTTTTATTTTCAGTGTTGTCAAATGGATAGAGGTTTCTGGGTAAAAATATATTGTTCTGGATAATTTGTTTGCGGACCGAATTTTCTTCGTTCTCATTCATTAGATCAAAAAGTTCCACTCATAGAGGCAATGGAGGTCAGAAGAACGACTTATAGAGGTGATGGTTCTCTTGACGACCCTTCCATCAGTTCGACTCATCTACTAGACCCTCTAGACTCATTGAGGTTAAAATACACTGGGTAAGATATGTATGAATCGGGTCCGAAACAACTGTTTGACTTATCGATGTTCGATTTATCGAGAGTTCATTCACAATAAGTTCTTGAAATTGTTATGATAATTCTCTAATATGTGAACAAATTTTTGAAATGTACTCAATTTCATAATTATTGTATTGCAGTTGTTTTTACACAATCATTTCAAATAAAAATATAAAGAATCCAGAAGCGTATTTCATTTGATTCGAAGCAATATGCAGAAGAAAAGATTATCCTGATCATTGTCGATCAGGATATTTTTTTAAAAGCTCGACAAAGTATTCAATTAAATGAAAATTTATGAGAAATGTGTTTCGAATTTCGCGCCTATTAAAATAGTTTTCTTTACTAAATAATGTTTTCAGCGTCATCTATGTGTCACAAGTAAGAAACTAGCCAAAAATCGTAGACTGATTTTAGTACCACAGATACAAGGGCGTTTCCTATCTTTCTAACTCTATAATCTTTGGTTGAAATTTCAAAACGAGTGAATCCTTTTGACATACAGGTTTAATTGTCGAATATTTTAACAAATAAACAAGTTTTTATGTCACCAGTTCACTTAGGGTGGGTTCAACAAAACTTCAATTGTGCGACCAAAAAATCTTACGTAAATTTGAACCAATCGAATCACCCGTTTTGAAATTTCAGCGAATAGGGGTGGCTCCAATTAAATAACGGTACAGTCAAAGTTTTGTGGAACCGACCTTTTGTCCTCCAAAAACATTATAAGAACTACCTTATGTAATACATAGATGAATTTAATCAGGAGCACTAATAAATGTATGATTTTGACCTGCAGTTCACCGGTTCATTAACCCTCAGTCCTCCAAAAACATCATCAGAACTACCTTATGTAAAAGATTAATTTAATCAGGAGCTTCATTGATAAATGAATGTACTTGACCTGCTGTGAGAACCTTGGATTTTTTCGGATATATTCTTTAGATTTCATTTTCAAATGAGCTATCGGCCTGAAGTAATAGGAAATATTGATATTTTCATAGACTATCAGTGAAGATTTCAAAATAAAATATTTCGTAGACAATGATGCAGGCCCAAATTCCTGGAATAAAAAAAAAATTAAATCCACGAACGAAAAAATTTATGACAGAAGATACCAATTCTTGAAAGTATGCTAATTACACAGTCCCAAATATGACGACGATTTCTTTTTTCAACTTTCATTTTTTGAATATGATTTCTATAATTTTCTGTTCATTCGTATTCATTTTCATTTTTTCTTTTAATCTTCGCAAAAAGAACAGTACTTAAATTCAGTGATTCACTCAAATAATATAATGTATAGATCAATCCGGTTAATATGAAGTGTTGATATAATAATAACCGGCAACAAACGAATTAATTTTTAGATCGATTTTTGTTGTGATAACAGCATATTCTAAAACAAGTTGCAAACTGGGCTCCTACTCCAATACGAATGCGAAAGTCGAAAACAAGCGACAAAGAAACAAGTTTTCGTTTTCGAAAGCATGAGTATTGGAACTGCCTTATGCAGCCAGCATAAGACGATGTTTTCTTTTTCAGTCAAGTTTTGTGGAATACTCTCGAAATTTAATGTTTAATTCAGATTATCCACCTTAGTGACTTTTGTATTGCATCTTGTCAGTTGGTGTGACTTACGCAATTTGACAGGTTATGGGTCGGTTTCACATAACAATTGTGCGATTAAACAACTTTACATAAATTCGAACCAATCGAATCACTTGCTTTGAAATTTCAATGAATCGCCGTGGCTACAATTGATTTAACGGTACAAACAAAGTTTTGTGAAACCGACCCTTCGGAATTTTAATTGATTTGATTTGAAAATTGATAGGAGGTTAGTATTGACAACCATATAAAAAATATAACTAAAAACAGTCCCTCCGAGCCTTAATATCTACAAAACGAACTTGGTAGATAAATAAGTATTGATTCCCAGAAGTAATTCAAAAACTGAACAAGACGACCTGTATTCCATCAGGCCCAAGAGACGATTCACAAATAAACGAGGAAATCCATAGCCGAATGAACACGGAAACAATATAATTGTTATCTCTGGAATCTCTTTCTCCTTTATTCCAACTCAGTTTTTACTGGGACGAAATATCGTCTCAGAAATGGAATAGAGTCCCATTTCAAGTTTCCTAAGGCGACTGCAAATATATTGCGTGGTTCGATCCAATCTCTCAGGATCTCCTCATGCGTACTTGGGACTCCTTTTATCGGGAAAGCAACTATTTCCTCCATGAATGGGAAGGTGCTCCGTATCTTCAGAGTTCCCGAAGTTGAAACCGATGCGAGTTAGACCAGTTAGATTGCCCTTGAGTAATCATTCCATTCATTATGAAGCAGGTGTTTTTTTTGAACGGTCTGTTTCGAATATGCAAATATGCAAATCAATCCTACTAAATAACCAAAATGACTCCTCCAATCAACTTTCACTGTCTTTCTTGTTTCAACCTGTTGCAATTGATATAATTTACATTAGGACAGGAATGCAGGAAAAAATAATATGACAGTGTACAAAATCGGGGTTGTTCTGATTTTGGAAAATAAAGTTTAGGACTGTATCCAGATAATTGAGTTAGAGATGGTATTGTAAAAACATTTATTGACATCCTTCACAATCATAAAATGAATAAGTCACCCGCATGAAGTTAATACAGTAAAAAATACAATATTAAAGTCATCTTTAAAACTCAGAGTGAATTATCCAACTACAAAGAGAGGTAATCTAGAGGAGTTCAAAATGAGAGGTCAGATGAAGTCAGACTTAGACTTTGAAAGAGATCCATTAATTCAAAATTAAACACAGAGTTTACAGTGATGATGCAAATGAAATTTATTGCGAGAGCCTCTTTATCTCATCAGAAAAACAAAAGGTTCAATAATAAATTGTTAGAGAAGACTGAGTTGTAATAAAGTGAGATTAGGCCTTAGAGGAGTACTCGTATTGAAAACTTAATAGTCTAAGTCTGGTCTTCATTGAGATCATAACAATATCAGAATATCATGGTTGAGAAATCAATAATTATGATCTATAACGTAGTTCTGTAACGAGAAGGCTAATTAATCAATTGAGACAAAATTTACAGTGACAAACTACTTTTAGCAAGCAGGGTTAGTGTTCATCAGAAAAATAAGAGTTATAATTGATAATTATGAGAATGACAATATGAGAGTACATTGTATAAGTGCACAAATCACCAACCCTATTGATTCGTCTGAAGCTGAAGGCTCGAGATGCCACTTGCTAAGTGTTTCCGATGAATGAACTTGAGAATTTCTTAGTTATAATGAGGAAGTCATACCAATTTAATCATGTGGGCAATATTTGAGGAGACTGCTCAAGGTGAAGCATGGATTGAGACTGTCAATCAGGTTCAATGTGTGAATTTCTTGATGGTTCAAATACTTCAGAGAAGTTCAATAGATTTTATTGAGAGAGAAGACTGATTCCATAATTCACCCTTACACTTGAGATCGTTCATTCATCTGAAACTCGAGAACAATTATTAGCAAGTGTAATGAGAAGTGTATAATTGAGAAATGGGATGATTACATTGAGATAATGAGGTGCACATGAGACTATAATGAATCAAAATTCATTACCACAAATAATGTTCATTTCTGGAGCAATCAATTATTATTTCCAATGTGAGAAGTCTAGAAAAATCTGAAAAATCATGAGAACAGCAAAATATATCAAAATATATATCTTGGAGGAGTCAATTCCATTAGTTAAGTGCAATAGAGATTTTTTGAGAGTAAAGTGAGAGAGGATTACCAGTATTTTTATAGATTTTTTTGATCTAAAACGTGGACACATTTTCAAACTTTATAAAAAGCAGGAAAATAACATTAACTATGCATTAATGAGAGATGACTTTGAGAAATGCTCACTTACCTTATTGATTGCTTCCAGAAATGAACGAGATGTACAATTAATTTGCGAGGTGACTTTTTCAAAATTCTAATTTCACAAGAGAAGCAAAAGAGAGGTCTGATCTTTAGAGAGATTCGATCCAGAAAAGAGGATTGATTAATTGATACAATTAATAATGAGCATGAGTTGATCTGTCAACTGATTAGCACAAAGAATTAGGTTAACTTGACTGTCCGTAGAGATGAGAAATCGTCTTGACGTTTCGGTGCGTTCGGACCATAGGCGTAGTTGAGGATGACGTCTGAGGGGCTCAATTTTTAACAGACAGATATCTCATCTGATATTTGAGATACACAGTGTTTCGCCATAATATACTGGTCCAATATCATTTCAATATAACTCATCAATATCTTCACTCTTAAACTACTGTGGAAAACCAAGGAAATTATTAATTTCTCGAATCACATAGTTGAAAATGAGCGTAAATAGGAAAATTCGGGGCAAAACAGGTGTTTAGGAAACTGGGTTATTCGAATTTATTGAATTATTGCCTTGTTTAAAAATGCGATATTTAATCATTTCCATTTTCTGTATTACGAGTCTTCAGAGCACCTGTTCAAGTCTATGGACAACTGCTTGTGTTCGCAGGGTCGAAGCAAAAAAGACAATACATTTGTGTGATTGTGTGCGATCAGTACAATTATTATAACCTTTGTTACCGCTTTATCACAAATCTCGTTATAATTTCTCAAGTGAATTCGAATAATTTGTTTAATTCGAATTTGTCGATCTTCAATTTCGCATATTTTAGAATTTGTTTGTGTTTTCCTTTTTTCATTTTCATAGAGTTAATTTTTGTTTTTATTTCCTTTTCGTAGAATGTATTCTTGTATTGAATTTTTTTTTGAAATAATTTCATTTTCAAACCTAATACAGAATGGTATGCATTCTTCAACACAATCATCGGCCATTTTATCGCCCAAACTCTAGTTTTCCTCTCATTCTTTTTTTGCTTCGTATTTGGTTCAGCAATGTCAAATTCAATCGTTCATTTGAATCTTTTGAAAAGATTTGCTGCAAAAATTAATTGTATATTCAAACTTTTCATGTGCCTTCTGAACTATTCCGAATTCATATTCATGCCTGGATATGTCAATCTGTTAATAATGTTTTGATTGGTCGATCATCTTGAATGTTTTCAATCAATTTGATGAAGTCTTCGGTTGTTTGGTGTTTGGGAATACTCGCAAATGCATATCGGGTAGAATGGTTAACTAAGAGATACAAGTTTCTTCCTGAAGGGCGATTTCCAGCAAAGCCTCCAGTTGTCTCTGATACCATCGTTCCAAATGTTATTTTTGCTAGACCCAGTTGTGAAAGAAGTCCATACATTTGACCTACCCTTGTATTATTTTCACAGCAGATGTCACATAATCTACAAACTTCTCTTCCCAGCGAATCCATATTCTGAATGTACTATCAATAATTATTACTTACTTCGAAACAGATAAGTTGAAGATATAACAAACAAACTCTGATTATCTAAAATAATAACTCACGAACCTGAAAGGAATAAAAACAATAACCATAAGACAATTTATCAGTATGCAAAAATCTCAAAAAAAATTAGAAATCTGTTAAAGAAGAGAGAAGCCATAGGGCTGCAGTCTTCAACTGAGATTCATTCGAGATTTTCTCAAACGTCAAAGGAGTTTGTTGATGGACTTCCTCCGAAATGTAATTTTGGGTGCGCCCTTGTTATGAGCTGAGTTTGAATCCATCTCAGTGGAAGGGATGCGTACCAATTATATATATATATATATATATATATATATATATATATATATATATATATATATATATATATATACATCCTAGTGCTGATAGACGTCCCGTATAAATCCAGGCTTTTGGGGTCCATCAGAAATAACGGGGTTCTCGCAAATCTAATGATGTATATGATGAAACGAGTTGTTGTAGGTTCTAGTGTCGTACTCAGTTTTTCTTATTCACCAATTTTTTTTCCAGTCACTTCAGTGCTATCTCACGTCCGTTCATGTTCGTAGAAGTTGACGACCGAACGTATATATTATGTATACCCCACGTTTTTTAGACGACCAACAGCGTTGCCATTTAACGTCTGCACCTATTCTCTCAAATGCATTCAGTGAGTTTATTCAATCATGAACACATGTTGATTCCTTTCATATTACGCGAACTTAACCTTCCGGAGCTGGCGCTCATAGCTGGTACATGAGGGCTGTCGCGCGGAGTGGGAGTCCCTATGTTTTTTTCCAATATCTCTTCAATATTGGATGTCATTCAAATCAGTTTTTTTCGAAAGAGAAACAAGTAAATTATCGCTCAAATTAAAAAAATAATATCAAATGAAATATTTTCGAATTTGTATTATCATATATGAAATCGAAAATTTCAAATATAAAATAAACTATAACTCAAAAAGGTCTATTTTTTCATATTATATCGGAAAATTATTGATCGTTAGCAGTATGTGAGAGTAGCTATAGATGGGCGAACATCATTCTCAGCTTGGCTCATGAATAAATTTAGTGTACCACAGGAAAGCATCCTCGGAGTATTATTATTTTTGATAATGATTAATGATATATGTGAGGTTGCAGATTCGATTGAAGATGCAGAGTCGACCAATTTTGTGAATGATTCGAATTCCTTAATAGCGAAATGTGATATTAATGATCTACAGCTGAAATGAGAGGAATCCAAGAATGGCTATCGCGGAAAAAATTCATTCTGAATGAAAATAACACTGATGTAGTTGTTTTTCGATCTTACGGATCAAAAGACGACCAGCCAATGATGATGAATTCTGGTGAGGATAAAGTAAGAACTTCGAAGTTAACCAGTTTTCTGGGGGTCGTTTAAGATGAGTTTCTGCAATGCTCAAATCATATAGAGGACCTTCTGAATAAATTGAACAAAGTATGTTATGCCATGAGAATAATCAATAAATACATTCAAGATGATACGAAGAGGATAATATATCTCTCATCAGATACGGAATAATTTTTTGGGGAGTGAGTCCAACACTAAAGTCGATATTTATCAGTCAGAAATAATACTAGATTAATGCTAGGCATGAAATTTAGAGATTCGCGCAGGGGTTTCTGACGGTTTATGGATTTTACATTCATGAGTGTCTAATGTACTACTTATAGAACTTGAACAGCTGATATTAACATTCCATATCATCGATTGTCTCTATCTGAAAAAAAAATCCATCTCTTATGTGTGTAAAGCTTTTCAAATAATTATTTCATAATCTCAAAATAATCAATAGTTACAGAAAGTTCAAAATTAGAACCAAGAAACTTCTGGTGGATTTAGAGCCATATTGTTTGGAAGATTATTCAAGTCTTGTTGAATTTATTATTCGTGCTGTTTCATTTTTGTGTTTTCCTATAAGAAAATATCATCTGAAATAAAGACATATATCTATTTATCTATCGATAAATATGTTTTTCAGAACTGAGGAGATGGGCATCATTTCTTGAGAAAAATTGTTCACTAAAAATTCAGATAATCCGAGATATAAAGGGTTATGAATGGCTGCAACTGCTTCTCTCATAAAATCTTGATGAAAGACTTGAAACCTACTAAAAAAGAGTATTATGAACTCAGTGTACAAATGAAAAGGAAAATCTTCGTTCTTTTGTTAACCATCTCCTTTGTCAGCAAAAAGGTTTATACGCCCATAATTCCTTCATGAAATGAAAAAATATGGCCAGAAAACCGAGCAGGTAACAGACTTTTTCAAGTTAGTCAGATATCGTATTTCACAGATGATTCCTAAGCGGGCATTGTTTCGATCACTTTTGACAGTTCTTGAAACAGTTGATATGATTTGATAGATCACATATAAAATTGCCATATACTAATTGTTAGCTGCTTGCTGAATACGTTAATTTTTTTTTCAATAGCAATCAGAAGATGTACCACAGACTCTAAAGAGCGCTGGTAACAATTGCAGAAGTAAGCCGTGACTGCATGCATGTACTAGAAATTGAGGGAGATAATTTGAGCATTATCTTGAATTTTGTTAATTTTTTTATTCATTTTCATGTTTATTATACGAATATGTTCATGCTAAGTGTCATTAGGTTAAAAATAATTCGTAATCGTACTGTCAGCGGTAAATCTTCAAGAAAAATTAAGTTATTTGCATTAGCAAGCAAGTAAAGTTTGGTAATTCAATCTGTTATTCGTCAAGTGATGTCAACTATTCCGAGGATTGATCGAACCATGGCTCGATTATGAATCACGAGTGATTAGATCAAAAAGTTCGACCCATAAAGGCGATGGTGGTCGGGAGTACAATTTATGGAGATGGTGGTTCTCTAGACAACCCTTCAAGCAGTTAGACTCATCTTCTAGACCTTCAAGAATCAAGAACAATGTTTGACTCATTGAGGTGAAATTACACTGGGTAACTGAAGAACTTTTCGATTTATCTCCGAATTCGACTTATCGATGTTCGATTTATCGAGAGTTCACTGTATAATATTATCAATCTGTCCTTCCTTACCTGTACACTTGTTACTTTTTTTCTACGAACCTTTTAATAATAATTATTATTGAAAATTTTGAAGAAAAGAACAGGTGTGCAGATAGATGGATAGTTTTCAATCTTAGACTTCACAGTGTAATTTTGGAATTATGATAAATCAGGAAGCAGATATTTTCAATTTTTCGACTTGCAGAGCTTTCTGAAAAAATCGAACTATTACATATCAAGGGCGACTCGTCAGAGTGGGCAAGGGGGGCTTAGCCTCATCATACAGCTTAGAGCCAAATTTCTATGAAATACGAATATTTCGGACTCAAGTGAACCATCATAATTTTTAGAAATTAAATTCAAATTTTAAATTAAGAATGTTTGGTCAATGGAAAAATGTAATATTCAGTTTATTCATCCTCATCGAAAACGTGAAAATCTCGAACAACACCTGACTACCTTGGCGCTATACTATTTCACTGTACGTGCACGAGAGAAGATTCGAAAGGCTGGGTATTCTGTAGTTCAGAATATCCCAGATCCTAGTCTCTAGTAGAGAATATCTCAACCTTTAGAATGACATTGGAGGCTTGACTCCCCTGCTATGGTTAATCGGGTCGACTTCTGACTTCGCTTCGAATATATTTTGATCTCAGGAGGGACGAAAGGATTGAATTCACAAGCGGCTTGTGTTTGTTTTGATTCAAATTTGAATTCAACGGCAGTGATCTTGTGAACTTTGTAATTTTGTTATGAGGCATATTCGGGAATGAAATGGATAAATCAGACGAAAAAAACGATGCGTAAATATTGTAGATTCGATATTAAGGAATGATTATGGCCAGTACAATTTCAACACGACCTAGGCCAAATTTGATTGCTTTGAAATCAATCGAAAATATAGTCAAAATGGAGGTTTGAATTTTATTCGGTATGATACATTGTCCTACCTAACAAGGAATAATACTCGATTTCTTGCTGGACAATCAAATATATTCATAATTTTTATTTCATTGAAAATAATTATTAATATATGCCACTCCTTCTCATATCCAAAAAAAAATCAATTTATTTACCTAGAAAAGTTCAATCCAAAGCTCCTAAAAATGTTAGCCTTCTCGGTTCGAATGACAATGAGCTATCACTATAACAATAGTTTTATCATAATATCCATCTAGGTATATGTATATGGACGTCGAAAAATCTGCTCATGAAAAAATAAACCTGATGGACTGGCCATCAAAATAGCTGAGTTTGTACTAATTATATGTATACAGGAGAAGGTAGACCTCTTAGATAAGTCAATTTGTTTCATTCGTTGTATGTACACCATTTCCCCTTTTTATGTTGAAATATTATTTGGGGTGTGGTAGAGGTCACTTTGACTATATTTTTTCAAGTTCATGAATTGTACTCAGGAAGAAATAAGCAAGTTCATATTTGAGTATTCCGTAAACTACCGTTTGGCTTTGTCAATATTCCGAGACTGAAGCCGAAAATTAAACCTTCGAAAATCCATAGCCTACTTAACGCCGAATTTTCTAGAACGCTCGTGTTATAACCAATGTTAGCAATGAATTATTATTATTATTATTATTATTATGCCCTTGATACAACCTATGATTTTCTAAAAAAAAATTAAAACATTTTGCACGAATATACGAATAAATAGGTATTGCAATTTTCTAGAACCTAAGACGAAAATCGAACTACCTATTAACATGAAATTTCCGTATCTCGGCTGCAATGATACGTGTTGCTGTGAAGCAATCTCGAAAGATTCTGTGAGGTTTTCTTTTAAAGAAGTCATTGTCAGAATGACAATTCTCGTAATATGTCTTAGTTTTTATTCCTGAAAAATATCCTGTTTTCTTGTGTTATAACATGTTTGGTTTATCTATGGGAGATGATTGCCTTTCATTGGGGTCCCGTAGCGGTCTTCAAACATCTGAAGTGCCGAAAAATCATCACCTGGAAGGTCGTATCTGGTTTGAAAAAACCCTCACGACCAGAGAGCAACAATTTGTGGATTTTGAATTTGAATATCGAAGGAATTTCGAAAGACAAGTGTGATTACGTCTCCAAATTAGCTGATGAACATGGTATCTAAGAGATTCTTCTACAAGAAACCCACACGGCAACAGAATCGTCGTGAAAGAGGACAGTTGAAAGGTTATGTATTAATTGATTTTTTACAAGTTCAGCTTGTTATGTTGAAAAATTATCAGTTACGTAACTTTCAACAGATTCGGAAAGGGAAATTGATGGAGTTTTTTTTTCATTTCTTTCAAATTTTGTGACATTTCTGTCATAAATATTTATAAATCTCCGAACATTATTTGGCCAAGAAATCTTAATGTTGATGTTTTTTAAAGTAGCAAATGCATTTCCAAAATGCCTTCGATTTATTCTGAATAATCGGTTTCTTTTCTGCTTTTGTCTTTTTTCATTTCAGATTAAGAATTACGAGTCGTTTTGGGAAAAATCTGTGTATCCGAGACCATCGACGGATATCATGAAGATGATCACACTGATGTCTTTCAAGATTTTCCTGATGTTTTTATGTTATTTTGTTTACGGGGAGGCAGGTTTTTTCGGCTGAGGTTTTTTCCCCTGGCTGTATAGTATCGTATGATACAAGTGTTGATAGTATCGTATGATTCTATAGTATCATACAAAGAATGTTATGATACCCCGTTCTTTTTTTACCTCAGCTCAGGTACTTTTTGTTTCAACATTTATTGTATTATTTTAGCTCTCTTTTTCATAAGAATATATATATATATATTGCGATTATTAAGTTCTTTGGAATTCATTCAATGTTTAATCCTAAGTACATCTTTGATAAGTCTCAAAGTTGTTCTTCGATGTGATATTTTTTGGTATTCCCTGCGACTCACTGTTACTTTACTGGTTGACTGGGATATGGACATACAAAAATCGGCTCATCAAAATCAATCTCAATAGCAAGGACGTCAAAAAGACGGATCCCTCGATTAGGTCGATTTCAATGATACCAGATCTTTCGAAGTATTTGTCTGTATCAGTATTCATAAAATTTTCAATAATAATCATGATTTCCTCAGGTTTAATTATTATTCGACAGTTTGAGAAGAAAAGAAGAAGAAGGTATAGAGATAGCTGCATACTTCTAGTTATAATGAAATATGTACGAATTTCTAAAAGTTATAGGGTTTGGACATACATATAATATTATAGTCAAAAATAATAATTTCAATTTTGAATTTTTTTAATACGTTTCACAATCCGTTCGTATGGTGTGAATACATAAAATTTCATTAACTATCTACATTTATTCACATTCGTGAAATGTATTCATCAAGAAATTAGCAAGTTTATAATCGATTACCTATTTCAAAAGCTCTAGTCTGTGTGAAGCAATCAATTGAGGAAATAAATAAAAAAAATAAAATAAATAAAAATATTATTGATATGTGAATACTGTTGGATATTTCATTCGAATGATGTGCAACCATAGAATATTTCGATAGAATTTTTTTGCGTTATCGCTGCCTTAGCTAGTGTGTTCTTCGGTTCATCTCAAAAAGTAGTTGATACAGATTAGATCTCCCCTGCCTCTCAATCACTTCGGATCTATATTTCAGGAACCAGTCTTAGGGCCGATATTATAAACGTGTCGACCGAGAATTGGAATTCAATTTCAGCTTGAAAACCAGTTTTGTGAGCTTAATCCTCAAGTAGAGGATAAATCTCAATTTTCGGTTTACATGTTTATAATAATGATAATAATAATAATAATAATATTTATTCATTTCATCACAGTTATTGATTATGTGCAATAATAATCGTCATACAAAAAAAAAGGAAGAAACACAATTTTTAGTTATTTATATAGCAGCAGTAGTCAAAAAATACGTGAATATTATAGAGTTCGCATTGCAAAATCAGTTTTCGAGTTCTATTATTGAAGATTTTCTTATTCTGGGCACTGTGATAAGATGATGGTGGACTGTTTCAAAGACATAAACTCTACTTGATGCTGCGATAAAGTGAGACGACATTTGGGCAATGAATATCTATCCATTCTTCTTGTTTTGTTGCGATTCTCAAAATCTATGAAAAGTTCTCTATGTTGACGAACAAACATTTAACATTTATAAATATACAATCCAGTCATCGTCATTAAACTATGCTCCTTGAAAACATAGATTGTTCGATTTGCTCATTTTTGATCTAGAAATATTCTGTGTGATGAAGAACTGCCACCCCGAAAAATTATACCATATGATAGTTTGCAGAATATATTACCTTGAGAACTGGCGCTTTCAAGTGATACTTTAAAACGTTTAGTGAGTATATCACCGAGTGCAGACGTTTACTAAGGGTGCCGCAGTGGGTTTCCCACTTCATTTCGTCATATATATAGATTCTCATTAATTTTGTAGACGAGTGTGCAACTATCTCATTGTTTCTCATATTAATTGCCCTGGGAGGTGTGAGATTTGATTTCCTTATTCGGTAAAACATTGCCTCTGTTTTGTCTATATTTAATTTGATTTTATTTGCTTCACACCATTGATTTACCTTCTTCAGTTGTAATTGAGAGGTGGATATTACGTTTTCTATAGTATTTCCAAAAGCAGTAAAGTTGGAATCATCTGCATATAATAAAACATAAGACTAACCCTGAGTATTGTCCTATTCTGCTTCGCAGAATAATTTGCGAAATGGTGGAAGATTATTCATGGCCAGTATTAAAAACGTGTCAACCGAGAATTGAAATTCATCCTCAGTTTGAAGGCTGAAAACTTTGAGTATACAAAAACCGGTTCTCAAGCTGAGGTGAAATTTCAATTTTCGGTTGATGAGTTTATTATACTGGCCCTGAGTATTTTCCATATTGAGGAAAAGTATCTCTGCATTATCTTTCCTTCATTGTTTATTTTTTTATCTACCATGGGTGACTCAGGGGGTTCCGGAATGATTTGACGAATTTTTTCCTAAAAATCAGGTTACTTACTTATTTTACATTTCCAGCAAATATTTTTATCATCGAAATGTTACCGAAAATGCTTCTATGAAAATATTTAATTGGTCGAAAATTATAATAACGAATCCATTCTGAATTGATCAGATATCGAATTTTGAAATTGTGGGTTTCACGAGATTTTGGTGGATGGATCAAAAACTTTCATGTTGATTAAAGCCCACAGATTCGTTGAGGTCACTAATGAGTGAACTCAATGGAGTTGATTAGTTTTTGAAAACAATAAATACAAAATAGGAGATTCCTTGAAAAAACATTATCGATGTATACTTTCAATAAATGAGACATCCGATAAGAGGAAAACCTATAACTGATAAATTTCTTTCAACTTTCGTCAAACTGAAAATTGTATTTTTTCACAGAAATATACTTCGGTAAAATAAGTCCTTTTCACAGTACCTACGATTTTGTTTGTTCATGTTTCTTATACATTTTCCAATTTATTTATCGGTCATTCTAGAGATTGAGTGTTGATTGCTTTTACTTTTGTGAACATCATTTTTTCGTATCTTTCAAACAGTAGTAGATGAAAATTCCTTATATTGACAAGCAACTTGCCTCTGCAATAACTTCAATATTATATTTCTCAATTCTTCATAACTGCTTTTGCTCTAGACTCATTATTAAAAATTACCCATTACTCACACGGAACATTGAAATCTTCCAATTAATCGCCCTTTGATCAGATGATGAATTTATTCAATAGGTACGTGATACATTTTCAATTATTTCTATACATTATACATCAACCAATCTGACAAATTAATATCAATACATATTTGTATTCGACATTAGCTTCAGCTTGAAAAGGGATCACATGACGACATTTCTGGAAATATCTGCACTCAAGCATAGGATTGAATAACAACAAGTTCACTGTTAAAAAAATATGTTCAAACTGAAAATTTCATTATCCCCAATTAATCAACTCTGATAATCTGATCGATTATATTTTGATGAATAATGCCGTTCTCCATTATATATAAGTTCATGGGAGAAAAACAAGTGAATCTAAAGCAAATCATATCGAAACCTGAACAATTTAGATAACTTCACCTAATTTGGTGACCTTCTCAATTCACGCTAAAATCCGCTTCCATGCAGTTGATTCCGTTTTCAAGGAATTGTTGGGAATATATAACAAAGAGAGAACGCAAGAATTTTATGTTTATATTTTCAGCATGAGCGTATTTAAAAAATGTATATTTTTCGTGAATATTCATTATAGAATATGCTTCTGATATCGTCTCGGAATAAATTCATTCGTAATCGCTTCCGACTAGGTTTGACGTCTGATAATGGACATATAAAAGTTCATCCAAGAAAAATGGCCCTCGCAAAATCTGACTTCTGGGGTCATTTCACTTGAAAAAAAGTGACGATCTGTTTATTTTCGGTCCACTTGATATTCATTTTTCAAATTATTGGCATATAAAAAATTGTCGATATTGAAATTCGTGATTTTTCGAGATTTTTATCGAATTCAAAAATTTATTCCGAAATATTAAACATAGTACCTATTAGCCTTTTCCTTTTGAGATTCTACTTCAAGTAGCCATTATTCAGCTGTTTTTTGGCACTTTTCTGGGAGCCCTATTGCTTAAACACAATGAGAGAAAATCTAATCGGAAGTATTTTCGAGAAATTTCTAAGCAAAATCAAACTCTCAGTAGAATGTCAATTGGAAATTTTATCAAAATGACTCTCTCAAACTTCATCTAAAGTCTGACGATCTCCTCCGGAATCACAGTGTGTATTCATTGGATTGTCATTGGCTCCTTCATCGTCTCTGAATTTCTTTTCTAAGAATTAATTGAATAAAATAATAATATGTACCTTCTTCTTCTTGAAAATGTAGGTATATGAGAATAATGGATTCTTTTATAATTTATGACAGATGATATATTAATCAAGGCTGAGATTTTAATTGAGAGACAAATACCAGTGTTTTCAAACATTGGTTCCATCCAACACAGTTCTACGCCCCTTTCTCTCGCTTATGTATAATTGAAGTTTGAAGTTGAAAGATCGAAGTGAAAAATTTGAGATTAATAATCCTCGTGTTACAGTGGTAGTGTACAAAAGCGATGCGAAACGTTTCGACCGTATTACATAAAATATTTGGTAGATAGAAAAGTTCGTGAGCCATATTCCCTAGCAAAAATCATGAGTTATCAAAATCTTCATGAAATTTTTCCCAGTTTTAATAGTGCACGATAAAAAAGTATTTTTTATGGGAAATCAAGAATGAATATTTTGATTATGTCAAAAAATACGTGGAATTAAGATGATCAATAGTAGTGTTCTTGGTTTTTATTGACGTCTGAAGCGCTTCATCCGTATTTCAGCGATGAATGTCTCCCCACATAGGATTCCCCATTTTCGATCATTATCCAAAATATTCCCTAAAAAAATTTGTATGGCAAACCGGAAAGTTCAATGAAAAAAAGGTTTATAATATTCCATAACTCTAGGCTTTATGAAGATCGCCGCAAGCAAGCCAGTAAATACATCCTAATATGCTTTCCTTCTTGACGTTCATCAGACGAAGATATCTGTATTCACAAATGGGGGAAGCGAAAACCGAGGTCATGCAAATGAAACAGAGTTTTTTCATATGAACAAGTATAAGAGACGTCTAGTAATCGCACCGTATAAAAATGATTATGAGACTATGTTGCCAAACCTCATGTCGTCTTATGCTTTTAATGTGAAATAGAGAGAACGTATATATCATATACGCAACTAGTGGTAGTCAGCGCCTCTATCGAGCCTTGGTTGAACTGAAATATACGGTTTTGTACAAGATGAGAGTATCTGACGTCATCGGCGAAATTTGGCATAACGACTCAGGACGTTCCATGACGTCGAAAAACACTGAAAATTTCTCAAGACAATCCGACGTCCGTATATCGGACGTCAGATTGCAAGCGGACGTCGAAATGATGGTAAATTGGCAATGTATGGCTCTCCAAAGGCGGTTTGCTGTATATATATATATATATATATATATATATATATATATATATATATATATATATATATATATATATATATATATTAGCGAGGATCCTACAGCTTCTGCCGCATCTCGCAGTTCGATCTCCATACTTGTCGATTTCTCCAATCATCCTCATGAATTGCTCTATCCCTCATAATTTCAAAAACATTCTTCAACCAAGTTGTAGCAGGTCTTCCTCGTTTTTGTTTTCTGTGTATATTGTACTGGAATGCTCGTTTCGGCCATCTATTATCCTCCATTCGTTGCACGTGACCATACCATATCAACTGTCGGGTTTCTATTCTTTCGGATGTTCTTAGTATTCTATTTGTCCTTCGTCTTATTTCATCATTCGTTATATGTTCAATTCTGGATATTCGACATGACCTCCTCAAATAATCCATTTCATGTTTTCTTTTATTTTCTTGGTCATTTGCCAACACCCCGAACCATAAGTTAGAATAGGTTCTACTATGGATTTGTACAAGGTTAATTTGTTCTTTAAAGAGTTTTGATTAGACCAAAGAAGTGAATTCAGTATCTTAACAGTTTTCTGACCTTGTTGAATTTTGTGTTTAATATCCCTCTTTGTTGTGCCTTCGTTTGAAATTATACTGCCAAGGTATTTATATTGTTCACATTTATTTAACATTCTCATTTCCAAATCCAGGTCTTCATCCTCCTCACCAATCTTTATGTATTGAGTTTTCGTCATATTCATCTTCATTCCCCACTTTTCATACTCATCCTTAAGTTTTCTGAGCATGTAATCTGCATCTTCGTCACAACTTGCAACTATTACTTGATCGTCTGCAAAAAATAGGGTGGCCAGATAGTGATCATTGATTTCTATTCCCATTCCTGAGCATTTTTCACGCCAATTATGACGAGCCTGCTGGATATATATCTTGAATAGAATAGGTGAAAGACAGCATCCTTGTTTTAAACCCTTCGTAACCTTGAATATATTTGAGAAAGTATTTCCTGTCTTGAGCATACTTTGGGGATCTTTATAAATGTTATACAGCGCTCTTGTGAGGTGTTTATTTATTTAAATTTTTTTTAAAATATCAAATAAAAGTTTTAAGGGTATTGTATCATAGGCTTTCTCGAGATCAATGAACACTAAATTTTAAAAAATACAGATTTTCTGTCGACTTCTAGAAAAAATATTCAAGCTCCGTGTACCAACTTGATTGGTGATTGCTTTTATAGTACCACTGAGTGTCGCAACTAGTCACATGAGCAACAACCTAATTAATAGTTAATAGTTTAGAAGGGGCTACAGTTCACTGCGTCCTGATGGTCTATTGCAGTGTTTTTCATGACACGACCCCCCAACCCTAGCATTTTCCATGTTTGTTAAAAAGAAGAACTGAATTGAATTGGAATGTGGCCGTTGTATTTCATTGAAGAATTGGGAAATGAGATATAATGTAATAACATCAATTCATATATCTTGTGTTTTGAAACTGTGGAAGCGGTAAATTCATTTCGCGCACAGATAGTAGAAATTCTGATACTGATGGGGTCTTTCGTAATTTCGTCCGAGGAATCGAATGAGTCCATAAGCGATATGAGGCCCAACTCTGAAATGCAAACCAATCCCCTTCATTGCAGATTCGGATTAAGCGGGAAATGCTTCATCCGAATTGGTTGAAACCAAAGAATTTCTCGTCCTTATTTGGGCCGATTGCAACGTTTTTTGTCTGAAAATCTAATACTGATTAGGTCAATCAGATTTTGAACCCGATGGGACCTTATGCGACATATGTGGTCCAACTTCAATTTTTGAACAAAAAACGCAACGGGCCCAAATATGGACGAAAAATTTTCTGGTTCAGCCAAATCTGCAACAAAAAATATGGGTTTGCATTCGAAATTTAAAGGTAAGGCGCAAAATCTGATGAACGCACTCGATGACATAATCACCAAAGACCCCAGTACCAAAATTCCTATTTTCCATGTGTGTGCGGAACAAAGTCTTCGCTTCCAGACCTTTTAACCATCCGGTATATTTGAAATGAAAACGGTATCAGATAATGTCGATAATTTGAAGAAAGAATAAACCGTTTCATGACTTCTAAGTGAATAAAAACGAGCGCAACCTTCACATCAAAATAAACTAGTAATCGAAGAATTTGATGAATTGGTTGAGGCTTTCGCGGCCATCGTTCAATGTGACATGTTCTTTCGAGCATTTAGGCCGTCGTCGTAGATTAGTTCTCGACTGGACTGAACTGCCTGAGTGTGACTCAGACACTCAGGCAGTTCAGTCCAGTGAGAACATCCCCTGAAATATAACTCCTGAAGATGCCAGACACTCGAACTGGCGAAACGTCGAGAACTAATCTACGACGACGGCCTAAATGCTCGAAAGAACATGTCACATCGAAGAATTTGATTTGTTAACTTACTTGTACAAATAACATTACCAGTATTCCTTTAGTGACTCTTTCTTGACAAACCTTTTTTTAGAAATTTATTGATTTTGAAGAACTTGAACCTAATACTCCCAACCTCTGGCGACTCTCTATAAAGGATTCGCGACCCCGGAGGTTGACAAAGCTTTACAGCTAATTACTCATTGTTAACTACGCTAGGCCGCGCACTTTTCATCCGCCCATTGTATATGTAGTCAATTTTTGTACGTTATACACTTCAGATGATCAGTTGTGAAATCCTTCGAACAAAAACTTCACCAAGATCGTCCAATTGAATATTCTTATCTCATTTATATTACGCTTTATTGTTCTATTGAGAGCCGAGGCGCATACGCAATTTCAAACAATCCTAAACATTTCCAAAAATTTCTACACATTTCCAGGACAATTCTAAATATTCTTAACATTTCTGAACATTTCCATACATGATGTCCAAACAAGTGTACAACAATTTCCACTCGTAATCACTCCCTTGATTCGTCCCAAAATCTAGTTTTACAGCCGCTAAACTAGCTTATGTCTATTTTGCTACGACTGAAAATAGTGTTTTTAGATTACATCGAATTTAGTTTTTTCGTCTTGGTCAACTCTGAATGCTTAGTGAAAAATTTTTGTCACTTAGTGAGTTCCACAATCCTAATCATTCTATTTGTTTCACCAGCCAATTTTAATCCTTTCCAGCCCAGTGATGCCATATGGCATCATCAGAAATAAGTGCTTCTACTAATCCCTGGATGTCACTGAAAACCTTCTTGTTGATATTTCTTATTCTAAGAGAGGGCATTAGTTGTATGGAATTAAAATTTTCTAGTTTAGAGTTTTATATTTATATTTATACACATTTGCAAGTTTGCATTTCCTACTGCTAACATAAATTAGTGAACTTTCTAGTATTATAACTTTCAAATTACGCTATATATAGACTTAGGAAAAATCGAGGTGAGTAATCATGCTTTAGTTTATTCAATAATAGTTTTTGTTCATAGAAATTAGTATCATAATTTACCCCACCCCTCCAAAAAGTTTTGATTTCATTCGCATTCATTGGGCTTCATACTATTAGATATTGTCTTTCATATTGAATATATATTTGAAGGAATTATTCATAGAAAAAATATTATATTTGTAGAAATAATATCCTATTTGTAGAAATATTTCTACAGGGTGTTTTTTTTATTAAATCAGATTGAAATGACATGTGTTGGGTTGACGAAAAAAAATAGAAAAGCATTTACTTCTACTTCTGGAAGGAGATATTTCAGACATTCACTTAGAAAACTCTGATGAAGATGTATAAGTTGATGTAGAAGACAAAGAAGACATTTTTCTTCAAGAAGAAAGTCAGATACAGATAGGAAAAGCTGCTGCTTCTATTTATTGTGAAGTGGTCCTGGAAAAAAAGGATTTAACCTGATGACGAAAGAAAGATGTGCGGCAACTAGATACAATTTGCAATAATTTTTTTTTTCGAACTTCATTCTACTGAAATGACTCCTCTCCAATATTTCAAAATATTTTTTACAAATATATTTGGCAAATATTGCTCATCAAACAAACCTTCATTCTGTTCAACAAACTCAAACATCTGTGAACACAACAGAAAAAAAAATTCAACAATTCTTGTGAATTCACATTCTGAGTGGAATTATCAAAATGCCAAGTTACAGAATGTATTGGGCGGAAGGTACAAATATCCCCCAATCGCAGATGTGATGTCGTGTAATAGATTCGATAAACTCAGAAATATGATAAATTTCAATGATAATTTCCAAATGAAGCCTAGGGATAGTCCGGATTTTGAAAAATTGTTTAAGAATAGGCCGGTGATATACGAGATAAGGTCTAACAATTCAATTGACGAAATTATGATCCCCTTCAAGGGGCGATCATCTTTGAAACAATTTATAAAAAATAAACCTCATATGGGGAATAAAAATGTTCGCCAGAACAGGCAAACTGAAAATGTAATTTTTTTGGTCAAATGAATACTGTTGAAATGAAAAAAATTTAATTTCTTCGATGTTTGTGTAACTCCCAACGATGCCATATCGCATCACGAGTCCTACAAGGATTCGGACTACATAAATTACTCATATATTTGTGTTTTTGGAGGCTATCTGAACTTATTTCGGCAGGTAATGAATTTTTTTTTTCTTAATTGATTATTTGGGCTGGAAATGGTAACGAGAGAACACCAAGAGCAGCAAAGTACCTGTGAAAAAATTCTCTCTTTCCCGTCGCAATATTTCAGTTCCCAACCGCCATCCATCATACCGCAATTCTCGATGAATTTCTATCCGTTACGTGGAAACGGACTCTTCCGTTTCGTCTGCCCCCATAAATGAAATGTGTGTTTTCCCCGAGGGTCCTCCTTCCATAAATTATCCTCTTAACGTTACAATTAAGCCGTTAAAACGTTACATGCCTGGCAGGATTTTCAGCGATTAGACTCGCTAATCTTGGCGTATGTTCAGAGCCCACAAATTCAGCGCCTATACTTCCATCTGATTGCCCTCGCTGGCTGATGTATGGCCCTCAAAAATGTTTCCTCGTGAGCCTAACGGTGAGCGGGTTTGCGCCCCTTGTGATTTCAGCTCGGCTGGAGATGCTCCGAATGCGTGAGACACATGTTTCCAGGAAGACTTACATCGGAAATGTGAGGGAAGAAAATGACTGTTTACGTATTGATATATTTTCAAGGTTACTAAATTGTCACTGAGTTGAAAGTCCAATTCATTTTCCCCAATGTAACACCAACTAGTGCCCAAATATATTTCTGACTTACGTCCAACTCAAATTTTAAGTTAGGTTTGAGACGCCGATTCTCTTGCACCGCAGTTTGAGTGCCTCATAGGTGATAACTATTTCGAGCCGCGAATATTCATGGCTTAAACAAGACTTTAACCCGTCTCAAATATTCAAACGTCAAAAACGAACTTCAGTTTTGAAGTGTTGTTTTTGATTGCGTGACTTTAATAATTATTATGGATAGATTTTTATTAAATGAAATTGATGAGGATGATTTCGACACATTAGGTAGCATTGACTATGGCTTTCCTAAAAGTCTAGAATTTAATAGGGCCGATCACTACTATCATATCGACGAATTCGCATTTTTTCGGCGATTTCGTTTGAACAACAAAAACTACTCTGCAACTGCTGAGATTAATTGAGAATGATTCAGATTTGCCAAGTGATATGTAAGTACATATCTTATTATGTATGATGATGTCAAACCTCAAAGAAGGGAGTTTAAGCCTTGATGATTCTAGGAATCAGAGTGTATCACCGATGAGTCAACTCCTTGCGTGCTTCCGACTCTACGCATTAGCAGGACATATATTGGCTGCAGCCAATTTGATGAAAATCCACGAATCTACAGTATCAAGAATAGTTGTTCGAGTTTTAGTATTTATAAATATGTCTCAGAGAGAAGCAGAATTACGTTCCACCCTAACCCAATTTTACCAAATTGCTGGAATTCCTCGTGTTATTGGAGCAATTGATTGTACCCATGTTATTATTAATTCTGCAGGTACTATTTACTCTTGTAAAAATGAAAAGTATTACCACGATGATATTCCACAGGTGCAGAATTATGTCATTCAACTTACGAATAAAGAATTGTTTGAATCAAATGAAATCATTTGCTCCAGATAAAAAAAAATTGGTTGTACTATGCTAGTTCGTCAGCGGCCCGAAGTATATGTCGTTCTGTGAATCAGAATGATGAGAAGGAAAATACATAATTATCTTGTTCGTCTATGAATTCGCGTGTTCTTCTTACTTCGCTGCGCTCAATGCCGACACAAAACCATATGATCATGTCGCATTTCTATGTCAAATTCACTGATTTATACAGTGTTGCCAGATTTGGCATTGCTTAGCGCGTAACAAAGTCATTCTTATTAGATATGCGGTGCAAGATCTGATCCGTTAAGCATGACTCAAAATTTAAGGGCGCATTAGACAAGGGTGCCTTAACCAGAAAACGGTGCAAGTGGGCATAGCTCATTCATATAGCTTACTATTTATTCATTTGAACGCCTACTAAATTACTAAATTTTTTCCACCACCTCAATAACTCCAACTGGATGCGATTCTGTTCGGACACTGATTGTCCCATCCTCGCTAGGCGGCCGATTTCAGATCTCGTACTCCAATGACCAAGCAATGACTCAATATCGATAGAAAGCCAAGGCCCGATTGGAAGGATCAAGAAACCTAAAATATCGAGCACAAGACTCAGGGTAAATCTCAAGGGATTCAGACGTTACAATTTTGATTCAGAGTACAAGCAAAAGCTACTATGAAGGGTGAATCCTACAAGTTTTAGAAACGTTTTTTTGCCTTAGGCTAAGGTTATAATGTTTGCATGTTTTGGTACAATATGGATGTACTGTGGAAGTATGCATAACTGCTTTTAAAGCCTCATATCAGAGGTATAATTTTGATGATTTCACTATGAGATATCTTCATGATCATCGATTCAAATCAAGGCATGTCCAAAAATTTTATGCTTTTTTTTTTTGTTTGGAATATATACAAATATTGAAACTGACCACATCAGACTACTTTCTCATTTCCAGTGATATTTACCCGATATACTATACAGGGTGAGTTTTTGACTTGTACATATTTTTTAACCGTAGATTCCTGAGCTCTTAAGAAACACTTTTTTCTGTAACTAGAAAAAAAGATATAATAATAATAATAATAATAATAAAGGTCTTTTATTTCCATATCAATGATACAATTGAAAATATAACATTTTACTCTAGGCGAGTTTCAGTTCAGCCGAATTGTGAACGACAGGCGTCCAAAATCACAACTGCCTGTTCAGCTAACCTAGGGACAACTAAAAATAAGATTCCACATAAGAAGGCAACCGAGACAAAGAAAAGTAAATTGTCGGTCAATTTTAAATTTTCATAATGAGCTATGCCACTTCTGGATATCATAGATATATGCCTGCAATTCAAAACTTGGAAATAATAACCTACTATACAATAAAAACAAGCGTTAACTCACTTTTTCAATCCTATTTGACGAAGAATGAAGTACGATTCTGTTAGTTCTAAATAATTACCGAATTTATAAAATTCACCTACAATGAATACTTATACTTCATACAAAATTTCGATAGCGGCAAATGTTGCATATTCTTTTCTTGATTTCTTTTCCATTATTGATATTGAAGTATTCGCTTACTTTAAACTATATCTTCAGTATAAAATCAGTTTTTATCTTTGTTTATAACAGTTCCTGAAGTTCTCCAACAGAATCATAACCTTTCATTTCCAAACATAAACAAATCTTCACCGCTGAGCTGAACGTTGCCAGTTAGGTTAGAACTCCGTCACCATAGATCATAGACCTATTATAAAATGTAGAGTGTGCATGGACACATTATAATGATCAAATGTCATTGTGTGTTGATAGTTTTTTCAATTATAACGCTGTTATGAATAATTTGTTATCTAAAATTTGACTTAACATTCTAGATGATAGTCATTATTATGTTTAATAAACTTCATAATTTAATGAAAAGAAAAAATTCCAACTTTGACACAGCAGATTTTTCTCGACTCTTCTATGTTGATCGTTGTTGCACATAGAGTGATCGACAAACAATTTAAATTGGGAATCAATGGTATCGTGATTTTCAATTAGAACGTTGTTAGCAGCAGTTTTGTCAATAATATGGCTGAATTGTGATCGTGTGTAGGTGGAGATTCGGATGGTGGTGCCAGAGACAACAATATGATTTTCTCTGGGTGGAGCATTCACTCTGGCTTTTAATGAAAGCGGGAAGTTAGGGCTTCTAACGAACAATCCCCTCTGAAAAAATGTAATTTGCCTGAAGGATCAGGTATTCAGAAAGAAGTGTGTAAATTTGCTTGAATAAATAGGGATGTGAATCGAAGAAGTAGAGGTGAGCTCATTAATATAACTCGATTTCCGAAGTCCGCTAGTTCCCTTTCCATTCATAAAAACCTTCCAGAACATAAATTCTCGGATATGAACGTGATGATTTTCCACGTGACAACGTTGCAAAAATTGAATTCTGTGCATATTTTCGACAGAGTTACATTCAGTCAAAGTACCCAATTCTTGGAATTTGTCATAAAAATTTTTTCTTTCAATATGGAATCACTCGTAAACGGAGGGTTTCACAAGAATATATCATGAATACTTTTATATTCCGAAAGGAATGAATATTCATCTCATCACATGTGTTATGGTCATAATTGAGAAACTGGCGGATGTTAGTGGAATTTTGTGTTGGAGATAGATTAATCACGTTTACGAGAAACTATACCTATCCCGAAAATCACTTCATTCGACCGATTCGATTGCGAAATATAACTGAAAATTAAATTTTTTTTATGCATTTTCAACAGCCTGTATTTTCTGAACGAAGACGAATCTGAAAAAATGGAAGATGAAAAAAGCGTTTCTTCTGACCTACGGTTAAAAGATATGTAAAAGTCAAAGACTCACCTTGTATAGGTGGGCAATATAGGTTATCTTCTCAGGGAATCTCTGAAACTATGCCTCCTAGAATAAATCATATTAAACAACAATATTTTCCTTTTTCTTTTTCGAATCTGAGAACAGATCTTCCTAATAACTTATAGGAGATATTCTCGACGTCATTGTATTAACAAGTTCCCTCAGAATGATACGAGGTTGTCAGTTCCCTCAGAATGATACGAGGTTGTCAATATATCAAAAGATACTTTGCATTCAACAGAATCCTCAGAAGGAATGAAGGACAAATATTTTGATCAACTTCATTTTTCAGTCTCTGCTTATACCGGGTGTCTCCTAGAAAAACGGAAGTACTTAACAGGCAGGTAGGCGGCACGCCTACCCATTATATCCTAAAAGGTTCTGATTTTCAATACTTCGCCTCTTCTATTATAATTTATCCTGTACAGAGGTCAGTGTGGCTAAGTTCAGCCTTCCAGGAACTTCGACCGCCAGGATCATTTGTCCTTTACCAACTATCAATGGCATTGATTTATCCAACAGTTGCTTCATGGTATTACAGCCTTTCCATGTTAGCCGAGACTCCTGCCTGTATGATTTCAGTGATCTCAGACTAGCCTGACTGTCCGTGGGGATATATTTGTGCGCTCTTTTGAGATTCCTGTGAAGGCATTTTTGAGCGCATGTTTATACACTAGTGTCTCCACTTGTGAAACAGAGGGTTCACTTCGAAGTGGCTTGGATATCTCTTATTTAGATCAGCATACCCTAATACGTGTACCCCTTTCTGTTTTCGATCCACCAGTTTTCCATATTAATGACTTTTTGTCTATGCGAATCCTGAAGTTCATTGCACTAAGACGATCACCTATGACCGTTGCGAATATCATAAGATTGGCGTCACATCTTATGGTTTTGCCAAGAAGTTTGAGTTTAGTTGATTGAGTATACTCATATGTCCGACCCAGTTTCTGGTGAAAGGTTCTTTTTTAGGGATATTTTGATGGCTTCCAGCTACAATTCCTTACATACAGGTGTAGGTGAGGCAAGAAAAGTAGTTCGAGTTGTCTGTGCAACTTTTGCAGCTTTTTGTTAGTAGTGGCCTCTTCAGTTTTTGTCCACCATGCTAGTGACGCTTAGGTGACAATGGGGCTCACCACTGCCTTCTGGTGAAGGAAATCAGGGTTGTCTTGGATGGATTATTTGTTAGTCCGTCCTCTTCATACCACCTCTAAATTATCCTGAGAGCAAATTGCCTTCTCCGCTGCTCAGTGCGACTTCATTCTTACCTTTCACAGTTACTACTATAACCTTTCGCCGTAAACTTCTACAAGAGACCATCTATGACCAAGCAATACAGCAAGGGTTATAGTACCCCTCCTTGAGGGCATCCCCTGCATGTAGTAAGCACTGTCACCTTAGTTTCCCCCAGATAGGCTGTGACAAATCGCCTTTCAGCAGTCGTGGTGACTCAAGACTATTGTTTTTCGAAACATAAAATAGTAAATTATCGATATTTACAATTTGGAATTCTTCTATGTTCAAAAAAAGTTTTCGGTGGGTCCTCCGTGAAGGCGGAGAATTTTTTCGTTTTCCGTTTTTTTATTTTTCTTAAATATTCAAGACTACATTGAAAATTTTTTTCTAATGTTGCAATTTCTTGTGAGTCATATTTTCGATAATGATTACATCGGTATATCATTTGGTCTGTTTTGCAATGTTCCGAAACGTAAACCAGATCGCCATCAATTAATTCTCACTTTCTGTTCTTTCTCTTCAAGTTTTCCAAAATTAATTTAGAAATTCCCGCGGATTCACTTTTTTCTCTTTCACTCAAGCCCAATTTTTCAAGACTTTTTCTTGATTTTTCGATTCAAATGATAAAATGAGAATACATTCATTAGATAGAATATCACAAGCATCAAATCGAATTTAAGAATACAAAAACTTCATTGGATCATAAATGTTTATATTATCGAAATGAAGAAAGATCCTCACACATGTCATTCATATTCATATAGAGGATCTCGCGATAAGATTCACAACTGTTATTAAATTTCCACGTCAGATCTGAATTTTCATTTAACCAACGTCTGCATAAGGTAGATATACGATGTATGTATAAAATATAATTCAATTCAATAAAGTCGTTCACATTTCCATCAAAGTTCAGCCAGAGCAATGAGATAAAGCCGAACCTAGAGTTGCAGAAAATGGAATTGACATTAGAACCTCATTTTCTCATTATCATGGCTGAGATAACAAGAGCCCGTGAAGCCCTATGGATTTGTGGTCTCTTTCCAGACGCCTTATGCCGTTTTTCCACTTCGCATTCGTGAGGAGCATAATGACAATGCAAACGGAATTTGTATACATTAGAAGAAGAATTGCGGGGATAAGATAGCGGGTTGCGGAGTGGATACTGAAATGAGATTGAAAAACTAAAACGTTCGCTTTATATTCAAAGGGTATGTAAATTTTTCAGGACTCTTCGATTTGAGGAATTCTATGCATTCAAATGTTGAACAGAGTTGATGTTCAATTTTCGTCAGCCTTCTAAATGGTGTTCAATGAATGACTACGATGCATATCGGATTATAGATTCTAAAAGATAGGATGTTGAAATAATTTAAGGATTCACTCGAAGAAAGTAAAATATGTCATTGTCCCTTTTTCGAAGAAACAACGCAAGTCACAAGGCCCCCGCAAGAGGGGAGCAGAGAAGGGGGCTACCCCCTTATATTTCGAACCGCTTTTTGTTTCTGAGTAAAACCGAATACTAATTTCGCCTTTGCCTCATCGAATCATTAGTCTGACCATCCTGAGAAAAAATTCTGTGGGCGCCCATTTAAATCCTTACAGGGCCCAGTTACAATTATACAGACTGATTTTGGAATTTGGTCAATTATTTTGAATGGTTATACCTTCCGCAGTATAGCAATTACGCTATTGAAATACAATCATCTTCAGGGCAGTTTCTTCAGAATTTTCTACATGTGCAATCGAAATTATCATGCAGCTTCATATTTCGAAGTAATCAAAAACTATTATCTTTCAAATAGAAACCAAAGAGTGCTATAAGAATGAAATTTTTCAATAGAATCTACTCAGCGATGTCAAAACTAAATACACTGCGCAAGGAAATTAACGTACATTATGGAAATCTCAAATTTATTTCACAACTGAAGGCGTTCTCGATGATAATTATTTTCAACAGAATTATGCATGCATGTGCTATCTACTTTCATCGTTTTTCTTCAATGCAGATGTTTTTTCCCAGTAGGAGTAAAAAACGATGATATTATCAGACTTTGAATGTATTGGCTCCATTCTGAAATCAGTTGTTTTCGATCAGTTCTAGAGATCAATAGTTTTTCTTTCGTTTGATTCTCTACACTCGATCGATATGCAACGCGATCCAAGAAGGGTGGACATACACAATAATTATTGCAGGAAGGTTTGGAGTTTCCCATACAAGTGTGTCCACAATGTTGCCGTATGTTCAGGGAGATAGGTATGAATGTCCGAAGACCAGGACAGAGTAGACCATGGGTAACAACTGCAATTCAAGATTGAGAGTTTCTTCGTCTAAACAACAGTTTGCAACGGCTCCCCTTCTTCAAAATTAGCTTGAGCAAACTCATGGGGTGCCAGTTAGCACGCAGACAATAAGAAATTGCCTCAGAGAATATGATTTGTGGCCTCGTGTCGCGGCAAGAAGCCCATCTCCTACCCCAGTCCATCGAAGGGCGCCTTCAGATTTTGCTAGATATCATATCCATTCGGAAGAGGCCGATTGGGAAAGAGTTCTCTTCACAGATGAGTCTATATTCTGCCTCTACCATTGTGATCGACGTTCTCTTGTATACAGACGTCCACATGAAAGAGATGCTCCGTGCAATTTCCCGAATACTACTGGTTTCGGGGGAGGATCGATTATGGTATGAGGTGGAATATCTTTGACGGCTCGCACAGACCTCGTGGTTGTTGTTAATGGAGCTATAAATGTAATGCTGCTACCCACAAATGGGTAATTATATTTATGTGAATTAGTTTTTAACATTGTTGTGTCTTTGCCACACGATAAATAAATAAATACACAAATGGGTGTTATATAATGAATTAAAATATTCATGAACGTACTTCGTCAGAAATCAAACGAAGTAGGCAAGTCAACCAAATTATTCAAACAAAAACTAAGAAAAACAGTCAAATACATACTTAAAATACTTTTTTATTGGCACTTTAAAACACGCTCGTTTTAAAGTTGTCATGGTTACTATCATCACAAACAGGAACAACGTTAAATCTAAACGTCAACCTTCAATTATCGATCTGTCAAATCTTCCTTCGAATGTTAAATGAAATACAAGTATTCAAGAAACTTTCTCTAAATATTTAACAATTCAAACTGAGTTTTGCAAATGAATGTGAACATTACAGTTTGTATTGTTTGAAACGTTTATACTTTCTTGTTTTAAATAAGGGGAAATACTCTCATCTCAATGACAAAATCTAATATCATTTTTCCAACTATATGATGCAAGATATCTGAGTTTGAGAATGGTATTGAATACAATTTTTTATACATCTATGCTTAAAAAAACATACTCACTCTCGTACAGTCGTACAGATTAGCATAACTCGGAAAGTTTATCAGAATCATATTTGAGTTGAACAAAGTTCCATAATGATTCCATACATGGGCGCCCGCAGGGGGAGGCCAGGGGGGGCCGTGGCCCCCCCTGCGATTTCGATCTGCCCTTTCGTTTTTCTCACGACACCCTCAATCTAATTTATCTAATCCTAGGAGCGTGAAAAAAGTGTTAGATTCACAACAATTCTCCGGTTTCCGAAGGTCTCACTATGTAATCGGCAGATGTACTTCATGAATTGATAACTTCCTGAGACGCGTAGAGCATCTTTTGGATGAACAAAAATCATGGAAAGTTGAATTTCATGATTTTTGTTTACCCCAAAATCGCTCAACGCTCCCCTAAGAAGTTATTAATTCATAAAAGTACCCATGCGTATCGGCATTCTTGTCAATCGTTATCAAATGGTCGTTTTATGGACGGTTGTTTTTATTAGACGGTATCGCTGATGCGGAGTTTTTCAAGGGGCAAGTGCAGCTACTCTTATATTTCAATAATTATTGTCCATTCTGCAATCAAGATATTTTTTTCTGAGAAGGGGGAAAATATATAATCTTTTCATTTATATTCCCATTCTAGAGAAAGAGGATTTGAATTCGAAACTCGTTGGACTGTATTCAGGGAGTAGTTTTCGTTTTTAGTGTCTTTGTCTCAAATTGTGTTATTCCATCATTATTCAAGTAGCTGACTTTTCCGTGAGGGACTTTTCTTATGTTATATTCTACTTTTTGCTTTTGATAAAAATTTTCTAATAGATAATGAAGGTCAGTACAGTATAATTTTTTTTCTCCTAATTCGAAATATTGGGGCCATAAAATGAACTCATCAATGTGCATGACGTTTCAACTATTATATTGTTTTATCAATCAGAAGTATAAGGGAACTGCTGATGAAAATGAAAACTAAGTGAATTGTGTAGTGGAGCGTCGAGATTTTAGATTATTATTTCCGAATAATTTTAAATTTATAAGAAATCATGACCAATTTCAACTTCTTTGATCCTTGATCATGAATTGTTCTAAACCAAAAATAATTGGAAAATAATAATCGAATAGTTGGACGATACAATTCACATGTTATTTTGATTTCACTTCTATCGACACTCCCGAACGACTCCCTTTTTTTGTTGACAGTCACTTTGACCTATGTTTATATTTTTTGATAAATTCACCCTTGGAAAATATGATTATTAAAAAATTTTTCAACAGGAAATTAACTCCTCTAAAAAAATTTTGCCTCATACACAAATGTGGACAGAGAAACGAAATGTAGCGAACCGGATTGTGCAACAACTGCGTATGAATTCTGTGTTACTAACATATTACAATTCAGTATTTTGTTATCAGAATTAGAAATATTTGTATGTGTTGTGTCTCTTTTATTTCATAATTTGTTAATTTTGATAATATATTTGTTGATTTCATTTTCTTGAAGTACAAAAATGTATCAATTTTACTTTGACTCCTCCCACAAAAGAACAAATTCTGCGGGCGCCTCTGCATAAATATAAAAAAGGAGTAGAAAGAAACGAAGCACTGATGTCGCCTGAGCCCCAACATTTTTCGAAAGTTTTTATTTTGCCCCCCCTGAGAAAGAATCCTGCGGGCGCCCATGATTCCATACATGGATGTTACATGAAGTTGAGTATTTACGTTTTTCCACGATTGCTACTGAATACAGCTCTTTTCTTATTCTCTCCAATTTTCTTCTAACAAAAATGAATCTCGGGGGGCTGAGGCTCTATGGCTCCCCTAATGGGTATGTCACTGATCGAATTTGATCATAGAATATCAGTACTATAACACTTGGTATGGAAAATTTTTTCTTTCAGCGGTTTTGAAAACGTGTCTAGCGTTATTTCAACCGTTGTGAAGGAAGAATGAAAATACAATACCAGTGATTGCTGAGGCTTACCCTCGAATCGATTCACATGTATCGGATTTTTATTCTGCCATCTTTACAGAATATACTATCCTAAAACAATTCGCACTGTGAATTCAAGGAGATCACCCGATCGTGAGTTGGCGATGATGCTTCTTCAAAGCTAACTCAATAGAAACTAACCTCGATCAACCTCGCAATCAACACATGAACGAACGGTTGTCAATGACTATCATTGTAAGCTCGTTGTAAGTTGTGAATCACCGGTTTCATTTTGGCTCAAATCGAACTGCCCTTTCCTCATCAATTCGAAATAACGCAGAGCCAATTAAGTTTTCATCCCTCCTTGATTGAAGCATGAATATTCAATAGATTCTAAAAAGTGATTTCCAATGAATAGGCAATGCGGATTCAACACAATAATGTAGCAGGATATCCGGTATCCTCGGATCGGCGTAAGGATATGAATTTTTTAGGGTTCATTCTCAAGGCCGATCGAATCGTTTCGACCTGATTCGAGAAAAAATTAGATTTTCGTGACCAGGATATCATGAAAAAACTGATCGCTTATTCATATTCCGCCCAGGATCGGGGGTGAGTTTATGTTTTCATGGTTTCTATTTTGGGATTCCTTGTTCAGCAATGCAAGCACAGCGACATTATTCATTTCACAGGTGCTCTTATAGAAAATCTTATTTTTTCTTTTTGGGGCTCGAATGTGTGACAAACCCATAAAAACACGATATCTGATATCTTTCATCAAGCACAATTTCACAATCATATAGGGTTATACAATTCGTGGTCCGGATTTCAATGCCATATGTTGAACAGAATTGTCATAGCAAAAGTCATATGTTTAGTTGAAGGTTATAATTGATCAATCAGTTTTTATAAAAACTTCCAATTTAATAGTATTCTTCATACCCTACAAACTATATTGTTATAAACTAACGGAATAAATTGAAGATGAAAATTAAATCGAAAATTATTGAACAATTTTCAACAGACCGTTACTTCAAGAAAAATGTTTGTTTCCGATGTATAACTTCAAAATTTCGTAGCGCAGTAGTATTTTTGTAATACTGGAAAAACCAGCAAGAAGAAAACTTTCGAAATGTTTTGAGTGTTATTCTTAGGCGTGAAGATATTTTTTTCAGCCTAATCATTAATAATAAGACGCTTTGTTCAGATCTTTCTGCGTCCGCTTTTCATGAAGATATCGGCCTTCAAATGAGAAAGGATCTTAAAGTCTTTGTCTATCAATATCTCAGCAAACAATAATCACACATAAAGTAAACAGTACCTCTGGAGACCACGAATAATTTACCCTAAACGGCTTATTTTTGATAATTCGAATTTTTTTTTCCTGGTCACATACATTTGAAAATGCATAGAAAAGCGAATTTTTGGTGTTCTTCTGGAAAATCAAAAAAGCTAAATCGAACATACTGAGAAAAGCACTGATGTAAAGTGGGCCTTTCTCAGTTCAAAATGTCCATGAAAAAACCTATCTGAAGCCAAATTAATCCAACCAGCTGTTTTTTCGTTGCACTGGATCGAGATTCTGAAATAATTAAAGAATCACATTGGTTGCTCGGAAAAATATTACCCCTAAAAAATGAGAGATTTTTCCACAATTTTATTGCAGGTGGTGATTGAATATCCTGAATGAAACAAAAGAAGTTTGAGGAAAAAAAATTCGAATCATTTGAACTCGTTTCCGCCACTGCATTCCTTTATTATATTGATTAATTAAATTCTGAACAAAACTTCACACCATTAACTGAATGTCGTCGTTTCTCATACGCTTCCAGGAGATTAATTTAATTGAACAGTTGTTCCTAAAAATGTTAACGATTCGAACAAAAACACACACTCACAAACAAAGAAGCTTATAACTGTCGGCCCAACCTCTACATGGTAGATACGATTAAGATAACTCTATTACCGACGGTTACCATTTTCCTCAACATTTGAAATTTTTCCTTCTTGAGAATGTAGGCATTATCTGCAATGAAATTGTGGAAAAACGTCGAAAAATTTTGAGACTTTTGTGAATTTAATAGATAGTAAAAGGCACACATTTTTTCCTAACGTGTTCGATACAGCGCTTGATTATAGAAAAGAACACTGGAAGCCCTTTTCTAGTTGACTTTTCAATTTCAAGTGAAAAAAATTCAACGGGAAAGCAATAAAAATTTATTGAAGGAAATCCATCCAGGTTCTCAAAACCCTCCGATAACTTTCGTTGTGATCATTTTAAGGCCGAAATCTCCACCGAAAGCAGGGGACGTATAAAGATCTAGAAATGGAAAATTTATGCTGAATGAACGGAGTATCCGAATATTATAGCTGTTAGAAAAAGATTATACTCTCGTGAATCAAAAAATGAAACTTTGATATTGTTCATTTTATTGATTTTGGTTTTTCTAATATTACTCAAAAACTACTGAAGTTACGAAATTTTTTAGTTGTGATCGAAAAACGAAAAACCCGGAGCAACAATTTGTTTTTCATTTTCTGTACAGCGATTTCTCTTGAAGTTTTGATGAATTGAATATTGCTACAAAAAATTTTGACTTCATTTCGATCTTCTAATTCATTCGCATTGCCCAATTGAAGTTTTACTAAAATTTTCTGAAGAATGAATAAAGATAGTGATGCTTTTCATTTCATATCCGTCTTCTGAATCTATCTTCAAAATATGTGTATTTCGATATTTTTTTATGTTCATGAATTTTCATTCGATAAGTTCACTTCAATGAGTTTCTCATCTTTGAGTAAAGACCCGGTCTTTTGTATGTTAATTTTTCTATTTGGAAACACAGTACAATCTCAAAAGAGTCTGTAGTCCTACTCACTTCCTGAAATCTGAAAATGTGTTTTTACCCCTCTTCAAGTCATTACAGCGTCCTCGTATTACGAATCTCGACAAGAAATTTTGATATGAATAGTTGAAGAGAGAGTGAAGATATATGCAACTTTTGGAGTTAGTTAACATGACAAAATATGATAATCCTATGACAGGATCTTGTTCAGAATTCTCCATCAGAGCTTTTTCCGGGTTCATATTTTTCCTACATCCACAATACAGGTGTACCTAATTAAAATAATCTCTCCCCGGTTGTTTTTCTCCAGAACATTCAGAAAAAATGATGAAAAAACCCGTTGGGCGGGTTGGAATGGTAGATTGTTATGCTTCGGCAAATTAATTCCGAACCATGTTGCTCACCCCGCATGTTCAATTCTGAAGATAAAACACATCCCTCGTATTTACGTATGAATATCGTAGGGGAATATCATTTTCATTTGAATATTCAAATCCACTATTCCATTATGTTACTCTTCAAATTACGAGGCCCATTTGATAGAGCATTTACGTGAACTTGCGGTCCATGAAAATTAGATATGGACCTTTGGAAAATCAACAGGAAGCTCTTAGCGTGGAATATTTCGCCTTAATTGGGACAGCTTTCATCCCGGATGGACCCTAGTGACTTACCACACGACAGATAATTCGGAAATGATCTACCCAAATCCGAAGTGTTCAATTTTCTACCAGCTAGTGCACATTCTTTGAAAAAATTCCCGGAACTACATCAATATTACCGATAATTTTGCACTCGTGTCTTGAGACAGAAATTTCTACAATATGATTGAGTGTTTTAGTGGGTTTAAGGTCTAAGATAACAGAAACCAATTATTTAGTTGCCGACAGTTTCGATAAATTTTATTATCATCTTCAGGGCTCTGAAATGAAAGGCACATACATTATTTACAATCTCGGTATCATTAAATTAAATAGTTTCAAATGAATAAATAAACGGATTCACACATACAAGAATAAAACTGCACATTCATAAAGAAAACGAAAAAACCAACAGCAGGTATTTTATTTACAGGAATCTGAATATTCAAGGGTTCATCATTCTAACGGTGGTATACAACTAAGTTCTGGTTTTTTTGGTTCGAATATTGAAGAATTGGGAAATGAACAGAATTGGCAGAACATATACGAAATTTCATAAAATAATGACAATATGATGTATAAGGACGTTCACATGTGGTAAGAGAAATCTAGCACGGAGAAGGACAACCATGGAATTTTCATTAGGTTTTATTAATGATATGAAATACTATGCGGTTAGGTAGTATGTTTCATTCGGTCTTATAAGTTGAAGTATGCCGAATTCCAGTTCTCTATATCCGATGTTTTGTTAGGAGCATTGGTTTCGTTGCGTATGGCTATCATTTCATGTAGAAATCGTTTTTTTTATTATATTCTGTTTACCTATTAAATCTACCCTCTCAAAATCAAACTGATGTAGAGTGAGCAAGGGCTGTCGAATTGTCTCTCCTCAACTCATTTTACCATTTTTATTTCATAGATTTCATTACAATGGCACGACCCATCAACTCCCATTACTTTTATCATCAAGTAAATGCATGAACTTATTCACATCCTCCCTGTTGAACGTATTCGAGTTTTTGGGTCTATAAGCATAATTTTTCCTCTTCAATGCTCAAAGTTTTGGATACTCAGAAAGTTCAATATTTTTTTTTTAAAAAGAGCAAATTTCAACATCGCCTATTCATACCATGTTCTTGATAGAGTCCTCAATGAAACACTTTTGGAACTACGCAAAAAAAATTTTTCTGATACTGCTGCAGCTGTCTTGCTCTGACACCTGTACTGAAGGATTTGTATGGTGTCTTTTACCTTTCTTCAGACTTTTCGGATAGTAAAGATGAACGAGCAATATCCACTGATTCTTCTTTATCTGAAACATCTATTTTGTCCACAATTCCAGTTCATCAACTTTTCGCTACGAATTCTCAGATTGACGTTGATGATAATATAAAAACTATTCATGCTGCCCTAGAAATGGATGCCATAATTAAATGAAAATGCTATCGATTTTGATGAAAGTTCAAGAATATATACAGTATTTTCTCGAAAATATATAATACATGTAGGGAAAAACCTTTTTGTCAGACCTCGCTATCACTCGTACGCTAACTCATCCTCAACTATCAAAAATAATACTCACATCAGTTATAAAAAAAATATCTTTTTCATTATTTATTCCTGATGCAACAAGTTATTTACCCCATTATCTACGATCCTCGGTCCTCTATCACTGTGTTGTAGCAACGTCCATTGAAATTCAATGCTCCCTTCATTCTCCCTTAAACCGAATATCCATAGACATTAGCCATGGATACTCCGCCTAGCGGAGGATAAAGGGAGCTTTAAATTTAATGAACGTTGCTGCATGCCTCATATTCCCAATGCTCATTTTGACCAGGAAAACTTCATCTACACCATTTCCGATTGTAATTCAGAAATTGTCAATTGACATTCAGATAATATCACTAGTATTTCAGATTAGTTAACTGTATTTCAGAAAACATTAAATGTAATTCAGATAAGTGATTTGAATTTCTGAAAATATCAAATGTATTTCAGATTAGTCATTTGCAAAAGATCAAATGTAATTATTCAGACAACACACTCAATTGAATTTGAGATAAGGTCGACTATCTTTCAGAAACGGCGATTTGAAATTAATCTTATACGCAATAAACACCAGATTGCATTCCAGAAAATATCAATTGTAGGTGATTCAGAAATAAATCAATGATAATAAATGAACTTTAATTTCAGCGTGAAACATTCAATCTTTAACAGAAATCTGAAAAATTTTCAGCCATACAGGCATGTCTGCCATCGCGATCGCATCTTTGCTCTGTCGATAATATTTTCCAGGTATGTTAGTCTTCTTTAATAACCCCCGGTGGCACACTGTTTGGAATTTAGGGATTTGTTTTAATGTAAGTTCTTATTATCGACCATAAAATTTTCGTTTGCCTAAAACGAAGTAATAAATTCATAAACTACCCCTTGCTTATCGGCATTCTCTCAATCGCTACCAGATGTTCTAGAGAAAGATCTATTCGAATTCGAAACAATCGAAACCACGTTGAGAGTGTATTGATAGAGTATTCTTAGTTTTCTGTGTCTGACCTCATTACCTCAAATTGTGCCATCGAGGGTAACTTCTGTAATTATTTAAGTAGCTGATTTTTTCGTCCGGCACCTCTCAAGGTGGAGTTTCAACTATTATAATTGTATATTATTGATAAGAAGTGTAAAAAGTCCGAAACATGGCAGTTTTTCGGGTCTGCAGATAGAAGTGAAAACAAAGTAACTCGTGACTTGTAGAGCTTCGACCTATTAGATTATAATTTTCGAAAATTTTTTGATTTGCAAGGAAGTATTAATGACCAATTTAAACTTCTTTGATCCCCGATCATAAACAGCTCTTTATAAACCAAAATGAATTCAGAAATTATAACCGATAAAGTTCGACGATACAGTTTACAAGTTGCTCAGATTTCACTTCTATCGGCAGTACCGGAAGACAGTTTTTTTTCTTGTTTGTTGATGACGATCGCTTAAGGACATCTAAAAAATAAACTTTTATCTATCAATGCAGAGAAAAAACCAAGAAAATTATAGCATGCATTTTTTGAGACTAACCGAAGGCTGGCTGGTATTTAGTTCAGAATAAAATATGCTACTACGATTTCATTTTCAGAATTATTATTATTATTCTAGTTTCTCAAAGTGATGGAAACGCCCAATTCTTTTTGTGACTGTGAAGCCTGATGTTTTTAAGAAAAAGAAAATTCTTTGCCTTTACGAAGGCACATCGAGAACATTTTTGAAACATAGATTAATTCAAAATAGTAATCATCGAAATGAATACCATTTTGAATTCCCAGGCTCAGAGTTCTTTTATCATGAGGTTGGAGAAATGATATTAGATTTTGTCACTGAGATGAGAGATATACCGGTTTCGGCCTTGTTGGGCCTCATCAGTATCCTGCACATTTCAGGACAAAATCTTCATAAAAAACTTCAGAATTTATTAGCAATTGGTAGTGAGGTAATGAGTAAAATATTACAAAGTACTAAGGTGGTGACATCCAATTTCGTCAAAATGAAGTTTCACATCTCCAATCAAATGCAAAAAATGAAATCTGTACTTTCTCTTTCACTGAATGAGATTTTAGCAGTGGCTCTATTCAGGGCCCGCTTGCTAGTTTCTCAAAGTGATGGAAACGCCCAATTCTTTTTGTGACTGTGAAGCCTGATGTTTTGAAAAAAAGAAAATTCTTTGCCTTTACGAAGGCACATCGAGAACATTTTTGAAACATAGATGAATTCAAAATAGTAATCATCGAAATGAATACCATTTTCAATTCCCAGGCTCAGAGTTCTTTTATCATGAGGTTGGAGAAATGATATTAGATTTTGTCACTGAGATAAGAGATATACCGGTTTCGGCTTTGTTGCGCCTCATCAGTATCCCGCACATTTTTTTTTATATGACATATTCTGAAATTCATGACTAATCTGAATTACATTTGATGTTTTCTGATATTGAATTGACTAATCTGAAATTCAATGGACGCTTTCTGAAATTGGTGTGCACTGAAAGAAATTGTATACTCGAATTTCCTGTTACATAAAAACCACTTTTGTTACAGAAAGAAGAAACTGACAGTATACCTAGTATTACGATTCCTGTTAACTAACTCGTACGAACAGAAAGAAATATGTGGTGTTTGAAAGAAAAAACTCTAACAATCCACTACAATCATTCCAGTTATGGACAAACAATATATTGTTAATACGGCTAGATTGAAATGTGAGAATAACAGGAACTGTATAGTTCAGAGGGATACGTTGAGATTTACTGGAATTTTCTTGTATCGACCTGCCCGTGTGGTCCGATTCGCAATTCATTTTTTACTCCCACTCTGCATTTCATTTGTGATATTGCGAATGACATCTTATTCAGTGAAAATACGACTTCAAATTCCGCGTAAGAAGTGGCGTCGAAAGTGGTTATTATAATATGGATGCTTCTTTTGATTTAGACTATTGAATATGGAGATATGGCTCGATATCTCGGAAGGTGGAACTTGAAAGCCAGCATATCGACGTATTCAGACATCGAGTTTTGGCCCGTTATATTCATCATGTAACCATGTTTCGTTTAGGTCTCAGTAACCCAATTCCAAAATTTTTAGTCGCAAAAGTTATGACAAATTGATTCTTCTGAAAAAAAATCAGCCAAATATTCGCAATGTGCAATCCTCTTTGTCATTCCCTTTGAAATTCTTCAATTATTTTGTTTGCTTGTACTGAAATGTATAAAAAAACAACTAACACTTTCTTCAGCATTTGAAACTTAAATTAATCCTAAAAATATCAGGTGGGATCAAAACGTGATAAATGATGATTATCATTTGCTGAAATCGACAAAACTTTACAGTCTTCCTTATTCCTAGAAAGCTCATTCATATTCCTCTTGGAAACCTGGAAGAAGTATAGGTTTGTCGGCTACACCAAAAAACGAATGTTTTCGTATGTAGGGAAGAAACGACGACAAAAATACACCAAGTTAATTATATCTTAAAACATGATTGATATCATTTTCAGAAGCTTCTCTATCACTGGTAATGATGGCAGAGCTATATTGGCTGTGCAGAGAAAAAAATTTAGTGTATTATACAATCTATGATATTTCTTTCAACTCTACATAGCACCATTTGACAGATGCCTTCAATGCTGATTACTACAAGTCCTCTACTCCTCTACTGAAAAAGTTTTCTCAAAATTAAAGCTGTTAAAAAAAATCTGCGAAATCAAGAAAGACTTTCTGCTTTGGCAACCCTTTCTATCGAAAAAGATTTAACATCCCAGCTGGACTATGATTATAACCAAGCAGTTAAGTGATTTCGATTTTTATATAACATAATTCGTCACTTATATTTTAACAAATGTTAGACAATTTCCATTGTTTCTTATGAAAACCTTTTCTCATGAAGGGGCCTCGCAAATTTTATCTCTCCCACATGTGATTGAGGTCTTGTTACGCCACTGGTCGCTCATATAAACAAACTTTTCATGGAATCATCATATTCTGGAAAATAATGAAGGTTTACGTGAAAATGTGAGTCCGTTCCGTCTTGAGTGAAAAATATAAGAAGTAATAAATCATTCGACGAAGAAATATTGGCAACACGTTCGGGAGTTTCGATGATGTTTACAAACGATGCAGTCCACAATTTCGGAGCAATACGTTCGACGAGGGAACCCCGCAGAATTTTTCCGGTCGAAATTGATTTTGTGCACCACAAGCGGACCGTCAGATGTGAGATGATGAATAACGGTGTCGTCTATCTGCTCCATCATTCATTCAATTGGCAGCGAGAGTGTCCGCGACCACCGCACGAAAATGAAACCTCGAAAATATTCATGGTGAATTGGAGACGGCGTGGATTTTTTAAAATTAGTTTCCAATGCTAATCAGAAAATTCCATGGGCGCACGCAAGATTTTTTCCCAAGGAAGGGCAAAATAAAAATTTTCGAAAGATGATGAGGCTCAGGCGACATCAGTTCTTCGTTTTTTTCTATTGATTTCTTCATATTCATGCAGAGGAGCCCGCAGAATTTGTTTTTATGTCTTCGGATTCAAAGTAAAATTGATACATTTTTCCACTTCAACATTTTTCAACGTCAACAACATAGGATTATGTGTATGAATTGAAATTCTTTTCCAAACAAATAACATTCCAGGAAAAAATATTAACAGAAAAATGAAAGTATGTTCTAAAACGAGTTGCAGAATGAGTTCGTGTTCCAACACTAATGCGAAATGTATGAATCATGGATTTGCCTTCTGCAACGAGTATTAGACGGTATTTTCTCTATTCAATGAATTTTTGTGAAATACTCTCGAAGTTAAAATAAAAATTCACATTACTAAATTTCGTATTGTATCTTGGCAGTTGGTGTGACTTACGAAGTTTGGCAGATAACGGGATTTTGAATTTTGAATCAATACGATACTAAAATAGGGAAAATATAATTAATATAGAGAATGGAATAAAGTAAATATTACAATCGCCAATGAATGAAGACGAGTAATATACATATACATATACGCTGGAAAAACGATATACATAAAATTCATATATGACTAAAAATGGACTATTGAATAAATCAAGCACTGACTTTTGAAACAGGAAACTGAAATATTATCCGAACTAAAACAAATCTATTCCAGAAAATAAAAATATATAATCACAATTAACAAATTGTAAAATAAAAGAAACACAACCCATACAAAAAATTTTCATTCTGATAACAAAATACTGAATCGTAATGTCTTAGTTTACAAAATTCATAAACAGTTATTGCACGGTCCGGTTAGCTATATTTCGTTTCTCTGTCCACATTTTTGTGTGGGTATGAGGCAAAATTTATTCGGAGGAGTAGATTTCCTCTTGAAAATTTTTACAAAAACCGTATTTTCCAAAGGTGATTTCATCGAAATGTATATATATATATATATATGGGTCTAAAAGATTCTCAACAAAAAAAGGCAGTCGTTCGGGAGTGCCAATACAAGTGGAATCTAAGTAACATTTTTGGTTTACAAAGAACAGTTTATAATCAAGGATCAACGAAGGAATTGGTCATTAATAATTTCATTATGAATTGAATATTATTCGGCAATAATAATCTGAAAGCTCGACGCCCCACTATACAATTCACTTATTTTTCATTTCTATCAGCAGTTCCTTCTGATTCATAAAACAATGTAATAGTTGAAACGTCATGCACATTGATGGCATCATTTCATTTCCTCAATATTTCGAATTGGGAGATAATTGTGACTTTATCTAAACTGAAAAATAATCGTGCACCTGTCCCTGGCGGAATCACTACAACCATCATTAGATGCATTCATAGTCCAATGTCTGCGAGTTACCGTGTTATAAGTCCGGTTATACTTTTGGTAATGGTGCGGTTACCCCCACTTATCCTCACTGTCAATTTCTTAATACGGTTATACATCCTCTCTAAAACATATAGTTTTAGCTAGGATGTACTTATTTGTATGCAGAAATTTAAATGAGTTTCCTGTTTTATCATATTTAAAAATAATAATCTGAAAACAGAATTATCTCTGGACATTAAGCGTAAAGATAGGTCAAAAAGTGAATCATAAACAAATTTGGAAAGGAAGGATGTAAAAACAATCCCAAGAATATCTTGCATAATTTTAGGTTTTCATTAACATCTGGTGTAAGGAATGAATCAACTGAATAAATAAAGAAACTTCATAGGTATAGGCACCCTTCAATCTACAAGATGCAATATAGCAATTTTCGCATTTGGCGCGAAGGCGCTTGTTTTGATTATAACCGCTGCCAGTTACCCTGCTTTGGAACAAGGTTACAAATTTTCAACAACGGTCGCAATAATGACATATATACGGTACGTCATAACACCTACCCCTCTATTACCGCTCTCGCAAAAATACGAACGGTATCAGAAAATCGTAACCGTTTATGACCGTTTGTATAACGGTAACTCGCAGAAATTGGACTCATGAGTACAAAGTAAAAAACCGCTTGCACATATCATCCATCTATGTATGTTACACAAATGGCAATACGCCTACACAGTGGAAAGATTCTAATATTACTCCTGTATATAAAGGGGGAATCCTAATTGTGTTGAAAATTATCATCCAATATCAGTAATCAACAGCTACTCAAAAACTTTTGAACAGACCATCAAAGTGAGATTGATCGATTTTTCTGATGAGAACCATATAAACACTCCGCAGCAGTTTGGATTTGTCAACGGTTCCAGTATGGAAGGCGCTGTTTTGGATTTGTAAAAAAAAATACCGTTGATGCCTTGGATGGGTCATCTAAGTGTTTGGCTGTATTCGTGTACTTGACGAGAGCCTTCAACACTTTCTCAAACTCTCTATTGTTGTATAAACTTTTTTTTCATTTAGGGTTTTTAGCGATGAAATAATAATGATACATAATAAATTAACACCACTATGATTGTGATGTAAGGAGACATACGTTGAAACTATTTGAGAATTATATGTTTCAGAGGAAGCAGAGTGTTAGATTTCCATGCACATCTCAAGTCAACATTGACCTGTTCAAAACGCCATTCACAGAATAAAAACATATTCTGACGTTGCCGAAAAAATTGGGGTTACCAAGATAAGTGAATCACCCTGTACATAGTACATAATAGTGCAGAGATTGATATGGAAAAATTTCAAGCAGGATCTTTTATCATCAGGTTGGAGCAATTATATTAGATTTTGTCACTGAGATGAGAATTATACCGGTTTCGGCCTATTTTAAAGAAAAAGAAAATTCTTCGCCTTCACGGAGGTCACATCGATTACATTTTTGAAACATAGATGAATTCAAAATAGTAATCATCAAAACTGGTATATCTCTCATCTCAGTGACAAAATTTAATATCATTTCTTCAACTTGATGATGAAAGATCTCAGTGCCTGGGAATTGAAAATTGTATTCATTTCGATGATTACTATCTATTTTGAATTCATCTATGCTTCAAAACCACATGAAACATGAAATAACCGCCAAGGCTCCTAAGGAGGTCGCTGGGTTCATCAACACCATTGATGGCCTCCTTGGGATTTAAATGAATGAGTTGGGTAAAGAACAAAAGATCCTTGCGGTCGAAGTTCCCGAAAGGCTGAACGAAGCCACAACGACCCCTGTTCATTATAATAATAATAATAATAATGCTTCAAAACTACCAGATCTTGGTCTAATCAAGATGCGGCTTTCTTTTTTTTTTTTCATATCTTCGGAATGATCTCCATTTTCAATCAGCCAATTAGCATGTTAATTTTTAACGAATGCAAAATACTGCATGAAAAAATTTAATCGAAAAAATCATAATTTTTTCCATTTTCGAAATAGATTACATATTTTACAGGATTAACCACTTGTGAAAGTGGGATACAGTATGTGGCTAATTTAAAGAAAGTATCGACTGATGAGACGGACGAAAATTAAACCACTCACGTCGACAAAAACCTCATGGTGTTAGTTATTGAACGTTCGGCGCCGAGAGGTCGGATGTCTGAAAAGTACTTCTGGGATATTCAGGATTGTTGAAAATCAAGTGGGGTAATTTTCAGGTTCGAGATAGTTTCGTGACATTAAACATAACAAAAACGCAGATATCTGTGTTGTGGGTAGGAAACGCCTATGGATGTAACATTAAATTAATTGGTCGATAGGAGGGTAAAAATGAAGATTTTCCCTGGAAGGCGGCAATTTTTGAATAAGGTGCCACCCAAAAGGTGAGGAGAAAAATTCACATTAAGTATTACAATGATCAAAATGAGTCAGTAGTGTTCGGAGAAAGAACAGAAAAGGTTCTTCGACGTGCTCGCCAATAGAGACCGCGAAGTTCGGCTTGCTCCATTTTTGGGTGTGAAATCGGAAATTTCACAGTTAGAGTTTAAGTCTCAAGCGGACACTTGTAGATTTCTTGAGAATAAAAGGTAGAGTGTTAGGTCTTAAACGAAGACGTGTTTTCTATTCAGCTATTCTGGGAATAGTAGTAAAAAGTGTTAATTGAAGTGGAATTTTATATTTTAAAGTCACGGGCTGTGAGTTGGGCGAAAGGAAAGAATCCTTTTGTGGACTTAGTGAAGAAAAGCAGTATAAGAAAAAGGCAGAGTAAAAAACTCAGATTTTTCCGATTTGCATGTGTACTTCTGAGATTCAAATTTCAATCAGTCTAGAGTCCAGAATGCTCCGAAGAATAAGATTTTTATTTGTTTTATGTTCAGTTAATTGAAATAAATTTTATAACCAATGTAAAGTTGTAAAGTAGATTGTTTGTGGGATTCTGCAATTTTGGTAATAAGTTCGCTTTGGAGTAAATTATTGTATGTTGGAACACAACACGTGTAGGAATCTTCATTGTTATACTCAAGTAGAATTGTTCTTTTTTCTTTTTGTTATTATATTATCGAAATTCGTCAGATTCGTTTTATTTTGGTTACTAGAAAAAATATCCAATACATAAAGTCTCGTTCTTCGTGCAACGAGCCGATACCTACAAATTATATCCTTTTTTTTAAATCTCTAAATTAATGGTAATCCACCTTTTAATCGAAGGAAAGCCGCTCTTCCGAAGATTCCAATAAAAAAGTGTCAGATTATTAAATGTGTAATTTCAAACTATTCTTTTCATAAGAAAAAAACATCCATGAACGAATAGAAATGGAGATAATGACCAATGTTGAAATCGCCTAAATTCCTATTTTGGTCTTCAACTCGAAAACAGAACATGATAAAGGAATGAAATTGATGTCATTATCAGTTTCTCTATAGAGCCAATCGCAATATGGCATTCATTTGACAGACTGTTAAAATTTATGTCATCTTGCAATAGTTTTAGTACTTGTCAACATGTCTATCTCAAGGGCCGATCTGTCGGAAGTGCAATCATGCAATTCACAGAAAATATTACTGAGTCATATGAAGGCGGTCGGGTCACTTTCGGGTTTTCATTGATCTCTCGAAGGCTTTCGACAGCATTTGTATGATTAATTTTGCTGACAAAGTTAGCCATCCCAATCTATGGCAGAAATTTATTGTTTTGCTGGATAGGATTAATTACTGGTTCAAATGTAACAGCTTGACTCTGAACGTGGAGAAGACAAAGATTATTCTATTCAAAACACCTCAAAAACGAATTGAAAGACCAGACACCATATCTGTTTTGAATAGTGAGTTGAAAACTGAAAACACTACAAAGTTTTCGGTAATGATCATTGATGAACATTTGACTTGGAATGAACATATTGTTGGTCTCTGCGAAAGGTTAAATTCCATTTCATACAGTATGAAAATAATAAGTGAAAAAGTATCTCAATGAGAAGTCTTTAATAGTATATTCTAAAACAAGTTGCAGAATGCGCTCCTATTCCAACACGAATACGAATTTCGAAAGCATGAGTGTTGGAATTGCCTTCTGCAACGAGTATTAGACGATATTTTCTCTATTTCAGTAAAGTTTAGTGGAAAACTTTCGAAATTCAAATAAAAATTCAGATTAATGACTTTTGTATTGTATCTTGGCAGTTGGTGTCACTAACGAAATTTGACAGATTGCGGAATTTGAATTGATTTGATTCGAAAATTGAGTGGATCGGAGGTCAGTACTGACAACCACAAAACGAAAAATATAACTGAAAACAATGCTGTAATGAGTTTCATTACAGCACTACTTTTAGTACTGTAATGAACGCATTACGATACTGAAATAGAGAAAGATTTTTCACTTTGCTAACTTTGAAAGTATAATGAGATTTCGTATAGTTTTCTATGGATCTAAATCTAATGTGGTCGATGTTTTCCGCGTTCAGAAAAAAGTCTTGAGAACAATTTTTAACTTCAAATACCGGAAATCCTATAGGGGGGTGGTCAGAAGGGAGCAGATCATAGCAGTATATGCAGTTTATGTTTATGAGACCCTTGTATACTTCTTCAAGAATATGGATAGGTATACCCAATGCAATGATTTTCATAACTATAATACGAGAAATTCAAACTTCCTACATATGCATGTTTACTTCTTTTCAATAAGTTACCGGGGGAAATTAAAAGGAGCAATAATTTGAAAGTTTTCAAAGAAAAAGTTGAGAATTATTTAATTAATTTGGAACCATACAATATGTCTGATTATTAAAAATTTTTGTTTTTATTGACGAATATTTCATTTTATGTAACTGGTATGTTACTTTCTCTGGAATTAATATTATTATTATTATTATTTTTTTCTGTCACGTTGTCTGAAAAAGTTGTAGGTTAGATATCACCATTTTGCCCACCCTATAAATTTGTCCGGAAACTTAATGGAACGGTAGCTGAACTCAGTGAAACAGGAATCGTCCTGATTTTAGACACGATGCTGTTTGAACCATGCATGCATTTCGTTCTACAACATGTTTGATCGACTATTCATGTTTTACCTACTCACACTACTAGTGAACCATTCCGGTATGAACAAAAATGAGGGATCCGCGTAGCACAATTCCATCAATCTCGGTAACCAGACAATCCTACAACAATAGTAGCGAAATATATCCCGGGTCCTCTGTTCCCGGATAAATTTCGCCCGCATGCAAATTTCAACTCATCAGATAATGCTCAAAAATACATCAACCGGAATTCCCGGCCTTGTTGTGATAATAAGTCCAATCCGCGCTCATAATTTCGAGACCGCTAAAACAGAATAGTTTACTGTTCATTAGTTAAGCCATTGTTTAAGTACGGCGTCGCACTAGGTCGAGCAGTTTTGGGTTTATATCAACATGGTGCAGTTCTCGCTTTCAGCAGTATCTCGTCTGCATCGTATTGTTCCATTGATAAATGGGTTGTTATGGGTCGGTTGGACCGCAGATGAAAGCTTAAGAATTGTTGCCGCTGGTGCAGTCGGAGGTTTTCCGAAACCAACACTCAACGATTCTGGTTGGGGCCATCAGTTGAGTGGGTGATTTATGGGGAAAATTTCAATTGGGGAAACGCGCAGAAAGGGAATACGAATTCATTCTCGCTTTTTTGTTTTATAGAACAAAATTGTGTTTTTGTCATTCACATTTTGAAAAAAATCCTCGAGTATTTCAGTTTTCATTTTCAATCGAATATCTCCTCATATAGATACAAGTACAAGTAGTTTCGAAGAAATTTCGTAATGCAACCTAAATTCAAGACAAAGGGCGTAAAAAAAATTTCAACTACTTTCTCGAAACTACTGGCAGACTATCCGAATATGTAGTCATACCGTTGAGTATTGAATATAACTTTTATGATATTAAATATATCAAGCAAAATTTTAGGTAAAATTGAACATCACTTAATTTCACACCAAAAAGGTACTCCTGATGAAACTCGATAATGAGTGACGTTCTAGAATATTTTGATTAAGAAAAAAAAGTATAACTCTTGATTCAGAGAGCTAGAACAATACAATACATATTGAAACAAAAAAGTACTAAGCTGAGGTTGGTGAAACACAGGAAATTCATATATGTCTGCAGTTTGATTGAATGAGAAAAAGGAAAACACCTTAGTCGAAAAAACCCAATCCGTGAAAAATATTCAGTATCAGAAAAATCTAGAAAGACATTGTATTGAACTGGGCGAACTCATTGTGATGATTCAGTATATTGATAAGTCACGTATATGTAACCGAATGGCGATGCAAGGGGAACCAATATATTGGATATTCATTGAGATTCGGTCTGTGAATGAGAGCGTACTTATAGACTGTTGTAATAAAAGTGTTAGAACGAATAGAAGTGTTTTATTCATAGAAATAGTGAACACCACAGACATAATGGTGATCCAAGAGAACAGCTTCATATTATCCTTCGATATGCTGAGATAAACATATTCTTCACAAACACTATTTAAAATGAATTAAATTTCTTCGAAAAAACCACCTCGAAACCATCTCGAAATTCATAAATGAGACAACTATCATAGATTGTTCTATAGAATCCTCATTTTTCCTACACTAGAGCTCTCAACCGAATTGACAGAGTTATTAATTATTATTATGATTCATTGGTATTCACGATGTAGCTGCACTTTATTTTGATAGAAGATGTCGTATTTGGTTGAGTACCTTTTTTCTGAATTCATGGATTGGTAGAGGTAGCTTCGATTCATTGTTCTCCTCGGTCATGCGATTTTGAACCCTTGAATTTCATAGTTAGGCAGTGATTTCAAAAAAGTTTACACTTGAAGACCTACTAAAATTGAATCCCATTTCACGTTATTGAAGGTTTTCATCGATTTTTCATGAAGGGAATACATTTATTATAACTTCATTCCAATAAAAATATTCCAGAAACACAGTAGTGAGTTTCATCAAGAATACCCTTCTGGTGTGAAGAACCAAACGATGCTCAATTACATTTGGAATTTTTTTTGAAAGATCTAATATTAAAAAAATTATGCTCGAGGTATGTTCAATAATATTAGGTACGAACGGTGTAAGTACTTCGTGTAACTAGTGTCCTTTATGAGAGACGTACATAAAAATGAATTCATTCGAGGCAACAACTTTCAGAACATATTCATGAATACAATATTGCCAGTATATTCGGAAAAATCGTTAAAATTATTTCAACGCTTTATCTTGAATAAGACACTACAATTTTTTATTGTACAAACTCCATCGCAGAGACGAGATCACAAAATTAAGAAACACCTTATATGGAATTTTACATGAATCCTCTATGAAAAAGAGCAATGCTTTCAGAACTGTCAAGAACTAACTGATATAGACCAAAATATTTTTCTCTATTTCAGTATCGTAATGAGTTCATTACAGTACTAAAAGTAGTGCTGTAATGAAATTCATTACAGCATTGTTTTCAGTTATATTTTTCGTTTTATGATTGTCAGTACTGACCTCCGATCGAATCAATTTTCGAATCAAATCAATTCAAATTCCGTGATCTGTCAAATTTCGTATGTCACACCAACTGTCAAGATACAAAACAAAAGTCACTTATCTGAATTTTCATTTGAATTTTGAGAGGTTTTCACAAAAATGGACTGAAATAGAGAAAATACCGTCTAATACTCGTTGCAGAAGGCGATTCCAACACTCATGCTTTCGAAAACTCGCTCCTTCGTCGCTCGTTTTCGAACTTCGCATTCGTGTTGGAATAGGAGCTCATTCTGCAACTTGTTTTAGAATATACTATTAACACTGCTCTAATAGTATATTCTAAAATAAGTTGCAGAATGGGCTCTTTCTCAGGTTCCGAAACGCATGCGAAATTATTATTGTTATTAGACTAAATCACTTATTTTGACTAAGGCATGAAGTTTGTGAAATAGGCACTTGTGAAGATGAAGAGTATAAGGGGGTAGGAGCTTGGCTCCACATGAGATCTGATAACTTTTTGACAATGTTAGAAATACGGCCTCGTCTTGACAATTCTTTACATGAAAATATTTTTAAATGGATTCCAATTTCTTTTATACTTTTCTCATGACAAAATCCACTTTTTTTCGAATAATGATCACATGAAATAATAATAATAACAGTGCTTTATTGCAAGTGCAATTGGCCGTCGACCTGAGGTCCTTCAGCCTGACATGAAATATTATTATTGCGACATTAATTTCAGGTCAAACTAATTCACAATTTGTGTTCGAAATCAACAATGTACGAAGAATAGAAATATAGATACCTTCACCTCTACCTAGTATAAAGCTGCGAAGGCAATGTATTTGGGAGCTGCCATCACAACCCTCATGTTCATTTACTCAAGTCCAAACTCAATTCAAAAGGGTTCAAAAATACTTCGAGAATACAGTTATAGTAGTACCTTTATAGTGGCAAGGGCAGTACCGTGCTCCCAGATAGTGCTTAAAAAAATTACTATTTCTTTCGCACAGAGACAGTATGCTAGAATGGAAAAGCAGGGATTTTCTTCACACTGTTTTGAAATTTGACCTTCCACGAATTTAAAATCTTGTAGAAAAAATAAACGGATCCTGGTGAACAATCACTTCTGATACTGTTGGTTGTTATTGAAAGTGTCATTTTTAATGTCAGTTGTACGAAGAGTATGATTGCACTTCTTCAGTTACTGGAAAATTTGTTCAGATGTCCAAAGGGCGGTTTGAAGGAGACTTCGAAGCGTCATGCTTTCAAATAGTTTTTAAATATTATTCTTTGATTACTAGTCAAAATGAATAGGTGCAATAATTCTCTCGAAAGCCTTTTATTTGAGTTTATTCCAGACTATGTGGAGTTAAAACCCGAGAGTTGCAGAATACCCCTAGAATTAATTTCTACAGAAAATAGGATATATGTTGATATGTTAAAACAATTTTTCATCACGTTACACTTTCGAATTTTTTTTATAAAGAATAGTTAATAATCCAGTGATGGAAATGTAAATATCGACAGTATTTCATTTTTTTAGAATGAGCCTGCAAAATTTCATTCAAAAGTTTTTTGAGAAGCATCATAAAAAAAAAATCTAATATGATTATATCTGCAAGTAGCCAAAACAACATTGTACTCACCAATGATAAAGTTCCTGAAAAATACCTGTTCATTCTGAATATCACTACTTGGACCTCTTTCACGTACTTCGATACACTGTCGTGTTCAAGCTTCACCGGTTCGTTAATTTAATGAGTATTAGTCCATTTCTCCTATTCAATGCGCAGCTATCTAATCATCAGCATGTGATCCTTTTCTCCAGAGAATAAGAGGTTACACCAGAGGCAACTAATTATTCTAATGCATCACCGCTGACGGAAAATCTCACGAATTTCAACACCGGCATTTAGAACTCTAGAGTGTGTAGAATTTGAATAAGAAATTTCAATTTCAACCACGGATGTTGGGAAATGTTCGGGAGTTCACCTTTAGTGAATCGTTGTAAACGGGAATATTGCAATTATACGTGGTCAGAAGCACAACGAAGAGGAGGTTCTTGGGGCACAACTTCCTTCCTATTGTTTAAAATGAATTGAAACAAAATGGTACAACCAAAATGAGAAAAATTTCAAATTTCATGTCTCTAGTCATTCGATCATAAGGGTGGAGGGAAAATTAACGATTGTTGCCATTCTTGTTTGAAAGTTTGAGGCATTCTGACCTCAATCCATAGAACTTGATTCATTCATTTTATTTTTCGAATCATTAATCGCATATTTTTGTACTATCACTGTGATTCTGTTTTTTTTTTTCATTTTCTCCTTTTTTTGATGAAAGAGTAGACCTAAAGACACCTCATGATCTATGTTTAGGAGTTAGAAGTTTTGTTAGTTTAAAAATGAAAATGGAGAAAAAAATATCATACATGCTATTATCACCACAATTTTAGTCAGGGGAGAAGCTAAATTAAAGTTTTTCATCCCAATCTGATTTGGTTGCAGTAATTATACTTCAAATCTTCCTTTGGGTTTCACTTGTGAATAAATGAATATTTGAAACAAGCATTGGGGATCAAGTGATCTAGGAAAATTAAGATAAGAAATTGAATGAGGTTGCATGGGGGTTTCAAGATTTTTACTACTCGTTCACAGTTGAATAATGAAAAAATTTAATTTTATTTCAAAAAATTCTATTTATATCTAAGTGACTGTCTCTCTGCTGTCTAATATTTGGATGTAAAGAAACGGACTCCAGAAAAAAAAACAGAAAAAAATATCATTCAGGCTGAAATGACATTGCTAAAATTGAGAAGTTCCAAATGAAAGCACAATTGCAATCATATTAGTCTTGTTCATATGCGTTTCCTCGTGGAACTCCAATAATGAGTAGATTAGCAGATAATTATCCAGTATGGAGTTGGTAGAACTTTTGTATTGAAATTTACTGCATGCACAATTCCGCTTCAGCTTTTTTTCCGTGATTTCTGGAAAATAAAAACGTAAATATGCTCAAACTGCATCTGCATAGTCACAAATGAATTAATTGAATTCAGTACCTCGTCCGATGTTGTCGGCTCTAAGAAAAATGATTTATAATTTTTAACTTTCTGCTTTCTCAGGAACTTTGCTGATTCATATTCATTGACACATTTCGATACAATATCCTGGCTTTTTTCCTCCCTATGAGAGTTCACAATTTGCCAAGCCTGCTTTTGCTTGTTTTTCGACTGGGAAATCTTCATAGAATAATATTCTTTTTTTGCGTTCTCTAAATAGATCTTATAGATCTTCCTATAATCTCTGTACTTTTTTACTATTTCATCATCTTTCTTGACATGAATTTTTGTTTGAAAGGCATCCAAAATATTTTTCATTTTTTTCAGTTCTTCGTTATACCAAGGTTCTTTTCTCGGGTTTTTTTATCATAAAACGGTGGGATACTCAAAATCACCTCTGATATTTTCCTTTTATTGATGTTCAAACATTCTGTAATTAATATACAGTGGACTCTCGTAAAGTCGAACTCCTTAAGGGATCAAAAGAAATGTTCTACTTATCTCTTGTTAGGCTCATCAAACATTCGAGTTATTGAAGTGAAACGTTACTTCATTGAGACAAAAACTCAGGTGAACACGAAATCCTCATCAATGAGAAACGGTGTCTGAGCACAGAAAACACGTCTTTAGCGGTCAAAAATTGTATGATATTCATCAAGTGTGGTGATTTGTTTGCGAACCGAATCTTCTTCGGTCTCATTCATTAGATCGAAAAGTTCCATTCATAGAAGTAATGGTGGTTAGAAGAACAACTTGAAGAGGTGGAGGTTCTCTTGGCAATCCTTCCATCAGTTCGACTCAGCTACTAGACCCTCCAGTCTCATTGAGGTGAAAATGCAATGAGTGATATTTGTATGAATCGAGTCTAGAAAAATTGTTAGATCTATCGATGTTTGATTCATCGAGAGTTCACTGTACGAAGTTTTTGAAATTGTTATAATAATTTTCTAATATGTGAAAATCAATTGTAGTTGATTTTGCAAAAAAAAGGTAAAGAATCCAGAAGGGTATTTCATTTGATTCACAACAATGTATAGATGAAAAATATCATCCTTATCGAAAAGCAGAGACCTGCTTTTGTTTTGTCGATCAGGATGTTTCTTTAGAAGCTCAACAGAAAATACTCAATTTAATAGAAATTTATGAGAAGTATAATTTGAATTTCGCCCCTTTTAAAATAAATTCCTGTACTGTTTTCAGCGCCATCTAGATCTCATAAGTAAGAAACTAGCCAAAAATCGTAGTCAGATTTTAATAACACAGATATGAGGGCGTTTCCCATATTTCTGATCCTATAATCTCTCGATTTTCTAATCAAATCAATTCAAATTCCGTAATCTGCCAAACTACCTTAGTCACCACCACTGCCAAGATATATTACAAAAGTCACTCATGTGAATTCTCGAGAGTATTTCACAAAACTGGACTGAAATACAGAAATAATACTGGTTGCAGAAGACAATTCCAACACTCATTCTTACAAAAGCTCGCTCCTTCGTCGCTAGTTCTGCACCTTGTGTTAGATAATATAAAATTATCTTATGATGGAAACAGCCAAAATAATGTTTCAACAAATAAACCATTATCAAGAATATCTCGTTCACAATTAAATAATTTCGTATTTGACGAATCTTTATACAAAAGCATGGGTGACTTACCTATCTACAGATATTTTCAACAACATTCTTAGTTAACAACATTTTCAAAGCATAATCAGCAAAAAACGATAACAAAGATCTGCACTTGCTCTACTTATTATGGGCACAATTTCTCTTCAAGATAATAAAAAGTCTATGCCTCCCAGAATACTACTAAGGATAGCAAAGAAGTAAAGTTTACTTCTGAAACTTGACTTGTGACCGAATCAAAAGTAAGAGACTAATAAAGGAAAACAGCACAAGATAACTCTGATATCGTAGTAGAAGAAGACGATCTTTATGTTGTGGAAAGGAGGTTGACTTATGGGCACAAAAGGTCCAAGATTAATCACCATCCACTTAATCCCAATGCGTATACAACAGATAAGGCCGAACCTAAGGTGTGACCTTCCCCGAAGGCAAAATAAGGTATGACTGTTACCCAATTTCCAAAAAAATGAACTCATTAACTGTCAGTGCACCTGTCCTATTCCTTTCATTATTTGTTTCTTAGCTTGAACATAATCTTTTACACTCCTCAGTTTTTTTTTCAATATCATATATCATGCTCAATTTCTTGAATTGGTGCCGTTCTAATGCTTTGATTTTGAATGCGGAAAAAACTGAGTGTATTTACATCAGTTCTAAGAACATTAATAGAGAACGTCTAACTATTAAATGCCTCGATAAACAAATTCTCTCAGGGGACTCAGTGAAATTTTTGGGTGTTCACCTTGATTGTTTTCTTAGATGGGGCACTCATGTGGATTTTGTATGTGATAGAATGGGCAGTGCATTTTATGCAATTAGAACAATTGAGGATTCATTACCGTTAAATTCAATACTGAATGTTAATTTTAGTTAAGTGTACAGCGTTCTCAATTATAATGATATTTCATGGGGTAATTCCGTAGATTTTCAAAGAGTGCTTGTTGTTCAGAAGAGAGTTTTGAGATTAATGTTCAATGTTAAACCTAGAGACTCTTGCAGACCGTTTTTTAGAAAATATGGCATTCTGACACTCCCATCATTGTTCATATATAGATGTCGGGTTTATATTAGGGAACATGATCACTTAATGGTGAAACTGTCCAACTTTCATGGATACACTACCAGAAATAATGCTTCTTTGTGCATTCCAATCCATCATACTGCTGAGTTCGAGTCTTCCCCTACTTATTAGGCTATTACTGTTTTCAATCATTTACCTGCCAGCTTTAAATTATTGAATATTAATAAATTCAAAATTGTAATGAAAAATATACTGCTTCAGAAGGTTTATCATAGTGTTCGAGAATATTTAGATGATGATTCTTCTTCTATTGTTGAATGATTTGTTATTTGTAGTTTGTACTCTTTGATGATTTGACCTATGCAAATTTTGTAATTCGTCTTACTAGATCAATTAATGTTATTATTATTATTATTATAAGACTACAGGGCATTGATAGTATAATTTTCATGAAATTGATATAATTGCAAAATTGGAAATTCGAAAAAAAAACGTGTTTTTATGCTCTTTTCAACTTTCGACAACGTTGCGTTCAACGCCAGATTAATCATGAGGCCAATATCATAAATCAGTCTATAAAAAATCAAAACTACCGGTTTTGACGCGTACTATTATGTATAAGGTGACAACATAGGAGCGAAAGTCTTCAATTTCAACTTCATACCTTGAACCCTTTCCTATGTGAGTAACTGGAAAATTACCTAGCGAAATGTCGGAATTCTAATACTTGGAATGCTCATTTATTTGCCAGCCTGTGGACACTTTTCATTCGGAGTGACAAGAGTGTCAGACTTCTGACGCCAATCGAACTGGCGAAGAGTCCTCTAACGTCACTCGGGCGTTGGCCATAAACAACATTCCCAATATTGGCCGGTTTGATGTATATGTTGGCTTCGAACGAATTCGTTCTCCTGTATTATTGGACCTTCTGGATTTTCAGCAACGCGTATATCTTCGTTATGAATTATCGGTGATGTCAGGACGAGCGTATGATTGATTCGCGGTTTGTTGACACGTTTTAGATTCATTAATCATACTTTCAGATTATCGTCGTCCCGTTTAAGGTGAAAGGAGCAAAGAACCCATTCTATGCTTTTCATGCTTTTATTCACATGCAGTAGGATGAAAAAGAGAAAAAATTCATGTTTGATATGTTTAAAAAAATGACCAAATTAACTTCATCCAGTTTCGTCTATGGATGTTCATGAACGATCATTCCTATTTGAATATAACCAGACGACACACATGTTTATTTAATAATTTTTTTTTATTGAAATGACAAGACAATCCGAATTATTTTTGTGTTTTGTCAATTTTCGCTGCATAGAAGAACTTTAGGAGAGGACCGAAGTGGTCTTGTTCAAAATCAGGGCTGTTCTGATTTTGTAAATTACTGTTCAGGACTGTATCCAGATAACTCAGTTGGAAATGTTTGTGTGAAAAAATTTATTGACATCATTCACAATCGGAAAAAGTGATAAGTCACCTGCCATGAAGTTAATTCAGTAAAAATACAAATATTAAAGTCATCTCTGTACTCAGAGTGAATTATTCAACGAAAAAAAAAAAATAATCTAGAGAATTTCAAAATGCGAGGTAAAATGAAGTCAGACTCAGAGTTTGAGATAGTTTCATTATTTCAAAATTGAACTCAACCCTTACAGTGATAGAACAATCCAAATTGATTGCGAGAGCCTCGTTATTCTATTAAAAAACAGAAGGTTCAATAATGAATTATCAGAGTTGTAATAAAAGTGCGATCAGGACTCAGAAGAGATACGTGTATTAAAAACATAGTAGTCTAAGTCTGTTCTTTATTGAAATTATTGCCAATGTGAAAATATCAATATTTATAATCTTTAATGTTGTTCTATAAGATAAGGCTAATTAATCAATTGATAAAACAGTTACAGTGAAAAACTGCTTTTAGTGAGCATGATTTGTGTTCATCAGAAAAATAAAGGATACAATAGAAAATTATGAGGATTATAGCATGCGGGAATACTATGTATAAATTAAAACAACTAATCTTTTAGTTTTGAGAATTCACATGAATGATTCTGAGAATTTTTCATTGATAGTGAGAAGATCATACCAGTTGAATGGTTTTATCAACATTTGAGGAGACTGCTCAAGATGAAGCAGGGAGTGAGGCAGTCAGTCAGGTTCAATGTTTCAACTACTTGATCGTTCAAATACTTCAGAGGAGTCTTTTTTGTGTTATTGAGAAAAAACATCGATTCCATGATTCACCTTTGTGTTTGAGGATTTGCATTCATATGAAACTCGAGAACAATAATTAGGAAGTGTTATGAGAAGTGAATAGTTGAGAAATGACATGAATTGATTAAGAGAATAATAATAATAATAATATCTTTATTTGATCCATAAGACCTTCACAGATGTAGATCACGTTATAAGAACAGATACACAACAAAAATACCCCAACAATATCAAATCATACCCCCAAACAATTAACCCCAAAAAAATACATGGTATATACTATTCTAAAGTTCATCAAAATCTCCATCACAGATGAATTCTTTAACACTGTAATAACATTTTTTTATTAAAAAACATTTTAGTGATTTCTTTTGTGCCTTGATGTGCCTGCTTCTAAAATCTTCAGGTAATTTATTCCATATCGTTAGTATAAAGTGAGTAATATTTTTTTGTATATATGTATAACTTGTTTTTTCAGAATTCAAATAAGTTTTTCCTCTAGTATTATATTCATGTTTCAACATTGAATTTTTGAAATCATTTTAATTATTTATTATATACATCACACATTCATATATGTATAAGCTGTACATGATAGTACATGATAATATAATAAATCAGTATTTATCACCACGGAGATTTACCCAATAGAGACCTAATTAGAATTGAGCGAGAAAAGATTACCATTATTTTCATAGATTTTCAAAATCTGAAACGTGAACAACTTCTTCAATTTTAAAACAAGCAGAAAAATAACACGGAAACAGCAGCAATTAATGAGTCTGAGAATTACCTTCGTTTTTGATTACACACTTCAAGAAATGAACCAGATGACCAGTGATTAGGCTAGGTCACTATTAGAAAATTGTAATTTACAAGATTAGCACAAGAGGAGGTTTATTCACAGGCAGAATTGAATTACAAAAAAAGAACCATTAATTGATTCAATTATGAACACGATAACTCAGATTAACATCTGTCAACTGATTAATAATTAATAAATAGAGGAGGGTAATTTGACAAGAGCAGTCAATCAGCTGACCATAGAGCTGTACCCGATGGAGTGGACGTAGATGTAGCTGAGGTCTGAGAGGTACAATGCTCAATTTGCAACATTTCTGATTGCCTTCTGAATTTATTCGTCATTATGAGGACAATTGACCAAAAAATTCCACATGCAAATTTAACACATTACAAGGACACATATAGAATTGATAGAATACTGAAAAGGCACAAGATCGAGACCGTTTATATCGAGACACAGACAGGCAAATGATCAGAACAACCAAAGACAAACCTCCACGAGCCGGTATTGATGGGATACCTTGTGACTGCGGCAAAGTCTATATTGGTATAACAAAACAGAGTATCGATCCGAAAATAAAAGAGCACGAACGATGCATTTGACGAAAACAGACAAAAAAATTAAGTGAAATTTTTCCTGATGGACCGCGGCCAAAATGCCTGGAAGACTCTTTCAAGAATCACTCAGTACTTTGGTCCGACTTTTTGGTCCGGTATGGGTAACTGCTAGGCACCAATTGTCTCGGATATAGTCGTGTCGAAATTCCAGAAGTACGCATTATCTCAGTTGGCGCTTCTAATTTCCAATCCAAAAGAGATACGTTGACGATATTTTCACCACAATACCAACACACGTATTTGATTATTTTTTGACAATATTGGAAAAACGGCCCCATCTTGACAATATTTTACATGAAAATGTTATTGGTTGTATATTAATTATAATATTATTGCTCACTCATACTTCTGTATTCATTTCATTGACGAACAGACTTAGACAGTTTAGACTAAAAACTATCATTATTACAACTCGGTCTTTTCAAACCTTCTGTTTTTCTGACCGAATGAAAAAGGTCTCGCAATCCACTCAATTGATAACTCTGTCAATGTTGAAACGTTGTGCGGAAGCCTGACTTCATATTTCCTCTCATTTTAACTGCTCTAGATAACCTCTGTGTCTATTTCGATAATGTCACTCCCTCTGCGTCTATAAATTTGTTCTTTTTACTGTACTAACTTCATGAGTGTGATTGATTCTTTTTATGATTGTATATGATGTACAATTATTGTGCTCTCCCTTTGATCTGGTAACAGTCCCCAATCAGTAATTTTCTTAAATCTGAACACTCCCGATTTTGAAGAGCAGGACTCGTCCAATCGTCATACAAGGCTTCAGTTGTTTGAATTGCCTTTCTTTCCAGAATGCAGAGTAGGTAGTGATATAGTTATCCCGACAGAGCATTTCACACTCTCCCGGATAATGCCTTGTCTTCACCGCAACCAGAAAATTCTGAAGCTTTCCATGAAAAAAAAATTTGTTAACCTCTGATCCTTGCATCACTGCCCTAGATGTAGCAGGCCTTGAAAAAGCGGAAAAGCTCAAGTAGATGAGGTTAATGGAATATCACATGAACCCATGAACCCAGATGACGAGATCACCTCGAGGAGTAATTACAAATCGATAAGACCTAATTCAACGAAATGGCATTTTTATGTAATCCTAAAAATAAATTGGAAAATGTTACCTCTATCGTGACGTTTCTAGCGGTAATATTGAAATAAATAGCGCTACTCCAAGTTATTGAATATTTTTCATAACCTAACCTCATCTTGTTAACGACGTGGATACGAATTGATGACACCATACGACTCTGTCACTTCCAATTCTAACTGGCTGTGTCGGGTGAATTATGACGTAATAACATGGCGACGCTTATGCATATATAATGTCTGGCATGCAACGCAGACCCGTATGATCTACAGACCAATTAGAATTACAAGTTGAATTTATCGCGTATAAATAACTACAGTTTTATTGAGTGAATAAAGTGAGATCGACTACCCGCTTTATAAAATTTTTAATAGCCTCATTCAACAGAAAAATGCTATGATATTTTCAGGAAATTGCTGTTGCAGATGCATACTGCGGTTTTAATCAACGTCAACCTCATTTTGCCGAACAAACTGAATTTTTACGGCTTTGCACAACCAAAATATACTGAGGTGTGTAGAAAATGTTTGTCCACATTCCGTGAACTAGTTTTGTTTGATGACCAACCAGGGCTTATATCCGAAATTCAATACTGTATTGGTAAAATCAGTACGAATGGTCACCATTTATTCAGAAACACAACAAACAACAAGGCTACCACAAAAACTTCTGTCAGCAATGGGATCATCGAAGACTATAGAGTTATCAAGATAGAAAACGTGCTTACATCTGAGGTACTGAAATTCGACTACGAATTCTGGCTAGTTTCTTACTTCTGTCACCTAGATGGCGCTGATAACATTATTCAGTACAGAAAATCATTATAAAAGACGCGAAATCCGAAATATATCTCTCATAACTTCTCATTGAATAAGATACTTTTTCGAGATTTCAGAAAAACATCCTGATCGACGAAACAAAAGTAGGGCTCCCCTTTTTGATCAGAATAATCTTTTTTTCTACCTGCTTCTGGATTCACTATATCTTTATTTGAAATGATTGCATGAAATCAACTACAATACACTGATTATGAAATCTGTTTACATATTGGAGAATTATTATAACAATTTCAAGAACATAACAAAAAAAATATATCAGAGGTTCTTTATGCGATATCTAGAACAATATAGTTTTGCCCCGAAAACTGTATCCATTTCACAGCACTGATAATGAAAAGCAACGAACATAACAGTTATATGAGACAACTTTCAAAACAAACATTTCCATTCTCTTCGGTAATAAAAAGAATGCAGGTTTAGGATTATTTTTTCTATTATTTCTACAACTAATCACCATGCATTTTGAATGTCGGCCAGTTTTAAACACGAAATTTATAACAGAAATACACATAAGCAAAGATTATAGATTGAGCTAGGTGTTACACTTGTATATTCCGAGGTATATGAGTGAAAAATTTGAGACAATACAATCGTAATTCAGCAAAATTTTTCATTCTTGAATTTCTGATTTCCTCCAGAGTTGACAATCGCCCACAAATAATTTCTATATAATCTTGCCAAATGAACCCTAATTAGATATTTCAAATATAACCCATTGACTTTCGAAACTACAGATGTCGCTCTCATCACTGCAGTCGCTTTGTTTCCCATCTTTATACTCTATAAACTTTGGGGATTATGTCATGGCAGACATAGAGTTCACACGAAGAGTTTACATCTTTCCTATTATTATAAGTGAAGGGTGAAAACAAATTTAGTAACAATAAAAACTGGGACAGTATGAATGTGCAGCTGCCGAAAAGTGTGTGCTAGAATACTTTTGTAATGATATATCTCGAATAAGAGTCTTCAAGTGGTGTGTACATTTTTCGTCAGCAAATGGAAAACTCTCTGATTAGGTATGGTTCTCGCGAAAAATAAATATTTATAGTTGATGGTGAATTCAATATGCAATTCTTCAACTCTTATGCGATAATTGCAAATGGAAACTTCTATTACTGAACCTACCAGAATAACTCAAAGAATAACAAAGACCTGTATGGACAAAAGTTTTAGTTATATAGTAGTTGAGCTTGTTGAAATACTGAAAATAATAGATCATACTGGACAAAAAATTTAATTGAATTACCTAATAATTGATTGAAACATAATTCGATAGATCGAAATAGGTTGGAAATGAGACACTTCTTCCTTCCGGCATTTCGCAACTGTTCTTTGTTGCTTGCTCAAGCTCCATAATGAAAACATAGTTATGATAAAAGGAAGCGTACCATACTATTCCAACTATACAAATCGAGAAAACCGAATTTCTATAATAAATTCGAACGACCATATTCTAGTGGAACAGTGGCAGCATTAAAACCTCAGAGGGAACTGATATCAGATGTAGAGCACAACATATGGTACGCGAAGTGTTGAATTGAATCAGTAACACTCCAAACGCGTTATGGATGATTTCATAACTTTCGTAAACGAATACGACCATTCTATTCCACTCTGACGCGAGGAATTAATTTGCCCAAATGAATGTCAGGAGTTATTTCTTGTGCAGATTAGAATTCAGGTTACTTTTCGCCAAAACTGGGTTGAAAATTAATGAATTAAAAAACAAAAATACATTCTACGAGACGAAAAAAAAATCTCTATGAAATGAACGAAATGAAACGAAAAATTTTGAAACGAAAGAAAATGAAGATCAACAAATTCAACTCAAATTTCCAAATGATTCAATTTGTTGTGCCAAATCAATTATGAAAAAAAAATCTCATATCTGTGCGAAGATTGAGCATACTTGCTATTTCGGCACAAAGTTAGAAAGCTAATCGTGGAGGTATCGGCCTATCTCCAAAGGTAACAATGGAAGAATTTATTAACTCCGCAGTAGATTGACTACCAAAGTACCATGTTATGATTTGAATTTCCTCTTCAAACCAAAACATTTGGATTAACGTGAATCTATTTTATTTTTAAACATCTGACGTTTGGATGTGACTGGTGTGCATTGCAATTCGCGGCAGCCGAGATCACCCCCTTCTGGAGAGACTCACCATTCCAACAGTACAGTCCCTTATTTGTTACCGAATCGCAATGAGATTTCGATTTTTCCACTAGACTTGTAACTCATTCGAATTGAACATTCGGATTCCTTTGTTCCTAAAAGGATTTTCTTTTTCTGTATACCCTCACCCCTGATGTTTTTGAGGGTCTGTCGATTCATCCATTCAAAATCAAAGAAAGATAGGGAAAATCACTATAATGATAGAATAGGATAATCTAAGGATGAGAATGAAGCTATATAAACGATTTGTAGCAATATTAGGAGAAATACTAAAAAGATAAATAATAGTGAACAGATATCCTGGGGTGCTGTAATGAAGATGTCTAGATCACCAGGTGGACGAACAATTTCAACTGGAACAAACAACGCCGAAATTATAAATGGATTTGAAAATGTAAAACATATTCTGTATCATATTGTGAATAACTCTTTCCATTCAACATAATAAGTATATCTCAGCATGCCCACCTTGAAGAAACATCTACGCAGCCTCCGATGTACCAATTCAATCAAGCTAGCTGATGGGACATCAGCTAGCTCCAGGGTTGTTCTTGCATCAGTTAAGTGCTTATGATTGTTTAGTTATTAGCAGAATGAGATCACTTGGATATACAGAAATCGGCAGCAAAGTGCTGTCGATTGAATGGAAAGGATATTGGGTGTGAATTGTAAATATGAATGGAAATTTCCATTTTCTATTTTACAAGTATTATTTTCTACTTGTATTTGTAATTTGTCGATAAGATAATATTCGTACTGACTTTCATTTATTCGTTTCAATTTCTTCCTGTAAATCTCCTGCAATTATTTAAAAAAATTGAAAATTCTCCTCACCCTCCTCATCTATTTGCCTTCATATAACCCAGATGAAATGTATGTTCAATACTTGGTTTTACTGGAAAATTTTGTATTGAAACTGCAATGTATAATGTGTTGTGCACACAGTAAACCTTTCGTGTTGGTGTTGATCATCTGAATTTCTTTTGTAATTCCTAAAACCCCAAAATACATAAATAAGTTTAATGAAATTTCTTCTCAGCATATATTTTTCTCGGTTGATATTTGAACGAGCTGGTGAAACCTCCAACTTCTCGCAGTGGTTTTCTAAAATCTTTTTTGAGTTGAAATTGACATTCAATAATTCTTCCTATTGTAGGACATCGATGAAATGTTCGTATCATAAAAAGCTCCTTCTCATATGAAAGGCAGTATTTACCACGGTTCCAATGAACTCTGAAATATCTTACTGAACGTCTGCCTCCTATAAGAAAAGCATAAATGAGCGATTCTCCAGCATTGCTTGAAGAATTACCGGAGAAAATTATACTTTCCATTCCAGCAAGAGGATCTGAACACCGAAAGGGCAATTTATCAAAACGATTCTGGATTTTAATATCACGTTTAAATTATATTTTGCCATTATTCACAGCGACAAATTCGGCTAATGCAGAGTAATATTTCGGAAATTGGTATCGTTTGTCATTGGAATGAAGTCATTTTTTGTCAGAGTAGTCGTAATTGAATGTAATTATGTTTTGGAATTGGAACGTTTCTTCGATTCGTTTGAAGGGCATGTTCAGTTGTTGACGAGAGCAACATTTTCATTACTCCTTGATACAGGAATATTGTAATTGATCTGATATGATCAAACGAGTATTCACTTCAAGTTATTTTTCAAATTGCCAAACAAGAGGATTTTCTTCGTCAGGTGCATCATCATACAATTGCTGTCTTGGTTGAACGTATAATTGGAACTCACAACACTCTCAGAAAATGTTCAAAATCGGGGTTGTTCTAATTTTGTAAAATACTGTTTAGGACCGTATCCAGATAATTGATGGTGGTGTAAAGATATTTATTGACATCATTCACAATCATAAAATGAATAAGTCACCCACATGAAGTTAATATAGTAGAAAATACAGATATCTAAATCATCTACAGGGTGTACCAAATTCGACGGCCTATTAGGCGTTTCTGGAGAACCAGACTCATTTGAAATCTCAAAATTGAGATTATGATATTGTTTGACATTATCTACCGAGCCAAAATATTCTTGGAGCCTAACCACTTTCATTTATACAGGGAGAGAAAAAAAAATTTCAAAAATTTTGTTTTCTGTTTTTTTGTTTTCGAATTTGACAGAGTAAGTAATTCTAAATACATTCGTACTCAAATCAACAAACCACTTTGAAAGCTGTAACATTCTCTCATGTGTAACTACAAGAGCTTCCCGCACTGAGTTTTCAGTGCACAAAAGCGTATTATCATCAGCAAACATTATCAAACTTGATGGATCATCTAAAATATCAGGTAGATCGTTTATGAATATCAGGAAGAGCAGCGGTCCAAGTATTGATCCCTGCGAAACACCGCAAAATATATTAGCGTGAGATGATCGTATACCATTAACTTCAACTTCAATACAATACAATAATGGACTATGAAGCGAATGGTAAAAAAAAAGAATATCAACGACATGATTTTCATAAAACTGAATGACAGCGTTCATTCCAGGAGAGACAAAAAAGATTTAAGCCAGGTATGTTCGAATCTGTCAGATTTGGAGAGTTCTTCGACCCATAAGTGCGCGAACTGAACATAGTACATGTGTTGTGAGAATTTAAAACTAAGATCTATCCTTGACATTTCATGCTGTCAATAATAACAACAGAAATAATTATTAACCCTCTGTTACCAAAACGAATGAACATCTATGTATAGATGGTAAGAGCAATCTTGTAAAAAAACTTCAATTGTTTCGTCATTTCATTTTTATACCTAATTACATGTTGAGCACCCTTGACTGAACACCATTTTGTTTTTCTCTGTAGTCTTGAAAAAGTCTGAATATCTAGACGAAACGTCGGCTTAGTTTAAGTTGGTCGCTTCATTTTCCATTGGACTTTATCATGTTAGCGCAAGGCCGTGAAACTATAGTCTTCAATATAGTGAAAGTTTCATTGAAATCGGTCATCTGGTTCTTGAGTCCGTAGAGGATAAACAATCACACAAACGAACACACGGACATTCACATTTATAATATTAGTATGGATTATTACTTGCAACTTTCGTCACTATGATTCCAGAACCATGAAAATTTTCTTCATCCCATTCGAGTGCCAAATCGAGTTCACAATCTTTCAAATATTCTCATGCTTTTTCAACTTGAGAATTCACAGATTTCATACAACTTTCGAACTCATACGAAAATTGTTCAATTTCTATTAATAATAAACTTCTCATTTTCAAACAGTTCGTTCACATAATTTTTTTGGCCTCTGGAGGCTCACTTGAGTAGAGGCCTTGACTAGATGCATAATTTACATAACATTCAGTTTTAGAACATCTTAAAACATTCTCGTAATAATGAACAGTTTCACATGATAATCTCAATGTATTTGGCTAAGGGTCGGTTTCACAAAGCCTTAATTGTATGATTAAAAAACCTTACGTAAATTTGAACTAATCGAATAATTTGTTTTGAAATTTCAACGAATCGCGGTGGCTCTAATTAATTTAACGGTACAATCAATGTTTTGTTAAACTGAGGGTTAGAATATTGAGTTTCATTGGGCATGAACGACGAGTTTTCGTTATTTCAATATTTCTTTCAATGGTGTTTGTCCCCGATGTTTTATTCTTTTCTAGAGAACCATGTGATTACTTGGTAGGTTGAAAAATACACACTGCGTTCAGAATCGGTGAAACCTTCCCCATGTCGCGTCAGTGTTCCATTTCCTCATGTCTGGCAATTCCGGGGCACAGGAACGTACAAACAGATCGGTTCTACGACACTTCTATCGAACGTACAAGTCAGTTACACCCGAATTAATTTCATTACAGAACGTGTGACGCAATCTACGTGTCAGCGTGTCAATCCTCAGTATGTTGCTCATAACACGGATGTTCTGTGCGCCTGAAATGTCAGTCGACCTTGGGCGAATTTCTCCCACGGCTACACTGATTATAATCGTTTTTCCATTTCGTCCCCTTGTTTTTCCGACAACGAAACGCCATCCGATCGATACGGAACGGGTTGAATAAGATTGTTTCTCTATTTCAGCATTGTTTTCAGTTATATTTTTCGTTTTTTGGTTGTCAGTACTGACCTCCGATCCAATCGAGTTTCGAATCAAATCAATTCTAATTCCGTGATCTGTCAAATTTCGTATGTCACACCAACTGCCAAGATACAATACAAAAGTCACTAATCCAAATTTTCATTTGAATTTCGAGAGTTTTTCACAAAACTTTACTGAAATAGAGAAAATATCGTCTAATACTCGTTGCAGAAGGAAATTCCAACACTCAGGCTTTCGAAAACTCGCTCCTTCGTCGGTCGTTTTCAAATTTCGCATTCGTGTTGGAATAGGAGCTCATTCTGCAACTTGTTTTAGAATATACTATTTTTGTACTATCAGCTAGAATCCTAGATAAGTAATTTTTTTCTATAATGCGATTCAACCACTCACAGATACTTCGTCGAAATATTTTATAATATTTTCTGAGGTGAAGCAATATTGTGAATGTATACAAAAAAGGTTTATTTATGACGTCCGCTTTGGAGACATTTATATTAGTCTTCTTTTCATGTCGAAGCCTGATGGAAAAACATTTAGCACTGACAAGAGTGCTGAAAAAATCAAATCATCAAACCAAGAACTTGTCATCATTCACAAGAAGGATGAACAATATGTCCATATTCAAATATTGTTCCCAGATTTATTTATTTTGTTTTTTTTTTATTTTCAGGACTGTGGAAATAAAACTGATAATAAGGCTTCAAGTTATTTCAAATTGCCAAACAAGAGAATTTTCTTCGTCAGATGCATCATTATACAATTGCTGTCTTGGTTGAACGTATAATTGGAACTCCCAACACTCTCAGAAAATGTTCAAAATCGGGGTTGTTTTAATTTTGTGAAATACTGTTTAGAACCGTATCCAGATAATTGAGTTAAAAATGGTAGTGTAAAAACATTAATTTATTGATATCATTCACAATCATAAAATGAATAAGTCACCCGCATGAAGTTAATAGAGTAAAAATTACAGATATCTAAATCATCTATAAACTCAGAGTGAATCATTCAACTAAAAACAGAGGTAATCTAGAGACGTTTAAAATGAGAGGTCAGATGAAGTCAGACTTATGGTCCCTTTACACGATCCGGCGGCCTGCAGTCCCAGGACTGTTGATTTGAACTGACAGTCAAGGTCTGTAACGCACCACACACGATACAGTTGAATCGTAAGACCTGATCTGTTCATTGAAAACTGACAGTCCACGGACTGGAGTCCACCCTTAATTTGACTATACACGTGCAGTTCAGAACCTCAGTTTTCCAAGTGAGGAACTACATCATCATCATCATCATCAATGGCTCCACAACTCAAGGTGAGTCTTGGCCGCATTTAATATTCTTCTCCACTCTAGTCGATTTTGTACTGCTAGCTCCCATTGTGTTACTTCCAGTCTCTGCAAATCACTGGTCACTGCGTCTTTCCACCGTTTTCTTGGACGACCAGCCGTTCTTCTATCCTCAGGCCTTTCCCAGAATGCTGTATTGAGAAGTCTTCCTACTTGTGACCTCATGACATGTCCTGCCCATCTTATGCGATTGGACTTGATATGTCGCACTATATTCTCGTTCCCATAGAGTGCCTGTAGTTCTTGGATCTTTCTTATTCTCCATTCTCCCGTTATTTCGTCTCTACAAGGCCCAAAAATAGCCTTCAGGATCTTCTGTTCCAGTACCAGCAATCTATCAGCCTCACGTTTATTCAGGATCCATGTCTCACTCCCATAAGTTATTGCGGGACGAATGATAGTTCTGTAGATTTTTATTTTCGCTTCTCTTGAAATTAATTTTGATTTTAAAAGTGTCGCCAAGGAATAATATGCCCCGTTTCCGACCATAATTCTCGATTCCACGCCTCTTTCATTCTTGTTATCAGCTGTTATGGCTGCTCCCAAATATTTAAATTCTTTTACTACTTCAAAATTGTAGTCATTTATAGTAACATTTTAACCGATACGTGATCTTGGGTTTTTTGTGATTACCATATATTTGGTCTTGTCTTCATTAATCCTGAGGCCTACTTCCTTGGCTCCTTCTTCCAACAGGGTTTGATAGTTTTGATTGTACTTTTCTAACCGCATATTCCAAGGCGAAGTTGAATAATAACGGGGAAAAGGGGTCTCCCTGTCTAAGACCGTTTTCAATTTGGAATTTATCTGAAGTAATATTGTTTTGGGGACTCCCATCTCTAACATAACTCTCCACAGCACTTCCCTGCACACAGAGTCATATGCCTATTTGAAATCGACAAAAACCTGGTTCATATCACGATTGTATTCCCAGTTCTTCTCCAATATTTGTCGCAGTATAAAAATCTGGTCGATAGTGGATCTTCCGGGGCGAAAACCACATTGGTAATCGCCTATGATTTCCTCTGCGTATGGGATTATTCTTCTCATCAATATGATAGCCATCATTTTATAAGCTGTATTTACTAGTGAAATTCCTCTACAGTTTGTACAAATGTGTATAACTCCCTTCTTATGTATGGGTATTATGAAGCCTCCATGCCATTCTGTCGGTATTTCCTCTTTTTGCCAGATTTCACATATTAGGTGGTGCATTTCCATATGTAGTCTTTCTCCCCCTCAACCAAGGAGTTCTGCCTGAATGCCGTCTGGTCCCGGTGCTTCGTGTTTTTTTAGTGTTTTAAGTGCTTTCATTACTTTTTCCAGCGTCGGCAGTGATACCTCTGGGTCCGCTGTTTGGTAGTTGCTGTTTTCATTCATCTCAGTTGGGTTAACGGGGTTTAGTAGTTGTCTCTTTAACGCTAACGAAAATCGACTGCTGCCATGATTGTGTCTTAATTGGAAATGATAAATCGAAAAAGAGATAATGGACTGAACAATGGTTGTTGAGACTTAAAAAACTTATAAACTATCGCATATGAATTTATAAAGAGAACTGAGAATCAGTGCAAACGGTCTACTATTGCATTTTCATCAATAGATTTGTAAAAGTTTACAAGTTTTTCATAGGCGCTATTCTTCGTTCGCCTATTCGAATTTATTTTACATTTTTCAGCTCATTTCGGCTGTAAAAGATCGAAAATTTCAGAAGTTCTGAACTGTCGATGGGATCTGAAGGAATTGCTCTATACACGGCAGTTTTTCAAACGATTTGCCGAAACTGTCGGCCGGGACTTATCGATTATCTGTGCATGTGTAGTGATAACAAAACTGTAGATCTACAATTCTTCAGTCCCGGACTGCAGTTTGCCGGTGAGTGTATATGTACTTTTAGACTTTGAGATAGTTCCATCAATTCATTAATTCAAAATTGAACACAGCGTTCACAGTGAAAGGAGCAATTGAAATTGATTGCGAGAGCCTCTTCATTCCATCAGAAAAACAGAAGGTGGAATGATGAATCATTAGAGTAGGCTGAGTTGTAATAAAAGTAAGAGCAGGCCCTAGAGTAGATACGTGTATCGAAAATTTAGAAGTCTGAGTCTGGTCCTCATTGGGATTATAACAAATGTGAGAATAGCATGATATTTTTAATCTATAACGTTGGTATGTAAAGAGAATGCTAATTAATCAATTGAGACGATATCTACAGTAACAAACAGCTTTTAGTAAGCAGGGTTAGTGTTCATCAGAAAAAATAGAAGTTACAATGTACAATTACGAGGCTAATTATATTAGTTTTACTTTGTATGAATAGAGTCACTAACCCATTGATTCGAGCCTTGAAATCCTACTTGCTGAGTGTTTCAGATGACTCAAATTGAGAATTTCTTAGGTTTAATGGGGAGATCATAACAGTTGGATGGTTTAATCAATATATGAGGCGACCGCTCAAGGTGAAGCAGGGACTGAGACTGTCAATCAGGTTCAATGTTTGAGTTATTTGATCGTTCAAATACTTCAGAAAACTTCACTTGGTTTTATTGAGAAAGAAAACTGATTCCGTGATTCACCTTTACATTTGAGTAGTTCCTTTCATCTAAAACTCGAGAACAATAATTAGCAAGTGTTATGAAAAGTAAGTAGTTGAGAAATGAGATGAATATATCAAGACAATGAGGTGCCCATGAGAATATAATAAATCACTATTTATTACCACAGAGAATGTTTATTCTTAGAGCACATAATGAGTTCCATGTGAGGAGTCTAGAGATATATGAAAATTTTATGAAGACTGCGATCATATACCAAAATATCTGGATATCTTGGAGGAGTCAAATACATTAGTATAATGCAATTGAGACCTTATAAGAATTAAGTGAGAGAGGATTACCAATATTTTTAGAAATTTTCATGATCTGAAATCTGGAAAAATTTTCAAACTTAATAAAAAGTAGGAAAATTATATGAAAATTGCAACAATGAAAGATTTTGAGAATTCTCTCACCTGTTTGATAAGTTAACTCCAAGAAAATGAAGGAGATGATCAGTTATTGATCGAGGTGACTTTTTGAAAATTCTTATTCACAAGAGTAGCACAAGAGGAGGTCTTTTCACAGGCGAAGCTGGATATCAATTTTTCAATAAATACACTTCGAAAATTCTTTCAGACATAATTTCAATTTGCTTAAAGTACGTCATACATAAAATACAATACACAAATTCCATGAGATTGAAGTTGATAAACATCCCCACGTTGGACCAGTTTGATTAAATTCTTCTATTTCTTCATATATTATTCAAAAAATCTTTGGAATCTCGATTGGAATTGATATAATTACAGAGGGGCTGAAAAAGTTAGCTTCATGGATTATCATTTTCTGAAGCAGCTACGCTTGATATAAATATACAAACGTTTCTTCTTCATTTTTTGGAGTATGGAAACAGAGGACCATTTTAAAAATCCCTATGAAATTTCAGAAATTTTCACCATTTTGCGATTCGTTTTATTAAAATATAATTTTTGAGTTTGAGGCAGTTGATGGATATTAATTTGAACTTGAACAAGTGCACAAAAGCACATGATCACAAATCAGTGCTCTTCTTACTTTCCCATGAAATAAACGAGCAGAAACAGACGATTTCCGTATAGGACAACGTGAAATTCTTGGGCAGTTCATGAGAAACTAGCATAAAATGGAAGAGATGATATCGATCGTATTTAATGAGCCGTTAAATGGGAGTCAATTCCTCATTCCTTCCTCTATCGACCTTGGCATTTCTCATAACCTTTTTACTTTTATTCTCCAATTCCGAATACTAAGGCCATTATGCGATAAGATTAGGGAGTTGCGCTGGGTGCAACGTGCGAATCCAGACAATGCTTCGACTTCCGGAAATGAATTGCTCAAAAGTTGCCATTAAGCATTGAATCCGGGACTATAGAATATATCCGGTTGGTGGATATCCGTAGCAGTTCAGTTTTGAAAACATATGGCTTATGTCATATGCTGTGTTCTATTGCTACTATATGTGGAAATGTATCTGGAATATCTGTATATATTATGTTGTTGAATGATACTCGTACTTCAATCCTACCTTCTTTTTGAAACGTATACCAACCTATCATCTTTAATACTAGTGGGATTTTTTCGAACGGTTTAGAACCAGAATATTATGAAAAGGATTTCATAGAAGATTCGAATATAAATCGCCTTCGGCAAACTGAAAATGAAATAAATCCTATTTCAGCTATTTCGTGTATTGAAAAAAAGATTTCCACAGAAAACTCCTGGACAGAATATTTTCAAATATTTTTTGAAAATGATCTCTCACCAAATTTTGCAACATCAAGTTATAGTAATGGACAATGGATCCCATGATGCTGAATTTGGATATACTCAAGCGTCATAGACAAACAACAACAGCTGAAGGCGCTCGAAAATGTAAAAAAACTGTTACTTGGACATACTTGAGCGCCTCAGACTAAGACAGCATACATGACCTACTTACTTCTGATGATGAATATAGCTTAATATGACCTTCTAACTAGTGGGTTTGGGCGTATAGTCCGTTTCAAAATGATTGTCATCAGAGCAAGAAATGGAATTCCAGCCAGGGCTTTATTTCTGTTAACAAAAAGTTACTTGAAATTTCTGTGTGTTCATCATAGATTGAAATATATCAACCTATATATAACCTATAAAATGATTGATTATACTTTTCAAGGCAAATAAATTTGAAGAATTTTTTATGAAATAACATTATTTTCATCATTATTGTATTGAAAATTTCCAAACTTAGCTTCAATAGGAAAAGAGAAACAAGCTGAGACGATGACTAAAATATACACACCCACGCTGTAGATCAAGCAAGGGAATTGGAAATTCAGGATTGATGATTAAAATAGTGTGGAGTGCTTCAACATAAAAACTTGCAGGCTTCCGAGGAACTCTAATGTAGAGATTATTTAATAATTAAGACTTCATCGAAGATAACTATAAGTTCGTTCTCTATGAAGACGCTCCAGCAACCTTGATGACTATCGAAAATTCAGCCCTGTGTTATTTTTCTCAAGTATTGAGGAACAAGAGCTGACATAACTTTACAATTTCAAGGCCAAGTTGATAAAACAAATGATATAAAATGAATCACTTATTATTTGTATTTATCAATACTGTCCATTTCATGATTTATAAATAATATACCAAATGTTGATTCTGTTTGAAATTCAGTTACTTTTCAGGCAGTTTAAAAAAGAAGTATTATTTTTGATTAAAAAAAAATAACGTCGTATAATGTCTATTTGAAGGTATAATCATGTGTATTGTGTAATAAGTATCCATCCACTGCTAACTCCTGACTGTGATGACTTGTTTTGCCTTCTTTCTTCTCCAAAATTCATCTGACAGTTCTAGGTGAAAACTGAAATTTTGACTCACTTATTCATCAAAACACACCTCGAAAAAGTAAATGAACCAGCAAACCGCTATTAAATACTGACAGAAATACCTGCTGAAATGTTGAAAAACTTGAAGTACCGACGATAAATTTCTACACGTTCCCTTGTATATGTAATAAGGCGAAGCAAGAGGTATCTTGATGAATTCCAGCCATTTTCAATTCGGTAATACTTGATGAATATATAAATCCAAAACTTATTTGTCAATTTAATCAAGAACATTAGCATACAGAAATAAATTCGGCAGGTTAATTCAACTCTGAAATATCAAAATTTAGTGTGTTAAGTCACAATATCAATATTAGACAAAACAGAGATTTTTCAGTTCGATTATTGTTTCAAAGAATGTTTACTGCCATTATTTGGTGACTTGATATACCCAGAGAGTCAAAAATGTGTTTCACTAGCTAGAATTTACTGATGTGAATCCAATATTGTAGATAATTCGTATCTGAAAAAATGTGACTTAACACACTTTACATCTGAGGTGCTGTTATTTTTTTCGTACTTCTCGAATTGACATTGCGAGAATCTTCCGCGCTTATTAGCCGTGGTGTATTAGGAATAATTTCACCTAACGTTTCGCCTACAATTTCGGTAGGCATCTTCAGAGGATTCTTGGTCCGAGCTTCGTTACGCGTGCGAGGCGATTATACACCTGTTCGTTGTTTGGTGCCAGTCAAACAGAGTTATAGTGAACGTTAATAAAACAGTATGCATTTACTTCGGTTTCAGGAGTGATCCTGTTGACACTTTGGAGATAAATCACTCGAACTTCCTGATAAAATCAGCTATAAGCAGTAAATTCTTGGGAATATATGTTGATAGGAACCTTAGCTGGTCCACGCATATTGATATGCTTTGCAAAAAACTCAATAGCTCATTTTTTGCCATAAGTAGAGTGAGGGATATGCTGCCACTCAGTTCATTGCTTCAGGTCTATTATAGCATTGTGTATAGTAGACTTTCCTACAACATTCTGCTCTGGGGTAATTGTACGGACTTCAATAGAGCTTTCATTGCTCAGAAGCGCGTCATCCGTCGAATTTTCAACCTGAGTTCCCGAACATCCTGTAGACCAACTTTTGTTGAAAATAATATTCTCTCTCTCCCATGTATCTACATATTTGAGTGTCTGCTGTATGCCAAAGAAAATGAAAAGAAATGGACCAGTTTGTCTGACAACCATGAATAGGGAACTAGGAATCAAAATATTTTACTTGTGCCTAAACACAGAACTCATAAGTTTGAAAAATCTCCTATGTACCAGTCGATAAAAATGTACAACAACCTTCCCAAGTTTTTGAAATCTCTTAACTTCTTAGTATTTAAGAACAAAATGAAATCTATATTGATGTCAAAATGTTATTATTCCGTAACGAAATTTCACCAAGATTGTCCGCAAATTGTTGATGTAAAATGAAATGTATGTATGTATATTTGACTTGTCCCATACACTGAAGTGTCTTGAGGGATCAATAAAAGTTATTATTATTATTATTATTATTATTATTAACTCGACCGCTGAATTTCCGAAAGTGTTACTGGATTCGATCCGTTGTTCCCACTTATACCTTGATTATTGGCAGGAGAAGGTAGTGAGTTAACGCGTGATTGGTGATTGGTCCATCGATCTCACTGCGTATTGGCTTGATTTCGGTCTTTTCCAACACCGGCAACCATGCGCTATGTACCAAAGGAGTTTCTTTCCTACTGTTTATGTTGTTCTTATATTTATGTATCTCAATGGCTTTCACGTTCATCCCAAGATAGGAACTTTTGATGTTCGAAATAGCCTCTGTCATTAAGAAAACAATATTGTGTCCATCTGTTAGAGCATGTTCCGCTTGTCTCATTGCATCATTCATGCTCCTTAATTCTCGTATTGTTTTTCTGTTTCGTTGTACCAATTTAGATTTTGTCGCAGTCACAAGGTATTCTGTAAATGATCTGATGATTGAACTGCTCGTCTAGATATCTGTCAGTGTGAGTTGATTTTCTATAAACCCTGTGTCCTAGCTTCCCATTAATCTTTCTAGTAACCAAGACGTCAGGAAAGGGTAGTGGATGGTGCTCTACCTTTTTTTAGCACTGAACTTCTATGTCATCGACTCAAAGTCGACATGAAAATGCCGGAGCAAACTCAATGAGATAGGCAAGAAAAATGAGGTCTCTTCAATCTGGGTTCCTGGTCATTCGGCAATCACAGGTAACGAAGAGGCCGATAAATTTGCCAGAGATGGTGCTCGGAAACTACTCACTGGCCCAGAACCTGTGATATAGAAGAATGTACATAAAAAAATGAGTATCTGGAGAAGGAAAAAACTGAAAGAGAAACACTCTGGCATAATCTCCAAAAAGTTCCGTCCGAATTTTGAAACTAGTTCTAGTTTGGAGAAATGAAGTTATGGGCCAATCTTGATCCCAATTTTTCGACCAATATTCGGAACATCCTGTGACGGGTTATTCAAAATTCTGTAAATGTACAATATTTCCACTGTCCGAATACTCTCATCTCCCTATTTTTCTCAGTTTTTCTTAGATATTTCGGACAGTTTCTTGATTCATGCAAAAATTTCATCACGAATGTATCAAGAATTGCATACACTATCAAATTCAAAAATAAAAAAGCAGAAATGAACATTTTTGAAAATTTTTGTTTCCACTCTCTGTATAACTGAAAGTGGTCAGGCTCCAAGAATATTTTAGATCGGTTGATAATTCCAAGCAATAGTTTAATCCCAATTTTCAGATTTCAAATAGGTCCCGTTCTCTAGAATATGTATGTATATCTGAAGGAGTAATTTTTCTGTAACTCGTGGTATGGAACCGAAAATATTGAGTAATGTCAGCTTAATGATACTTTTTTCACGAAGATTTCGTCTCTGAAAAATATGGTATACTGACAGGAACAACTGAGGCTAATTCATTTATATAGCATATAAAAATTTTAATGGGACATATTTATTATCGTTTCGTTTCATGATCAAGAATAATGGAGTTGAGAGTCATGTAAAAGCTCATGCCACACTGGTCTCATTTGCCCCTTGAATGCACTCAACATAATAATATCAATGGAAAATCGAATTCCCGACAGTCACTTTGTCCGAAGTTTTTCCATTCCAGACAAGCTTCGATCCGTACGGTTCGGTAGATGTTTCATAAATTTCATAGGTTCAAAACGTTGTATTGAAAGTAATTAGTTTCAAATTATAATTGCGCTCAATCTGTTCGAACTTTAACATCTAGATTCAATCACCCATTCACGCGAACTCATAACTTGTAATCATTGAGTATAGAAATCCAGAACGATGCAGTCAGGCTATTATGAGACACCCTCACTTCTATTTCCATTGTTTATCCAAACATTCCTGCCATACGGCTTTCAAATTGTGCTCGTTTGAGTGGGAATCCGTATTTTATGCATTGTCCATTTCAGAATATAACTCGCGAATGAACACGGCTCGTTGTACTGATATTTCACATGAAAATATTATGTTTCACTTGAAGAGCATTCCCTACGGCTACGGAATAGGCGAAACAGAATGAGAATGGCCATCAGTTCATTCAATTGATTTCTGATAAAAGCTCCATTGAAACTATGCAGAGAGGGGTTCTTTCATTTTGTTCATTTTTTCCTGAATAATAATCAAATAAAATGTGATTATTGCGAGATCAATTTCAAGTCAAACTAATTCCCAATTCATGTTCAAAATCAACAATGTGCGAAGTATAGAAATATACCTTTATCTACCTAGGTTCAAGCTGCGATGGCGATATGATTGATCACAACAATTGTATGAAGAACATTATCATTATATAATTATCACAACGGGAAATTGCACAATAGAAACTGTGGTTGAGGTTTTTACAGGGAAGTTTCATTTGGTGTAAATACACATAAGGCATTTTAAGAGCACTTCTTTTAATCCCCTCATTCAAAATGAGGGGGCCTTTTTCCTGAGAATTCTAGAATATTTTTTTCAACATTCATAACAAGCTGTCCTCCGTATATATCAATTTTCAGACCACTATCATGAAAATTGGCGGAAGTCATACAAACTCTTTCATCCATTGGTTCATAGGGTTTGACAATTTTTCCGTTGGTTGTTTACTGAAACTAGCCCACATACCAGATTTCAACTTGATGGGACATCCGAAAGTACCCTGAAAGTTTTAATGATAATCAGTGAGTGAGTGACGAAATCAGGGGTTTCTCGATATCTATAAAGTCTGAAGTGTACGAGCTATGCACTTGAACTTTTGCACGTTTGATAAGTTTACTACTGGAATTTTTTCATCTACCATATTCCAAACTCTAGTTATGACAATATATGCACAACACAATAAACACAAAAGAATTTTTAAGGGTTCGATTATATTACACTTCGAAAAAAATTTACACAAATATGTAAAAAACAAATTAATTATATTATACAATATGTAGAGTTATTTCAAAATTTTATCAATGAAAATGATGAATAATTATAATTATGCTATAAATTCAAGGTCACACCAAACTGTTTAATCCGAACGGCTGTGTTTCCTCAGCAAGTCGTCACAGTATCTAGTTTTCGTACTACAGGGTGATTTTAAAATTACGCCAGTCATTATCATTGGCTTGAACTTATGCAGTTATTGCAACTTAAACATTGTGAAGGCAGTTTTTGTTGTAGTTTATACAGGAGCTGTCGAAATTTTTGTGTAGCTTCAAATTTCAGAGCCGTCAAATTAAAACCATAGTTTGCTATGATAGTCTTCAATAGACTTGTCTCAGACGATTTTAAAAAGAATAATTATGATATACTTTCGATTTCATCATATTCAGGGTGTCAACAAAGGTTCTGGGGTATTTGTCTATGAATCAATAGGGTGATAGCGGCCATATGTAATACTAAATCGTGGAAATCTTACCACTGCTCAAGAAATCAAGTGACATTGAACTATGACCGAAAAGGTCTCAACCACTGTCTCGACAAGATTTTTATTTCAACATTGTAGCATAAGAATTCAATAAGTTTCAAAGATTAAAGAAATGAAATTCAAGATGCTTATCATATTTCCTATTACGCTGAAGCAAAATTGCGATACGAGAAACTGACAACGATGCAATTTTTCTTTTGAACTGCTAGAATCTACATCAACGTAGAACTTCGAAATGATTCAAGTTATTATGAGAAAACCGCAAAAGCGAATGCGGATTTTGTCAGGAAAACATTAAAGCACGAAATAATTTAAGTTCCTAGATGCATATAAAATGTATGTCGCAAGAGAATACGAAGTTTTCGAGCTTATTATTCAAACTGCACATACCCGAATTCAGCGGATATATTTAAAGCGGAACTTACACTTGCTCAGAAAATGGAATAGTCATGATTAATTCAAGTTATTTGGAGCTTTCTCATTATGAACTGTAATCCTACCTGTAGTAAATATTTCATGGTTTCTCATGGTTCAAAAGAGTAGGTCATTCTCACTCCAATAAAGTCGTCAAAATGGAATGCGCGTAGAGGGACTCTCCCTGATATTAATGATGTAAGGATTATTCAAATTCGATAATATTCCAAAGATATACTATGTTGGATCAGAACTGTCTGCTTGAATAATCCTTATTCTCAATTTATACGTCATTTGGTTATTATCAAATTATTTTCATTAGAATTACAGGACATGAGCATTTGTTTTCTGAACTTACGTTTGCTTGTAATACACTTCCAACAGATCTGCATTCGCTTTTGCAATCTTCCCATAATAACTTGAATCATTTCAGAGTTCTACGTTGATGTAGATTTTAAGAGTTCCGAAGGAAAATTGTATGGTTGTCAGTTTTCCGTATCGCAATTTAGCTTCATCGTAATGGAAAATACAATAAACATCTTGATGTAAATTTCTCTGATCTTTGAAACTCATTGAATTTTTCCAATGGTGGCAAGTATATTTCGACTTGTGCTGACAGTTGTGCTCCCTTCCAGAAGTGCATGTGTTAGTTCGTCTACACGCAATATTTCTCTTGGAGATCTTTTGAAGTTTTTGCTATTTTCATTGAATTGTTTGATGAACAAGTCAAAAGAAAGTAAACGTCATTCAGCTGTAACAGACCTTGAAATATGAACAATGCACCTCCAGAATGACAATTTTTTTAATTTTATATTCACGATTTCACACATCTATACAGTATGGTCAAAATTGATGGCCCATTTTGGACCCACTTTCAAAAAACTCATAAGCATACGGTCTCCTTTCTCCTTTAGTTTTTGAGGAATCATCAACTGTATTTTACTGTCTTTTTTTGTTTTCGCAGAGTTATACGCCAACATTGAAACGGGGCGATTTGAACTTAGTAATTATCTCTATGTCTTCTCATGCTACAATGTTAAAATTGACCTTTGCAGTCATCGTTCAATGATATTTGTTTTGTAGAGAATTTGTGACGTCATTATTCATTTATTCTCGACGTTTCGCCTGTCCGAGTAACTGACATGTTCAGTTATTCCTGAGGATTCTAGATCATAGAGAAAATGAGTAGGAGGTAGTAAGATTTCGGTGATTTATTATTTCATCTTCTCAATCTAAAGATATAATCGTCATGTGCTCTTTTTTCGAGAAACATGAAGTTAACCTCTACCGTACAAAGTATGGTTGCATCAGCGCTTCATGAGAATCCAGCTAGTTTCTGAAAAATTTCATTTCGAGTTTTAGCTTCAAACGCAGATCATCTGAATGGGCGTTGAAATTCAGAGAGTATTCAAGTTTGATACCCAGGTATCTGCAATTTAAATAATGTTTCCCTATTTCAGTATCGTAATGAGTTCATTACAGTACTGAAAGTTGTGCTGTGATGAAGCTCATCACAGCATTGTTTTCAGTTATCTTTTTTGTTCTGTAGTTATCAGTACTGACCCCCGATCGAATCAAGTTTAGAATAAAATTGATTCAAATATTGTAATCTGTCAAATTTCGTGACTCACACAAACTGCCAATATGAAATAAAAAAGTCACAAACCTAAATTTTCATTCGAATTTCGACTGTATTTCACAAAATTTGACTGAAGTAAGAAAATATCGTTTGATACTCGTTACTGTAGGCAGGTCCAACACTCATGGTTTCGCATTCGTGTTCGAATGGGAGCCCATTCTACAACAAGGGAGAAAAACCGAGATTATGGTTTCATAATAAAATGTTATGGTCATAATGCAAAATGAACAACAAATGATTTTGATGTTTTATTTGTATCAAATTCAATGAAAACTTTCGGATGTACCCAGCCCAATATTGAACAAAGTTGGCAAATTTTCAAAGCAGTCGAATGATTTTCAAATAGGTAAAAAAATTTAAAAGCAGTTGCTAAAATTTCAGATCAGTTGAAAAAAATTCTAAAAAGCTGTTTTTTCAGATAAGCATCATTCTTCGTAGGTACATTGTATTATAATTTTCTGAATAACCAAAAAAGATTGGAAGTGGAGTTTGAGTAACGTGGTGCTTGATGAAAAAATTTAAAAAAAAATATATGAACAGAAAATGCACGGAGGACTACTACAAATGTGAGAGAAAATTTGTGGTAGTGACCACAAAACATCAGAAATCACAATAAAAATTATTCATAATTAGTAAATTTGGTTCAGAGTTGTTTCTTCAATATTACTCATTTAGATCAAAACCATTTCCCGGTTTCCTGTTTTATTTCATAGCAAGTTTAATTCCATAGTTGAGTTGCTCTGCTTTTTTTTATGGAATCTGTAAACAAAAAAGAGTATTTTTCTGAGAATGTTGTTCCTATTATGTGTGAAATGGACCCATGTTAATGAAGAGCAGTTTCAATAATATGAATCTCATCAAAGTGCTAAGTAATTGACTTTCATTTTTGATCAACTCAATATTCATTCATATATATTTTTTCATGTTAAGACGCTTCAAATTCTGAGATACACCAAATAAAGAATGAAACGAATATTCTTAAAGTTCCGAAGAAACTTCGAGCTTGCTCCCACAAAAAAAATTGGTTCCATGAAATGAAGAAACTCACATTATTGAATATTGATGATTCGAAAATCAACGTTAATTTCTCATCTCTTTGATTCCCTATATTTACTCCTCTTACAGAATGAAATTAAAGGATTTTTCAGAAAAAATATTTCTTGTGATGAAAACGAGCAGTGCCTTTGCTTCCATTTTCCATGACAAAAAGGATACAGAACTGACGAAACAACTCAATTGAATGTTCGGTAGATGGAAAGAAAAGTTAATTACTCATCCCTCTGTTGAAATTCATCATTTTGAATTAGAAAAAAAATAATATACCATAATATGTTTCCTGCTTTCCTGTTAATTTAATGTCTAGTTGGTAAATTTTCGAAAAATTTAAACACCCTCACCCTCCTGCAAAATTTGGCTGCAGGAACTGCATTTTTATTTTCAGCCTCTATCATGGTGCTCGTTGAAATTTACATTCATAAACAAAACATAAACTCCGATTTTTATCATATTCTTTCTTTTAACACTCATTTTGAAGTTTTCAACTCTCACCAACAACTGTAGATAATTTAAACACGTGAACAATCACTATTGAATCAGTACAATCTCGAAAGCAGTAACACTAACAAGCTAGTTGAAATTTTTGCCGCCAGGTGGCTTCGAGATGAAGTTGAATCGTCTTTGTAAATCTGATAACTTGGCATTTTATGCAATGATGATAATTATTATTGGCATCTGAGAAATTTGTTGAAATAAAACCAAATAATTGAACAATTTATTGTATAGTTTCGATTCGAAGCAGTTTTCAGTTTCTATATCGAGTATTCGAATATTTTCATGGATTTCAATAAAAACTATTTCATAACTTCACCTCAAAGAAAGTGAGAATGTGACTACTTACATACTCTCAAAAGAATTCTGAAGAATAGGAATACGTTCTTTGAGGTGAAGTTATCAAATTAGTTCGACTTTTATTCCAGGGGAATATACTCGATCTCAAAACTAAAAACTGCTTCAAATCGGAACAAACTCGGATTCGCTTCAAACTGTGAAGTCAACGAATATCAGATATCCTAACGATGACCTTGTGCAATCCTTGGCTCCTTTATTTCCAGATAATAATGCAAAAGTTCGGGTAATAAATAACGGCTTTGTACGAAAACCGACTGGAGTGCTATTTCCGAGAAAAGTGTAACAGTTCGGGCAACTTTGTCGTTGTGTCGGCGGGAGAAATCTTTTATTATACAAAATAACCGAACGTGCTAATGGAATACGTGTATATCTTCTCAAAAGCAACCGTGAAACGTTTTGTCGATATTCGGGAACCCGGTTCCTTTCGATGGATTAAAAGTTTTAGGACGTTTCGCATAAAATCTGGAAATGTACATACCAATTCAATCCAGATAACCGGAGAACGTGACTGATATTTTTTCACTGCAAAGCCGCAGCCACTCTAGGGAAATTTGAATGAGGGCACGATAAAAACGTTAGCTTTCGGACGAAATTGCTAAAAAGTATATAGTGGGACAGAGAAACTTGCTTATTTTGTGAGTACTTGGTTTGACTAATCTTTGATCGGTTATGAAAATGAGATTTAGTATATGAATGATGAAACAATAATAAAAAGAATTATTATTTGTTAGTCAAATAGAAATTGCTTGTGTGTGTAATAGGTTTATACCTATTTACCTATTTACATTTTGAAGGTATTTTAAGGATACATTAGGGTCTGCTGGAGTAAACACTTCTTTCCACACTATATTTCTTCGGATATGAAGAGAAAGTAAGGCATAATATGCCCTGAATTAAAAACGAACTGGACTTTGAGTCAACTCCAATTGATTCAGAAGCTTCTTCTTTCAAATGCGAGTCCAAACGAAAATTGGTGATGCTGCATAGAACATTCCTAATATTCTGTTGAACGAGTCAAGGATTATACTTGGCTTATAAAATATACTTTCTGGCAGGGCTGTTCCTACCAGGGGTGTAGCGCCAGACATTTTGATGCCCTCGAAAAACAAAATTTCGCCGCCCCTTTTTTCATTATTGCTTATTCCATCTCTCGTATGTAGGAAAAATTCAAAACATCCTGATCACATGTAAACTTTTTTACCGTTCTCGTTTTTCGATTTGATATTTGACCTAATAACATTTATCCCCGTTGCGGTGCCGTATTCTTGACTTGAACATTCAAAGAATCTAATGTAAGATTTTAATATAACAATTGAATCGTATGGGCATATCAGATTTCGGATCCATAGGGTCCTTATATGAGAAATGAGGACCAAATTCAAAATTTCATATGCAAACTCGTTATTTTTAAATGGTCGAATTTTTTAATGGAATTGGTTGACACAACAAATTTTCTCGAAAACAACTAAAGAAGATAGAAGAATATAGTTGATGATTACTCGAAAACTAATGAAGAAAGGAAACCACATTTTATTATGAGTTTCTTGAAAAATAGGTCCAAAATGTGGCATGAATTTTGATCATACTGTATAGGATTTGAAATTTAAAAAATTGTCATTCTGGAAGAGTATTGTTCCTATTTCAAGGTCCGCCATAGTGGAGTAACATTTATGCTTTTTTTGTCTTGTTCAGCAATAAATGCTTCTTCCGTTAATCGCTAATTATTGCGTGTAGAGCAACTAACGCATGCACTCCTAGAATGGAGCATAATTGTCAGCACAAGTCGAAATATACTTGCTGCCCCATACAGCAGTTTTTGCTGAAGAATCCGCAGCGTTAATTCAGACCAGGATGCGAAAATTCATATTCTCATACTGAAGTCCTCGGTAATTTTTCTCAATAAATCGATTGGGACATCAGATTTTCGGCTCTATGAGATTTATGAGAGATATGAGGGCCATCTTCGAATTTAAAAAAAAAACGCTGCAGGTAGGGCTCAAAGTTGATTCAACCAATTAGGATATAGAATTGGACAGGAATTTGAAGAAAAAGAAGAACAAGAAGGATGTAAAATCTCCTGCCGAATCCAAATCTGAAATTTAATAGGAATATTTGCGTTGGATATTTCAATGTTGGACCTCTCATCTCGTATATGACCTTCTAAACCCAAAATCTGATGGGTTCGTCCGATTCATCAAGAAAAATCAGTAAGAATGTTGCATAGGGTCCAAATATGGACTAAAAAAATTTTTGGTTGAACCAATTCGGATGAAAAAATTTTTTCTTATTCCCAATCCGCAATGAAATGATGGGTTCGCATCCGAAATTTCAAAGTTTGTCCTGATATCTCACATAAGGGCTACTCGAGTCAGAATTTCGATTTTCCACCTGTACCTGAAATGAATTCACCATTTCCAGAACACTGAACCACCCGGTATATCCTCCTGTTATGACTATTATCGAATTTCATTAATCATTTTTCAACTCATTTGAAGGCTCGTTTTCGAATTGTTTAAACGACGGCGCTTCGTCATCAACATGCGTACTGGAGACGTTCAAAAAAAAAAAAAAACAGAAAGAATCACCTACTTTTGTAGCAATATATGGATCTTCGTTTGAATGTAGAATCTATCGGTTCAAATTGAAAAGTTTTGGAACTATAGACTTCACCTTAAATTTAGGTAATTCAGTTTAATAAAGTGACGACACTGACGAGTTCATAGTGTAGATATTTTTTTCAAGTTTTTTAAACACCTCCTAGAAAAAAAAATTTTCATGATTGGCATACTGGTGAAATGAAAATCATATCAGAATTTCAAAAAGCTATACGTTCTCCTTCTGCCGGTGTTACTCTATAGGTTTAATTAAATTTTTATTCAGTTGTTTGACTGCAAACGTGGTCGAGATTAAAAAGCAACGTCAAGAGTCGTCTTTAGGATTTCACCCTCAATAACAGGTGACTATTCGATTTCAAAGAATAAAGATTTCGGAATTAAAAATCGGGCGACTTACACCCTAGGAATGGTCCTGCTTTTTGACCGAGTTGTTCACCAGAAACAATTTTTCCCTTTATAACGCGATTGCACGCTTGATGAATTGAGCTTTAATTTTTCTTCAATTCCAGTTCATGAGTTGACAAGTCTGAAATGTTGCATCTTCAGCTTCCATTGAGCCAAGGCAAAAGTAAATTTTGTACTCTCCTCCAAGTTTAGAAACTACATTATCATTGATTTTTCTAACGTCCCTATTAAGGAACGCGTTTATTATCCTTTCACCCCTATTATTACCTAATTAACTGCTCCACATGGGTATGAGATATTGACTTAAATTGAAAAAAACTACAATTTTAAAAATATTATGTGATGAAAATTCATAATAATATGATTTCAAGTTGCAGGAAATGAAATTAATTTTAGCCTATGGGTCTGCAGCGTATACAGGATGGTTAAGAAAAATCGATTATAATAACGAAATTTCATTCCCAGAAAATTTAAGCATTTCAAGACTATCATAGCAATATATGGTCACCCCGGGCATCAATAACAGCACTACATCTTCTTTGAATAATACTTACGAGGTTTTTGAACATTATTTCTTAAGAAATTTGGTTCCATCAACTGGGAAGAAGCTCTCTCGAATAATTTAAGAATTTTGGTGTAAATGATTATCTTATCTTCTTCGGGGCATATCCCATGCATATTGTATGCAATTCAAATCTGGTGAGTGCGGAGGTATTGGTGAATGTGGAAAAAAGCAAGCTCCTCGCGCGCATTCTCAACTCTGACTGTACGGGTGAAGTCCAGCGTTATCGTCTAGAAAATTAAAAGTTTTTCCAAATGTGGCGAAACATTATCAATGACATGCTTCCTATAATGTGAGGCGATCATATCCCCAGGACAAATGTCTATACGACCGTTGAAACATATCCCGGTCGAAACTATAACACTACCCCTTCAGAATGGATGGACTTCTTGTACCCTTATTCTTCGACAATCTGAAAATCATCCATATCTGGATTCATCAGTGAAAAGGACACTATACCATTGATTGTTCCAATTGATGTGTTGCCTTGCCCATTGCGTATTTGACGCTTATGGTCACTTGTTGATAAAACTCCTCTTAATGGACGTCTACCTAGATTCAGCTTTCTCAATCCTCGTCTGATGGTTTCGATACAAACTTGGACCCCATCTGCATTTTGAGGATTATTCAATGGCATTCTACACGTAAATGTAGGATTTCTTTTCGCTGGAACGGTGATGAAACGATCCTGAAAAGGTGTTGTATTTGGTGGTCTCTTTGAACCAATTCCAAAGTCAAGAATTCACACTTTGGCTGACTCGGAGCTTTTCTGCAACAACAATCCGAGCTAGGCCATCCTGTAGCATTCCGCTAGCCCTAAAAGTCTTAGCGTTTGTTTATTTACGTCTTGGCATTTTCCGAACACTCTTTTCAAATCGAAGCTACTGATAAACTGTAAGGAACCAAACTTCATGAAAAAGGCGACCAGATTGACAAAATGTCTCATACTGATTTTTATTGAATCGATTCAAGTAGTTATTGAGCTTCAAATGATTTCATAGCGATATCCCTAACTCTTGTGGAGCAGATTACTTCTATAAAAAAATTGTTGTTTCGTATATTATTCTGCAGAATCTCAATTTCTTTCATATCGTTTACCGTTTAGTGAATAATATCCGAACTGGCTTGATCTACAAGGTGTTCGAGGAATAACTGTACATACTCTAACTAGAAATACAGTTGGACTAGGTGATTACTGACTGACTATGAAAAAAATGATTTCTGGGTTTCCTTAGAAAGCTACAGGTTGATATTCCAACTTCATGGAAATACTGAGACCATCATAAGAAATTATTGACGAATATCATTTAAACTTGGTGGGTAATTGGCACATGCTAAGGTCGAGTCAGAAAGATATGAATTATTTCATTTTTTCGGGGCCGGACTCATTAATCTTCTTTCAAAGTGTTCAGGGTAGAAAAAAATTTGTATCTCGAATTACAAATGATTAATTCAGAAAGAAGCTGAAATATCCTCCAATTTGTAATATCAGGTGAAATTGTCACATCTACAATTTTTTTAATTTTTGAATTAAAATAAATTTCGGAAATTTGAATTTAATTACCTGACCAGGACTTCTTGTAGAGGTCGAAAATATATTATAACGCTGCCTCAGCAACTCATTCGTTCCTATTTTTATTATATACTCTTTAGTGTATTTGAGTTTTTTTCATTTGGTATTATTTCGTTATGAAATGTGCTTATTAAAGCTCTGAAATTTAGAATACATGCGATTTTCAGTTTTCTTCATGATGAAAAGTTCAATTTTTCTAACTTTATCCAAATTCAAAAATAATTATTGATGTGACAACTTCCAGCGATATCACAAATTAAAGCATAATTCAGCTCCTTTCAAAAAAGCGAATCAAATATTCGTAATTTGAAATAAAAAGTGTTTTGCTCACCCTGAACTTTTCAGATGCAGATTGATGAGTCCGGCCCGAGAAATAAACAGAATATTAAACACAAAACAACTTTGAGATAGTGGAGGGTAGGTACATTTTCGATTATGAGGACAAGAAGATTAGAACCGTATTTTCGTACTTCATGTTCAACACACAAATTCTCAATATTTTCGTCATGAACGTCTGGCTCTCTCTACATGTAAGTAGTGATGTACTTTTTCGAAAAACTCAGGACTATGATTTTTTTCTTGCGCTGCGAATAAAAAGCTCTAAAAGGAAATTCTAATTTTCATCAACTAACATCCCCCTAAACTACCTCGAACGAACAAATTAAATCACCTTAGGATTTCGAATCAGAAAAAAAATCCCAGAAGCCAAGAATTATTTTGAAGTACAATTTCTCCGTAACTGTGAGGCTTTGGGCGACAAAATGAAATTCATTTGAAATGACTTGAAGTATAACCTTCCTCAAATATGTTTATCTTTAGACATTCATTTTCATGGAAATATCGGTATTGAATCCTGAAACAGTAATTTCACTGATGAAAGCCCCGAAATTTCCATTTTATCAAAATTGTAATGCTCACTCCCCAGGAAAAAATTATAGGAGAATAATCTGCGGCTTATAGAAAACAGCTCACGTATCTCTTTTTCCATTTTCATATTCCAACGATGAGCGCAACTTCGAGTTCCGAAGGAATGATTGTTCCATAATCTGATCAGCGAAGTTCGTAATCAGGAATTACGAGAGCGAAAATGGTTGGAAATTTTTCATTTCCACGTCAATTCTTGAGAGATGATTGGATAGCCGGCAAGGACAATGTGTCAACACTCTCGTTCTGAGCTTCCGTTCGTCATTTGTTTCCTTACTCCGAATATGCCGCAATCAACGTTCTAATTAGCGATTCTCGTTTATTAGCACATAGGGGAAATACACGGAAATTACGAGTCCCATAATGAAATTCGCTCGGGACTCGCGTGGCACGAAAACATAATATTAGAGCCTGTTCTTCGGGGTGGATGTCGCATCATAACAATCAGAACAAATTTTTTGAAAAACACTGATTGTGATAATGAAGGGCACCGGTTGTGGTCATCGTTCCAGTTGTGGCCACTCGAGATCATTTTCTTGAATAAAACGTAGTACATTCGAATTAGCCATTGAAATTTCCCTTCTTTGCCATCCTCCATTATTCCTGCACCAATTGGCAAGGTCATTTCTTAAAAGAGATAACGAAATTCGTTGCTTTTTCATTTAGTTCTTGACATGACGTGGTAGTAGGCGAAAGCTTAGAAGTGCGATTAAGAAACACAGGTGTGTTTCCAATGTTTTTTTTTATTTGAACATATGCGTTACAAATAGTATATGTTTTATATCATTCTCATATCATGTTCTTCTATATTTTTCATAAAAAGTTGAAAATTTCTGATTCTAACTAAATAATATAGTGCTAGCCACAACTGGATCACAAAAAAGTACGATTCGCTACTTGTGGCCACTTAGTGGCCAGAAACGGAGCGTACAAACCCAGTTGTGGCCACTAGATAGTAAAGGATAGGATGAGACTGAAAACTAGAAAAATTTGAGAAAGACTAGAAGGAAGATATATTGTAATATCATTGTAAGGATGGGGCTATGAATATAACGAGCTGGAGTCGAGCAAGTCTGCTAACATTTTTCCGAAATTAATCTTTATGATAAAATACTTTGTACCCTACAAAAAAAAATATCAATGATCACCAATCCTAATTTGAATGTGCTTAATCTTAATTTGAAGTTGAAAGGGTATAGTTCTGTGCAATCTCCAGAAGTGGAAAACTGAAAATAGCATGAATCTCCAGACCTTCTGTGGTATTAGGAAGAAGATCATCACGAAAATTGAAGCACATAGGGCTGCTGATAATCGCAGGCCATGTTTTGTTTGAAAAAATTTTTTTTCAGAAACCTAAATATTTCGATGAATTTTTTTATTTAAGTATAAGAAAGATTATGTTTTTTTACTATTTGTATCTATATTTTCATATAATTCTAATATATTTTTTGTTATTTATGAGAAGCTTTGTTGAATTTCGATGGAAGTGAGTATCAAACTGTGTGTTTAACCAAAACCGTGACTGGCCACAAATGGAAAATTGTGTGGCAACAACTGGTGGAAAATGTGGCCACAACTGGATAAATTGCACTCGCTCTCCTTTTCATTTTTTAATTATTTTATTCGCCATAAAGACAACTATTGCTTGGCAACCCACTAATCACAATATTCATACGGAGCGTTTTCATATTTTTAATTGTGAAGCTGTGCATGAATAGTGAAATGATCACAATGTGAAGTTGGAAAATGTCTTAAAGTGGCCACAACCGGTGCACTTACCCTACACCAACTTTTTATCAGGAACTCTCATTGATGTTTACTTTCCCCTTCAACAAATCTAAGAGCTCAATATTCGTCATATTTTATGCTGAACAATTCTATATAGGGTGTCCCACCGGGAGTGTCCATTGGAAGTTTATGAAGAAATAATAATTCGATCATTTTCAGATTTTTTGTGAAGATACAAGCCAAGTAGACCTTCATTTATGATTTATTTTTGAATATCAATGACTTCCGCTTTCACCGGAAGTGGTATCAACTTTCTTATTTCAAATGAAACACTCTGTATATTATGACACTTTCAGATAGATCTTCGAATGAAACATTAATTTTATGTTTCACTCCCTATAGCCGTCTAGAGCCGTTTTCGAGTTATTCACTGTTTTTCGAAAAAAATTACAAATTGGAGCTTGTAAAACACTGAGAATTCAATGAAAGCACAACACACAATCTCAGATCTTTTTTTTTAAATGGGTTACTGAAAATATATTCAACATAACCCTTCAGAGAATATAACGTTTTGATTTACTGGGAAGTAAAATGAGAGTGTCAAAGTTGAAACTCGAAAGAAACCAAAAACTCGATTTTTCAAATGGAAACCATACTTTTTCCACTGACAGTTGCACATCAATGTCACAAGAAGGCACATGACAGAAATGACAGGACTCCATCCTATTTCAAGAAGAAGAAGAACATATCAATTTGTGAGGTAAAAATAGGTGGAGTTTATCCAGGTTTCCCTATATCCAAAATGTACCATTTTCGAGATATTCATGAAAAACTATCAGAGTGTCAAAGTTTGAATTTCAAAAAAGGCAGAAATTCGATTTTTCGAAATGAAAACCGTATTTTTTTCACTCCCATTTCTCAATTTGTGAGGAAGAAATAAACGGAGTCTTCTAAGGGTTCCCTATATCTAAAATGTACCATTTTCGAGATATTCAGAAATAATTGTTAGCAACGAGCATAAATATGTGAGGTATCAATGATGATCTTTATTCACCCTTCCATTAGAATCTGTATGACTATTCAAAAAATCCAGGTTTGTTCCAACTGAAGAATTTATCGTGCAATGTAGTGGCAGAATTCTGTTCCAGAATGAATGAGGAAATCCACCAACCAAGAAATATTGAGAAGGTGCGAAAAATGTTTGAAAAAGGTGGACGAAATTTTCAAAATGTGTTATGATTCGATTTTCTATTCTGTTATCTGAATGAATGTTCGGGAAGTTTCATGACTTGTTTTGTTTTACAATTTAAGCTTTCGATATGTATGTCATATATACCGAAAAATAACTCGTTATTCTCATTATGAGCAGAAAAAAACACTAGTGGATGGTTTCTTTGAATAATGAAATAAGTTTTAAGGAATATAAACAGAAGCATGGAAAAATATTTTGAATAAAGTCAGAGATTTTCATGAAAGGGCGAACATAGGTCATATTATAATAATATTAAGCTGTAAGCAGTTATTTCTGAATACCTGGAAAATGGTACATTTTAGATATAGGGAACCCTGAATAGACTCCACTCATTTTCACCCCACAAATTCATATGGGAGTGAAGAATATACGGTTTCCATTTGAACAGATCTGAGATTATGCGTTGCGCTTTCATTGAATTTTCAGTGTTCTACAAGCCTAAATTATTTGTATTTTACTTCACAAAACAGTGAATAACTCGAAAACGGCTTTAGATGGCTATAGGGAATGATACCTACTCTGATAATGCATTATTCGAACCTTCTGTTTTTGCTAGTGGAATACAGAGGTGATTCCAATCAACTTCTTTGATTGATCGATCATGCTAAACGTTGTGTTCAATTGTATGAGTTGAAACGTCCCAAAGTCAAAGTCTCATTTCATGCAACCTGTAACTCGAACTTCGCTGAATAACCTATGTTTCTAGTTAAATAATGCCACTCTTAGAATACAGATGATTTTAATATTTGGATTTCATTACTGTGTCAACTTCATGGCGGATGACTTCTTCATTTCATGAATGTGTATAACACATGTTTTACACTATACCATCTCTAAGTCAATTCCCTCTTTCTTCTTTCTGTAGCTTCAGAAACAAATACCTTACGAAAAACTGAACATTATATCATGACTTCACGTGTGGATATAAGATGCTTTTGATGGAGCTGAATCGACGGAGTGCCTATCGAATGCTCGATACATTTCTCGAATGGATTACTGTTTCTCTGAAGTTTTGCATAATTGATATTCGAAGAATACCGTCATAATATTGACGCCAAAAATCTTGCAGAGTGCTCCATCGGTTTCAACGCAATATTTACATTATCGAAACAAACGGAGTGAGTTGGAATGTGATATTGATGCTGCCTGGAATAACATGATTCCTAGATTTCGGATACGGAAATATTCTACTCGCATTTACCTGACATCATTTATGATCGACATTGAAGGAATTTTATATATATGATTAATTCTAAATGAAAATACTTGCAGACATAACATCCTTATAACTCACAATATAAAAAGAGTTTGTTAAATTTTCACATGTATTAGAAATATCAATTGTTGTTCTACTCGTTCATCACTGATTGTATATAATGATATTGAAATAAATTATATATTGAATAACAAAAATTTCAAACAAAATAATGTATATTTTGATAAAAATAACTAGAAACACATCAATGTGGTGAAAATCTGAAAATTATTCAATAAAAATGCATTAATCTTTTTTTAATTTTTTTGTACTAACATATCTATCAACTTGCCCCCATAACAAGTATGTTATGGAGGCAGTTTTTCACAAATATCCATAGTTCTTAAAAAACGAATTTGAATAAAAACGGTTTCAGTAGAACATGAAACTATGAAAAACAAGATGAACCCTTAATGAAACGGTAAGATCAAATTTTTTTCACCTTCAAAGTGCAGCGAAATGGACTATATTACGGAACACTTATATTCTGAACTTTTTTCATAATTTTGTTGCAGATGCAAATAGTGCTTACCTATTCTCTAAGACTATGAAGCTTTGCTCGAAATATTCTGCTTAATAATAATTTATTCATGAATGTTCCTACAGTATATTGTACGTCATAAATAGTCTTTTTTCAAATCAACTTCACCGCCCACTTTAAATGACATGCAAGTAGCCCCTTCTCCCATGTTCTGTTGCTCTATAACGAAAGATCGGCCCGGAAACAATTGGCTCAAATGTTTTTTTATCATCTCCGTTGTAGTATTTAACTCAACTCTCCCAACATGCAGCCATATTCTTTGCTTCAAGCCAGTAAAATTTTTTTGTTCATCGTCTTCCGGCTTACTTCTTGTTGTTGTTGATTTACATATTAGTTCAATCCTTCCTTAATTGAAGTGGAATAAATGTTTCATAAAATGCCGAAATTGTCTAGTTTCCATGCTGATTTTGATTCTGGAAATTGACTAAATATTATATTTCGATATATTTTTCGCAGCTCTCGAAATAAAAACATCCTCAGGATATTACTTTCAGCACTTTCTACTGCTGCTTTGAAAATTTCAGAGCAGATAAATTTTTTTTTTATTGGGAACCCTAGTGTGCTATGATAGTTTCCTCTTAGATTTTCTTCGTTTCTTTTATGATAAACTTGCTGGTTCATGAATGGAAATATTCGAAAAAACATTTATCGAATTAGAAACTTTTTTCTTCTATTTTTACAATGTCCGATATCACACTTGAGTTTATAACAGTACTCAAAGTAGTGCTGTAATGAATATTATTACAGCATTGTTTTCAGTTATATTTTTCGTTTTATGGTTGTCAGTACTGACCTCCGATCGAATCAAGTTTCGAATCAAATCAATTCAAATTCCGTTATCTGTCAAATTTCGTATGTCACACCAAGATGCAAAACAAAAGTCACTAATCTGAATTTTCATTTGAATTTCGAGAGTATTTCACAGAAATTGACTGAAATAGAGAAAATACAGTCTAATACTCGTTGCAGAAGGCAATTCCAACACTCATGCTATCGAAAACTCGCTCCTTCGTCGCTCGTTTTCGAACTTCGCATTCGTGTTGGAATAGAAGCTCATTCTGCAACTTGTTTTAGAATATACTAATACAGACTCCAGGACTGCTTTTCGGGACTTTTTATTTTCTTTGACATTTCCTCTCATTTTGGGAATAAACATTATTCGAAAACGAAATTGAATATTCAATATCGAATAAAATCGTACATCACAATATGAGAGAAGTCTATTCAAAAATCAATAGCAGACTATGATGTTTGTTTGAAAACAAATTTATTCTCAATTGATCTCAAGTCTGAAGGGAAAAGAATGAAAAATCGAACAATTTCCAATATTTGCTGCTTTGCACACTCATGCTTATTTTTCACAACGCATCGCTGACTGGTCACCCTCAAATGGTTGCATCTTAAATTTGATTTGTGTGTTTAATTCAGACCGGTCTCATATAAGAGCTTACAAAAAATATTGTTCCTGATGTAGAGTGTTTTTCCTGCAACTCAACGGCAGTTTCGTACGGAAAAATAACTCTTTCTACACTTGTAAGGAAAATAACTATTATTTTGAGAACGTGGTTACAACATCGCAGAAATTAAAGCGAATTAAAATAATCGGCTCAATTTCACAATCAACATATAGGACGAAAACAAGACATTTTATTTTTCTAGAAGGAAGAAATATGAAATGAGTAATCCTATCTTCATATCCTTTCAGTTTAGGGGAAGTTGTATTAAATCTGACCTCCCTGTACATATGATTCTCTTTCGAATGCAGGTCAGGGCTTTTTTAAAGTTATTTTCAATACTGAAATCGCTTTTTCTCAACTGGAGCATCAGAGAGAAATTACTCTCGACAATTTTCCTTTGAATTAAAACGGTATCGTTTCTATCACCCGAGTGCGTGAGTATCTCGCTCCTTCCGTGCTTCGCCCTCCAATCGATAGGTCAAGGTGGGCTCAGTGCGCAAAAGGTACGGCCCTAGGAAGGATGCTAATAATGACGGGATTGTCTATCTGGAAATCATATAAAGTGTTACAGTGGCCTCCTACTATTATATCGAAATTAATGAGCCTTGTAGCTGTGATGGTATGATAGGCCAATTACCAAAGGGTTCAGTGTTCGATTTTCCTTATGGAGCATTCGTGTTTCGGACTTTAATGAGGAAATATTGCCCTTTAATAACCACCACTGGGCCTCCTCTACTTTGGTGATAATCCATATTACGTCGGTAGTGGTAGTAGTAAAAAGCACGAAACAAGTTGAATAATGGATTCGAACCTAATGAGAGCTAGGAAAAAAATTGAACGTTTTTGTTATCCATGAAAAGCTCTCATATTTTGCAAAATCAATGCAGTAAAGCAGGCTATCCTACGCATCATGTTAAGCTAAGGCGAGCAGTGTAGCATTCGTGGTGTGTGTGTAGTGATGCTATTGATGTACAAGGTGGTAACCTCATTTTTCTCGAAAACGTCCGAATATTTTTTCATTCTGTAAATGGCGTTTGAAACGAGTCGATGTCGACTTGAGATGCGCATAAAAATCTGCGGAATAAATAAAGACGCCATGCGTCGCAGCGCTATTAAAAATTTTTTCTCCAGGGACATACCTTATTTATCATGTCATTCGAAAAACAATTTCATCAAGATTTTTTTTTTCGAATACAATTTCCATCCATTTCTAACCGTCAGCGATCTGCAACGTGTTTTATGTTAGTTCTATTCCATTTATTATTTTCTGTATTGTGGTAATATGCCTTTATTTGGAGACATAGATATGATTTTTTGCCTTGAATTCAAGAAGGCTAGTTTTCTAAACAATCTGCCTCTTCAAACAAGATCAAATATGTGGATATAGCAAGATGGGGCTCGATGTCACAACGCTGCTATTGTGAAGAGACATTGAGATCAAGAATTCGAAAATAAATGGACCCTTATATTTTGACCAAAAAAACTTATAATGAAATAGGGAAATGATATAACTTATGTATGAATCATAATGTCTAGATGACCTAGATATGATTTTGTTTCGTAAAAGGACGGAGGCGTTGTAACAAACTATTTCTCCTTTATTATATTGAAAATATTATATCTTATAAAAATAAACATTTTTTTAATAAAAAAACAACATTTCCAATCATATGTTTTATATACCGGCCATTATGATCCATACATAAGTGATATCATTCCCCTATTTCATTATAAGTTACTTTGGTCAAAATATAAAGGTCTACTTGGGCACATAAAATTCTTATCTTTATTTTTAAATCGTCCAAGTATGGTCTATGGTCCATATTTTCCAGGGTACCCTTCAGAAAGTAATCTATGAGCGTTAGGACTGGCGATATCTGATGGGTTCATTGATTTCTACACAATTATTTTCAAATTCTTGATTTAAATATCTCTAAACAGTGGCAGCGTTGTGACATGGAGTCCCATCTTGCTGTAGACACATATTTCATCCTATTTGAAGAGGCACATTGACTAGAAATTTAGCCTTCTTGAATTCAAGTCAAAAAATCATATCTATGTCTCCACATAAAGGCATACTACCACAATACAGAAAAAAATAAATGAAATAGAATTAACATAAAACACGCTGCAGTTCGCAGACCGCTGAAAGTGGATAAAAATTGTATTCGAAAAAACAATTCTGAATGAAATTATCTCTTGAATGACATAAAAAAGGTTTGTCCCTGGAGAAAAAAATGTTTGATAGCGCCGCGACGCCTGGCGTCCTTATTAATTTCGCAGATTTTTGTGCGCATCTCAAGTCGACATTGACTTGTTCGAAACGCCATTCACAGAATGAAAAAATATCCGGACGTTTTCGAGAAAATTGGGGTTACCAAGATAAAAGAATCACCCTGTACGTGTTTGATTTGTTTCTCTTTTTCAGTATCGCAATAACTTCATTGTTTTCACTTATATATTTCGTTTTGTGATTTTTGATTGTATCAGTTTTCAACACAAGTCAATTCAAATTCCATAATCAGTTTCCTTAACATTCACACCAACTGCCAAGATACAATACAGAAGTCGCCGCGATATATCATAATTTGAATTTCACATTGAATTTCGGGAGTATTTCACGAAACTTCATTGAAGTAGAAAAAACCGCCTGATACTCGTGCCAGAAGCCAATTATATCGCTCGTGCTTTCGAAAATAAAAAATTCCATAATCTGTCAAAATTTGTGAGTCACTCCTACTGCCAAGACACAATATAGTCAATGAAATCTATTTTTATATTTGAATTTCGAGAGTATTTCACACATCTTGACTGAAATAGAGGAAATATCGTCCAAAACTCAAGACAGTACGCAATTCCTCTACTCATGCTTTCGAAAATTAGTGATGAATAAGCGTATTCTTGATGAAATAGGATCCCATTCCAAAACGTGTTTTAAAATAGACTATTGTTCCATACTATTCTTTTCAGGAAAAAATATCGACGATTTTAAATATTGACTTTCTGAAAAGAATGAAAATCCAGATTAAAAAAAAAACTGAAGGAGTGTATTGTTGGTGTATTCATGAGCGCCTGCAGAATTTTTTTTCATGGGAGGCAAACTGAAAATTTGAAGAGGGGCAGGTGATATCAGTATTCCGGCGGATCAGGATAGCAGGGAGAGGTGGGGGGGGCATGGCCCCCCTGGCTTCCCCCGTCGGGCGCCCATGATTGTATTCAGTACGCTATTTCTATTCTCAATGTCTTGAGCATAAAACGTTTCGAAAATCCCGAAGATGTAGGATCTAGGTATATTATTGTACAGGGTGGGCAAAGTTTTTGATGAATAAGTGAACCACACATTTTTGCCCCAACTAGATAGGAAAAAATGAAAGGCACGTCTTTTTCAGCCGTGTTTTCGAGTTAAAGGCTGAAATTAAAAGTTAAAAGCCGTCGAAATATTAACTCATCTGTGAGTGATGATTTTTGCGAGGTCATCATAAACTATATTTTCATGAGAAGTTACATCACATAACATAACATAACATAACATAACATAACATAACATAACATAACATAACATAACATAACATAACATAACATAACATAACATAACATAACATAACATAACATAACATAACATAACATAACATAACATAACATAACATAACATAACATAACATAACATAACATAACATAACATAACATAACATAACATAACATATTACATAAAATGTTAATTTTATGAAGGTTCAGTTCTTATCTGAAGCTGAATATCAGCTACTGAGTCCACCTAGCTGGAAGAGCTTTTTCACCGACTAGGCATCCTCCGCGGTTTACATGCTCTACCGAGGATAGACCCTGTGATTTTCATTCATGGTTCAACATTAAACTCTTCATTATTTCGAAGAACATGCATCTTATCAACGAGTCCATGAATCTTCGTTTCCAAATGCCGGATATGTGTTGGAAGTGAAAGTCTTGAAAACTTTCTTATTAAATATAACTATTTATTTCAAATAATCCGTTCTCATTTTTCAGCATTATAACAAATAGCAAATCGATGAATCATTGTCGGGTTTAAATGTCATCAAAAAATAAAAATATTGCACATCTGAACAGGAGATTGGGGTATAATCATGAAAAACGCCGAATATCTGATCATAACTAACCGAATATAAAATTAATGTTTTCAAAATTTTTCCTCTAAACATATTTAAGGAAAGCCTATATGATATGCACCAGCTTGAATGTTATGGTATCTGCAGATTATCATCTGCAATATACTTATTCATTAGGTTTCCCTTGTGTTAATCAACATACTCTGAGATCCTCTTTGTCATTTAACAACCAACGCATCCGCCATTCTGTGTCTAGATTCAAGTAATATTCACATTGTATCAGCACAACAGTACTTGTCATTTTAAGCCCATGTTCTGCTGATCTGTAAGAGCATAATCTGAGAATGAATAAATCTTATTCATTTTCTTGAAATTCTGAGAAACCCAGAACATGAAGTATTGTTAGAACGAAATGTGAATGTTTAAGAAATTGAATAACAATCTATCTGCATGTCACGTCCTACCTTTGAAAACATTGAATAACTCTAATCTCAATTGAAATTCGCTGAAATATTTCAAATAATCATATAAACTGACTTCAAATTGAAGAACTATTCATTGAAAATTATTGTCTACGTTGTAAGTCTTGTAGTTTCGATATCGCAATTTCTAAATTTTTTCGAAAATTGTCATACTCGTGGGCGGAAATTACCTACTTCTTACGGTGATTCGAACACAATGAATCAGCAGTGAAGGAAAAATTACCGAAAAATTTATATCCCAGGTGCTAGCTAAAGATTTCTTTCGACGAAAAACTTCGTCGATTTCGGAAAGATGAAAAACAATATCATTCTAATTAATGTGTATCTGTTAAAAGATCTTCCACTTTGTTACTTTGAACTTTTGATGAAAATACACGATTTCAATTCACTTTTTTTTTCCCGTTAGGGAAAATTCACGATACTTGAACTACAACATTTTAACCGTGAATGACACGTTACGTGGTCTTTTTTGAAGAAACTGAAAATTCAATCAACTGAATTCCTCTCTCTGGTTTTGTGTTCGAGTTAAAGGCTGAAATTGAGTTTCGGGCGATTTCAACATTGGCCATTATCTTCGTTTTTCTTTGTGCTGGGATATTGAAATGAAAACATTATACAGGCACTTTTTTCATAGCAATCCAGTATCGTACTTTGTTTTCTCCCAATAAGTTTCCTTGCTGAGTTATAACATAAAGTTGTGTTTTTTCTCATAGAAAAAATAGTTTATAAGAATGATCATTTTTTCACCGTTTCAGAATTATATCATACATCGAAAATCGACCTCTGATTCGTTCAAATATCATGAAAAAATGAAGTTTGTTTCTGAAATTAGAATAACTGAGTATTGAGTAGGCTGAATCACAGAATAATATATGCCTCTTTATAGAATTCGAAGTAATTATTGCCGGCAATATAGAAATGTTAGAAAACCAGAAAAATATGATGTTGAAATGCTTTATTCCAGCGGCAACAATGACTTCCAATCAACCGTTGTTCTGAACAGAGATCAAACCACGGAGAACTGAATCAAGTATTCAATCGCAAAATAATAATGACAACCTGCGTAAGGACATATTATTCTGTGATTCAGCCTACTTAATACTCAATAATTAAAATATTTCATAAATAACAATGATTTAATGCTTCTCAAGTACGCTTAGACTTGAAAACGGCTGGATCATTTTGTCACTATCGCTCACAAAGATAGAAATATCAACTCTTGGTCATAAGAGGAATCGATCGACATGAAGTAACGACTCATTTGTTGGTTGTCAAATTCCAAATATTATGTCTCCGTTCAGAAATTTACTTTGTGACAGAACATAATATTCATCAATATGCTTTTAATTTATCAATTGAGGCACTACGAAGTATGCCGGGTCAACTAGTTTCGAATACAAATTATATTTTTCATGATATCTGAAAGAATCAGAGGGCGATGTTTGATGTATGATATATTTTCGAAACAGGAAAAAGTGGCGATACTTTCTAAGTCACTTCAAACTATTATGTCCTTAAGAAACAACAACAGTTTATGATATAGCTCAGAAAGAAAACCTCTTGGGGAAAAACAACGTACGCTACTGGATTACTATGAAAAAAGTGCTCGTATAATGTTTTCATTTCACCAACCTAGCACAAACAGAAACGGAGATGATGACGAAATTCGAAATCGCAGAAATTTCAATTATGTTCTATATCTCGAAAACGAATGAAAATGTAGTTGATGGCATCATCAATTTCGCTAGAAAAGACCACCGTAATGTGCCACTTATTTTCCTTTATCCCTCACGGTTAAAAAGTTGTAGTTCAAGTATCTTCAATTTGGCATACCTGTACACTTTCTTTGAACACCTTAATAAAATTTTTTCTGATAATATTGAACATAAATACATGATATACTTACTAATATAATTTCATTATTTAAAACACGATCAATTATGAATTATCCAAAAAATAAATAAAAAACAGAATTTTTTCTGAAAAATATAGTAATCTGAACACAACTGATACTTTGTAATAAAAGAAACTGAATAGGTTCCAGAAGACAAAAACTGGATGAAGCTCGCCTTTACCTCTCATATATGAGCCGAGATGATTCACGCTTAACAAAAAACCTTGTTCCTATTTGAAGGTCTGGCAGAGCTGTTGAAATTTCGGAGTCAGCTAAGTACTCGTGGACAGAAAAACTCACGCATAAACTCATTCAAGTTCATTTTACCGAGAACTCATGAGTCGAAGATTTTTGAACCTGAAATGTAAATTGAGAGGATCTGAGGTCAAAACTGACAACTACAAAATGAAAAATATAACTGAAATCAATGCTGTAATGAGTTTCATTACAGCACTACTTTTAGTACTGTATCGAATACATTACGATACTGAAATAGAGAATAGTACATTCTAAAACAAGTTGCAGAATGAGCTCCTATTCCAACACGAATGCGAAGTTCGAAAACGAGCGACGAAGGAGCGAGTTTTGGAAAGCATGAGTGTTGGAATTGCCTTCTGCAACGAGTATTAGACGGTATTTTCTCTATTTCAGTCAATTTTTGTGAAATACTCCCGAAATTCAAATGAAAATTCAGATTAGTGACTTTTGTTTTGTATCTTGCAGTTGGTGTGACATACGAAATTTGACAGATCACGGATTTTGAATTGATTTGATTCGAAACATGATTCGATCGGAGGTCAGTACTGACAATCAGAAAACGAAAAATATAACTGAAAACAATGCTGTAATGAGTTTCATTACAGCACTACTTTTAGTACTGTAATGAATTCATTACGATACTGAAATAGAGAAATATATTTTACTAACTTGTGGTGCAAAAAATCACGGTTGTATCATTTTTTTCAGGTTCTAAATAACATGAAGGATTCCTAACTCACTATTCTTATTCTTCTATAGGTGTTGCCATGTCATTCTTGAATTTTGTGACGAATTGATTTTTGAAAACCAAATGCTTCCAAAGCTGATGATTGTTTCACCATAAGTCCATTTAAAAAATATTTATATCAAAGGGGCCACGCGTTTCAAAGTGAGCCTATTTCACCTATGATGTCTTTTAACGGAATTTTAATTTGAAAATTTCAGAACCTTGCTGTGGATCGGCATTGACATTCTCGATAGAACACATATCAGAAACTAATATTGCTCGATCCCATATTTATACGGCCATCAAAAATCAACAATGGAATGAAGGTTTGAATCACGAGGATATTCGATATAGCATTCCTACCCTTCGAGGAGGAAAACTCAATTCAGTCCATGCCATGATATTAAACGAGATTCTCTGCCAGTCCATCTCGAATCGATTCCGATAAACGCACAAAACGAAAGAGCACATAACATAATCTCCTCATCTTCTTGCTGTTTCAACTCCGACAAAGAAACTTTGATGTGGATAACCATCTAGAAAATAATGACATTTTTTGTTCCAGTTTTTCGTCGGCACAGTCCTGTCGTTTGGAATCGTTCGCATCCGCTAGACTTCGTTGCCGCAGTGTTACAGCTACACCACTGAACGTCAGTCCATCCGTGTCCTGTAGGAAGTAAGGTTAAATCGGCGTGTTTCAAGAAGCGCTTTCGAGGTTTCCGCCGGATATTATCCTCACGGATCGGTGTTGCGTCGATTCCAATTTTCTTGATTTTTGTAAGTGGATCGTGAGTGGTCGTTGGTGACGATGAATGACTGAGTGCTTAAGACATTTTTTTCTTGTCGGATCTCTTTCTCAGAGCAGGTAAGCAGGCAAAAATTATGTCCCAGACGAAAAAAACTGCTATTATCGAATTTGAATATTCCTCTAAGCACATTCAACTTTAACGACTTTATTGGAGTAAGAATGACCTACCTTTTTGAAGCATGAGAAATCATGAAATATTCACTACAGGTAGGATAACAGTTCATCATGAGAAAGCTCCAACTCTGAAATGATTCAAGTTATTATGGGAAGATTGCAAAAGCGAATGCAGATCTGTTGGAAGTGTATTGCAAGCAAACGTAAGTTCAGAAAACAAATGCTCATGTCCTGTAATTCTAATGAAAATAATTTGATAATAACTAAATGACGTATAAATTGAAAATAAGGATTATTCAAGCAGATAGTTCTGATCCAACATAGTATATCTTTGGAATATTATCGAATTTGAATATTCCTGACATCATTAATATCAGGGAGAGTCCCTCTAAGCGCATTCAATTTTAACGACTTTATTAGAGTAAGAATTACCTACTCTTTTGAAACATGAGAAATCATGAAATATTCACTACAGGTAGGATAACAGTTCATCATGAGAAAGCTCCAAATAACTTGAATTAATCATGACTATCTCATTTTCTGAGCAAGTGTAAGTTCCGCTTTAGCTGCTGAATATATCCGCTGAATTCGGGTATGTGCAGTTTGAATAATAAGCTCGAAAACTTCGTATTCTCTTGCGACATACATTTTCTATGCATCTAGGAACTTTGATTATTTCGTGCTCTAATGTTTTCCTGACAAAATCCGCATCGCTTTTGCCGTTTTCTCATAATAACTTGAATCATTTCGAAGTTCTCGGCTGATGTAGATTCTAGCAGTTCGAAAAAAAATTGCATCGTTGTCAGTTTCTCGTATCACAATTTTGCTTCAGCGTAATGGGGAATATGATAAGCATCTTGAATTTAATTTCTTTAATCTTTCAAACTTATTGAATTTTTTTCAATGGCAGCAAGTATACAGGGTGACCCAGACTCATGGTACACCCCCATTTTCTCCCTTGTTTCTGTAGCTATATTTCTGAAATTTGGAACATTGAATATACTCACTATAGCTAACTTTTTGGCACATTTAAAAAAATTCAATTTCCGGTTTTTCCGGAAATGACATCAACTTTGGATTTTTCAAATGAGAAACCCGGTATATAATTACATTTTTGAAATCTCCATGAATTTCTTTTTTTTTTTTTTTTTTTTTTTTTTTTCAATAATCAATTGAAAAATTTTTAATAGATCTATACTATGTTTATCTAATGATACCTCATAGTTGATATTTGATTGGTCAGAACGCCCATTTTATTTTTCGATCTGAAGAGCCATGAACTCCCTGAAATTATTCCAAATAATCAAAATTATACTACACTATAGTAATTTCGATTTCGGTTCGAAATACGTACCAAAAAAGTAAACGAAAACCTTTTTTCACTCGAAACTTCGTTTTGTCAAATGGTAGCATACATGGTACTCAATGGACTTCATTCGAAAGTACCATCGGTGGGGTATCCATCCATATCAATTTTTTTCTTGTATAACCAATACGAACACGATAATGGAGTTCAGACAAGTTCAAGTGTCTTCTCGGTTCAATCACAATAAATTATCAAGGTAGCTATCGAACACAAACAATAATTTGAAATTGGATTTTTTTCTGGATATGTCAAAAAGTGCCCTGTTATGAGCATATTCAATGTCCAAATTTCAAAAAAATAGTTACAGACACGAAGGAGAAAATGGTGGTGTACCATGAGCCTGTGTCACATTGTATATTTGTACCGGTTCAAGTCGAGTGAAATTATTCACAAAATCATTGGGAGAAAACTGTAGGTGATTCGAATATTTGATATATTATGAAATATCTCAGCATGATGGTTTGAGAAGAATATATTTGAAATTGTTCAGATGATCTGAACAATTATTTAGAAGATATGAATCTATCGTATAGGGTGCTAAGTGCTTGAGACATTTTTTTCTTGTCGGATCTTTTTCTCAGAGCAGGTAAGCAGGCAAAAAATTATGTCTCAGACAAAAAAAACTGCTATATACCGGTTGAAGTCGAGTGAAATTATCCACAAAATCATTGGGATAAAACAGTACATAATTTAAATATTGGATTTATCATGAAATATCTCAGCATGATAGTTTGAGGAATATATATTTGCAATTGTTCATATGATCTGAATGATCAAGATGTCCACTGTCATTTATATATGTCAAAAAATAACAGTATTCGTTGTGAAACTAAAAATGAAAATTCCTTCATATCCTTCATGGCTGCTTCCTCGAATTCATTCGAAGAAAAATTGGCTCTGTAACAGAAATTGTTCAAGTGTGTTTTTCACTGTTGAAAATTAGGAGGACTTCAAAATGTTGTAGAGTACAGTTTGAGATGCATTCGCCATTTTGTAACTAGCAGAAAATATACCATCATACTAACAATCGAACATCTCTTGATGAATTGACGCAAATACAGAGAGGCTCGTGACTGATACGAAAAAGGATCAATCACTAACAGTTCACGACTCATGTGTGACATAGAATGAGTCAGAAATTATTTAGTAGATATAAATCTATCGTATAGGGTGCTAAGTGCCTAAGACATTTTTTCTTGTCGGATCTCTGTCTCAGAGCAGGTGAGCAGGCAAAAAATTATATCTCAGACGAAAAAAACTGCTACATATATAAATATATATGAGTGTACCGGTTGAAGTCGAGGGAAATTATCCACAAAATCATTTGGAGAAAACAGTAGGTAATTAAAACATTGAATATATTATGAAATATCTCTCCATGATAATTTGAAGAAAATATATTGGAAAATGTTTTTCAAAAAGAGTGTTTTTTTACTGTTGAAAATTATAAGGTCTTCGAAATTTTATAGAGTTCAGTGTTTGGTACATTCCCCATTTTGTAACCAATAGAAAATATCCCATTATTCTAACAATCGAACATCTTTTAATGGATTGTGTGTGACATAAAATGGGTTAGAAGATATTTAGTAGATATCAATCTATTATACGGGGTGGGTAAAATTAGTGATACTTGAACTACAACAGATAGAGGAAAATGAATCACACCTCACTGGGGTTGTTCGATAGATTCAGTGGACTGTTTTTTTTATTATATTTTAAATCTTCTTTTGGGGTCTGAACTCACCAATCTTCTGCTCGCCTGGAATCCAAAGAAACGGCCGACACTCCCGACCACCTCAAACGTCCTATTTGCGGCGCACCAACGTCTTAAGAGCGAAAATCACAGTTTTCTAGTTCGAATATGCGAATTAGTCTTTAATATTTCCGGCGAGAGTTTTTGTAAGAAGTTTTTAGCGGCGATTTCTGTATCCTCACACTCCGAGTTTTTAATCGAGATTGTCTTGTTCTGTCCAGCCCCATATGTTGCATATGACCCGTGCAGAGATGCGCGAAAAATATCACAAACAATATCTACCGGGGCTTCGCATGAAGTAACTCCCTCATACGAGAGCTCAGGACGAAACAGGGGTATTTTTGAGAAACTGATAATGCCATCCACTGCATTCGTCTATCTTCTTTTGTTTTCGAGTTATAGGCAAAAATTGAAATTTGGGTGATTACAACTTTGGCCAATATCTCCGTTTCGGTTTGCGCTAGAAACATGAAATGAAGACATGCTCTTTTTTCAAAGCAATCCGGTAGCGCACTTCGTTTTTTTCCAAGAGGTTTCCTTACCGAGCTACAACATAAGGTTGTGTTTTTTCTTATGAAAACAATAGTTTAGAATGACTAAGACATAAATATATTTAACATCATACATCGCCCTCAGAATCATTCAGAAGTCATGAAAGCCTTATAGTTTGTATCAGAATTTGAATTATCGAGTATCAAGCTTGACATGAGTATGCTAAATCAAAGAAAAATATGTCTCTACGCATGGTGTCATTATCATTTTGTTATTGATTACTTGACTCTATTCTCCGAGGTGTTATTTCTGTTCATTAAAACTGTCCTGTCAATTAATAGAATTCGAAGTCATTAGTGCCGGCAATATAGAAATTCTCGAAAAGTACGAGAAGTATGATATATTGAAATTATTCATTTTAGCGGCAGTAATGACTCTGAATTGACAGAGATAGAGCCACGGACAATTGAATCAAGTATTTTATCGCTAAATGATAATGACACCATGCGCAAAGACACAACACTTTGTTATTCAACCTTCTTAATAGACTTGGTTTTGGTCTTTTTCGACATCGGCAACCATACGCTATGTACCAAAGGAGTTTTTTCTCTTCTCTTCATAGTTTTCTTATGTTTAAATGTCAAAATCCTAGGATAAAAACTTCTGATGTTCGAAATATGATATGCCTTTGAGAAAACAATATTGTGTTCATCTGTTAGGGAATGTTCCGCTAGTGAGGATTTTTCCATCTGATTGAGTCGACATCATCGTTCATGCTCCTTGATTCTCGTATTGATACTTATCTTCGTTGTAGCAATGTAGACTTTGCCTCAGTCACAAGTGAATACCTGTTTATACGTTAGGTGAAATTATTCCTAATAGACCACTGCAAATAAGACCGGAAGACTCTCTATCATTTAATCCTGACATGAAAGCCCGAAATTATTTATTTGATACAGTGAAAATGTTCAAATGTTTGTAATTCATTCAGATTGAAACAACTCATAAGATTCAGATGAAACTTAACTAATGAAGACTCTGTGTAATTTGATACTCATACCAAAACAAATCGGAAGAATCCTGGCCCTTTGAGACTCTTGATGACTCAGCTTTCTTATCTGTCAAACAGTTTAAAGCCTCGTTAAGTGTGAATACCTACTTTTGAAATGAACGATACCTACTCTCAGACACACGGTAGGTATTCGTATTACTATCTCTGATTTGCAGGAAAGTCCATTAAAATTCGAAGCTGCCTTGAAAGGTTAAACGAAGTATCCTTGGCTACCGTCTCTGCTATATCCGATTTGATGAACAATTCAAATTGTAATAAAGCATTGAATTTCAATGGACGTTCCTGCAACTCAGTGTATATGTGTCAATCTCTCAACCATAATAGTATAGAGCAAAACACAACTCGATGCGACACCGCCGGCGTTAGCTGGAACTAAGCCCGAAACGAGTATCGTTTTGACAGTTAGCACGTGAAAGCTGGGTTTATTTGTTTGTTTTTACGTTTTTATTGCGATAAAAAGATATGCCTAAAGAAAAAACCGTGAAAATTACGAATTGTTGTGTTTATGGATGTAATTCAAAAAATCTAGGAATCCCATTTTCGTGGTGAAAATGAAAATGTTTACTTTACCAATGAACTGAAAATCGTAGAGGAAATTAATAGACGTAAATCATGGGAGCATGTTTTGATAATGGAAAAACCTGTATCTAAACATATTAGAGTATGCTTACAGCATTTCCGACCAGAAGATTGTGAAATGAAAAGGAGCAAGAGTGGAAACTGATGTCAATTGAAAACAATGCTTCATATGTTTTGAATTATTTCAGAAACTCTTACTATGAAAACATTTCTGTTACTGGAGAAGAAAGCTGTACCTTCACTAAACCTACCAAAAAAAAGCAGTTCAAGTCAAGTCATTTTAAGTTTTTGTTCATATCGTTCTTGTACAATAATACAATACTACAAGGCATGGCGACCTTGCCCAAATGCAAGCTCTTGGCTACCCCTACAGCCCATACCTCAGGGGAACCATGACCTATCACGAATCCTTTCCCCAAATCTTAAACTCCTTCCACACTTCCTATTCAACTTCCAACACGCCTGGCCAGCGCGGAAGTAAATGGCCAAAACCCCTTGAGTCATAATGGCGAGTTTTAAAACTTTATATGTACCCCAGGTGGGTAGAGGACAAGTTCACGAATCCCACACCAAAATGGTCTGCCCTACGGATTCTGGGGAGGGCAAAAATTCGCATTTTGAAACGAAGAAGAACTTATACATAGCGTCCTACAATGTGAGGACCTTATTATCGGACCAAAAACTGCTAGAGCTAGAAGAAGAACTACAGGAAATAAAATGGGATATCATTGGCCTCAGTGAATCCCGAAGGAGAGGAGAAAATCAAATTGTGCTGAATTCCGGTAACCTACTCCATTACAGAGGATACGATGACAAGTCGTTGGGAGGTGTAGGATTTCTCATAAATAAAAAGCTTATCCCAAAGATACAGGAAATTAGGAGCACTTCTCCGAGGGTTATTTATCTTATCCTGAGAGTAAACAACAGATACAGTTTGAAAGTAATTCAGGTTTACGCCCCAACATCTAACTGCGAAGAAGACGAATTGGCAACTTTCTACGACGATATTGAGGTAGCTATCCAGCAACAACCAACTCACTTCATGCTACTGATAGGAGATTTCAACGCTAAATTAGGTAGTAAACAAGATGAAAGAGAAACCTCCATGGGTGCTCACGGTTTTGGACAAAGAAATGATAGAGGCGACAGACTCCTATGCTTTCTCCAACAGCACAACCTCTATGCGATGAACTCTTTCTTTGCCAAAAAACCTCAACGAAAATGGACTTGGATTAGTCCTGATGGCAACTCTAAAAATGAAATAGACTTCATTGTCGCAAATAAAAAGGAAATGGTTCTGGATGTGACTGTCCTAAATAAGTTCTCAGTTGGGAGTGACCATCGAATGATACGATCCAAATTGGCCTTAAATATCAAAAAAGAACGGTCGAAGCTAATAAAACGCAAAACTCGGAAATGGACCCCTCCTGAAGATCCAGAATTATATATAAGGGAGGTCGAAAAACAACTCGATTCGACTGATGACGAAAATGTTGACATCGAAAAATTTAATGAGGCAATAATAAATTCGATAAAGGCAGCAAACGAAAAGTGTTGTCAAAAAAATGGCAAAAATCAAGAAAAGTTCAGCGCGAAAACGCTTAAATTAATGGAAGCCAGAAGAAATTTGGAGGATAGATATGGCGAGAACTTGGTAAGGCTGAGACAATTGAACGGTATATTTCAAGGTCAATAAGATCTGACGTTAGGAAGAAAAATACGGAAACTATTGTGGACATTATAGAAAAGAACAAAAGTATGAAAGTTTTCAGAAAGAAGTTGTCTACAGGTAAAAAGGATATTTACCAACTCAGAGATAAGAACGGAAACATTACCAACAATAAGACCCATATAATCAGAATAGTGGAGGAATTTTACACTGAGCTCTATAGAGAACATGTAAGGGGTGAAGACAGCTGCCTACCAAGAGTGATAAACCAGGGTTCTGAGGATCTTCCTGAGGTAACAACAGACGAAATAAGAAAAGCTCTAATGGGAATGAAAAACAACAAATGTCCTGGCGAAGATTCGATAACTGCTGAGGAGATCAAAGCCGGAGGAGAAAAGTTGTTACGGTGCCTCGCGGTCCTTTTCAACGCATGCTTGATGTCCGGGACAACACCCTCAAAATGGAACAATGCGGTGATAGTTTTGATGCATAAAAAGGGCGATACCACCAATCTCGGCAACTACAGGCCTATAAGCTTATTATCTCACATATATAAACTGTTCTCCAAGATTATCACGAACAGACTTTGTTCCAAATTAGATCAATACCAACCCAGGGAACAAGCTGGATTTCGAGCAGGTTACGGCACAAATGATCATCTCCAAACACTCAAAACATTGATCGAAAAATCTATAGAGTACAATAAACCCTTAGTGTTAGTATTTGTTGACTACGAAAAAGCCTTCGATACAATAAACCAAAGAGAAATGCTTAGAGCTCTGACCGATTGCCGCATAGATCATCGATACACGAATGTCATAAAGAATATATATGAATCAGCTACAGCTTGTATCAGACTACACGAAGACACGAATAAAATCCCAATCAAGAGGGGCGTTAGACAAGGGGACACAATTTCTCCGAAATTATTTACTAACCTGCTCGAATTCATATGCAAGAGAATAAATTGGAGTGATATGGGCTTGAATATAAACGGTGAGAACCTATGTCACCTCAGGTTTGCGGATGATATAGTGCTGATATCGGATTGCATCGGAAAGGCAAGAGAAATGCTACGACAACTGAACGTTGTTTCCCAAAGGGTGGGCCTGCGCATGAATTTAACAAAAACAAAGATTATGACCAATCTTGTGATTGGTGGAAGTGTTCTTCTGGACGATACAAACATCGAAGAGACAATGTCCTATAAATATCTGGGACATGAGGTGCGCATTTCTCGAGACAATCAAACTTGTGAACTCAGCAGAAGAATAGGTCTGGCCTGGGCAGCATTCGGAAAACTGAATCACATTTCAAATCAGCTCTACCAACAAGCTTGAAACGTAAGGTATTTGATCAATGCATCTTGCCAGTGCTAACCTACGGCGCAGAAACACTAACCCTTACAAGAGGCATCGTGAAGAAAATCCGAACAACGCAGTATGCCATGGAGAGATCAATGTTGGGACTATCTTTGAGAGATAGAATAGCAAACAGGGAGATACGAAGGAGAACCAAACTGACAGACGCAGTGGAGAGAATAGCTACGCTCAAATGGAACTGGGCAGGGCATGTCGCAAGAATCAATGACGACAGATGGACGAGAAAAATTTTGGAGTGGAGACCGAGACAAGATTCAAATCGGAATAGGGGCCGCCCTCCAACTAGATGGCATAACGATTTGAGGCGCATTCACTCCAACTGGATGCAAGCCGCACAGAATAGAGTCCTGTGGAAAAACTCGAGGGAGGCGTATGTCCAGCAGTGGACTTTGAGTGCTGCATGATGATGATGATGATGACAATAATTTTCATTCTTATCAAAATGAATTACTCTGAGTCTACTTGATATTTTTGAATATATAGAAGTTTCAACAATTCAAGAAGCCTTCTTGAAAGTGCCGAATTCAATCCATATGATAATGTGCAATAAAACTAGGGACCTTGAGAGTTTAAGTGATTCTCTCGATGGTTGCAAAATTGAACTCATGTTCAGCAGTGATCAAACTTACATATGGAATTTCAAATAAATTCCGAGAATGGGCAATTTTAAACAATATATCATACATATATGTATCAATTTAATATTAATATTAAAAATAGCTTGATGTTCATTCAGCAACGAAAAAGGTGCAATCAATCGATAGATGAGTTGAATTATTTTATTTTATTATAACTGCAGCCTAAGACAGAAGTGAGATGCAATAAATGAATAATACATTAAAATCTAGCGTAATGAATTCTTCAACATGATTAATCGAGGATCACGTCATGTTCTGCATACATACGCTTCTCTGAAGAATGTCCTTTTTTATTCAAAATTTATCACCCATTTTCTATTCATAGTTTTTTTCCCTTCCTAAGAAGAAAAAAATTAGAAGCTTCTATTAAATGAATATATTGTTCATGCTGATGTTCATTTACATTACAATTTTACCTTCACAATCAGTAAAATTGTCAAAATATTTTGTAGAACGTACAACCTTGTAGAGTAGCAGGTCTAAAATGTGCTTGCAAATTCCAGACAATCTTGCTCAGTATCTGTATATAATCTTGTCAACCTTCACACCATCATTTTTATAAGACATCATTTCCTCAATATGACACAGAATCAAATGATTGCAACACTTGCTCACCCTCTACCCAGCATCTGTGAGTATGGAAATATTGGAAAAATTCCTATAATTAGAGGATCCTTTGGTAAACAGCTTGCCAGATGAACTGAAGAGCATTCAAAATTGAATAGTGCTCACCTCAATATTTTACATAAAATATAACAAAAAACACAATATTAACTATACTTGCACTTACAATATAATCCACAGGATCCACAATCAAGGAAACAACTTCGATTATTGATAGCCACTAAACGTTTGAACTAAAAAATCCCATAAATACAAATAGAAATCTAATGTAAACACGAAACAATACTCGTTTCGGTAAATAGCTGATCGGCGAATGCAGCGACACCATCGGTAATTATTTTGTCCAATATTCTAAAACAAGTTGCAGAATGAGCTTCTATTCCAACACGAATGCGAAATTTGAAAACGAGCGACGAAGGAGGGAGTGTTGGATTTTCTTTCTGCAACGAGTATTAGACGATATTTCCTCTTTTTTAGTCAAGTTTTGTGAAATACTCTCGAAATTCAAATGAAAATTCGGATTAGTAACTTTTGTATTCTATTTTTGCAGTTGGTGTGACATAAGAAATTTGACAAATCACGGAATTAGAATTGATTTGCTTGGAAACTTGATTGAATCGGAGGATGGTACTGACAATCAAAAACGAAAAATATAAGTGAAAACATTTCCATTACAGCACTACCTTCAGTACTGTAATGAACTCATCACGATATTCGAATAGAGAAAACAACATTCTGCTGTCACCATATTAAGTTGTTCTTTCAACACTGACCAGCCTGCACAGGAGGTTGGAATAGGAGCTCATTCTGCAACTTGTTTTGAAATATACTATATCAATTCCATCAATTTGAATGATTCTCCTTGCCCCAAATTTCTTACTTCTACTGACCAATGAAACTTCTGTATGTAACATAATTAAGAACCAATTTTGCAAATATTATTCAATATTCACGAATGATGACTCTGCCATAAACCTACGGACTGTTATATGTCCGGGGCATCGAACATCTGAAGGTTCTCAAAAACATACAGCACAAACTGAAACACCTATTTTTCAACGATGAAAAACAACATGAGGCAAATTAAAGTCGTTTGTAGTATAATTGAAAAACGGAAGGATCGCTCGAAATGCCAGAACCTCAAAAGAATCTACTGCGCCAATTCCATAAACGAATTGAAACCGACGCCTTCATGAGACAGAGCCTGCGTTCAATTGCAATAGCTGGAGAAAATTGGACTAGTTTAACAAGTCGAAGTGAAGTAGGTATGTAATTAGAAATCCTGAAAGCTGCGAATTAGGGTTGGAACCTCCTACAGAACTAAAACAGACTGTTGAAAACTGAGCAAACGTTGCGCGGTGTTTGTAGAACAATTTCGGTGCAAATTTGAACTAATTTGGGCATGATGATTCCGCTGTTTCAATATTGCTCTCGGAAATCAATTATGATGCCTGGTCCTATGACACCATCATCCGGAGTCACGAATGTTTTTTTTTTCCAATATCAACCCGTATTTTTTTCCATTCAAAGATCGAACAATTTTCAGAATTATGAAGATTTCCATGAAATACAGACTTTGTTAAAAAAAAACACAGTATTTCGAAAGGATTTAGCCTATGATAGATTGGTGCACAAATTTCAAGAATTCCTGATTTTTTTTCCTTTCCAAAGTCTGAGAGGGAAAATCCTGAAGAATTCAGCAAAAATGAGACGCTCATTAGATAGTTCAATTTATAAGCTACTGTTGGATAGCCCGCACAACTGAATGAAAAGCAGAAAATGATTGGATAAAGTCATCGAGTTGTTCTCAAACTAGGATGCAGGATGCCAATAGTTCTTGAACAACAACAGTAACGGTTTGACGGATTCCCATTGAAACAATTTAGGATGACTAACAAGTGAAAATTAGAGTCATGAGTGTAGCTTCTTCGGTGGCTACTCAAATATGTTTGTGATTAGTATTTTTGGTTCTTTTTTCCGTAGGACAATATTTTATGAAGCTCGGTATGAAGGTTTCACATTCAACATGTTCGATATCTTCACGGTATCATCATATATTGTTGTAGTATAAAGGTATATATTTTATTATATGGGCCTCAAAGCTCAATTCTGCAATCATTATATCTTCTGTAGATTGCTGATTTTTACTTTCGACAATATACTTATCGAGTCATGTTGAAAAGCACAGAATGTATATTTGACAATTGAATTGTAGTGTTATGTATTTAATTGTTTTGTATTGGATTGAATTGTATTTTACTGGATTTCAAAGTATTGTATTTTGTGCCTTATTAGACACCGCACTGTTAATTTCAACCCAACGGTGTATGGTGGGAAATACCTCATTTTTCCAATTACTAAGTTCACATGACCAGTCTATTGTGTAGACAGACCAGTCAAATTTCTTATTAATATTGAATTCATGGTTGGTGACCAGATAGTTTCGATTGATTTTCAATTCATGAAATTAGGATTTCAGGATAGTTTTGGGAAATCACGAGAGATATAACTTAAAACAATGCTGTAATGAGTTATTCCCAGCACCATTTTTAGTTCTGTAATGAACTCACTACGATAGTGAAATAGAGAATAGTATCTTTTAAAACAAGTTGCAGAATGATCTTCTATTTCAGCATGTGTGTTGAAATTGCCTTCTGCAACGAGTATTAGACGATATTTCTTCAAATTCTGGCAATTGATGTGACGAAATTTGACATATTACGGATTTTGGATTGATTTGATTTAGAATTTCATAGGATCGGAGGTCAGTTCTGATGAATACAAAATAAAACATATAAATGAAAACTGTAATGAGTTCATTACAGCACAACTTCTACAATTATAAAGAACTCATTACAATGCTATAATAGAGAAACATATTTTACAGATCTTCTAGGACCAAAATATGTTTAAAGGTCAATGAACTAATTCTTTTGATACCCTCTCCTCCGAGGTTCTTGTAGTTATTATTTCTGTGGCTTTACCATTAACTTCTTTTTTCTCAATTTTTGAAAGTGAGCCACTGGGTGAGCCGTGACTGAAGATCTCAAAAGCTTTATAAAATCTAAAAACACTACTTTCACAAATTGCCTCGCATCTATATTCATACTTTTTCTTTCTACTAGATCTCAATAGAACGAGAGCAATACTGATATTTATTAAAAATGCAATAAAAGCAAATTCTGTTTCTCATTACTGTCCTTAATAGTTAAGAAAAAACTGAAAATCAGGCTATCGGTCAGTGAGGTTTAGGATCAATCTTATATCTTTTTTTTGTCTATTGGGATGATTGTTTTATTATTTATGTTCTGAAAATCATTTATGTGATAAATAAGCTTATTACTGGTTCTGAGAGAATATCCGCTGTTATGCAGCCATTTTCCTATGCCTCTTTTTTGAATTTTGTATGGTTTCCGTCAGTTTACTATTATGCATTTTCTCGGATATATAAACCTATCGAAGCACACCAACTCAGTCCCAACTTCTTCTATTTGACGGATCCAACTTGTATGAAAAAAAATGATCTATCTGAAACTTTTTCCTCGCCTTTATATTCTTTTCTATAAATGATCAATTTTTTGTTCGTCACCTTGATTGTTTCCATGAGCTTTCTTGCAGTAAAGCCTGCATTCTCAAACTTTTCATAAAAAAAATTCGATGAATATTTCCTCAATGTTGATATTTGAAATCTTATACAAGTTTTTAATTTTTCTAGCAATTTTAATAATGGTTTCATAAAACTATTGTTCATTTTCGACTATTTCAAACGTTTTTAAAGTTGTTACTTCTTTTCATGGGCGGTTCTAGGCGGTGAGGGGGGGGTCAGAGGCGTCATGACCACTCAAAATTTTGATATTACATTGCTTATAATGAGCTTTTTCTGCAAATACACTTTTTTCTGATCAGAAAACTGTTGTTGGGACATTCTTTGGGCAATTTTCATTATCTATATTGTTGGTACCTACCGACGTTTCGGCAAACATTCGCCTTCCGTCATCAGGGTGTTGTTGGACTTGAGAAGGACCGGTCTTTGCCAAACTTGTTCCGTCTGCACTTTTGCGCTCCATACTATCCAACTGAGTTGTGGGAATGCAAACGCGACCTGCCAGAGGTGCAAACTCCAAAACTCAATCCACTCTAATAGTCTACTGAAGTAGGAAATTCTCATTTAATTCGAGTTGTTCTGACACTTCGACGAATGTCATAAGTTTAGCAAATACTAGTCCTTCTCAGGACAAGCAAGGTATCTTGATGAATTCCAGCCATTTTCAATTCGGTAATCTAAAGCAAATTTGTCGATTTAATCAAGAACATAAGAATTGGACGTACAGAAGTATATTCGAAATACATTCTGGAGGTTAATTCGAACTCTGAAATGTCAAAACTTAGTGTTTTCAATCAACACCAACCAAATCCTAGAAATCAAAAGTTGCTGATCGGATATTACCAATATATTTCCGAGATTCCACAGCCGAACGAGATGGCAATCATTTTGAAACGGACTATAATTCGACCAAGAAATAAAGTTTAAGAAATAACGACTAGTGAAAATGAAGATGAGATAAGGCAATATTTTACACTAAATTGTTCCGGGTTCGATTTTCATCTTCAATTTTAAAATCAACAAAACGGCCGAGTTCTTTATCTACCATTCGATTCATGAGAGTAAAAACAATAACTTTCGAGATTACGGGGTACGGCAACGAGAACATCCTTCTCGTATTTCATGGTTGAAAAGCATATTTCATAACTTTCTCATCATACTGAAACTGATATATCTTTCAGGGTTCCATACGAACACTGCTCCACCACCGATAGCAATAGGGCTACTCTCCTGCCGAGAGATGATTTAGAGGGTTCATACATCCGATCGCATTTTGCACCAAATCATCTGCCAGCTAGAGAACACGGAAACTGGCAGTTTGAATATTACGGTAATCTAACTTCGACGGGTAACTTGAAAAGGGTCGGGAGAATATTAATTTCGAGAGCACTCGATACATAACGCGATCTAGTTTTGGCTAATAATAAAGTTCTCGAATATGAGAGGTAGTCAATCAAAATAGCTGGTTTCAAGTGGACCGAAGAAAATTTAGATTGTCTTCAAGCCTTCAGATTTGAATTATATCACGAATCAAGTTTCAGATGTGAAGTGCACGTCTCAATGATCTAAATATGTTTGATTTTAAAATAATCTGAGGCGTTCGATAATTCGTAGTATTCCTCGCTGCATAAGACAAGCTGTGAATTCATATTGAACATTGAATATTTAGGCCAAGCAAATAAGCTTCAAAAATTTGTGTGCTTGGAAATAATTGGTGGAGTTCGGCAAACTATTTTAATCATTTTATGGGGCATCAAATAGCGGTAGTTTGAGCTTTGCCCTAATTTCCTAGTTGAGCGTACTTACGTCATAGCGTTCGAAAAAACCTCAAAATTTTCGGAATAGCTCCTTAACTGAACGCTTTATGAAAAACCTGATTTGCAAAAGTGCTCAGCATTAAACTCTGTTGTCAAAAAGTATTACGACATTACATTTTGAACGACACGCTTTATAGAAATCATACGTCGCTATATGGCAAATTTTTACACATATATATGTAGATTTATAGGATATATTGAAGAAATACAAAATATCACAATAGAAGGCTATAGAGGAGCTCAAATTTAACGAACAAATGTAGGAGAATAGATGAAGAACTCGACAACTACACAGAAGGTGTACACATAAATATCTAGCATTTAGAACAGAACTTGCTTTCAAATTGTACAACAAATCAGAGTAAATCTGAAAATTGGAACTATAGGAAAAGTAGTATTTCTTGATTAGAGAGAAAATATAATGCAAAGAATCAAAGAACATAACAACGACCAAATAAAAAGGCTAAGGACAAACGGGTTAACTTAGAAGGATTTTTTCGGTTCAAACCTCTATAAGATGATCCATGGTCGATGGTTCGTTAGATGTTTAAGGAGAATGAAGAGCAGGAATTCATTGAAAAATTTATTTCTGTGAAAAAAAAAAGATTCCCTATCGATCTGAAATATTTTCGGTGCTGCGGTCTGCGGTGTTGCCGCTCATGCATTACGCTATTGAATTCATAAAAGTAGCATGATAATTCACTCACCTTCAGCGGTTTCCGAGTAAGTAAATGTTTTTCATCTTTCCTTGACTTTCATACTCAAAATCTTAGGAAACTGAAATTTTGTCCGCAGAAGGCTCAGATTCTATCTGAAGGAGTAGAGAAATACGCTTCTTTTCATACAGTGTCATTCAAAATTCGATGGTTTATCGAGACATACCTAAACGGTTGAAACTGAATTTTTTCAAATGAGATGCCCTGTGTTTTTCAAGTAATTCTGATAGGAAATTGAATTGTTTTTCGAATTATATATCAAATTCCGTTACCTGGATTGTAATATTCCGCGTTAAATTGAAGTTTTATAGTTCCGAACACGCGATTCCGTTCTTCGAAAAACATTCCATTGAACCTTCTGCATTATCTTGCTGTAATTTGCTCACCTCACCCATATTCAAAGAACAAATTCATCAAGATTTCATTTGGATTAGTATTTCTGTTCATATCACCTATTATTTTCCTTATTCTATGAAGAATGTAGAATTATCAACAAACTGTCAAATCTGCATAATGTCAATTTTAATCGAGGTAAGGTATTTCATTACTGATGAATTTTTTTTGGCTAGAACCGCAGAATCGTTCGCAATGAATATGATCAGAATTCATTCGTTATTTGCTAATTTAGAGCTCATAATCATCGTCAGCAAATCCATCAATCCTCTGAAGTTAGTATGTATGATCTGCTCATTTTGAGTTTGTTTTGGTTAGCAAATTCAGGAGTTTCGCAACTATAAAACGTGAACAACTAGGAAATTTTACTTAAACGGAATATCTTACAATCTATGTATAGATATGTGATAAATTATTTAAAAGGATATTTTATTTTCTCTCAATAGTTCTCAAAATATACAGGCTATCCCATTTGAAAAAAACACTTTTCAACCGTGTTTGGATGTCTCCATAAAATATCGAAATTTGTATCACATGTATGGTTCATAGAATGTTAGCATTCAGTGAACGAAATTCCAGCTTCCTCAGATTTATAGTATGGAAGTTATGGATGTTTAATCAATCACTAAAAAAAAAGAAATCATTTAATAACTCGAAAACCGATTTCCATTTGAAAAACAGAGTAGTAACTACTTCTTGACATAAGCGGCAACACCGCAGCACTGAAAATATTTAAGATCGATAGAGCATCCGCTCGTGTCCAAAAAACCAAATTTTCAAAGAATTCTTGTTTTCTGTTGTCCGGAAACGTTTAACGTACCATCGACCGTGAATCATCCCCCCAATAAATATATATCCTGGGCATGAGTTATTTCTGCTGAAAAAAAAATTCATTCAGAAAATATCAATAACATTTTTTTTAATCAAATTATGGGTTGTTCGAAGTAACTCCAACTTCGGGGTTACTTTGAGCGAATATAATGAAACGCACGAATTCAATGCAACCTCTCTGAAGGAGTTTGTCTGAGTACCTCAATACTAAAAAATCTTGTTTTTTGTTAATCGCAACATTTTTTTCACAACAGCATCCGGCATTCATTATCACTGAAAATGAAGAAAACACAAGAAAGTTTTTCTAAACTCAACAGAACAGAATAAGGAATTAGAAAACAATAAATAGAACTGAATCATCTCCTCCCACCTTTTCAGATAAAGGCAAAGAATATTCGTACTAAACATGAAGTCTCCTTCCTCTTCCTTCTACTAGGGGGTCTTTCAGCACTGAATAATTGGATGTGTATAAATCCGTCATCGGAAACAACTTATTGGCATATTTTCCTGCATCATATTTTCCTTGGCAGGAGCGGAACTTTTTCTACAAGAAAAAACCGAGTTAGTTTTGAATCTTGAGCTTAATTTACACGATCAAAGTATTCCCGAAAACGAATTAAGGGAAGAACCAACGTTGAGAGAACCATGCTGACGACATGTAGAATTCATGTGTATTATGGATTTACATGGAATGTAAGTGTTGTATGTTGAAATAAAATATATATTTTCAATGTGGGGACGTAGAAAGAATAATGTTCCTATCTTGTGCAGAAAGTATCTTTCTCTATTTCAGTATCGTAATTAGTTCATTACAGTACTAAAAGTAGTGCTGTAATGAAACTCATTACAGCATTGTTTTCAGTTTTATTTTTTGTTTTGTGGTTGTCAGTACTGACCTCCGATCCACTCAATTTTCGAATCAAATTAATTCAAATTTCGCAATCTGTCAAATTTCGTTAGTGACACCAACTGCAAACATACACTACAAAAGTCACTGATCTGAAATTTAATTCGAATTTCGAGAATATTTCACAAAACTTGACTGAAATAGAGAAAATATCGTCTAATACTCGATGCAGAATGCAATTCCAACACTCATGCTATCGAAAACTCGCTCCTTCGTCGCTCGTTTTCGAACTCCGCATTCGTGTTGGAATAGGAGCTCATTCTGCAACTTGTTTTAGAATATACAGGGTGTCCGGGGAATAACTGTACATACTGTAACCAGAGATAGAGGTGGACTAGGTGATTACTGATTGACTATAAAAATTTAATTTCCGGATTTCCCTAGAAAGCTACAGGGTGATTTTCCAACTTCATGGAAATACTCAGACCATCATGAAATCCAAACTTATTGACGGATATTATTGAAACTTAGGAGGTTATTGGCACATGCTAAGGTCGTGTCAGAAAGATATCAATTATTTCATTATTCCAGGGCCGGGCTCATTAACTTTCATTCAAAGTGTTCAGGGTAAAACAAACACTTTGTATTTCGAATTACAAATAATTGATAAATTTTCTTAAAAAAGTTACTGAAGGTGAGGAAGACTATAATAATTTGTTGATATACTGGGTGGCCACTCCAGTCGAGGATCTCATTGCGATGGAGTAAATGAAAGTATATTTCGAAAAAAAAATTGGTGAAGTGTATAGGGTATACATAAGCATATTTCAAAATTATTCGTATCTATACCGGGTGTTCGACAACAAAGAGACACACCAAAGTGACACTTCTTCCAATGTAAAACCCTATAACTGAATTAATGAATCGAGGAGTATCTCCAGATTTCAACCCGCTAGATTATTTTTTATGGGGAAAATTGAAGGATATGGTGTATTCTGAAGAAATCCAGTCAAGAGAACAGCTGATGAACAGAATTATCAACTTTTGCGATATTCAAGAAAAATGGCGATATAATTCGCAAGACTGTATCCAATTTGAACATTCGGCAAGATAAATGTATACAAGCTAATGGTTTTTATTTCGAACCACTTCTGAAATAACGTTGACTCAGCAATTCACTCGTTCCTATTTTCATTTTTATTAGGTATTTTTTACTGTATTTTAGTTTCTTTCATTTGTTATTATTTCGTCATGGAATGTGCTCATCAAAGCTCTGAAAGTTTTTGAAAATTTTCTACTAATACTTCAGCATTTTATAGTCAAAGATGAGATTTTCAGTTCTCTTCATGGTGAAAAATTCAATTTTTCGAACTTAATCCAAACACAGAAATTCATAAAAAAGTAATTGTTGATGTGACAATTTTAAGCGATATCATAAATTTAAGCACAATTCAGCCTCTTTCTAAACTGCGAATCAATTATTTGTAATTCGAAATACAAAGTGTTTGTTTCACCCCGAACACTTAAAATGTAGACTAGTGAGTCCGGCCCTGGAATAATGAAATAATTGATATCTTTCTGATTCGACCTTAGCATGTGCCAATAACCTCCTAAGTTTCAATAATATCCGTCAAAAAGTTTGGATTTTATGATGGTCTAAGTATTTCCATGAAGTTGGAAAATCACTCTGTAGCTTTCTAGGGAAATCCAGAAATTAATTTTTTGAAGTCAATCAGTAATCACCTTATCCAACTCTATCTCTGGTAAGAGTATGTACAGTTATTCCCCGGACACCCTGTACTATTATCGTACTCGATTGCATTCCCGAACTCCGCTCCGCGTCGTTCGGGCAACAGCAATAAAACTATCTGCACTTGATAGGATTTTCCTATCAAACAACTAACAAAATAGTTATTTAACTATTTTGTTCAAAATGGCCCGCAGTACGAATTCACCCCATTTCACCAGTACTTGAAAAACCTTTCAGAAGAAATGACAAGAGAACGTATTCAGCTCAATATACATATTGAAACTGTAAAGAAAACTAAGTATTATGGAGAAGTACCCTTCTGAAACTAATTTAAGAAAAGAAAATTTTCTGGTCCACATGATCACCACACAAAATATGTCCCACCCACACTGCAGGTAACGAGACTCCACTGCCACGTCCCTAGACTCCAAATTAGCCAAGTTAAAATCATACTCCTGTTATAACCTAAACCGAAGACTATCACGTCAATGGATCTCCAACATCACCGCACTGAGCTTAACATGTTCGCTTCAATATCGATTGGAACTCAAGATTTCTTCGGGGTATCCGAGAGAATCATCCTCATCCTCTGATATCCCCTCGGTGGCGTCTCAAGATGAGTGTGGGCCTCTCCTATCCATCCCAACGCCTACGCCAATCGCGATGGTTCCGATAGCGTGCTTAAAGGCGTTATCGTTATCGTCTCCGGGCTAATTAGACCTGCAGTTTCGTAGGCATTCGATCACCTGATCATCGTTAACATGCGATATCGCGACGTTGTCTGCCAAATTGCCGCAGTTCTGGCCTAGACAACATCATTCCGTACTTACGGCTATACTTACACTCGAATGCGAAGACTTCTTTCCGGATTTATGAGGTAGATAAAGCCTCGGTTGCGTCAGCTATTAGGCAAAGGCCTTTTCAGGTATGTAACGGCGTTCTTTCGGTTGAACGGAAACTGCTGTGCGGTATATGCGTCCGGTTCCGAGCGGCGTTTGAGGGTTAGGGGTTTGTTGGGGGAAAACGGAAGCGCTGATAGGAAGCTGTGTTGAATACTTGGGCTCTTAGAACTATTCCGTCTTCATCTCCTTCAACTATGAAGGATACTTCATGTTGGCATACAGGCGAACAATGAAAATATTCAAAAACTACGAGAAATATGATATTTAATACACATCTTGAATGTGGGAAGATGATTCGTCTATTAGAGAATATGTTGTCGGATAGAAAATTTCGTGTTTTTCTTGATGATAATAGTAGTAAATTCAGAATTTCGAACAATGGTCTTCCACAAGGATCTGTTTCAGCACCCCTTCTATTCAATTTATATTTATGCGATATTCCTTGTACTTCATCTAAAAAATTCATTTACGCCGACGATATTGACCTCGCTTTCCGTCATTCTATTTTTCAAAATATTGCGGAAATTTTAAGTTCTGATCTGCTAATTTTGAAAAATTTTCTTTCCTGATGGCGTTTGTGCCCAAATTCGAATAAAACTGACGTTTCGTTATTTCATCTGAATGACCATCAAAAATTTAGAAAATTAAATGTCCTTTTCGGGAACTTTCCTTTGAAACATAATTGTACTCTCAAATACTTGAGTGTTGAATTAGACTCCTCTCTTAATTACAAAGCACATTTGAATGACTTACGAATAAAGCTGAAAACGAGAAATAACATTCTACAGAAACTTGCTGGTACGTCATGGGGTGCTGACCGGACTACTCTTCGCACAGCAAATATAATTCCCCCCCATATTCGAAGACAGTCTACAACTTGGAATTCTTGAAATAAATTCAATTCATTTCCGGATTTTTTTCTGATACTTTCCTACGTTCCAGAAAATAGAATTCCAAGACTGAAATCCCGTAAACTTATTTGGTCGAATAACTTTCTGAATTCGAACTTCAGCTACAAAAAAATCTGGGAATCCAAATGGAATATATGTTCCATCGAATGAAGTTCCTGGTTTTAACCTTCCCAGGAGAAGATAGTCCCTTTTTAATCGAATAAGAACAGGTCATGGTCGTACCAATAGCATGCTTTTCAAGTGGAATTCAGTTAATAGTTCTAATTGTGAATGTGGTGAATCAGAGGAAACAGTTGAACACCTAATTAATAAATGTTTCATTTATACATTTCAAGATTGAATTAGAGCCATACACACTATATCAAACTCATTTTGGCAATGGGTTGAAAATTTTAGATCGCTTTGATGAAGTATAATTTGAATTCTCTTGCTGCTCTGTCTTTTTTATTTTTATGTTGGAGTTTGTGTATGATACTATAGTATCATACAAAGAATGTTATGGTACCCCTTTCCTTTTTTTACCTCAGCTCAGGTTCTTTCTGTTCCAACATTTATTGTATTATTTTAGCTCTCTCATAGAAGATATAGGGGATTACTGATTGACTATAAAAAATTTGAAAGCTACAGCGTAATTTTTCAACTTATATTATTGAAACTTGAAAGGTTATTGGCACCTGCTAAGGTCGAGTCAGAATGATATCAGTTATTTCATTATTCCAGGGCTGGACTCATTAATCTTCAGTTAAACTGTTCAGGTTGAAAAAAACACTTTTTATTTCGAATTTCAAATAATGCATTCGCTTTTCAGAAAGAAGTTGCATTATGCTTGCATTTGTGATATTTCTTAAAGTTGTTACAACAACAATTTTATGAATTTTTGAATTTGGATAAAGTTCGAAAGATTGAAGTCCTTGAAGTGCAATTTCGCTCAAAATTCAATGAAGTATCTTGGACATATCATACAAAATACAATTCGTTCGATACATGATAACTTGAGAGCAATGAAAAATTTTTCGATTCCAAAAACGAAGAAAAATATTAGACAGTTTCTAGGAAAATAAACTTTCACTGTAAGTATAATGTAAAATTCTTGAACTATTCCAAAATTTGCTCAGAGAGGAATGTAGATTTTCAGTGGACTGATGTTTGCGAAGAATTCTTCAATAAAATAAGGAATATTTGTCTAGTGCTGTATGGATCTGGTAGGCTGTGTATCAATAAGGATCTAGGCTTCTTCAAAAGTATTCGTGTTTGAAGATAACATTGGACAAATAATAATAACAATAATTTTAATAGCCGATTTGGGCAGATGCACGGGTCAGCTAGGGAATAATGAACATTAAGCATTTCACTGTAAATCAACAACGATGTCAACAACCATTCAAGAAGTTTCGGTTCCTGATAAATTAATTCACGAGTTTCTTTTATTCGAAACAAATTTTGAATTGATTTAACTCCAGAGACTACAAGAGAAAGCACTGAAAAGTTTGAGAAAAAAGCAGAATTCGCCATGATATATTCCAATCGATGAATGGATGTTGGAACAGTTACAAGCAATTCAGATATTCACGAAACAAATCACCCTGTACCTACATATTATCTATGGGTTTTTTGTGCCGTTCTAGGTAGCTGTTCCTCAGGTTGAGGCATATATGGCTAATTGGTTGGTAATATGTTAAACAAATTCTTTCCCTATTCGGAGAATATTTGTGAAACGTAGACATGAAGTGAAAGAGGATGTACCTGTACACTGTGTCCTAAATTGTGTGAAACTGCACTGTATCTCAGCTAATATTGAAAATAGAGACATGCGATTCTCGCGACCCTGTATCAATTGTCTGTGAAACTTTTCGCAAACGAAAATATTTCAACTTATTTTGTTTCTGAAAAACAGGGCAAATAATGTTAAATTTTCTCAGATGTGATTATTTCTCAGGTACTGATGAATAAGAGGAAAAAGAATTAAAACTCCTATAAATATGTTTTTTCACGTGAAAGTCAGTGGGGTAGGAAAAACTTTTGTTTCTGAGATTGAGCAAAAACGTGAAATTTTCCAGATGGAATATCTCGAAGAATATCTTATATATTTTGAAGTGAAATTTCTGCTTTTATTTTTCTGAATTTTTGTTTCAAGAATCAGAAGATTCCATATTTGTTTTTTTTTTCAAATATATCATGAATTCTTCCACACAAGCATTCGATGAATATTTTGTCAAAATGTCATGTGACTTAGAGTGCTCTGATGAGAATTTCCAAATACGCCACTGACTTCTTCGTCAAATTATGTATTGACAGCAGTTATTATCTCATACAGTATCTGAGCAAGAATTACATCTCAAAGAAGTGAACATTATTGTTTTCGCCTTGTATTTCAGAAACAAGAGAAGTTGGAATATTTCTGTTCGTGGTCTTAATCAATTATGGACCCTCGTACTGTCATGTGACTCAGCAGGTGGAACTTCTCTTCTGGTGCTACTAGATGTAGCCACTTTGATTTTTTACTCGAAACGCAAAACTAGTATCTTTGAAAGAAGAAGTTTCTCATGAAGATTTTTTTTCTGAGGATATGGAATACTGATGGTGCTGAATGAAATTGAAACCAGTATATCGCTTCAACCACTGACCTAATGCGGGACATAATCTGATCAAATTTTCCCAATCTGATGATGAAAGATCTGTGAGCCCATGAATATCAATTGATTCTATTTTTTAAACATGTGCATTCACCATAATAACGCCCTGTATAATGGATTTTGTTAGTGTCGTCATATATTAAGTTCTGACGCGGTAGTTTATACTCGGTTAAATGCTTCACGAGAAACTTCTACCAAATCCCTATATTAAAAAAAATTGCACCTCCCTTTCCAGGTGAACTGAAGAAGATACCTTGTGAAGAAATAATCAGCCATCTCGGGAAATATGTCTGAGCACCGCGGCAACTTGAACCCTCAACATAAGGATGATAATGAGTCAACCTGTTCCTAAGAAAGAAACTGGATATGCTCCGAGAAATTTACACTTGAAACTCATTACTGCTGCCGGTGGAACCGAATACCTGTAGCATGTAATGCGAGACAGAATCCAGCATGTGATAAGTGGATTTCATTAGTTTTAGCCTGCAGTAAAGCTCAAATCTGATAGAAGTGGGATGATAAAGAAATATGCGCTTTTTGCAGATGTTTGAAGGTTTTCGAGAGTGATCGTGAGGTTGGATATCACGTGGAGAACGTTAATCGACAAACTAAATAAATTTAAAGGATAAACCGGCTAAGAATAACTTCTGATTTTTTTCAATTTGAATCATTTCCACACTATTGATTCTCGTGATTTCGGCTCATATCTCTCATTCTAAAAGGCACTAATTTGCATCGAAAAGGAGTTATTGGAGATAGGTCCCTCATACGCTCAAAAGTGCTCAGTATGAATATAAAAACCCAAGGTTGATAATACTAGATTGCATGAAATATACTTCTCTTGTTGCTTGTTTCAAAAGATGTGTGGCCTTCGAAAATGCAAAGAATTTTTTTTCTTTACCGACCTATTCTTTTTCTTAAAAACGATGAAGCTTTATCACTCTGATGAGAAGTGTCGTAATTGGTTGAGTAACCATTGTGCGAATCGATGGATTTGTGGAGGTGCAGAAACTCCGATTCATTCGCTTAATCGGTCAATCGATTTTAATCCTTTGGATAGAAGAGTTTCGTCGTGTCCTGAAAAAACAGTTTATACTACTGAAATAATATCACCTCAAGAATTGGAGGATAGAATTCAACGTCACTTTAATGAACTCATTGCTGGCCTCCGACTGTTTTGAAAATTGATGGATTCTTTCGAAACAAAGAAGATTAAGTGTATTCGTGAAAACAGATACCATTTCAGACAAATACTCCAATTGAATTCTATTTCATGTAATTTTTCAAATTTTCATCATGAATTGTTCGATTAAGTTCAACAATAAGTTTACTTCATGCTCAAATTCTAATTTACGTAAATTCTTTTGTACAATAAAAACTGCTTCATTCAATTGAAAGAGATCGTAGTGAAACATTAATGATAATCGGTTATGGTGGTCGTAAGAGAACTCATGCAAAATTTCACAATTATTGTCTTTTTCGTTCAAAAGATATTCACTTCTTTCTATCCTTAATCCCAACTCCTTTATGATGTAGGTACCTACCTATACTTTTCAAGAAACACTGAGAAAGTTTCGCATATCTTACCATGGAAAGGTGTGCCATGAACTTAAAATTAAGACATTGACTGAAGTCTCGAGTCTATTTTGCTGAAAATAGACAGGTGGCTGTCTGAGAGTTATAATGTGGGTTTCACAAGACATTTATTGCCAGATCAAGCACTGTCCAATTGATTGAAGCCACCGAGACTGGTTGCGTTCTCAAATTCAGTTTTCCGATTGGATCGAATTCATCTGGAGTTTTTTTTATTACACAATCAAAGTTTTGTAAAACCCACCTTCAAGGTTGGTTCCAAAGAACTTTAATCACCCGATTGAGATCTGTCAAATAGGTTTCATCGAAATTCGCATGAATTTTAAATCAAGTGGTTTGATTGATTCAAATTCATGAAAGATCTGCTGATGACAGAGAGAGAGAGAGAGGAAAAGTCTTCCTGAAAATGTTTCATTCACGCTAGTATCGAAAATATCTTTCTCTTTTTCAGTATCGTAATGAGTTCATTACAGTACTAAAAGTAGTGCTGTAATGAAACTCATTACAGCATTGTTTTCAGATATATTTTTCGTTTTTTGGTTGTCAGTACTGACCTCCGATCGAAACAAGTTTTGAATCAAATCAATTCAAATTCCGTAATCTGTCAAATTTCGTGAGTCACACCAACTGCCAAGATGAAATATAAAAGTCACTAACCTGAATTTTTATTTAAATTTCGAGAGTATTTCACAAAACTTGACTGAAATAGAGAAAATATGGTCTAATACTCGTTGCAGAAGGCAATTCCACCACTCATGCTATCGAAAACGAGCTCCTTCGTCGCTCGTTTTCGAACTTCGCATTCGTGTTGGAATAGGAGCTCATTCTGCAACTTGTTTTAGAATATACTATTCCTAATTTATGCGAAAAGTGAATTTTTTGCATTTGAATGCTTGATTTACTCCGCTGCGCGTCATTTGATGATAACTGTGAATTGAAAGAAATAATAAACGTCTTTATTAGATAGATGCATAATACTCTACCCGGAGGCGAAGTCTAGCACAGCTATTCAACTTAATCCCCCAGGCAGAGAAGGAAAAACAAACAAAATACAGTTCATATCAAAAAGAAAAAAAAAACTCACATAAAAAAAAAAATCATAAGATATTCAATATTCTAAAACAGAAAAAAAAAAAAAAAATATTGCAAGACTGAAAAACAAAAGCAAATAGCAACTTGAGAAAAAAAAAATCAAGAATAAAATATTATAATTGAATTGAAAGACAGGAGACGGCCTCTCGGATCACGCAACTCATATCTCAATCTCAATGAATCTGCGGGTATGACTTATTGAGAAGACAAAAATAGCCTCCTGATGGCAAGCTTAAATCTAGCGGAGGAAAGTGATTTAAGGGAAAGAGGCAACCTATTATACTCTACAACAGCATTGTAGTGGAAGGATTTTTTGAAACTAGATGTGAAGTGTCTGGGAATATGCAAAGTTGTTACATGTCTGATAGGGCGGCCAGATAAGTCACCTCTGAAATTCAGGAGACGACGAAGGTAATTAGGTGAACCAGTGTCAAGCACCTTATGAACCAGGTTAAGCAAGTGAACCTTAACCCTGTTTTCCATTTTCAGCCAGCCAAGCTCCTTTATTCTTGCTGAAATATTGAGGGAATACTTGGGTAGACCAAGAACAAATCTGCAGCAATAGTTTTGCACCTTCTGAATTCGTCCTTTATCCCAGGTGTCAAGACAGAAGCCATAGACGAAGTCACCATAGTTAAAATGGGAGAGTACAAGTGACTCAACTAATTTCATGCGAAGGCTTTGACTAAGAAATTCACGATTATTATAGAGAAGTTTCAAAGCAGTAAATGATTTTTTCAGCAGGGAGTTGACGTGATCGCTGAACTTGAGCTTACTATCAATAAATAAACCCAAATTTTTTGATCCCTCCACAACAGGAAGAGAAGTTCCACTTATCGATATTTTAAAGTTATTTCTGAGAAATTTGATACGCTCTTCTGGACCAAATAAGAGGAGTTTAGATTTGTCCGAGTTTAATTTCATGTTATGCGCAGTACACCACGAATATATTCGCATAAGATCACTCGAAATCCTTTCAGCTGCATCCAAATAATTATCAGGTAGAAAACCCTGATATAACTGAGTGTCGTCCGCATAACAATGCATCTTACAAAATGTACAATTCATGAACACGTCGGATGTATATATAATAAATAAAAGAGGTCCAAGGATGGACCCCTGCGGCACACCAGCAGAAAGAATATGCGGCTCAGACAGTTTGTTATTTAATTTCACTCTTTGAGAACGATCGGTCAAGTAAGTTTCAAACAACCTAAGAGCACTCTGATCAAAGCCGTAATACTCCAATTTAGACAAAAGCAGTTCATGATCTAATGTATCAAAGGCCTTGCTGAAGTCCAAAAGCGTCAAAGCAACCAAGTACCCCTTATCTTTAAGTGTAAAAATATCAGAAATCACATCAGACAGAGCAGATACTGAGCTATGACCTCCACGAAAACCAGACTGTCTCACTGGAAGGATGCCATGAGATTCCACAAACTCCGACACTTGTTGAAGAATTACCTTCTCAAATATTTTCGATATGGTGGACAGAATGCTGATAGGTCGCAGATCACCATAGGACTCAGGTGACGCAACCTTCGGCAAAGGTAAAATCACCGCCGTTTTCCATGAATTAGGAAAAACGGATTGTTCAATGCATGAATTTATTAGGTGTAGAATAAATTTATCGATAAAAGGCGAGCAGTATTTCAACATTTTCGCATTGATACCATCTAAACCTGTTGCGTTACTGCGCAGAGAGCTGATCAATTTCGAAATATTCTCAGTATCTGTGAGTTTTAACTTGAACGAGATGTTGGGCTTGAAGCGTCTTCGTTTGTAGTAGTCCTCCAACTTGCCATCATTAATTTTCGTGTTACCAATGCTTGAGAAATAATCACAAATTTTATTAACATCAGACAGTTTAGGAGGAATATTAAAATTGCGTGATCGCTTAGCATTGAGAGATTCCAAACATCTCCACAGTTTACTTGAATTTTGATTGCTATTCGTAATTGTCTGAATATAACATTTCTTCTCATTCCTAATCGTCGTAAGAGTAGTATTACGCAATTTTTTATAATAGTTCCAATCTGCATCAGATCGCGATCGTTTAAATTTACGTAGAGCATCATCGCGCTCTTTCATTAAAAGTTTCGTGTTGGAAGACAACCAAGGGGCAGAAGGCTTCGTGATTCTTAAAATACGATAAGGTGCATGCTTATCAAAGCAATCATTTACGTAAGATGTGAGAAGTTTAGCTTTTTGATCAACATCTGGTTCACGAAGAAAGCTATTCCAATTCATGTTCTGCAGGTCCTCTGCAAATCGATCATATCTAAAATACCTAAAGTCCCGTACTTCAATAGTTTTATCAATTTTAGTGTTTATTTTGGTTCTGAGTTGACAAAACGTTAGACGGTGATCACTCACAGTCACATCAATTACCCCAGACTCCAGAATATTATCAATATTACTGACAAAAATTGGATCTATCAGTGTAGCACTGCGGCCTGTTACTCTAGTGGGTGAATCAATAATCTGAGTCAGGCCAAAAGAATCCGCACAAGAAGTGACAGGATTATTTAAATTGAGAAAATTAACATTGAAATCGCCAAAGCAGAGAACCTCATCAAATAGTGGAGAAACATTGACTAGTATATCATTAAGCTCTTCAGTGAAACTATGTATGTTGCAATTGACAGGACGGTAAAAAACCCCAATTCCAATCTTTCGACTACCTATGGAAACACACAGCCAAAGACTCTCAATGTAATCATTCACCATACAAGCATCATCAACAATAATGGCATTTAAAGAGGCACATACAAAGGCACCAACACCGCCACCCCTACCATGCCCCCTCATTCTATCAACCCTGAAAAAATTAAAACCCGACACTTCAGGAACAGCAAAATCTTCACGAAGCCACGTCTCCGTGATTCCGAAAAAATTCAAGTTATGACTATACAACAAGTCTATTATGGAGTCAAAGTTACCCATCAACGATCTAACATTCAAGTGACCCAAAGAGAAGGTGCCTCCCGTATTCATCCTACGTAAGCTAAAGTTATAAATCTGAACTAAAACAAAAAATAAACAAAGCAAGTGTACCGAGTCAATGAACTCAAATAATCTTCACTTAACCTGGTCAGGCAAAAAATAAATAATCAAACATATCAAGAAATACAACAGCTGGTAATGAAAAGGGAAAATATGTGCATGTAAATATGATTCGAAATAACATCGCTGGTATGAAATCAAAAATACAGATTTACTGAAAATTTTAGGAAGACAATAGCTTCTCAAAATCTAAATTAGATCTTACAACAAGTCTTTCATTATTAATAACAACTATTATGACACCTCCAGATGTCCAGCAATCTTTATTAAATTTAGCTCTACAAAGTTTGAAAAGGCCTAATATATTGGGTGTTAGAACCTCAGAAATCAAAATTTTAGATCCTTTAAATTTTTTCTTTTTATTGAAAACTTCGTCACGTTTCCACTGATGGACAAATTCAACACACACCGGTGCAGGTTTGGACGTATTATTAGTTTTACTAATTCTATAACATGCATTTATGTTATCTGGTGTAATATTTATGGATAATTGGGACGATAACAACTGAATTATTTCAGACAATAAATTATCATTGCCCACCTTGAGACCATGGATTAGAAGTTTGTTGCGATTTTGTTTTCTTTGTACATTTTCTAGGAACTTCTGATTGTCACAGACTTGAGATGATATCTTGCCTATTTCTTCCTTCAGATCATTCAATTGTTGATTAATAGTTTTCTCAAATTCACTGAATTCCTCAAGTATTTTGTGGAAGTGTTCTTCTTGGGAAGTGGAACCGGAACTCGAAGGCAAATCACTGATGCTGTTCTTGAACGTTATCATTTGTTTTGAGAAGTTGTCCGCCATTGTTTCGACTTTCTCGTTCAATTTGGTTAGATTTTTATCGGCTCTTGTTTTAGGGCCCATGATTATGCAAATATATAAAGAGAATTCTTGTTTAGCACAGTATCACTTCACAATAATATTTATAAACTGAAAACCAGCTGAATTCAAAAGTAACGGGAGCCCAGACCAAAACGCGTGTATTACAACAAGCGCGCCATCTATCTATCTGGGGGGGATCTATGATGGGGACGGATTAACTCAACCACTAACGCCAGCCAAACAACCCAATTATGGCTCAGAGAAATGAGAGAAATAGCATATTTAAAAAATGGCCGACCTGAAATGGTCTTCTGGTTAAGTTACTTTCGGTTAGGTATCTCCAAATATGAATGAATATCCTAAACATTTTGTTAGTAATGTACCACACCATTTGCACTTTGTATAGACCAGGAGTGAATAATACTAACAATCATTACAGAGAATTGGGTCTAAGAAATCAACTTTTTTGAACGGATATATCTCTTGAGTCATAAATCTTATCATGATGATCATGTAGAAACGATTCAGAGTTCATTCTCTTATGTCCAATAAAAATTAAACGTCATCTGTCAAAAACTCTATCCGAGCATGCGTCTTGTGACTCCAATTAAAGTCCGACCTCAAGTTCGAAGTGATTATCTGCATGTGAATAAGGGATATGACGTCACCATTTAATTCCCATGATTTCGAGACCTTCAACCGGCCATTAGATTAACCCCGAAACCATTTCCCCGTGTCGAGCGTAGAATTTCCGCACCTGAAGTCGTTAGGCCTTAAATGAAGTAGTAGAGATTAAGCCGTGATGGGGTCCCAGTACCCCGGATTCCAATTAAAGGTCGATTCACAGCTATTGCTTCTGGGCCCCTCGGAAAATTCAAACGGAGTTAATTCTAACAGAATCGATCTCATTTATGGGATTCAGTGCGTTCTGCAGACATTAGAGTGATTCACGCGATTTAAAATCAGGAATGCCATAGCTGCCTTATGGAGCGGGTGCGAAATTGTCAATTACAAAGGCGAAGAACACTGCAGATTACTTTGTGCCTCGAAAATCTCACAGTCTTATTCAATTTCGTTTTACTTCTACGTTCGAGATTTTACAAATCTGATCGAGATTTATATTTATTTATTCATGAAACGATCAACTCTACTTCCCCTCGATTGTTCTGAGTTTAAAAGGCTCTTTCGAGTTGAACGCGATATTTCAAAGATGGTTCAGTTGTGAATGGTGCACTGAAAATCCCAGGATTCTTTCTCGAATCAAAATGAATAGAAGAAAATCACACAATAAATGAATGCCTTCACTTTTATGAAACTGAACGGTCATTTCATCCCTGGGCCCGTATTCTCGACGAGTGAACTTTCTATGCGTATGCGAACTTTTAGAATATCACAGGCTTCGGTATTCTAGACTCGTGACTATAAGGTCGCATACAAAGATTATAGAGTTAGAAAGATAGGAAACGCCCTTGTATCTGTGGTACTAAAATCCGACTACGATTTTTGGCTAGTTTCTTACTTGTGACACATAGATGACGCTGAAAACATTATTCAGTACAGAAAACTATTTCAATAGGCGCGAAATTCGAAACACATTTCTCATAAATTTGCATTTAATTGATTACTTTGTCGAGCTTTTAAAAAAATATCCTGATCGACAAAAAAAAGGAAGGCTCCGCTGTTTGATCAGGATGATCTTTACTTCTGCATATTGCTTTGAATCAAATGAAATACGCTTCTGGATTTTTTATATTTTTATTTGAAATGATTGTGTAAAATGAATTGCAATACAATAATTATGAAATTGAGTACATTTCAAAAATTTGTTCACATATTAGAGAATTATCATAACAATTTCAAGAACTTATTGTGAGTGAACTATCGATAAATCGAACATCGATAAGTCAAACAGTTGTTCTGGACCCGATTCATTCATATCTTACCCAGTGTATTTTAACCTTAATGAGTCTAGAGGGTCTAGTAGATGAGTCGAACTGCTGGAAGGGTCGTCAAGAGAACCACCACCTCTATAAGTCGTTCTTCTGACCACCATTGCCTCTATCTATGAGTGATCTAATGAATGAGACCGAAGAAAAGTCGGTTCGCAAACAAATTATCCAGAACAATATATTTTTACCCCGAAACCTCTATCCATTTGACAACACTGAAAATAAAAAGCAATGAACAAGACAATTACATGATAAGAGTTTCAAAACTTACATTTCTATTCTCTTTGGTAATGAAAAGAATGCACATTCATGATTATTATTTCTGCAATTAATCACCATGCATTTCGAATGTCGGCCAGTTTATAACACAAAATTTATAACAGAGAAACACACGAACCAAGATTATGGAGTGAGCTAGTTGGTACACTTGTAGATTTCGAACTATTTCAGTAGAAAATACGCAAGAAAATACAATCATCATTCAGCAAAAATATTTATTCAAGTATTTCTTTCAAAATTGACAACAGCCTACTAATAATCTCTATATAATCTATGCCAAATGGACCTTAATTAAATATTTTAACCATAGATCGATTACTTTTGAAAAACAGATGTCGCTGACATCACTGTAGTCGCTTCGTTTTCCATCTTTATACTCTATAATCTTTGGTCGCATACGTTCTCAAAGCGAGTGTTTACAGCGAGAGCTTTGTATCATCCGTTTTCGTGATATAGTTTGATATTTCTGTGTTTGTGCAGACGTTTGACAAGAAGGTACTTCAGAATATTTGTACAATAAATATCGCAAAACAATCAGAAGTTTTATTGGGATATACAATGGGATCCGCAAGATGAGAATGAGTTGTCTGCTTGTTCTTCACTATGCTCAAGAAACAGCGAGTAAAATTATCAATGCTGTGTCGGGCTTCATAATCTTTGTATTCGAGATAATGTTCCTGAACCAGATAATGATGGTGAGGACCTAGCACCGACTGTTTTAGGAATATATGGGTCTACCATTGACACAATGAAGAAAACATAATGAGAAATTGGCAGCAGAAAAGGCTCGAAAAGCTGGAGGGAGGAGATAGAAAAAGAAATGAGAGAACTTTTATTGGGGGAGAATTTCTAGCAAGATAGAGATCAATAGAGACTGGGTTTCAATGACGTCGGAGAACGTATTAAAACCGATCATATTTTATATTGAAAATTACAAGCAACAATTATTATAACCAAGATACCTAAGTGATAAGCCACTTTCATTTCTTTCAATCAACATATGCACACTCTCATTACAGATTCATTCCAAAAAAATTATATTTTTTCCAACAAATAAAAAGTACATCCCACAATTACAGTAAATAAAACAAAACTCCTCATGGGGTCTATCGCCTATTTCTCTGGCAGGCCTTTTTGCATTGCTAACCTTCGTTTTCGTTCTCGACCTAAGGTCTTGCAAAGGCTACAATAGTGTATTCTAAAACAAGTTGCAGAATGAGCTCCTATTCCAACACGAATGCGATTTTCGAAAACGAGCGACGAAGGAGCGAGTTCTCGATAGCATGAGTGTTGGAATTGCCTTCTGCAACGAGTATCAGACGACAAAAATTCAGGTCAGTGACTTTTATATTTCGTCTTGACAGTTGGTGTGACTTACGAAATTTGACAGATTACGGAATTTGAATTGTTTTGATTGGAAACTTGATTTGATAGGAGGTCAGTACTGACAGCCAAAAAACGAAAAATATAACTGAAAACAATGCTGTAATGAGTTTTATTACAGCACTACTTTTAGTACTGTAATGAACTCGTTACGATACTGAAATAGAGAAATATATATTATGATTGAAGAAAATGGGTTTGTGGATCATAATCTCACCTTTCTCAAATTCTTTCAATCTCTGATTGCACCTAGCATGCTATTAGGTATGTTACCTAGTCCTGACCATTTCTTTTGGACATCTTTTTTTGTGAATTGGTTGGAATCTTCACCAGATTGAAGATCCTTGGTAGTTTCTCAATTAGAGTTCATAATACTCAACGAACAATTCATGTCATTCGTGAAATGTGTCAGTGTGCCGACTGTTTCGGTCACACTTTTCCAAACGTATACCTTTCATGGAACGAATTTTCGTCAAAAATACGGATCCGGAAAAGTCCTCGCACTTGAACCGTTCGTTTTGAGACGTATACGTTCAAGAGCTCACTTGTCGAGAATACGGTCCCAAATTGAAACTTATGAAAAATTACTACCTACCATCTAACGTTATTGTTTCCAAGGTTCTCATAGATTGATGATGATCCGTCCTTGTGATAGAATATCTAAACAAGGATATCTGAGAAACATTGATAAATTCAAAAGAGTTATCATCCGAATGTTTTTGATATTTGTGACATAGCATCTCCCGTATTCTCGACAAGTGAGCTTTTAACCGTATACGTCCCAAAACGAACGGTTCAGGTGCGAATACTTTTCCGGTTCGGTATTCTTGACGACCATTCGTTACATGAAAGGATACGTTTGAAAACGTGTGATCGAAACAGCCGGCAACACTGACACATTTCACAAATGACATAAATTTTTCGTTGAGGATTATGAAATCTAATTGAAAAACTATCACGGATCTTCAATCTGGTAAAGTTTTCAACCAATTCACAAAAGAAGATGCCCAATAGAAATGGTCAGGAATAGGTGACATACCTAATAGCATGCTAGGTGCAATCAAAGATTGAAAGAATTTGAGAAAGGTAAGAATATGATCCACAAACCCATTTTGTTTAATCATAATATATATTTGAAGCCTTTACAAGACGCAAGACCTTAAGTCAAGAACGAAAACGAAGGTTAGCAATGCGAAAAGGCCTGCCAGAGGACCAGGCGATGGACCTCATGAGAAGTCGAGTGTGGAGTTTTATTTTGTTTACTGTGATTGTGGGATGTACTTATTATTTGTTGGAAAAGATATTACGTTTTTGGAATAAATCCATTATGAGGGTGTGTATATGTTAATTGAAAGAAATGAAATATCAACAAATTTATGAACCATATATTCATGAATTGTTTTACATAAGTGAACGGACTTATCACTTAGGTATCTTGGAGATTGGTTATAATAATTGTTGTTTGTAATTTTCTATTATACAATATGATCGGTTTTAATACGTTCTCCGACGTCATTGATACCCAGTCTCTATTGATCTCTATCTTTCTAGAGATTCTCCTCCAATGAAAGTTCTCTCATTTCTTTTCCTATCTCCGGGGATAGTGCAGATAACGTCCACTAAAAATATGCATTTTTTCTTCAACAGATGATGAAAAAATGATCTAAAATACCCGAATGCGAAGTATTTTCGGAGAATAATCAATATTGAAAATGCATCATTTCGTTGAGAAGAATTTGAAGTAGAACTGTCATGGTTGCACATAAAATTCGTGGATTTTGTGAACATAGATTGTCCATAGACGTCACTGATCTTGGCACAGACAAAGTCGCCATCCATTTCCGCATAATTAACCTCAAACTTACTGAAATTTTGAACATCAAAATTAATTTTAATAGTGTGAGTAGACGATAATGTTCAAATTTCTTATGGGTTATCATAGCAGTTATAAAAAAAAATATGAATAATAAATTGAATAGACGCTTTGATTGAATTGCCTTCATCAAATCTCAAGAGAAAATAGGTACTCATTCCTGTCTTGACTTTTAACAATTTGAAATGCCCCTCATGCACAGCAACCGCGGATTAAGGGTAGTGCGGCCGCACCTCCTTGGTCTATGGTATTTTTTGGTAATTATAAAGTACCTTGCACAGTTGTATTTTTTAAAGTTTTTTTTGTGACCTTGAGGGAGGCAAAATGAACCTAACCTAACTTAACCTTACCTGAATGCGGATCGATGTTTTTTTTATCCGATTTTTCACAATTTTTTTTCAACACTTGGTAGGGAAAATGAACCTTACCTAACCTAACATAACCTAACCTCGTAAAACTGAACTATATATCACTATATCAGAGCCGTATCCGAGGTAAAAGAAGTATTTACTTCATTACGAGTTTCATTTATTTTTTTTTCTCGAAAATTACTACCTCCCCAGAGGTGTAATTGAGACAGTACCTAGTATCAGGAAGTCCTATATACAAAATATTTTTAAAATCGGTGACGGGGCCTATAAAATTTATTAAAATCTATTTTTTATCAGTCAACAACCATAACCACAGTTAACAATAGTTAGTCAGCTTCTGGATAATCAAAACAATTTTTGATTTCGAGTCAAAAGAGTAGTTAAGTATCTCAATAGCTTGAAATGGCCAAAAAGCTTTAAAAATCTAAAAATTTCCGGGGGAGGACCGCCCTTGTAGTTTTATCGATAATAAACGATTATCCATTAATTATGAATAATTTTTATTTTAATGAAGTTGAAACAAAAATTATAATTTTTCAGTCAGAAGATATTCAGAAATCAAAAACTCATGAATAATGTTACAAGTTCTAGAATTCCATTTCTATGTAAGATTTCGAATACCTATGTTTTGACAACCACAATAATTCAAATCTGCCGCCAAATATATGTTGAATGACATTCATGATCGGAAATAAGGTGCGGGGATAAAGGAAACGATTCCCAAAATGGCGAATCAGTTGAATCGTATGTCATAATAACCAATTTTGAAAGGCGAAAATATAATATTACCCTTTAGTATTTTGTATCCAAACGACTTCAGGACAACATGAATATCAATCTGAAGCAGTAAAATATCAAAAAAATCCAACTATGGTAAGTGGACGCTAAGTGTACTGCTCCCCTATCTCCTCCCTCGAGCCTTTTCTGCTGCCAATTTTCGATTGATTATGATTATGTTTTCTTCATTGTCAATGGGAGACCCATATATTCCTAAAACAGCCAGTGCTATGTCCTCACCGTCATTGTCTGATTCAGGAACATTATTTCCGATAGGAAGATTATGAAGCCCGACACAGCCATTGATAATTTCACTTGCCGTCTCTTGAGCATAGTAAAGAACTCTGTGTGCTAGCAGACAGCGCAATCTTATCTTGGGGACCCCATTGTATATCCTAATAAAAATTCTGATTGTTTTGCGATATTTATTGTACAAATATTCTGAAGTACCTTCTTGTCAAACGTCTACACAAACACAGAAAAATCAAACTATATCACGAAAACGAATGATACAAAGCGCTCGCTGTAAACACTCGCTTTGAGAACGCAGGCGACCTTATAGTCACGAGTCAAGAATACCAAAGCGTGTGATATTCTGAAAGTTCGCATACGCATAGAAAGTTCACTTGTCGAGAATACGGGCCCGGAAAACTGTTTCATTTCTAGAGATGCCCTAAAGCGAGTTCAATAATCGTCCTAAACGATCATATCCCAACAGATAAGTTTTAGCGCCACTCTGAAACGATAAAAACAACATCTCCTCTCGCAATCAAATTCCTCTCAACTCCGATTACACGACCCTAAATTCTTAGATCGTGATTCAACATTCATAACCGTAATTCCAATGGCAGAATTATGAGGATCATCCATTATTCCGGGCTGTCATTTGGACGCTTCTCAAAATTATGGAAAGGCCATTCTACGGCTGCCTCAGACGCGGGAAGGTGGAGCTGCCTTTCATTTCCTACTGGGTTGAATTATAGCCCGAATGTGTTCCTTTCCTGGAACAGTCTTTGCATACTGACTAAGGGGAACTGTTTAGTCCATCAACGAAACCCATCGACTTAAAAGCAATCTTAATTTATGAGTAAAATAGGTTAGGATAACCTATTTCTTATTTCCCAAGTAGTTCGACAAGGCTGGATTATTAGATCTACTGAATGGAATTGGCCACACTCAAACGGAGCTGAGCTAAGCACTAAATTATTATTAGGTAATTTCAATCGGGATGACAATTTTACTTTTTCAGCTAATCTATCTTTTGTGAGATTGATGGCATGTCATTTAGAATGAGTGTTGGAACAAACAACACGCATAACTTTGAGTGAAATAATGCAGGGTGTTTCGAAAAAAGCTGATTATCTCTCTAGGATGGATAGAAAATTGAGAAATATTAGGGGTTTCTTCAGTAATACATTTTCTTACCGCCATCCGTATTCACGGAAATGGAAAAAAATATAAACATTTTTAACGATTTTGCCGAAACTTCTGGCAACATTGTAATGAAAATGTATATGAATATGTTCTGGAAGCTGATACATCTGATGAATTTGTTTTGATGTCTGACTCTCATAGAAGACGCTAATAACAAGGTGCATACCAAGTTGTTTTGAACTTGACTTTTTTAATTTTATATTGAGATGAATTTTGAGCAATATGTGATCCATCGTTATGCGTCTTCTTTGATCTCTCCAAAGCCTTTGACACAGTGTTTCATGAGAAACTTCTAAGGAAGTTGGACAACTATGGTTTTAGAGGGATAGTATATGACATACTAAGGAGTTATTTAGCTGATCGAGAACAGAGGGTTAACGTCGATGGTAAGATAAGTGAACCTGTGTGTGTGTGACCTACGAGGTTCCACAGAGTACTGTGCTTGGACCATTATTGTTCACGCTATATATCAACAGCTTGTTCAGTCTCAGAGTCAGGGGCAAGATTGTTGCTTTTGCGGACGATATTGCACTGCTTTGTAGGTTTGGCTCGTGGGAAAGTTTGAAATCAGAAATTGAGGCCGACATAAGAATTCTGAAGGATTGGTTTAGTTATAACACGCTCACCCTAAACCTAAAAAAACGAGATATTTACCCTTTTGCTCATACTATAATAGATTGCCGTTCATGGGGCCTTTAACAACCGGAACTGATTCTCATATCCTGGAGGCAGAATCAGTCAAGTATTTAGGTGTGATCATTGACCGACATATGAAGTGGTACCTACAAATGAAAAATTTATGGCGGTATATTCTATAAATCTGTAGCTTATAGGTGATCGGAAACATATGGAAAGGTATATTGTGAGGTTATGTTGAAAGATTTGTTTTAGTCACAGAATATAAGATACTTTACTAAACTCAACTACTTTTGTAATTCATCTTCGTACTACGGTGGTTAATTTCTCTTTTTCGTTGTAACGAACACGAATTGAACATAAATATATCCAATAATCAATACTTACGAGACAAAATTATAGGAAAATAAATTCTATTTTATGATCTTATCACGAAGTAGTTACGATCTTATTACGAAGTAGTTACGATCTTATTACGAAGTAGTTCAAAATTGACACTTCTAACACGAGAGTTACAGAAAAACTTCCAAAATGTCATAATTTACGAATCTGTAAGTCAGCCACATACAGATCCATAGACAAATTACAGATCAACCGTACGCTACAGATTCGTAGCTTACAGAGAAAAAGCAGAATACCGCCATTTTTTCAAATTGAGAGGTGTTCTATATCAGATAAAATATTTGAAAGAATACCTTGATTTGAAATACCTCAAGCTGCTTGTACTTTGGGTTAGTCCAGTCCCAGCTGACGTATGGAATTGTCAGCTGGGGGGGTGTCAGTGATTGTCACCTGGAGGAATTGAACATTATTCAAAGATGGATTTTACGGGTTATCTCTAATAAATCACTTACCTGCTCTAACCATGTCCTGCATGAAGAATCCGGGATACTTGATGTGAGGCAACTATTCTGTTTGGATATGCGCGTCAATATAAAGAAATGTAGAGTTATTCTTGCGCATATTGTAAAATTTCACAACACCAAAACGAGGCTGGGCTCCTTGACGGTACCTAGACGTAAAAAAAACTATAGGACAGCGACATTGTAGCTATCTCGCCCCGAAACTCTATAATCAGCTTCCTACTAACATCTTGGGGGTTAACAATGTCAATTTGTTCAAAAATGTGTGCAAGAAATGGATTCTTTGCTACGGACGAAGAAGACTACACGACTTCATTAATCAGAAGTTTTAATATGGATGAATGAGAAAGAAAAAAAAAGAATGAACCGATAAAAAGGAATAAGAATATGTTAAATTGGGAGACTTTGAATTTTCAGATTAGAAAAAGTACTTAATTACTTTTTTTAATTATCAAGGACGATGAAGCTCCACATTGTAAGAAGGTGTCATAATCGGTTAAGTAACCATTTTCTGAATCGATGGATTGGTAGAAGTGTGAAGCTCCGATTAATTGACCTCGGTCATGCGATTTCAATCCCTTGGATTAAACGGTATGATCGTACCTTGAAGGGGTGTATTCACTTGAATAATTGAAGGACAGAATTCGACGTCACTCCAATGAGCTCAAAGCTGAGTTCCAAGCGTTAATAAGATCAATGGATTTTTCAGAAGAAAAAAGGTAGATTTTTGTATTTGCGAAAATATATCACTTTCTGAACACCTACTCTAATTGACTTTTCTTATATTTTCAGGATTTCCTTGTGATTTTTGTTCGATGAATACATGCAAAATCATTACATTTGACTGCAAATTATGTAACATTGGTCGCATTCTCCGAATAAAGATTTTGCTGCCGCTACCTAAAATGAATTGAAAGCGCTCCCAAAAATGTTCACTAAAATTGAGTTTGTAGAGTATGTGGCACCGGATGATTCTGCAACAGTTGCACAGCTGTTATGTTCGGTGAATGCGCCAAATGATAAATGGAAGAATGGCGATCTATCCCTTGTTTGGAAAATACCTACATGATTGGCGGAGATTTAGATTCTAGGCAGCGTTCATGTTCAGAGATATCTCGGTCTGGTATCTATTCATAATGAAATATTCTTCATGAGGTTCATTTGAACGGCTATGTCTCATATAAAGTTCAGCTTCCTACCCACATTCAGACATATCAACAGATGCTCCACTGAAAATTAAAGAAATTATGAAAATCGAAAACGAATTTATGTATATGAATTGGGAATTTTAAAAATTAATTGCGTTCTTACCGCAATTAGAAGATAACCCAGAACGACTCCAAAAATACCAATAATTGTTATTATCCTTCTGCTTTTTTTTGGTGTGATAAAAACAAAATTTCAATGGATATTTATTTATATTGCAGTCTCTTTGATCGGATTTTTTTGTTTACATTTTCATTTTCTTGGTCCTTTTTGTTATGTTCATGAAAATGTGTGTTATTCTCGTGTGACGGTTTCTTATGTAGATATCGTTGACCTTAGTTCATTTGCCCGGTGAGTAAAACGAAATGAGATAATACAAATATAGGTACGTTCTTCGACGTATTTAGTATTCAAAATCCAGCTACGAAGAGGCTTAATAGAATCTGACTTGTGTGCGAGTATCGAACGTTATTTTTTCTAGATCATTGAAGTTCTAATGAAATATTTTCACAAGTTTTGACCATCCTTTTTGGTCAAATTTTCTGACTAATATGAATAGAAGCGACAAAGAAATGTGGCAATCTGAATGGAATGTATCCAATTTTTTCAATAAAGATCTTATTTCTGATCCTTCCATCAGAGTTCCTGGTTTTGACCTTCCCAGGAGAATATGGTCTGTTCTAAATCGCATTAGAACAGGCCATGGACGTTGCAATAGCATGCTCTTCCGATGGAATTCGGTTGAGAGTCCTAGTTGTGAGTGTGGGGAAAATGAGGAGACTATAGAACATCTTATAAATAGTTGTCCCATTTATAAATTTCAAGATGGTTTCGAGGCTATACATAAAGTAACGAATGCATTTCTAAAATGGGTGGTTAATTTCAAAATTATTTGATTTATTCTGAATATTCGGTTTTTTTTCTGCTTTTTTCTTTTTTCATTTCAGATTAAGAATCGCGAGCCGTTTCTGGGAAGAATCTATCGACGGATAACATGCAGATGATCTCACACTGATGTCTTCCAAGATTTTTCCTGATATTTAATATTTTATGTTATTTTTTTTACGGGGTGGCAGGTTTTTTCGGCTGAGGTTTTTTTCCCCTGGCTCTATAGTATCATATGATACTAGTGATGATAGTATCGTATGATTCTATAGTATCATACGAAGAATGTCATGATACCCCGTTCTTTTTTTACCTCAGCTTAGGTACTTTTTGTTTCAACATTTATTGTATTATTTTAGCTCTCTATTTTCATAAGAATATATATATATATATATATATATATATATATATATATAATTATGTAATACACCCCCTGTATTCTGATATATCCCATACATTGTATTCTCATTAGCTTCTGAATATGACCATGTTGACTTTAGCTGACTAAGCACACGTGTCTCTTATCTCATTGCAGAATGCATCGTAATACCGAAGGTATAAATTAATGCGATATGAAAATATCTCTCAAGAATAATTTGTCAAGTGAAGAATAATTAGTCATTCAAGAATAATTGTATCATAGCTGTATCATCTCATTGTTCCTAAATAAAAACTGTTTTTAAAAACGGTGTCTTCAACCCAAAATACATAATTGGCGACGAGGTCTGGGATTGTGCCGGTCTTCTTAAAAGTGAACCAGAACCAATTGGCGACTTCAGAAGGCTGCAGTTTCAACTGCTAAGGTGCAACCGAACGTGAGGAAGAAGACGACGGAGAGTCCGATCGACAGGTTAGCAACTGCGACGACATCCACCAGAGAACAAAGGTGAGTGAGCAATTATCCTGACAATTTTCCTGACATTATTCTTCCCAGTTTTTAATTGACCTGGCCCAAAGTCAATCACTCTTTTCCCCAAGTTTTGTGTGTAAAACTTGTACAGTTTTTTAAAGTTTTTCTGATATAAAAACTAAGTATTTTATTGAAATATTATTGTATAATTGATAATTAATCCAAATATTTCAAAATAGGTGAAATAGATTCAGAAATATCAATCGCATTAAACGAATTGATAAATTCCATATCTGAATTAAAAATAGAAGACTCAATCATGGCAGATTTAACTTTTCCTAAAGAATTTGGAAATCTCCTACCGAAATTTGACGGAGATAGAACAAAATTAAATTCATTTTTAGCTGCATGTGACGATTATATCTTACAATTTCAGAATGCTGAAGCAATCGTCAAAACTTATTGTCTTAATCTCATAAAGAGTAAATTTATTGGGAATGCGGAAGCAGAATTCCACACTTCCAATGTTCCAAATACATGGATCGGTATAAGAAATTTCCTCATAAATAAATTTGGTGATCATGCAAACCTAGATGTATTGAAAAATCAATTGCAATTCTTAAGAAAAAATCCCAAAGATGATATTTCAAATTTCATTGAAGAAATAAAAGCTCTGAAAATCAGAATTAATTATAGAATAGACGCAGATGTAATGAATGCGCAGATGAAAATCCTACATAAAGATTTGACTAACGACTTAGCGAAAAATGTATTAATAAGTAACAGTCCCTTTGAATTACAGACAACTCTAATTACTACACCCGATTTAACTTTCGATCAAGCTATACAAATTGTTGAGAATTATGTTTCTCAAAAATCGCAAATAAAAATGATGCGGTCGTGGAGAAATCCGCCCACGAATAATTATAATATTAATAAATCGAAAACTAATTCCACATTTAGAAATCCAAATAATGTTTCCCAGTATCGAAATAATCATTTCAGAACACCTCACTATTCCCATGATCCAAGACAAAATTTTAATCAACAATTCCCCTCGCAACCAATCCAATTTAAACAAAGAAATGTTAACCCTCATTTTCCTACTGCAAGACAAGTGTTTAGTCCCACAAATAAATCAAATACAACCAATGTTTTCAAACCAAATCCAAATCAGAGAATTATTACCCCTCCAGAAAAAATGTCTGTTCAAACTAGAAATTATCCTAAAAAAAGAAATGAGTATTCAACTCAATATAATCCAAATCCCCAAAGAAATTTTTATAATTATCGAAGTACGAATTATCAAAATAATCCAAACAATGACTTCATTGTTGAGGAACTAACAAATGTTAATTCAAATGAACCAAGTCGAAATTTTCCAAAAGCAGGCCCAAGCAACGAATTGACCTGAATCATGCCTTAGATAATAAAAATCAATTACCTTATATCCAATTTCGAAACCCTTATTGTAAACTTCTAATTGATAGTGGTTGTTCAGTTTGCTTAATCGATCCTAAATTTGCTTATAATAATTTCTATGATAATATTTTTCAAGAAGAAACAACGTTAACTGCATGCATGAAGCAGGATACTTCAAATGAAAAAGTATTACTTCCTTTATTTTCAGAATTTCGTATGAATGATAGTCACCCTTTTGTACTTTATAAATTTCATAATAATTACGATGGCATTATAGGAGCCGATTTTCTTAATAAATACGGTTTGACATCCGATTTTAAAAACCAAGTATTGATGAATAAATATTGTAGAATTCCATTCAAATATGGAAAAACTTCGATTGAAAATAATTGTTTAATTCAGAAAGTATCACAACTTGAACGGGAAAAACATGAGCTTTTCAAAAACTTTGCAAATAATTTGCAGGAAATTGATAAAGTCGATAAAGCAAATGAAGATTTGAAAACTGAAAATGAACAATTGAAATCTAAACTTTTTATGATCGAGATATCTAATAAAGAACTTGAAAAAATGATTGAATTGAACTCTAAAGCAAGTTATGAAATGGAAAAAGAAATTTCAAATTTGAAAAAATCAATAAACGTAATGAATAAGGAAAAACAAAGTCTACAAAAATCTTACGCTAGATTGAATAAAGTAGATAGGAAATATAAGCAGCTTAAATCAGAATTCGATGAGTTGAATATCAACATAAATAAAATTAGAGCGGAAAATGACGCTTTACTGGAAAATTATGAACAAATAAGTTCAAAATATGAACGTGTTATTGAAGAAAATAATAACCTTATATCCAAACTAGGAGAATTTAAAAATGAAATTAAGTATAACAAAGGCTTGATGAATAATGCCAATGCATTGCGTAGAATTAGATTAGAATCAACCAATGATTTTTTATGTAATGAAACCAATGATAATAATATTGAGTTTAATGGTATTAAGACTGAAAAGGTTTCATCAGTCAATGGAGAAAATAATTTTAAAAATAATTTTTATGGTTTCAATGAATATTCAATAGATAATCGTGATGAAGACGAATCTGAAGAATTTAATCAAAGTACTAATTTTCTAGTTGATCCAAGTGACGAAATGAATTATAGATATTTTACTAAGGACGAACCTGGATTCATAATAATTCATATCATATCCCAAGGTAACGCTCATTTTGATAAGCCAGATGCAAGTTTGATCGCAGAAAAAGTGCGATTCATTAAATTCCTTTCGCACTGTAAAAATGACCTGCCTCATTTGTACGGGAGGTTACTCAAGAATTATACGCAATACGATTTTCATAAATTCTATCACAGACCGAAATACAAAGCAATTTTCTACATTTTATACTATAGGGATCAACTTCTGGTTATAGAAGCTGAATTTCCTCACAATTTTACAAGTATCGAGAAAAATTCCATTACGATTTTAACCCTTAGGATTTTCTTAGTGTATCACACAGCTCTTATTAATTTGCTAAGATGATGACATCTTATTGTTATTTTATCCTTAAATACTTGAATTTCTAAAACTTTCTTGATGTGAAAAAGTATAGGCACCGCGCCGAGCGCCGAGGATTACTACTAATATCAAATTACATTTTCAAATCATTTTGCCAAATTTGACATTGCCTAGCCAAATTATCACATGAAGGAATTACGTTAATTAATACGAAATTTATTAAAAAACAAATATGAACGCACCCCTTATAAAGCTGAATACTAAAATAAATGAAGAATTTATAGACTTCAATAGAATCGAAGATAATTCAAGTAATAAAGGTGAAAATATTGAGATGAACTGTATCGAAGAAAATGTAATTTATATTGCCAATCAGGCTACGGAAGAAGAATTGAATAATAAACGATTACCGAAAGTAGGAAATAGTTTATATTATGAGATTAATCATGAATTTAATATCAGTGAAAGAAACGATATGAACCCCATAGAGGATGATTCAATATCAATTATTAATAAAGTATTAAATGAAAAACTAGAGAGATGTCAAGAATTATTAAATTAAGGTAATAATAGAAATTATAATGAAATTGATGATATTTTGTGTGATGAATTTAATAAAGATTTTTTTTGAATAATTTGAAAAATAGATATTCAGGTAGATTGAACGAAAAACATTCCGAAGAAACAAGGATTTTCCTTCCTTTTAAATACAAACCTTAATTACATTAAAAACCCTGTTGTCGAAAAGTTAGATTCAGTTTACAAAACTATTAATGCTCGTGAGATAGATACGCATAGAATGCAAAACATGAAAAATAGACACATTTATCATAAAAATATTACTCCCTTATAAAACAATTGATTATGGACATATTGATTTGGAACAAGTAGAGGATCTTATTTTGAAATATCAGAAAGAAATTGATAATTTGAAAAATAAACAATTATTGGGATTTACACAAACGCCGCATTATGAATATTTACAACATTCGAATACGATTAATATTAAAACTTTAGAAGAACTTGTAAATGGAAAAATAAGAGTTAAAAGAGGACTTATTAATATTGGAGGTAAAATTTCGAAGATTCTATTCGGAACATTAGATTCAGATGATGAAGAACTTTATAAAAATTATTTTGAAAGTATAGCAAGAAACGAGGACACTCTTATGAGAAATCAAAAGCAGATTGCTACAGTAATTAATGATTTGAAAAATAAGTATATTGATAAATTTCGACAATTCGCAGATAATTTTAAATTATTACAAACAATACCGCAATTGAGACATATTGAACACATGCATCTTCTTACATTTGAAATTAAGGATATTAAAAGTATATTAGATGAAATACAAACAGCAGTGAGCTTTGCAAGACTTCATATCCTATATGAATCTATTTTACCATATACAAAATTCGCAGAACTAATTAAAAATGACACAATCATTCCAATGCACCATTTAAAGGATTATTATCAATTATGCCATACAAAAGTTATGTTTAAAGAGAAAGTTCTATTATTTCTTATATCAATTCCTACCGTTTATGAAGAAAACTTTAATCTTTACAAGTTTTACTATATCCCTCAGAAAAACTTTACCCTTCCTTATACCAATCCTTATATGCTCACTCAAAAAGAAGAATTAAAATGGTCAACCGATGAATGTCATGCTGTCGAAGAAGACTACCTTTGTGATCAAGACTCCCTTACAAAACCTCCTGAATGTATGAAGACGGTATTGAAGACACACTTAGAAAATTGTCCCAGAAAAGAAATTATACCTATATCAAATTTGAAAACTTTAGAAGATGGAAGCATCTTTTCGATTAATAATATAGAAATTCAAGAAAAATGTCCTCAGCAAACTAAATACTACTTTACTTCACCGATGGCTATAATCCAATCGAAATGCATCATCAGCACTTTCCAAAAAGAAATATTTCCAATTTCTATCAAGAATGAAGAAAAATACATTATTCTACCCAAGACGGCGATAATCCCACAAAATCAATCCCAAGAAGAGGAGAAAGAAGAATTTCGAGAAGAAGATATCCCAGATGTTAACTTAGAAGACATACGAAGATGGAAACCCCATCCAGCATCAACTTTTATGAATATTATAGGAATATTTATGTTTTTGTCTATTTTATACTTGTTATTTAAATATTTTAAAATACGTAAAGCTACACCTAATCAAGGTGATACCTTTATCCAAAGGGGGGAGGAATTATGTAATACACCCCCTGTATTCTGATATATCCCATACATTGTATTCTCATTAGCTTCTGAATATGACCATGTTGACTTTAGCTGACTAAGCACACGTGTCTCTTATCTCATTGCAGAATGCATCGTAATACCGAAGGTATAAATTAATGCGATATGAAAATATCTCTCAAGAATAATTTGTCAAGTGAAGAATAATTAGTCATTCAAGAATAATTGTATCATAGCTGTATCATCTCATTGTTCCTAAATAAAAACTGTTTTTAAAAACGGTGTCTTCAACCCAAAATACATAATTATATATATATATATATATATATATATATATATATATATATATATATATCTTGAAAAATATTAATTAGCAAAATGGTTTCTTTAACTTGTATTTGACAGATATCAAATGAATCAGAAGCAGAAAGCAAACATCAAATCAATAATAATATATTCTAAAACAAGTTGCACAATCAGCTCCTATTTTGAAACGAATGCGAAGTTCGAGAACCAGCGAAATAGTCTCGCAATTCAAATGAAAATTCAAGTTGATGACTTTTATACTTCATATTGGTAGTTGGTGTGACTTACGAAATTTGGCAGATTACGGAATTTGCATTGATTTGATTCGACACTTGATTAGATTGGAGGTCAGTACTGACAAGCACAAAACGAAAAATATAACTGAAACAATACTGTAATGAATTTTCTCTATTTCAGTATCGTAATGAGTTCATTACAGTACTAAAAGTAGTGCTGTAATGAAACTCATTACAGCATTGTTTTTAGTTATATTTTTCGTTTTATGGTTGTCAGTACTGACCTCCGATCGAATCAAGTTTCGAATCAAATCAATTCATATTTCGTGATCTGTCAAATTTCGTTTGTCACACCAACTGCCAAGATACAATACAAAAGTCACTAATCTGAATTTTCATTTGAATTTCGAGAGTATTTCACAAAAATTGACTGAAATAGAGAAAATACAGTCTAATACTGGTTGCAGAAGGTAATTCCAACACTCATGCTATCGAAAACTCGCTCCTTCGTCGCTCGTTTTCGAACTTCGCATTCGTGTTGGAATAGGAGCTCATTCTGCAACTTGTTTTAGAATATATTATTAGTACAGCACTACGTTTAGTACTGTAATGAACTCATCAAGGTACTGAAATAGAGAATAGTATATTCTAAAACAAGTTGCAGAATGAGCTGCTATTCCAACATTTCGAAAGCATGAGTGTTGGAATTGCTTTCTGCAACGAGTATTGGACGATATTTTCTCTATTCCAGTCAAGATTTGTGAAATACTCTCGAAATTCAAATGAAAATACTTACTAGTGACTTTTTTGTTGTATCTTGGCAGTTGCTGTTACTTACGATATTCGACAGATTACGGAATTTTAATTGATTTGATTCGAAAATTGAGAGGATCTGAGGTCAGTTCTGACAACCACAACACGAAAAATATAACTGTAAGCAATGCAGTAATGATTTTTATTACAGAACCCATTACGATACTGAAATATAAAAAAATATTACTATGAGATTAACCCTTAACTGGTATGGAAGGGTCAAAATTGATCCTACGCAAATCAAATTGTACCATAGCCAGATACGGAGTGATTTTAATTCATCCCTCTTCTAGCTATTCTCCAGCTGTATTGATATGACTAATTTACGCTGGTAATTTTTATGTTAGCGTTTGGTATAAAACCGTGACAGCGGGTTTGGGGTCAAATTTGACTCTGCCATACCACTAACGTCATAAAGTCAGTGGAATCAACCGAAGATTATACTCCAAAACGAAGCTAGGTTTTTTTATGTCAATAAATTCATTCAATTCATGTTCTGAACGTAAAAAAATTGTTTGCAACAATCAATATTCGATCAGAACATTATAGTTATTTTTCAAAAGTTTCTGAAAAATTCATTATTTCTTCATTCTTCATGTTTGAAATACAATAAATTCATTTTCATCTAGTAGATTTATTACCAGAGAGAAATTATTGATGTACAAAAGAACAAATGATAGAAAGAATACACAGTGTCAAAAGTGACCCTACCAGACCCTGAAAGTAAATTTGATGCACCACATCAGTTAAGGGTTCAATAATAATAATAATAATAATATTTATGTCGAAAATCATACATATACAAAAGATAAACATATACATAATCAGAACGAAATATTTGTCAAATATTTTCGAACGATTTTGTTCAACCTAATGTGGTAGACTCAACGTATTTCACACAGAATTAGAGGAACCAAATTAATCTATTATTTTTTGAATCCACAAACATAATACCCCAATTCTGAAGATTTGCGATTTCGTCAAGTATCGAACCTCACCTTTATCAAATTTCTAAAGTCTTTGTTTGAAACATTCTATCGAACGGTCCCCTTGAATAGATCGATAGTTTCATTGGCAGGTAACAATTTTTTCCACCTGCTCTTGACAATTTGATGAAAGAATTATCGCTCGTCCAGTATCTGAAAGGATTCAATTTTCATACTTTCTGAGACTGGGGCTGAAACACCTCAATGGTTTCAGAAAACTCCCCCGTCTTCATGTAGTTACACACAGTAATCTTTGAATGGAGTTTACCTGAAATTCACGACACCCCAAGGGGAAGTTTTCTGTAATATTCTCCCCATGTGTTGCCTTTCTCAATTGCTTCCCAGCAATTTCCTCACAATCCCCATTTATTTATATTCCGTACATCGATTTCGCTTAGAATTGGTCCTCGCAATTTTTCGATGTTCGGTGCTATCATCTCGCTAGAGGCCTATCCTCGTTAAATTGTACAGACTTGAAGGCGATCAGAGTTGCTTTCCTGTATTTCGTCGTTTTCCAAGTCGTTTTTTCGGTTTTTCGCGTGTTTCCCGTGCTCGCGGATCTATGCTAATACCTATTGATTTTCCAATGTCTCGAAAGGGGGTTCTTTACGGCTGCAGGATTTTTATGACTGTTCCAGTTAGGAAGTTTGTGGGACAGTCACGGTATCGTGGGTTATAAATTGCAGAAATCGATACCGGTATAGGAAGCGGTTTAGATTTTCCGACTGAAGTTGTCTATTGAACCTTGAAAAGAAACTGAGTCATGTGAGAAATATACAGAGTGGTAGACGGATAACTACACATTCGATGTCTGAAGAAGCCATCTTAATTTGAACGATTTTTCTTCAATTAAAATCAGAAATTTGAAGTCTTGAAAATATCATCAAGTTTTTCGATGGTTGCTCAAAGTGTTTCTGTCAAAATGTTCGAAGAGGAAATACAATTCGACACCAAAGCAAAGGTATCTTCACATTGAGATCAACGCCACAATAATTGGAGTTAATATATCCACGCAATACAACCAAAATTAACTTGAAGATTGGGAAAATGTACTGGATTCAACTCAGAATCACAACTAAACTTTCAAGACTAATAACGACCTTGCACTTGAACAACAGATATTCAATTCTTCCAAATCTATCGATCTCTGCGAGATTGAAATTTCATACGCTCAGGGAACGGCCGAAGCCAAATTTTTAGGGGGGGAATCCATCGAAAATTTTCCAACTGTATCTACATTGAATTAACAGGAAATCGTTATACAAATTATGGAATCAAATTTGTTTCGGTAAAAAGACTTCAAAATGATGAATATCAACAGACTGAGTAGTAATTCATTTGTTTTCCATCTACTGAACATTGATTAAGTAGATCTTATGAAGTCTGGTATTTTCGTGAAGAGTATCATGATGTTGCTTGAAACTTTGAGAAATCCTACTTGTTTTTCCTTCTGTTTTGTAACTTTTCTTTATTTCATGAAATCTGGATTTTCCAAATACCCAATATTCAATAATGTGTGCTTTCTTTAATTAATGAAATCGTTCTTTTTTTGTGCAGGGTACTTTGAAGTATGTTTGAAACTTCGAGACACACTGTTTGTTTCATTCTTTAATTACGTTCAGTTTCATTCTTTGGTGTATCTCAAAATTTCAAGCATCATGAAACAAAATATTTTGCACAAAAAAGCAAATTCCATAATATAAAGAAATATACTTCATTTGATGAAAAATCAGGGTTAATAACTTACCAATCTGATGAATAGAATAATAATAGAATAGAATAATAGGAACATCATTTTCAGAAAATATATTCCGTTTGAAAAACATGAGCTTCACTTTTGCTTACAGATTCCATGAAATGAAGAAAAGCAACATAACTATAAGAAAATGTGTTCAAGATACTTCTCAAAAAAAAAACCGATTAAGAACTCTCTGCAGCGTTTATTGCTATTTATGTTTGGAATTGAGAACATATTCAGTATTTTGATTGATTTTTGTTGTGTTTGAATTGTGATTTGTATTTAATTTCAGTTTTTATTGTTCAAAAAAACAAATTGCCTTCTGTTATTCTGTGGTAACTGACAATACTTTTTTCGCACTTGTTCTCTTTCGTGCATAATCTGTTGATGATTTTTCCTAAATTTTTTATTAGACACCACATAAATTATGATTTTTTTCGGTTCATAATTTGAATCAATTTTTTCACATATTGTTTAGTCGTGAAACTAATGATGATTCGCTTATCCGGTAGTAACAGCTCAAAATTATGATAACAGATGGTTTTTTATGATACAGTCATGCACGTAACTGAAAAATTCACAACTGGGTACCTACTTCTTCAGGCCTTATCTCTTCAGATTCTTGATAGTTAAAATTTTGGGTTAAATATAATTTATTACCGGTGATACATATATTGTCATGTACTGATTGCAAACTTATTTTTTTTGCCAACCACTTTGAATTTTTTCCAACCGTTTCGATTTTTTTCCCAACTGCTCTGAAATTTTTTCAACAGCTCTGAAAGTTTTCCGACTCTCTTGAAAATTTTCCAACTGCTTTGAGAATTTGCCAACTTCGTTCAACATTGGGGTAAGGATCATCACGTACAGGAACACATTCAATTACTTGAAATCATTTCTATAAAGGGCTGCTATGCATTCCTCTCCTGCATTAGATTTGCGAAATAATTCTGCTGCTTTCAGGAGGTTTCAGTTGATTTCCAGGAATTTCATTTTTCCTTTATAGAAAAATCATGAAGTAGTGTCTCAACCATTGAAAGCATTAAGGAATAGTTGTCCCCTCTAGAAAAATCCACACAATCATGCGACTGCTGATCAACTGCTGATAATCAGCATCGTCAACAGGATGAGCTACTGCGCGATTTATCTATGATTGTTCTCGACATTTCGTTCTTAAGCTCGTAGTTTAATAGATATTCTACATTTTATTGTAAAAAAATGTGTTTCTTCAAAATGTGTGAGCATTTGCCATATTTTGGCGCATGATTTCATTTATGTGAAACTACTCGTTCAAAATGAAATGCCGTAACACTTTTTGAACGTATAATTCAATGCTGAACTTTTTTGAAGACAACGAAGTTTTTGATAAAATGCTTAGTTTGAAGCTATTCAAGAAAAACCTTAAATAGTCCGAAAATCTCACGTGTACCGTACACGTAGGACATACGCTACACAGGGAAAAACTCAAACTTTCCTCATTAGAAGCATAAATGAACGATTGAATCAGTTTCCCAAACTCCACCAATTATTTCCCTGCACACAATTTTTTGAAGCTAATTTGCTTGACCTTTTAAACTTTTTCCATGAATTTATGTCTGAATGAAAAACTCTTGTTTCGAAACACTAAAACTCACAAATTCAATAGCCGCTTGGGATTACAATTTCGACCTCTATCTTTCGTTCTGCAGGTCGACGAAACTTCTCGATTAATCATCCTTAATATCCGTGTTGATATGTCTATCGTGAAAAATGGAAAACGTTCAGATTCACGGACCTGTGTTAACTTCATTTTTCGACACGGATTGCCTTCCTGCAATTATTCATTTTTCCGGCTTTTCGAACTCCACAGAACATTTCCGTTCACTCCATTAGTAGTTTTGATTTTTGCCTTTGATAAGGGTTTGCCGGATGAACATGTTGATATGAACTGAAAATGCAGTTCGAAAAACGATGTAGATTCCCTCATATCGATGAAATGAAAATTTTAAAGACTCTCAGATGATTTTTTTCTAACCAAGAACCAACTGAATCCGTTGCAACTCTAGTATTATGACGTTTCATACACTGAAATTTTCAAATAACCCCAAATACAAAAGTCCAAATATACATAAATGTTCCATTGCAGCAAGTGAACCGATATTCATCCACTGATTCAGAAGTACTAAGTCTGGAAATGCGGGCAAGGTATTTTGAAAAAGTGTTAGATTCCGAAGTAAGACTACCTAGCCTGCTGATAATAGAATTAAACCTTTTTCGTAATAAATATCTTATATTGAAAAAAATATTAGAAATTGTTCAATAAAATTCTGGACCGAATATTTTAGAAAAATGATTCTTCATAAAATTTTGCAACATCATAATAAGGAAATATTTTCCTGGACTTGAGGTATGAAACATCCGTAATCTGAGATATATAGTTGTCTATTATTCACCTAGACGAACTTCTGGGTTGTCAGGAATAAACAGGTTCGTCGAAACCAGTTACTTTCACTTGTGTGTGATACTAGAAAAAAATATTTATCCTCATAGCGCGATGTTTAAGGTCTAACGCACACGAACGATTGTCGGTGAACGACTATTTTGTAGGAGGTTAACGCACACGGACGACAGTCTACGAGTAAAACCAAATGGAGCGCGCTCCGACAGTTTTGTAGGTACGACTAAAAGTAGTTCGTGTGCGTTGGTGCATTCACATACGTGTTCTGCATTTCGACCGACAAAATTGTAGCTCACTGATTGTCGGTCGTGTGCGTTAGGTCTAATTGTGAACACATCAATGTAGGTTTGTCAGCAACAAGATGTTAACTCATTACAGCATGAATATTCCTGGTTTTGACTTTTCAGGCTAATAGGTCTGTTCTAAATCGTATTAGAACAAACCATAAAAGATGCAACAGCATGTTCTTCCGCTGAAATACGGTTGAAAGCCCTAGTTTTGAGTGTATGGAGAATGAGAAGACTAAATATTCTTTATTCCAAGGAAAATCATCCCGTTTATAAATTTCAATATGGTTTTGGGGCTATACATTGAAAATTCCGAGTCATTTTGTGAAGAATCTGTTTATCTGAGTCCATGGATGAAGATGTTCTCTCAGATAACGATGATGTCTTTTCAGATTTCTGTGCCATACAAAGTTTTTTGTGTTTTTTTTTCACAGGCGAGGTAAGAATTTTTTCAGCTGAGTTTTTCCTCTTTCCTCATTCAATCGTATTGCAGACCTGTATAAATAGTTTTCCTGTGTGGCACCAACTTCAGCTGGGTACCCCTCTGTTTCAATATGTATTGTGTTTTTTCATCTCTATGAATAAAAAGAATATATCGGAACAAGAACATTTCCATGTAAAGTATTGTCTGGATTAGGCCGTATTCTCAACATAATCAGAAAGTTATCAGATCGCATGTAGAGCCAAGCTGCTAATTCTACACTCTTCACTTTCATCCCTATTTTCCAAACTCTGACTTGGTCAGAATAAGTGACTTGGCCGTTTCTCTTCCACCAAGTGACCGTGAGATCAGAAATTCAATCGCTGTTCATTACTTTGATGTTATACAAACTACAAACAATAGTTTTCATTCTTATGAAATAGCCAATGCACTTATTTTGACGAAGGCATAGAGTTTGTGAAATGAGGACTTTTGAAGATGAAGAGTGTAGAGTCTGCAGCTTGGCACTACATGAGATCTGATAACTTTTTGACAATGTTGGAACTACGCCCTCGTCTTGGCAATATTTTACATGAAAATATTTTTGGTTGGATATCAATTTTCTTTGACAATATCCTTTTTTTTCTTCATTTCCCTCCCAACAATAATTAAATGAAATATAGCAACATCTATTTCAAGTCAAACTAATTCACAATCTATGTTCAAAATCAACAACTTTCGAATTAGAGAAATATACCTTTCTCTATTTCAGTATCGTAATGAGTTCATTACAGTACTAAAAGTAGTGCTGTAATGAAACTCATTACAGCATTGTTTTCAGTTATATTTTTCGTTTTGTGGTTGTCAGTACTGACCTCGGATCCACTCAATTTTCGACTTAATGGCGGTATTCTACTTTTTCTCTGTAAGCTACGAATCTGTAGCGTACGATTGATCTGTAATTTATCTATGGATCGTATATTATGACATTCTGGAAGTTTTTCTGTAACTCTCGTAGTAGACGTGCCAATTTTTAACTACTCCCTAATAAGATCGTAACTACTTCGTGATAAGATCATAGCATAGAATTTATTTTCCAATCATTTTGGCTCGTAAGTATTGATTATTGAATATATTTATGTTCAATTCGTGTTCGTTACAACGAGAAAGAGAAATTAACAACCGAAGTACAAAGATGAATTACAAAAGTAGTTGAATTTAGTAAAGTATTTTATATTCTGTGACTAAAACAAATCATTCAACATAACCTCACAATATACCTTTCGATATGTTTCCGATCACCTGTGAGTTACAGATTTATAGAAAGCGTCGAGAATCGTAATTGTCCTGTAAACTTATGAAAAGTTACAGATTCGATTACAGATGAAAGCAGAATACCGCCATAAATCAATTCAAATCGCAATCTGTCAAATTTCGTTAGTAACACCAACTCCCAAGATATAATACAAAAGTCACTGATCTGAATTTTTATTTGAATTTCGCGAGTTTCATACAAAACTTTACTGAAACAGAGAAAATATCGTCTAGTACTCGTTGCAGAAGGCAATTTCAACACTCATGCTTTCGAAAACTTTTTCGCATTCGTGTTAGAATAGGAACTCATTCTGCAACTTGTTTTAGAATATACTATTCAAGTTGCGATCGCGATTCCCAATTTTGTAGGGAAACAGTTTTGACCTGAATCAGTCATATTGAAGAAACATTTTTGTTTATTGCAATAAGTGTTTGGAATTGAAGAAATATTTAGGGTTCTGACCGATTTTTGTTGTGGTCACCACCCATATTTTTCTTTCACACTTTTTATTGCTCCTGCATTTTCGGTTCATAAATTTTTTCTAAATCTTTCATAACTCATCCGAGAATTCACCCCATAACTTAAACTCCACTTTGAATCTCTTTTGGTTTATTATTTAAATTTATTTACACATATTGTTTATTGGCGAAACGAAGAGACTACTTAATGTTGATACTGCTTATTTGAAAGTAACAGCTCAAATTTATGATATCAGATTTTTCAGGACACAGTCCATGCAACTGGTACCTACTTTTTGAGGCCGCATCTCTCTCAACACTTGATTGACATTTATTTCCGGCTATACATATATTGTCAAGTACTTATTCTAACTGCTTTGAAATTTTGCAAACTGCTTTGAAATCTTTTCAACCCATTTGAAATTTTTTATCCAACTGCTTCGAAATTTTTCCAATTGCTCTGAAATGTTTCCAACTCCTTTGAAAATCTTCCGACTGCTTTGAAAATTTGACAACTTTGTTCAACATTGGGGGGGAACATCCCTCTGTTCCCTGGACACACCTAAAAAAAAATAGTGCTCCGGCGCGGCGCTCCGCTTGGCTCTTCTCGGCAGAGGCACGACCGTGCCCCCAGATTGCAGCTTGCTTTCAGTTATGTTTTTCGTTTTTTGGTTGTCAGAACTGACCTCAGATGCGCTCAATTTCCAAATCAAATCATTTCAAATTCCATAATCAGTCAAATTTCGTAAGTCACTTAAACTCCAAATCTTGTACCTATCTTGACGAATTAGTGCTCAAATTTTTTACGCAGGGGCCTTTCTTATATCAAAAATTTTTTTCTAATCTTTTCTTTTTTCAGAAACTGGGAGAGAGAACTCATATTAAGTTTTCAGGTAAATGCAGAGACCTCCCAGAAAATATTCCAATAGATATCTATCTTGAGGTGTTGAATCAGATCCCAGAATATATCAGCACCTCAGAGGTGAAGTGTTTTAACTCAAAATTTTTCAAACAAGAACTTTCTACAAAATTGGATTCATATTAGTGAATTCTAGCTAGTGAAACTCATTTTAAGCTATTGCATAGATTTTATCTCAGGCTTTGAGCGCGGCGACCGAATGTAGAAATTCCGTAACGAAAAAACCTAACACAGTCGTGTATCGTCGGTTCAGTTCGGTATACTGAACGGATGTGTGCAGCCACTCTAGCAGTGCAAAATGGAGTCGGCAATCTCGCTGTTCCAATTGAATTACAAACAGCAAATATTTCATCAACATCGGATAGAAAATGTAAAGCCAAACGCAAACATTTTCCATTAACTTCAGCTCTTGCTCTTACTATACATAAGTCGCAAGGTGGATCTTTTGACGAAATAGTATATGAGTATAGTAAATCACATTCTCAGGAACTCAGCTATGTTGCACTCTCTCGGGTGACTCATATTGAAAAATTATTACGACAAAAAATTCTAATTCTGCATTTAAGTTTTATCATAATCGAAGGCAAGCTGCATCGAGTGTATCTTTGTTGCAAGAATTCAAAAGACTGTCTTCAAATAGTGTTCAGACGATAGCTCAAAGTGTCTTAGATTTCATTAGTAATAGAAAAGGCATTTCAATAATGACTTTCAATTGCGAAAGTCTACATAGTCACAAATACGTTTTACAAGATTTAGTTACGAGACAAACCAAGGTGTTACTTCTTACCAAAATAGTGATAATGTTACTGATATTATGCATCCGAATATTGAAATAAATATTGAAGACGTTGGTGATGTAAATATTAGACGCTCATTTGTTGGAGCATGCTTATGCAAACTTAGAAATGGCCTACACATAGTCATGGTATCAATTTACATTTTTCCGAATTCGAAATTGGACGAGGTAGAGCATTTTATTCATCGCACTTTACTGGAGTACACTGAAGAAGGGTCGAACATACTTGGTACAAATGGTAATTAATTTCCACTTATCTAGGCTGGCGATTTCAACATCAACTCCGCTGATAAAAAATCAGAGCGGTTGACAACTTTTCTTTCGGAAAAATTGAATTTAAAAATGAATAATGATCCACAAGAATCCACAACAAAATATGGGATCACAATTGACGCGGTATTTTCCAGATATTTAAGAGACATTGAGTCTCAAACTTAAGTTTCTTATTTTAGTTACCATAAACCTATAGTTTCAACGATGAATATTCCTAAATAACCCACATGTTTTGTAAGAAAAAAAAAATATTTTAGATCGGCAATATGATCTTCTTATTTTTGAATAGATGCTAGGCAATAGCTTCACTGCGGCAGTCCTCGAGTGCCACACGTATTTTTTTCACTACCTGGGTATAACAAGTCACCAAATAATGGCAGTAAACATTCTTTGAAACATTAATGGAACTAAACATTCTCTGTTTTGTCTAATTTTAATATTATGGCTTAACACACTGCACCTCTGAGGTGCTGATATATACTTTGTTTTTCAACGCCTTGTATTAGAAAAATATGTAATCAATCAAATAGGTCGGATATCTTGCAATTCACTACGGAGCGAGATCATCTAATTTGCCATTTTTCTTCTGAAAGCTTTTTCAGTAACATTTTCCGACTGGAAATTCTTCGACCCCTTTCGAAACCGAACAATAATTCGGGGGAAATCTTCTGAATTTCAATAATCCAGCCGCTCCCGCCTTGGTTAGGATAGGGTAACCAACCAGCTGTTAAAACTACCTCTCCCGCAGTAACCGCAGTTTGTATTCGAACCAATCGTTCGTAAATTCACCAAAGGGAATCACCAAATGTGGATATTAGAACCGGTCATGCGGATATTAATTTCGTTCTTTTCGACCCGCTACTCCGTTTGGTTTGTTTACCTCGAGAACGTTCCCGAAGCTCGGAGCGAAGCGTAGCACTCCTCTGTGTGCTCGAAAAATAAGAACTGGAAAATTTGCTTCGCTTCGTCCTCTCGAATCTACGCAGGGAAATAGTGTATGAAAATATCTTGGGACATTCCTATAAATCCGATACCTGATCTTGAACTGATATCCAACCTATGACAAGTAACTCTCACAGTTTTGTGTAAAAAAAAATTAATTGTCAAACAGCTTTCATGGTAATATTGACTACTACGGATTCATTAACAATCATTATAATAATAACCTTCATTGATCCTATAGGACATATCAGATTGTATAAGACCAGTTGAGAGAAACAGTATATTCTAAAACAAGTTGCAGAATGAGCTTCTATTCCAACACGAATGCTAAGTTCGAAAACGAGCGACGAAGGAGCGTGTTTTCGATAGCATGAGTGTTGGAATTGCCTTCTGCAACGAGCATTAGACGGTATTTTCTCTATTTCAGTCAATTCTTGTGATATATTCTCGAAATTTAAATGAAAATTCAGATTAGTGACTTTTGTTTTGTATCTTGCAGGTTGGTGTGACATACAAAATTTGACAGATTCGAAACTTGATCCGATCGGAGGTCAGTACTGACAACCAGAAAACAAAAAATATCAATGAAAACAATGCTGTAATGAGTTTCATTACAGCACTACTTTTAGTACTGTAATGAACTCATTACGATACTGAAATAAAGAAAATATATAACAGTAAAGAGTATCTAATTCACAAACAATTCTTCATCTGCTAGATATCCAGCAATACTATGGAAGCATTTTACGAGTCATTCACATTTTTTCAATTTCATTCTGTACAGGGTGTATCAAGTTCGACGGCCTATTAAGCGTTTCTGGAGAAATGGACCCATTTGAAATCTGAAAATTGGGATTAGGTATGTAATTATTTGACATTATCTACCGATCTGAAATATTGTTGGAGCCTGGCCACTTTCAGTTATATAGGGAGTGGAAAACAATTTTCAACAATTTTTTTTTCTGTTTTCTTGTTTCCGAATTTGATAGAGTATGCATTCGTCAAAATACTTTCCAAAATATCGAGAAAAAACTGAATAAAAAAAGGAAATGAGTGTATTCGGTATCATGTTTCTTATTCCTAACCTAGATATCGTAAGCATAAACTGTTTTCACATTTTTGAAGGCGACGACTGCGGAAATATTGTACACTTTCAGAATTTTGAATAACCCTTCACAGGGTGTTCCAAATGTTGGTTCAAAAATTGGGATTTTATGTAACTTCAATTATTGAGATTGGAACAGCTTCCATGAAAAAAACGTCACAATCAAGAACCTGTCTTGTTTGAATTTACAATTTATATGTTTATAGCTGTAATCAAAATAGAGGAAAAATTAAATCATGTGTTAATTAATTGTATATTCCGAAACAATTTGCAGAATGAGCTACTATTCCAACACGAATGCGAAATTCGAAAACAAGCGACCAAGTAGTGTTGGCAAAAGCCTTCTGCAACGAGTTTGAGACGATGTTTTCTCTATTTCAGTCAAGTTTCGTGCAATACTCTCGAAATTCAACTCAAAATTCAGATTAGTGACTTTTGTATCGTAAGTTGACTGTTCGTGTGACTTACTCAATTTTACAAATTACGGAATTTAATTTATTGGTTGAATCTTTCATGCTATCATCCAATAGTACCTATCATTTCAAGCGTTTCGGCCGTCGTCGTGGATTAGTTCTCGACGTTTCGCTCAGGCAGCTAAATTCAGTAGGGACATCTCCTGAAATATAACTCCTGAAGATGCCAGGCACTCCAACTGCCGTGACTTCGAGAACTAATCCACGACGATGGCCGAAATACTCGAAAGAATATAAGACACAGATTTAATTTGAAAATTGGGAGGATCTGGGTCAATACTGAAAACTACAAACGAAAAATATAACTGAAAAAAATTCCGTAACTTTAGATAGCTGAAGACCGCTACGGAACCTTTATGAAAGGAGATCATTTTCCATAGATAAACCGATCATCTTATAACACAAGATATCGACACAGCTGCCCTAAAAAGCTGTAACTTGCTAAGAGCAGTTGAACCATTGTCGTGAGTTGGCCTTCAAGAAATAATTCTTCTATCAATTTACCTTTATTCCAAAATTTCATCTACATTATGACCGAAAAATAAAAGTACTTCTCTCCTCTATTGATGTGGGTAAAATATTGCAGTTGAGCGAAATGAACTAACTGGGTTGTTTCATATATATTGTTCGACACTTTACTACGTAGATGAAAAATATTTGGAATACGAATTTCGGGTGATATGCCCCAAACTATACACAACGGTTATTAAAAGTTTCCTTATTAAACCCATGAATAAGTAGTTACTCAAGAATATGGTTTAACAAGAAGTCAGAAAAATCAGAAGAAAAATTTTCACAAATTATATTTTTTCAAATTCATTTCCTTAACTACCAAATGAGCAATCAGTAGATGAGAAAAACTTCATCTAATCGTTTCATTATGCTGAAAGTTGTTTACGACCAAATCCTTCTCCCACTTCTGAGATGACAATTTTCTCCCTTGTATTTATCATTATTCGCGTTCTTTCGCTGAGATAAGAAAAAACATTCATTCGTGAGATTTACAGTGGGAGTTGCTTGAATTTATGTCCCTCAAGTAAAATCCGATTATGTGAAGACTTAGGTTATGCCCAGAAGAATTTCGCAGAAAGAACTGCAATTAATCAAAGAAAATTCTATTTATACCGTTTCCCAGAAACACAATCACTTTTTCTCTTTGTCTCTTTGTTGACGGAATTTCAGATTCCGAGTAGAAGTTCAGCTTAAGTCTCTACATCCGCTGATGTTGAGGGCACCTATACTCCTACCTGTTTTCATTAATTATTATACTCTTCTATTAACTGATCTCTTATTTCCTAACAGAAAACTCAGAATTAAAATATTTTTTTCACGATAGAACGAATTTTGTTAGTTATCGCGTTTGTTGCTAGATCGGTAGATCATTTTACTGGGTGCTAAGGTAAACAGAACGGTAAGTGACTGAATATTTTCTGAAATAATTAAATAACCTAAACAATTTTAATTCAGTCCATTTAATATTAGAAGACAGAGTACAATTTTTACAATTTCTGATACAAATACCATTGGATTGAGTGGTAGCCGAATTCACAGAAACCTCTGCTGAATTAGCTAAAAATGTGGCCGACGTGCGTCTAAATGAGTGGCCAGTTTTCACAGGCATTTTAATTCTAAATTCAAAAAGGTTGCAATTTTTGACGGCCAACTCCCAATTGTCCCTCCATCTATTACTTTATTATTATTACTATTATTATTTTCTATATATCCCCATATAATTGATATCGTTATCTCGATCGATGACTGTGAATGTCCTCTGAATGTTGATTCTTGTGTTTCTATACCCCTGACACCCATGTTGTACAACTCTTCTCTTCTACACGCCTCTGATATGCCTAATATCATTCCCACCTGAAAGGACATAATTTGTTTCTAAGGCACTATTTTATTAATAAAAACACACTTCAATAGTTAAAAACATATCATCTAGTGCTCATTTTGAGAATTCATTCATTTTTTTATTGTTAAAACAGCAGATTTTTTGGGTTTGTAACCAATAGATTTTGTTTTGAGGAATGCTATAAGCGTTGCTATCTTGAATCCTTGTTTATAAAGCTCTAGTTATTCAATAAAGTGTAATTCGGGGAGTTGGCTGATAGAGAGCGCTTCATTCAACTCCTATTATATTTGTCGTGATAAAATCTCACATTTGTCTACTGTAATCTACAACATATGTTACATTGGATTTTGGTGAATCGCATTCAGTGTCAAATTTGAATTGAATTCATTAAATGAGCATCTCACAATATAGCGCCCTCTATCATCTAACTCCCCCAACTACTGTCCATTGAATAACTAGAGTTATATAAACAATGCTTCATTATTTTTCGAAGATTCTATATCGCTCATTTTTCAACGCTAGTAAATTCATTCAATTATTGATCATTGTCACTGACATTCTACCAAGTTTTCATCACCAAGACAACGCCCTATATTATAATCCTACACTGCATTGATAAAGCCACGAATAAGTGAATTTGTCAGATAATTATTTTGTACATTGAAAAAAAAATTGTGTCTAGGGTGTAAAAAATGCTATAAGTATCTAGAACGTTAAGGACTACCGATCTCAGACAATAATTAAAGTCGTCGCTGTGCTCTTTCTCCAAACTATTGTCTTCGATCGGTAAAATACCCTAACCGTTATCTATACGTAATATACTAATTCATTCAATAATCATTGAAATTTGCATTACCAGTCAATATTACAGTCCGCTCAGCTCAGATTTGGGATAATTAAGACCTATGAACGAAATGATAACAAAACAAATTTGTTAAAAGCAGAATTTTATATGCATTAGCGGTGAAGTGATAGGAATATTTTCAATCCTTCGTTCGTACGCGGATTACGATTATAATCCGCCACTATTCCATTGATGGTATTTTTCGAATTTCATTGGCTATTTCGAAGTATCCCTCAATAGCTGTCATTTGTCCCCCTTTTAAATATTGAGGTCAGACTTTAATTTGAGTTTCACGACGCATGCATGTGTCACGTTTTTGACGTATGACATTTATTTGACAATTCACTAAGAAGTAACTTCTGACGATACATTGGACTTAGGGGTAATAAAATACACTCTGAAGAGATATATTCATTTTGGGAATTTAAATTCCTGGAGGCGAGCCTGTCGAATGTATTTTAGTGCGGACTTTTGGTCTCCACAAAGTGTTCAGCTTTTTTTGCAGGTTACTTACTCAGCAGTGAACATTGGTTTGCCCTGTAAATAATGATGTTCGTTGATTTAAATGTGATAAAACCACTTGTACTTCACGTAATATAATAATATAATCAATTTATATTCGGTAACATCCAAATGAAATATTTTTGAGATAGAAACATGGCCCAAAGTTTCGGAAAAGATCTTCTCAATTTTGAAGCAATGAACTGAAAACATCTAGTTTGATGGCTGAACATACATACATTCATTTTGTACGTTTTCTGAAAATAAAAATTCCATTTATTCACTTTCCAGAAAAATTCAGGATACAATCTTGATTAATTAGGTGGGTTGGGATTGCCGGGTTTCAGACTTAAAACATCTCTACCTAATCGAAAGATGGAATGAAAAGAAGGTTTCGAGGCTACCAATGTCTAAATGCTTACCGTATGTGCCACCGGACGATTTCGCAACTGTTGCACAACTGTTACGTTAGGAAAATGTGACCAATTTTAACTGTTCAAAAATTAATCGACTTATATAAAAAATGGTAAATTTAAGTGTTCTTCAATTTACGTTCTTCATATTCAGTTGTGAAAAAACTTTCAAGATCCAACTCAGGTGTCCAACAAAAACGTCAACAGACTGATAAAAGCATCTTCTCTGAAAGAATCCCTGAAGAAATCAATCCATGTCAGCATAATTGATTCTCCAAGATACAACCTAACAAAAACTCTAGGTACAATCCTACAGCCACATGTCGAAAAAACAACCACTTGTATAATTATATCCTGGTCAGGTTCGATGTAGTTCCACAGGTCACAGAAGTCCCTGAATGAAGCAAAGGTAGAAAAAGAAAAGAAATTTCAAAATGAAATCAGCGACCTGTCTGAAATATACCTTAAATCATTCATGTCACCTTCAACTATGACATATACGGAAAAACTGGACATCAAACCACTACAACCCTACAATATGAACCGAATTCGTGAAATGGATGAAGATTTGTTACCGGAAGTAAATAAAAAATGAGGAGACTGGTCAAGGTCCAGTGGGAACATCTCTTGAAATGAAACTCCTGAAGATGCCAGACAACCAAACTGGCGAAACGTTGTTAACTTATCCACGACAACGGCCGGAATGCTGTAAGGAACAGGTTACAACAAGCTTTCTAGATCTTTCAAATGAATCAACATTCAACCCCTCTCACAGATTATTTATGAAGGGCCACCTTTTGAAAAGTTGCTTAATCTATCTTCACATAGACCCCAACCAAACAAAATCATTCGATATGATTTAGGAGATGTTATCAATCACTCTTGGATATGAAATATATGGGATGGCTCGTCTGAGATGGAACCGCCAGTATACAGAGTGTACCAAGTTCGACGGCCTATCAGGCGTTTCTGGAGAACTGGACCTATTTGAAATCTGAAAATTTGGGATATTTTATTGTTGACATTATCTTCCGATCTGAAATAGTCTTAGAGCCTGACCATTATCAGTCATACAGGTTTTTTGTTTCCGAATTTGATAGAGTATGCAATTCTGAATACATTCGTACTCAAATCGTTGCATTCGTCAAAATCCTTTCCAAAATATCGAAAAAAACTTAAGAAAAAAGAGCGATAAGTGTATTCGGTATTATGTTTGTTAGTCCTAATCAAGATATCGTAAGCACAAACCGTTTTCTTATTTCTGAAGGTGAACAATGTGGAAATATTGTACTTTTTCAGAATTTTGAAAAACCCGCCACAGGGTGTCCTAAATGTTGTTTCAAAAATTGGGATCAAGATTGATCCATATTATAATTAGAACCCCATTATTTAATGATTCCTCTGGATTGTGCGAAGAAAAATGATGCTAATGTTCTGACATGTTGATGCTCCTATAATTAATAATTCTTGAGTTATTCAAGATTTCCTGATTTCATGTCATACGTGCCGTCAACTTCATAGAATCTGTTTCATATCGACAATGACCTTGGTCATAGAAGATAAATGACTCAAATAACTCATTAACTGAATTCATTTATCATTATTGATGTTAAACAGATTTCATGAATAGAAACAGAAAATCCTAAATAACTCAAGAATTTTAGGAACATCAACATGTTGGAACATTATCATCATTTTTCTTCGTAGAATCCAAAGCAATCATAAAAAAGTAGGGTTCCAATTTGAAAAACGAATGTTATGAGCCAATTTTGATACCAATTTTTAACCAATGTTTGGTACACCCTGTCACGGGTTATTCAAATTTCTGAAATTGTCCAATATTTCCACAGTCTTTACCTTCAAGAATGTAAGTTTGTGCTTACTAGATATCGTAAGATATAAAAAATATAATACCGTATACACTCATCTCCCTTTTTTCTTCAGTTTTTTCGGGATATTTTGGAAAGTATTTTGACGAATGCAACGATTTGAAAAACAAAATTCTCAACATTTTTTTTCACTCCCTATGGCCAGGCTCTAAGAATATTTTAGATCGGTAAATAATGTCAACTTGGTACACCTGTATACTCGAATACAAAGACTGAAAAAACTTTTGGTTTTCTTTTGGTTTTGCATCAGTCTAGTATAAATCTCCAATGTGATGTACAAGCAGATTGAAATTGTTACAATTCTATTATGAATATGAGTGAGGTTGTATTATTTCGCCGAAATCATTTCTTTACTAAGGTGAGAATAAAAACAGTAATATAATAATAATAATTATATCTTTATTGATCCCTTAAGACATTCACAATGTATAGGACAAGTCAATTGAAAAATAGAACAAAATATCATAACTTAATCAACAATAACATTCCTATCATCCAGATATTCCCTAACACAATAATAGCCTTTAGTGAATAACATACATTTGATCATTTTTTTGAATTTCATTCTATCAAGCAATTTCACACTGTCAGGTAAATGATTGTACAATATTATGGCTTGATACACTGAAGACGTTTCAAATTTAGAAGTTGTATGAGATGGTATGCTCAATGTTGCTTTATTTCGGGTGGAGTAATCATGAAAACTACATAATTTTACCATCAAGTGTTCATGCTCCTTAATATATAATAGACATTTATATATAAATAAAGAAGGGAGTGATAATATCTCGTATTTAATGAAAAATGGCCTACAAGAATCACGTGGATGTAAGTGGAAAATTAATCGTTCAATTCTTTTTGAATAATAAATACTCTCTTAGACTCAACAGAGTTACCCCACAACATGACATTATAGTTCATATAACTAAACACCAAACTGTAATAGACGGATAATATAGAATGTAGTGGCATTAAATTAATTATCCTACTAATCGCATAAAAAGAACTACACATTTTTTTACAAACTGTCTCAACATGATAATTCCACCTGAGGGAACTATCAAGATGAATACCCAAAAATTTTATACTAAATCTTTGGAGACAATATTCTTATCTAAACAACGAATAACCAATCGATCATTATATACATATCTGATAGTAAAATAAATACACTCAGTTTTATCAACATTTACTATGAGTGCATTGGAGTGACACCAATTCAAGAAGTTAAGGACCAAAACATTACACATCTCAGAGAGTTCAGAAAGTGTCCTCGCTGAAATCGCCACCGACATATCGTCGGCAAAAATAATCATTAGGTCAGAAATTACATGATCAGGCAAATCATTAATAAACAGGAGAAACAGTAATGGACCAAGGACCGAGCCCTGCGGCACTCCCAATCCGACACTATATTTCTCCGATCAACAGTTGTTCACTCTGACCACCATAGAACGATCTGTTATATAACTGATTATCCACTGGAGAAAATCACCGCGAAACCCGATGTTATATAATTTATTTTCAGAGAATTTCCCAGGAAGAACATCGAAAGCACGAGAGAGATCAAAAAATAGACCAGCAACATGTAGTCCTTTGTCTAGGTTTTTATAGACATATTCAGTAAATGAACATGCTGCTGTTTCAGTAGATCTACCCTCCCTGAATCCATGTTGGCAGTAACTTATTACATGGAAACGTTTCAAAAATGTAATCATACGGCTATATACAAGTTTCTCAAACACCTTCGAGAAGACGCTCAGGAGAGAGATCAGTCGATAGTTGGCAATATTACTTGGATCTTTTTTCTTTAGAACGGGAATGACCGAAGCCGTTTTTAATAGAGTAGGAAACTTGCCTGTGTTGACTGAAAGATTAATGAGATCAGCTAAGGGTTCAGCGACAATGTCTTCCACCGATTTCAATATTCCGACAGAAACATGATCACTTCCTGAACTTTTTTTATTTTTTAAAGATCTAATGATTTGTAAAACCTCATATCCCAGGACTGGATAGAAAAAAAATGTGTTGCTGGATAAGGCAGACGTGGTGCAAGTGCGAGAAATACGTATCATTTCTAGATTCCATTAAGACTGTCGGATATTTTCCCTTTATGTTATCACCCCAGTGAAATTTCAATTTCTGCGGAGGCCGAACGGAGTACCATAATGAAAAGGTTAATAACTATTTCATTAGTCCAAGATGAAATAGCCTGAACCTGCAGGGCGATCGTCTTCAGCCGTTAAAACATGACGGTTGTAGCCTTGCTCACCGGGCTCATAAAAATTATGATCACAGGAGAGAAGTACCCTGGTAATTTCATCTTTTACTGCTGTTGTCTTGATGTGTCGTCTTCTATTTCCAGTGTTACGTAGTGTTATGTATTTCCTCAAGATGCGGTTCAGGAAGGCGGATGAAGCGACTTCGGCGAAGCACCTCAAACAAGTAGTGGATGTTATACAGGGTCTTTCACGAGGAACCTCACCCATATTTATACGGGAAACTACTGAACGTATTTTCATGAAATTCAGCACTTATAAGTATTTCACGATGCTGATGAAATCTAAAATATTTTCAAGGCATGAGCACCTCCGGTTTTTCCGGAAATGACGTCAACTTCCGTTTTTCAAATTAGAACACCATTTTTTTATTGCAGAAATAGATTCCTTAGAAAATTTCAAGTTATTTTGATGTAACATTTTTCAGTTTTGGTTGGAAAATTCTCTCTGAGCGGGAAAATTCGAAAAAAAAATCGAAAATAGAGCTCCGCTGAAACAAGAATAACTTCAAGGTTTTTGGATGGAAAATTTTCATTTTTAGGATTTTTCAAGATGTAAGATTGATGTATCCACTTTAAAAATCGAAATCGCGATTCATGATACAGGGGGTGAAAAAATCGCTTTCGAAGTTAGGAATGACAAAATCGTGAAAAATCAATTTTTTCAAATTAGAACCCCATTTTTTTATGGCAGATATTGAATCTACGTTAAAAAATAATGTGAGTGTATGCATCACACCCTTGCCCTAAAATGGATATTTTCTGAGTTATTCACAAAAAACTGTTTTTCGTCTTGAATTTTTAGCTATTTCTTTTCCCTTCACGCCAAAAAGATGAAATTTTCTGGAACTGTTATTTGAACCATGCTGTAGATTTTTCACCCCTTCTTCGCAAAACTCTGTTCTCCTGACGAAATCAGTTTCCTTCAAATGCTGTACCCTATTGAATTTATATGGGTGCATTTTATGTTTTTTTAATATTCTCCAAACACTCGATTGAGATAATCCCAGATCAATCTCGGCATCTTTGAGAGAATTTTGAGGATTCACACGAAAATATGCAAGAACTGTAATTTCGTTTTTCTCATCTTCTACTACACTTTTTTCTCTGTGTATAGTTTTCTTAACGAAAGATCCGACATTTCTCAAGTTTGTCATAGTTCTGTTAATGGTATCTCTCGTTGGTCTGGGTCGGTCAGGAAACCTCTCAATGAACAGTCGAATCGTTCTATCTACAACTTTATTACCTTCTCCATGAAGTAGAATGAGATTTAAATAATCTTCATTAGTAAAATTAGGCATAGTGATCGATTTTATAACTTAATACGAATTATCACCAAATTAATAGTAAACACAAAATGCTACTGAATAAAGAGGAATTTGGCAGATGTAATTAATGATATCTATCATTAAAAAAAAAGAATGTAAAACATGGTAAGTTTTTGCATATGGTTCATAAGGAATTATTTATTTATCACTGGAGAGAAAACCGATGGCCGATTAGTTGAAATAAAGAGGTTTCCGATACAAATTCGACTCAAAATTCGCCATCTATTTAGGAACAACCTGTAACTTTTTTCTCTTGCATATTAGGGTAGTAAAATCTAAAACATGGTTTAAGTAACAGTTCCTGAAAATTTCATCTTTTTGGCGTGAAGGGAAAAGGAATAGCTGAAAATTCAAGACGAAAAACAGTTTTTTGTGAATAACTCAGAAAATATCCACTTTAGGGCAAGGGTGTGATGCATACACTCACATTATTTTCTAACGTAGATTCAATATCTGCCATAAAAAAATGGGGTTCTAATTTGAAAAAATTGATTTTTCACGATTTTGTCATCCCTAACTTCGAAAGCGATTTTTTCACCCCCTGTATCATGAATCGCGATTTCGATTTTCAAAGTGGATATATCAATATTACATCTTGGAAAATCCCAAAAATGAAAATTTTCCATCCAAAAACCTCGAAGTTATTCTTGTTTCAGCGGAGCTCTATTTTCGATTTTTTTTTCGAATTTTCCCGCTCAGAGAGAATTTTCCAACCAAAACTGAAAAATGTTACATCAAAATAACTTGAAATTTTCTAAGGAATCTATTTCTGCAATAAAAAAATGGTGTTCTAATTTGAAAAAAGGAAGTTGACGTCATTTCCGGAAAAACCGGAAGTGCTCATGCCTTGAAAATATTTTAGATTTCATCAGCATCGTGAAATACTTATAAGTGCTGAATTTCATGAAAATACGTTCAGTAGTTTCCCGTATAAATATGGGTGAGGTTCCTCGTGAAAGACCCTGTATATGCACATTAAAGCTGAAGTATCAAACAAACAGAATCGAGAATATTTGATCCACATCTAGACTTGAATGGAAATTGAGGTTGCGGAAGCAACGTTTGGACTAGAATGAGATTTCTTTAGATTTTTTCGATGAAATCTGCTTTTGTCCAATAAATGTCAATAATGAATCACGTATATTATGAGAGTCCCATCAAGATAGTACCGATAATGTAACAAAATTTCATATCTTCTGCGGAATGAATATAGTTTCTCAGTTTTTAGCTACATACGATGAGATTATCGGAAGTAATTGCGCAAGTGCATCAAAATTACCAATAATTCTGCATGACAGCGTGTTGTCTGAATACTGCACGAGTTCATTTTCTTTTTTGAATAAGAAGCCCGTCGTCAAATGGAGTTTTTTTAAGTCAACACACAGTGGCGAAATAAGACCTCAATTATATGTGGGCAAGATATGAAAAGATGTTGAAAAAGAGTTTTCATAAGAAACAATCGAATTTGTCTAACATTTGATGAAATATATGTGACGAATTATGAAGTGGAAATCAGATGAGAATTGTCGGCTTCTAGCCCCACTTAACTGCTTAATTATGCCATCAGAGTCCAGCTTGGATATTAAATCTTTTTCGATAGAGAAGTTGCCAAAGCAGAAAGTTTTTCATGATACATTGTATTTCGCAGATCATTTTTTACCACCTTCAATTTTCGGAAATTTTTTCAGCAGAGCCTGTACTCGCCGGTTGAGTAAAAAAATTCGAATGGATAAACTTCTTCCATGCTGTTTTCTGCTATATATTGGAAAAGCTGTCTCACCTCTTCAATGAAGACTGTTCAATTGCACAGGGTATTCCCAATTGCTTGATTTTGGCTGTGTTTGGTACAAGATAGGTAAAAACGTTGAAAGGAGGCTTAGGCTCGATTTTCGTGAAAGTAGTAGTGGAAACCGCTTCATCATATCTTCATTTTTTTCGAAGATATAACAAAATTTTGATGTTTTATCGATTTCCAAGGTGTGCCGTAACTATTTTCATTTTCCAGAATATCTGAAAACGATTAATACTTTCAACTATCATTTTTTCACTGAGACTAAAATTTTTTTTCAAAATTTCCATCTCTGATTTTTGTATGCGTTTTTTTTCACCCCCAGTAGACGAGACAAAAAATTAATATATTGTATTATTTCCTGTAGAAATAGCCTGTAAAAATTCCACTAGTTGTCACATATTTTCGTAAATAAAAATGTTATTGTACACTTTCGAAATCGATCAAATCTCAAAATTAGTAAGGATATCCTGTACAGATTCATCGCTGCTTTCATAGTCAAATATTTTTTCTGATTTAGTTCTTGTCACCCTCAGGTAGCGACCAGGTATGTGTATGTAGGTATTCCTTGCACGATTTAGGTTTGTATGTATTTCTGCGAATATATTTCTTTATAGAAAGTTCATAAGTAAGCTGTGAGGTACGAAATATAAATCGTCTCATATATAGATTCATCTGTGATTCAATTGTGAATCCATTTATATCAAAACCGTTGTATTCGTCAAAAAGTGATAACATAAGTGTATCCAGTAATATGTTTATTATTCCTATTCCAAATATTTTTCATATTTCTGAAATCGAAGACTTAAAATATTGTGAATTTCTAGGGTGTTCCACAATCTCAGTCAAAAATTGGGATCAAGATTCGCTCATATCTAGTTTTTATGGCCTTGGGTTCAGCGAAGAAAAACAATGACAATGTCCAATATGTCAATGCTAGTGAAATCTGTTTTATATCAACAAAGATCTATGCTCATAGAAGACAAATTATTCCAATAATTCAACACATTCGATGAATTTTTCTCTGTGAAATCAAAAAATTATGACTAGCTTAAAAATTATTGTGCAATTAGGTGCATCGACATGTAAGAACCCTGTCATTTATTATTTATGATAGCATATTTAAAACGGAAAAGTGAAGGATATCGTCACAAAAAATCGAAAATTCTCAATAGTGATCGCGTTGAAAAGTTTGTAAAGGTGGCACCAGATGAGAAATACTTGATGGTTAAGGTTGCAACTATTTCCGGATTTTTTGGAGCTCGTCGGTGTGATGAATTGTGTAATTTGTCAGTGGGAGACATCGAAATAACAAATAAATCATTGTTTATACATCTTCCAAATACAAAAACGAAAGTAGGTCGGTCTTTCATTATTATTTTGAAGCATGTAGACTATTTTCATAAGTACTCAGCACTGCGCCCTTTCGTAATCAAACATCGTCATTTTCTCCTGAAATACATAAATAATAAATGCGCTGCCAATTCAGTTGCCGAATTTCTCACACTGCCAGAACCAAAGCAATATACAGGACATTGTTTTCGAAGATCCTCCGCTTCATCGCTAGCAGAATCAGGAGCAAATAATACGGATAAAAAAACATGGTGTATGGGAGTCTACTACGGTAGCCGGGGGCTATGTTGATCATTCCATTTCATACAGAAATGTCATTGCTGAAAAACTTCTCCCAACCTCAACAGATTTTGGAACATCATCATCCTCTATTGTACTTCCGGTTTCTACAAGTACTGATGGTGCTGTGGATTCTAAAGCCGCATCCACATTATGCCGCTATGTGCCGAGCGGCTTTGCCAATCGGAAAAATCCCATCGGCAAAGCCAACGAGAGAGGACGCATCCACATATGCGTTGGCTTCCCCGTCGATATTCATTCAGTCGGACAAAGTTCTCCTACGAGGATTTACTGATTCTTTCAGCCACAGTTATTATAGTTGAAAATAAAAAGAAAATACGGCATAAGCGACGGTTTTGGGTACGGCCAAGCCTTCGAAGTAGAGAACGGTACTGATTGTTCAATCGTAGGACGTTTTCGTTTGTCCATTCCATCCTACCAACATGCGTGTACACCCTCTGAAAATCTGAATCGCTACTGAAGCCGCTCGAGGCCAGCGGTTGGCACATCCTCACTATACATTTCCATTGGCTTCTTTTGATGGAGACCGACAGTTGAGCGATTTCTTCAGCGGCACACAGAGGCACATTGGCACGAGCCGACGATCCATCCACATACACAGCGGCTTTGCCGTGCGGCCTTGCCGCTCGGCACACAGCGGCATAATGTGGATGCGGCTTAAAGCCGCTGTGTGCCGCTGAAGAAATCGCTCAACTGTCGGTCTCCATCAAAAGAAGCCAATGGAAATGTATAGTGAGGATGTGCCAACCGTTGGCCTCGAGCAGCTTCAGTAGCGATTCAGATATTCAGAGGGTGTACACGCATGTTGGTAGGATGGAATGGACAAACGAAAACGTCCTACAATGGATCGATCAGTACCGTTCTCTACTTCGAAGGCTTGGCCGTACCCAAAACCGTCGCTTACGCCGTATTTTCTTTTCATTTTCAATTATAATAACTGAGGCTGAAAGAATCAGTAAATCCTCGTAGGAGAACTTTGTGCGACTGAATGAATGCCGACGGGGAAGCCAACGCATATGTGGATGCGTCCTCTCTCGTTGGCTTTGCCGATGGGATTTTTCCGATTGGCAAAGCCGCTAGGCACACAGCGGCATAATGTGGATGCGGCTTAATGATGTGTTGCGAAGGTTCCTAACTTCACAGAGCAATAATGTTAGTAATTGTTTTTAATTTTACGATAAAAATTAATGTTCATAAGTAATATTTGTTGAATATTGATAATAAAAATTTGCAATTGCTGCATATAATTTCATCATAAGAAAATTTAATGCTTCAAATATTTTTAACACTAATGTTAAAAATATTTTTGACACGCTTTCATGTGAAAAATCAATTTCAACATTGTTGGCTATAATAAAAATTGTCACCTTGTATTGCAGTTTCACAAAAAACAATTTTTCATACCCTGTATAAATAAGTCGAGAAAATGCCTGAATACGAATTCTTTCATTATTGAAATGTTTCATAACCTCTGTGATTGCTGAATAAGACCTAAGAAATATCGGAACATATTTGGCTTCTCCAGTGTCATGATTGTCATTTTAACAGAAATGAGAAAATCTTGCTTCAGTGGTTTCAACAACGAGATTCTGTACCAAGGGTGAAGATGAAATATGTGCCAAAATTGCAGGAAATTGTAGAAATCAATTCCAACCCTATTAAAAATAAATACTGAATATCCCAACTTTTCGAATCGACGAAAATGGCTGCAACCGCGCTTCAAGTTTTCTAGTTTTTTTTTATGAGCAATATTCATAATACTAAAGGCCCGTCTGTGTATTTTGAGCCATGGCGAGTCACTTCCATTCAGGATGAACTTTGTCTTCAGATGTTTTGAAGTTCATGAAAATATAGGAAGATTAGATTGATGTTTACTTTCGGAAAGTTTTGAACTACTTTTATTTAAAAACCAACAATGCAAACTTCTTCAGGGTTTCACATCATTAATTAAAGTGCAATTTCAATTGATGGTGATGATGACAAGTCATTGCCGTCTCACTGAATATCAGAATTGTGAAATTTTCAATGAAACCTCGGATGAAACGAACTCATCAGTCGTAAAAAGTCAAAAGATTCTTTGACACTCATTATCGTAATATATATATATATATATATATATATATATATATATATATATTCTTATGAAAAATAGAGCTAAAATAATACAATAAATGTTGAAACAAAAAGTACCTAAGCTGAGGTAAAAAAAGAACGGGGTATCATAACATTCTTTGTATGATACTATAGAATCATACGATACTATCAACACTAGTATCATACGATACTATACAGCCAGGGGAAAAAACCTCAGCCGAAAAAACCTGCCTCCCCGTAAACAAAATAACATAAAATATCAAATATCAGGAAAATCTTGAAAGACATCAGTGTGATCTTCATGGTATCCGTCGATGGGCTCGGATACACAGATTCTTCCCAAAACGACTCGTAATTCTCAATCTGAAATGAAAAAAGACAAAAGCAAAAAAGAAACCGATTATTCAGAATAAATCGAAAGCATTTTGGAAAAGCATCAACATTAAGATTTCTTGGCCAAAAAATGTTCGGAGGTTTATGAATATTTATGACAGAAATGTCACAAAATTTGAAAGAAATGACAAAAAACTCCATCAATTTCTCCTTTCCGAATCTGTTGAAAGCTACGAAACTGAAAATTTTTCAACATAACAAGCTAAACTGGTAAAAAGTCAATTAATACATAAATTTCAAGTGTCCTCTTTCACGAGGATTTTTTTCTGTTGTCGTATGGGTTTCTTGCAGAAGAATCACTTCGATACCATGTTCATCAGCTAATTTGGAGACGTAATCACACTTTCCTTTCGAAATTCCTTCGATATTCAAATTCAAAATTCACAAATTGTTGCTCTCTGGTCGTGAGGGTTTTTTCAAACCAGGTACGACCTTCCAGGTGATGATTTTTCTGCACTTCAAATGTTTGAAGACCGCTACGGAACCCCAATGAAAGGCAATCATCTCCCATAGATAAACCAAACATGTTATAACACAAGAAAACTGAATATTTTTCAGGACCGAAAACTGAGACATATTACGAGAATTGTCATTCTGACAATTATCGTAATATAAAGCAATCGTATGCGGCAATGTAATGTTATAAAGTTTTACAGATATTTTGGAAATAAAATTAGATTCTCTTTGGTGGAAAGTGGAAAATCGAAATGATATTTCAACAACAAACTCGAAACTTGTATGCATATTCGGTAATAAACAAGAAAAGGCAGACTTTAGTGAGAGAACACGATCAAAATAGTGATATTTATCTTCTCGAGTTGTGACATTAGTTTAATTACTAAAACAAGTACACCTAATTACGGCACCCCTACAGTTTCAGAACTTTTCATGTGACATCCTTGTATGACCATATTTCCTGATTAATCAGTGTCCAATCTCTGTCCCTGCTAACTTTGGCGCCAAATTTGTAAATCAATTTCCCACCATGTTATCGTTAACAGAATCACACACTCCTAGAAACTTCGCAACCTCCCACCAGCTCCTTACTAGATAATCGTGTTACACTCGACTCGAGTGGCTACATCAACAACTCTCAACCGCAGCTGGATCATAGATGTAGAGTTGTAGACCATCAAATAGTAATTAGTGGTCTTGAGTAATAATGTGTTGAAATTAGGCTGTTAAAAAACTATATGATGCCCCCTTTATGATTTTTCTAAAAATTTCTTTATATCACGAGATAGATTTCGGTTTACTGGACTAAGCTGATCACCCTTAGTAGAAAACAAATCTGAGTGATGAGTGTTGCGAACCTATTTTGAAGAAGCCCATGAAACAAAAATTCAATAGCAGATTTTTTTTTTATTGAACGTTTGCACTTTGAAATCGTCGATTGCGTATTTTATATACAGAGTGTACTAAGTTCAGCTGCCTGTTAGACGTTTTTGGAAACATGGACCTACTTGAAATCTGAAAATTGGGATAATGATTTTTTCCATATTATCTACTGAGCTGAAATATTCTTGAAAACTGACCACTTTCACACACTTATTACCCTGTATGAGTTTTGTTCCTGTTTTTTCATCTCAAATTTTGATGGAGAATTCAATTCTGAACACATTTTTATTAAAATCGTTCCATTCGCTGAAATACTCTTCAAGATATGAAGAAAACACTGGAGAAAAATGAGAAGATAACATTATTCGGTATTATGTTTTTTATTCCAAGTCTGAATATCTTAAGTGCAAAACGTTTCCACATTTTCGAAGTAAAAGAGTGTGAAAATATCATCGTAAATTTCTGGAATTTCGAAAAACACGTCACAGGGAATTTCTAATGTTCGGTTGAAAATCTGTATCAAGATTGATTAATAACTTTCTTTCTCCGAATAACAAACCCTATTTTTTTATGTTTCCATTATTGGATTCTGCGAAAAAAAATTCTGAAAGTGTTCTAACGTGCCAATGCATGGATAATTCTCGAGTTATTTACCGAAGATTTTTCGTTTTATATTGTACTTAAAAAAAAAATTCTTAAAATCTGATTCATATCAACAATGATGAATTAATTCAGGAACAGTTCTGTCACTGGTTAATTACTGGAATAATTCATTTTCTATAACTATAGATCATTGTTGATATAAATCAGATTTTCTGAAGTCGTCTCTGAGTACGTCATGAAATCAAAAAATCCCGAATATCCTGGAAAACTATTCATTTCAGGAGCATTAATATATTGAGATACATTTTTTTCTCAGAATCCTAGGCAATCATAAAAAAAATAGGGTTTTAATTCGAAAATGTTATGAGCCAATCATGAACCTAACTTCTAACCCAAAGTTTTGAGCACCTTGTAACGAGTTGTTCAATATTCGACGAATGCAAGGATTTCAATTGGAATCTATTCGAAATTGAATACTCTAGCAAAAGTTGAAACCAAATTTTTTTTTACATATTCTTTATAATCTGTATAAGTGAAGGTGGTCAGGATTCAAGAATATTTCAGCTCCGTTGATAATGCCTAACAAAATCATGATCTCAATTATTTCAGATTTCAAATAGACGTCTGATAGAACGTCGAATTTAGTTGAGATATATTCTCTTGATTGAAATCTTACAACACATATTGAAACAAACAAATATCTATCTGGACCTGAGGTTAGTGCAACGGGATAAAATAAAATTCTGCATATGAAAAAAAATCAGGGAAGAATTTTACGAATGAATGATCCTACATTTCGGGGATGGAAAAAAAATTATCCAATATATCAGAGGATCTTGAACGAAATCTTGATAATATGGAAAAACATCAACATCTTGTTTTTTTCATTTCTTTGATAGAAAAGAACAAAATCCCCACGAATATACCCCAAAATAATAATATGTCATAAAAAAGACAGAAAGAAAAACAAAACAACAACATGAATAGTTTAAGGATTTCACGACCGGATATACTGGTATGAAAAGAGTCTTCCGGGCTTATATTCCGTGGTCCATTAGCAATAATTTCAACTAACGGTTCGCCTACAACTTCGGTAGGCATCTTCAAGATATCCTGTTAATACCAGCTTGTGACTGCGGCAAAGTCTATATTGGTACAACAAAGCGATGTCATAATACCAGAATTGAAGAGCACGAACGATGCTGTCGACTGAATCAGACAGAAAAATCCGCACTAGCAGAATATGCGCTGATAGATGGACACAACATAGATTTCTCAAAAGCGGAGATTATTCCCAATATCAGAAGTTACCATCCCAGGCTGAACATGGAAGCCATTGAAATTTATAAACACAAAAATAACATGAATAGAAAAGAAGAGACCCCTTTCTTGCATAGCGCCTGGTTACAGACCTTAGAAAAAACAAAGATCAAGCCGATACGAAGCGGGAGCGATGGGCCAATCACCATCGCGCACGTAGACGTGCCAGTTTTTCCAGCCGCAAACCGGCGAGCAGATGACGCTTCCGGTTCGAACACGTCAGCGTCAGAAATTCAGCGTTCGAGGTACAACCTTAGACCGAAAATCCTCTGAAGATGCCTACCGAAGTTGTAGGCGAAACGTTAGGTGAAATTATTCCTAATAGACCATAGCCAATAAGCCTGGAAGACTATTTTCATACCAAAACAACAAAAATTATCCATAATGAATTGAATTGCTTTCGAATTAAAAACCAATTCGAGATAGGCATTCGTTTCTTCATTATAAGAACAAATACCGAATTAGAATTATCTTCATCCTACTACAAAAATAATTCCATAGATATCGCAATACTCAGTATATTACTTGTAAATATGAAAACTAGGACAAATGTTTAAAATTCTGAAAAGAAATTTGCTGAATGAAAAATTATTTCATTAAAGGATTGTTAATCAGGATAATCAGTTCAAGGGCTCAAGGTCTTACTTAGTGAAAATAGGAATAACCAACTCACAAATTTGGAGAAATACATGGGTCTTATATGGAACTATAGTTCGTGAATACAGATCTGATGTTGGAGATGAATTAAATGATGTCAATATGCGTAATATCTCAAGTGCACAAAATATAGAAGATCATCTACCACACTGAGTTAATATATTATAAAATGAGATATAGAGCCAGACTTTAGGTATGTAACGCTGTATTAATTAATCTTCCTACATTTACCGAGAGTTTTACGATCGTCCATCAAAACTGAATGGCTCATTAAAATTTTGATTCACCATTAAACATGTCTAGCGAAGATTGAATATATCTCATTTATCCCCATCCTAAACATGTGCTTGACCCCAATTTCTGAAATTCTCATTTGTGCATTACCCCGTTTTTCATTTTTAAATATGAATGTTGTGTCGCTAGAAAAATCAACTATTTCTACCAGAGGTAGCTTCACTGTATTTCTTCAAATAAAATCGAAAACGAAAATTTACTGAATCGAATATTAACTTCAATTCCTAGTGAGTTCCATCAATTTACAAGGTCACCAAATCTAGAGGGACAACGTATTCTTGTTCCCCTGATATTTTATAGCATACGCCGATTTTTCAGGAAGCCTGTCCGGAGAGAATCGGCAGCAAATTCCTCGAATTGCCTCAATATGCAGTAGGTGATTTCCATTCAGCAAAAGTTTTTTTCTCAGTCCCCACAGTCCGGCGTCGGTCTGCGCATAGCTTCATCCTATTAAGTAGGATTCACCAGAATGAATGTGAAACTGGCAACAGTTCTGCCAGCAACAGATTTAGCGCTCAACCGGTGCGCCGTAACTGGTGATCCCGCGGCACGGCCGACAGACGAGTTAGTTAGCGTCTTAAAAAATATTGAAACATAGTGGAATGGTATCATATTTTGAAATGAAATGTTGTTTATGTATTAACTAGGGATAATAGTAGACTATATCCATTTCCGTGAAAGGGTGGGCGGAGGAATAAAAAGGGACTTTGAAAATACATAATTCCGATTATTTTAAGTTCTATAAAAAAGTTGTCCCATATGTTGACTTGGTTTTTTCTGTTGATTTTGATATGAAAAATCATTACTAATCGACGAAAGACATTGTCAGGCCGTAGGAGGAGTACAGGGGGAATCTGAAAAATACTGTACTCTTATTACTCAATGTTCTATGAAAATTAAAAAAAAAAGGTTGTCCCATATGATGACTTGGTTTTTTGTGTTGGTTTTGATATGAACAATCATTCCTAATCGATGAAAGTCATTGTCAGGCCGTAGGAGGAGTACAGGGGGAATCTAAAAAATATTGTACTCTTATTACTCAATGTTCTATGAAAATTAAAAAAAAAGGTTGTCCCATATGATGACTTGGTTTTTTGTGTTGGTTTTGATATGACCAATCATTCCTAAACGATGAAAGTGATTGTCGGGCCGTAGGAGGAGTACAGGGAGAGTCTGAAAAATACTGTACTTCTAATACTCAAAGTTCTATAAAAACCGAAAAAGACGTTGTCCCATATGTTGACTTGGTTTTTTGTGTTGGTTTTGATATGAACAATCATTCCTAATCGATGAAAGTCATTGTCGGGCCGTAGGAGGAGTACAGGGGGAATCTGAAAAATATTGTACTCTTATTACTCAATGTTCTATGAAAACTAAAAAAAAAGTTGTCCCATATGTTGACTTGGTTTTTTGTGTTGGTTTTGATATGACCAATCATTCCTAAACGATGAAAGTGATTGTCGGGCCGTAGGAGGAGTACAGGGAGAGTCTGAAAAATACTGTACTTCTAATACTCAAAGTTCTATAAAAACCGAAAAAGACGTTGTCCCATATGTTGACTTGGTTTTTTGTGTTGGTTTTGATATGAACAATCATTCCTAATCGATGAAAGTCATTGTCGGGCCGTAGGAGGAGTACAGGGGGAATCTGAAAAATATTGTACCCTTATTACTCAATGTTCTATGAAAACTAAAAAAAAAGTTGTCCCATATGTTGACTTGGTTTTTTGTGTTGGTTTTGATATGACCAATCATTCCTGAACGATGAAAGTGATTGTCGGGCCGTAGGAGGAGTACAGGGAGAGTCTGAAAAATACTGTACTTCTAATACTCAAAGTTCTATAAAAACCGAAAAAGAAGTTGTCCCATATGTTGACTTGGTTTTTTGTGTTGGTTTTGATATGAACAATCATTCCTAATCGATGAAAGTCATTGTCGGGCCGTAGGAGGAGTACAGGGGGAATCTGAAAAATACTGTACTCTTTTTACTCAATGTTCTATGAAAACTAAAAAAAAAGTTGTCCCATATGTTGATTTGGTTTTTTGTGTTGGTTTTGATATGACCAATCATTCCCAATCGATGAAAGTGATTGTCGGGCCGTAGGAGGAGTACAGGGAGAGTCTGAAAAATACTGTACTTCTAATATTCAAAGTTCTATAAAAACCAAAAAGGACGTTGTCCCATATGTTGACTTGGATTTTTGTGTTGATTTTGATATGAAAAATCATTTCTAATCGATGAAAGTGATTGTCGGGCCGTAGGAGGAGTACAGGGGGAGTCTGAAAAATACTGTACTTCTATTATTCAAAGTTCTATAAAAACCAAAAAAGACGTTGTCGCATATGTTGACTTGGGTTTTAGTGTTGATTTTGATATGAACAATCATTTCTTATCGATGAAAGTCATTGTCGGGCCGTAGGAGGAGTACAGGGGGAATCTGAAAAATACTGTACTTCCATTATTCAAAGTTCTATGAAAACCAAAAAAGACGTTGTCGCATATGTTGACTTGGGTTTTAGTGTTGATTTTGATATGAACAACAATGTTTTTCATCGATAAGGAATGATGGTTCATATCAAAACCAACACAAAAAACCAAGTCAACATATGGGACAACTTTTTTTTTAGTTTTCATAGAACATTGAGTGATAAGAGTACAGTATTTTTCAGATACCCCTTGTACTGCTCCTACGGCCCGACAATGACTTTCATCGATTAGGAATGATTGTTCATATCAAAACCAACACAAAAAACCAAGTCAAGATATGGGACAATTATTTTTTTAGTTTTCATAGAACATTGAGTAATAAGAGTACAGTATTTTTCAGATTCCCCCTGTACTCCTCCTACGGCTCGACAATCACTTTCATCGATTAGGAATGACTGTTCATATCAAAACTCAACACAAAAAAGCAAGTCAACATATGGGACAACGTCTTTTTTGGTTTTTTTAGAACTTTGAATATTAGAAGTACTGTATTTTTCAGACTCCCCCTGCACTCCTCCTACGGCCCGACAATGACTTAAATCGATTAGGAATGATTGTTCATATCAAAACCAACACAAAAAACCAAGTCAACATATGGGACAACTTTTTTTTTAGTTTTCATAGAACATTGAGTAATAAGAGTACAGTATTTTTCAGATTCCCCCTGTACTCCTCCTACGGCCCGACAATGACTTTCATCGATTAGGAATGATTGTTCATATCAAAACCAACACAAAAAACCAAGTCAACATATGGGACAACTTTTTTTTTAGTTTTCATAGAACATTGAGTAATAAGAGTACAGTATTTTTCAGATTCCCCCTGTACTCCTCCTACGGCCCGACAATGACTTTCATCGATTAGTAATGATTTTTCATATCAAAATCAACACAAAAAACCAAGTCAACATATGGGACAACGTCTTTTTCGGTTTTTATAGAACTTTGAATATTAGAAGTACAGTATTTTTCAGACTCTCCCTGTACTCCTCCTACGGCCCGACAATCACTTCCATCGATTAGGAATGATTGTTCATATCAAAACCAACACAAAAAACCAAGTCAACATATGGGACAACTTTTTTTTTAGTTTTCATAGAACATTGAGTAATAAGAGTACAGTATTTTTCAGATTCCCCCTGTACTCCTCCTACGGCCCGACAATCACTTTCATCGATTAGGAATGATTGTTCATATCAAAACCAACACAAAAAACCATGTCAACATATGGGACAACATTTTTTTTAGTTTTCATAGAACATTGAGTAATAAGAGTACAGTATTTTTCAGATTCCCCCTGTACTCCTCCTACGGCCCGACAATGACTTTCATCGATTAGGAATGATTGTTCATATCAAAATCAACACAAAAAACCAAGTCAACATATGGGACAACGTCTTTTTTGGTTTTTATAGAACTTTGAATATTAGAAGTACAGTATTTTTCAGATTCCCCCTGTACTCCTCCTACGGCCCGACAATGACTTTCATCGATTAGGAATGATTGTTCATATCAAAATCAACACAAAAAACCAAGTCAACATATGGGACAACGTCTTTTTTGGTTTTTATAGAACTTTGAATATTAGAAGTACAGTATTTTTCAGACTCCCCCTGTACTCCTCCTACGGCCCGACAATGACTTTCATCGATTAGGAATGATTGTTCATATCAAAACCAACACAAAAAACCAAGTCATCATATGGGACAACTTCTTTTTTAGTTTTCATAGAACATTGAGTAATAAGAGTACAGTATTTTTCAGATTCCCCCTGTACTCCTCCTACGGCCCGACAATGACTTTCATCCATTAGTTATGATTTTTCATATCAAAATCAACACAAAAAACCAAGTCAACATATGGGACAACGTCTTTTTTGGTTTTTATAGAACTTTGAATATTAGGAGTACAGTATTTTTCAGACTCCCCCTGTACTTTTCCTACGGCCCGACAATGACTTTAATCGATTAGGAATGATTGTTCATATCAAAACCAACACAAAAAACCAAGTCATCTTATGGGACAACTTTTTTTTTAGTTTTCATAGAACATTGAGTAATAAAAGTACAGTATTTTTCAGATTCCCTCTGTACTCCTCCTACCGCCCGACAATCACTTTCATCGATTAGGAATGATTGTTCATATCAAAACCAACACAAAAAACCAAGTCAACATATGGGACAACTTTTTTTTTAGTTTTCATAGAACATTGAGTAATAAGAGTACAGTATTTTTCAGATTCCCCCTGTACTCCTCCTACGGCCCGACAATGACTTTCATCGATTAGTAATGATTTTTCATATCAAAATCAACACAAAAAACCAAGTCAACATATGGGACAACGTCTTTTTCGGTTTTTATAGAACTTTGAATATTAGAAGTACAGTATTTTTCAGACTCTCCCTGTACTCCTCCTACGGCCCGACAATCACTTCCATCGATTAGGAATGATTGTTCATATCAAAACCAACACAAAAAACCAAGTCAACATATGGGACAACTTTTTTTTTAGTTTTCATAGAACATTGAGTAATAAGAGTACAGTATTTTTCAGATTCCCCCTGTACTCCTCCTACGGCCCGACAATCACTTTCATCGATTAGGAATGATTGTTCATATCAAAACCAACACAAAAAACCATGTCAACATATGGGACAACATTTTTTTTAGTTTTCATAGAACATTGAGTAATAAGAGTACAGTATTTTTCAGATTCCCCCTGTACTCCTCCTACGGCCCGACAATCACTTTCATCGATTAGTAATGATTTTTCATATCAAAATCAACACAAAAAACCAAGTCAACATATGGGACAACTTATTTTTGGTTTTTATAGAACTTAAAATAATCGGAATTATGTATTTTCAAAGTCCCTTTTTATTCCTCCGCCCACCCTTTTACGGAAATGGATATAGTCTACTATTATCCCTAGTTAATACATAAACAACATTTCATTTCAAAATATGATACCATTCCACTATGTTTCAATATTTTTTAAGACGCTAACTAACTCGTCTGTCGGCCGTGCCGCGGGATCACCAGTTACGGCGCACCGGTTGAGCGCTAAATCTGTTGCTGGCAGAACTGTTGCCAGTTTCACATTCATTCTGGTGAATCCTACTTAATAGGATGAAGCTATGCGCAGACCGACGCCGGACTGTGGGGACTGAGAAAAAAACTTTTGCTGAATGGAAATCACCTACTGCATATTGAGGCAATTCGAGGAATTTGCTGCCGATGAATTTCTGTTCACAGCGTTCAGTGTTTTCCGCAGTTTGCATAGTGTTTTGGACTCTTACCACCAAAGATTATAGACTCTAAAGATGGGAAACGAAGCGACTACTGTGATGTGAGTGACATCTGTAGTTTCAAAAGTAAACGGATTATGGTTGAAATATTTAATAAGGGTCCATTTGGCAAAGATTATGTTAAGATTATTAGTAGGCTGTTGTCGAATTTGAAGGAAATACTTGAATAAATATTTTTGTTGAATGACGAGTTTATTTTCTCTGAATCTACAAGAGTAGCACCTAGCTCATTCTATAATCTTTGTTGGTATGTTTCTCTGTTATGAATTTTGTGTTTAAAACTGGCCGATATTCAAAATACATGGTAATTAATTTCAAAAATAATAGAAAAACTGATCTTGAATGTGCATTCTTTTCATTACCAAAGAGAAACTCGTATCATGTAACTGTCTCGTTCATTGCTTTTTATTTTCAGTGCTGACGAATAGAAAGAGTCTTCGGGTCAAAAATATAATGTTCTGGATAACGCATGAACAACTCTTGCTGGACTAACCTACAGGTCTTGTTGTATACATCTGATATTTTTTTATTGTTGTTCAAACATTCGGTAAATAATATACAGTGGACTCTCGTTAAGTCGATTTCCTAAGGATCAAAAAACCTTTTTGACTTATCTATTGTTCATCTTACCAAACATTCGAGTTATTCAAGTGAGAATTCACTTCATTGAAAGAAATACTCAGGTAAACACGAAATCATCATCAATGAGAAACGAGCGGCTGAGCACTGGGGACATGTCTTCAGGGGTCGAAAAGTCGTATGATTTATCACGTGTAGTAATTTGTTCGCGAACCGAATCTTCTTTGGTCTCTTTCATTAGATCAAAAAATTTTCCGTAGCCTCCGATTTTTTTTTTTCATTTTTCGTGTTGAATATAATTTTCGACATGTACTCATTCAGCTTATTGTTTGTAAGATGACAAGGTGCTATTTTCTCGTAGGAAGTTTTTCTGTGAAAGTTCTATCATTCTGCTTCGCTCATCTCTAAAATAAAGGGTGTTTTTACCTTGTTTGGCTCTTCACATATAACCATATCGATACTGAATAAATCATAGCATCCATTTCTAATTAACTGGATTACGTCAAATTAAATTTCAGCTGATTTTAAGTGAGGAAAGAAAAACAAAATTTATTAAATATATCACAGTAATCTTGAAAGACATCAGCGTGATCCAGCAGAGGTTATCTGTACATGGACTCAGATGCAGAATTATTCACAAAACGACTGGCAATCCTGATCTGAAATGAAAAAAAGACAAAAGCAGAAAAATCACGTGTAGTAATTTGTTCGCGAACCGAATCTTCTTTGGTCTCTTTCATTAGATCAAAAAATCCACTCATAGAGGCAATGATGGTCAGAAGAACGACTTATAGAGGTGGAGGTTCTCTTGACGACCCCTCCAACAGTTTGACTCATCTACTTGACCCTCTAGACTCATTGAGGTAAAAATACACTGGGCAAGATATACTTATATGAATCGGGTCCAGAACAACTGTCCGACTTATCGATGTTCGATTTATCAAGAGTTCACTGTATGAATGAGTTCTTGAAATTGTTATAATAATTGTCTAATATGTGAACACACTTTTGAAATGTTCTCAATTTCATAATTATTTTATTGTAGTTTATTTCACACAATTATTTCAAATACAAACATGAAGAATCTAGAAGCGTATTTCATTTTATTCAAAATAACGTGTAAATGGCAAAAATCATCCTGATCAAAAAGCAGAGACCTGCTTTTATTATGACGAACAGAATGTTTCTTCAAAAGCTCAACAAAGAACACTAAATTCGATGAAAATTCATAAGAAATGTTTTCTGTACTGAATAATGTTTTCAGCGCCCTGTAGGTAAAAGGTAAGAAACTAGCCAAAAATCGTAGTCGGATTTTATTAACACATACAGGGTCTTTCACGAGGAACCTCACCCATATTTATACGGGAAACTACTAAACGTATTTTCATGAAATTCAGCACTTATAAGTATTTCACGATGCTGATGAAATCTAAAATATTTTCAAGGCATGAGCACCTCCGGTTTTTCCGGAAATGACGTCAACTTCCGTTTTTCAAATTAGAACACCATTTTTTTATTGCAGAAATAGATTCCTTAGAAAATTTCGAGTTATTTTGATGTAACATTTTTCAGTTTTGGTTGGAAAATTCTCTCTGAGCGGGAAAATTCGAAAAAAAAATCGAAAATAGAGCTCCGCTGAAACAAAAATAACTTCGAGGTTTTTGGATGGAAAATTTTCATTTTTGGGATTTTTCAAGATGTAAGATTGATGTATCCACTTTAAAAATCGAAATTGCGATTCATGATACAGGGGGTGAAAAAATCGCTTTCAAAGTTAGGGATGACAAAATCGTGAAAAATCAATTTTTTCAAATTAGAACCCCATTTTTTTATGGCAGATATTGAATCTACGTTAGAAAATAATGTGAGTGTATGCATCACACCCTTGCCCTAAAATGGATATTTTCTGAGTTATTCACAAAAAACTGTTTTTCGTCTTGAATTTTCAGCTATTTCTTTTCCCTTCACGCAAAAAGGATGAAATTTTCAGGAACTGTTATTTGAACCATGCTGTAGATTTTTCACCCCTTCTTGAAACCGACTTCAAGTTACTATTAGGAGAACCATGGCAAACTCTCGCAGTTATAACTAGAGAAAATGCTCAAAGTTTTGACCGTTAATTTCTAGACATTTATTTATACGTCTCAGGAATGCTTCGTGCGTTGCTCTTCTTATTTCATCGGGAGAAAGAGATCTGCAAAAGTGTTTAAAAACCAAATTGAGTTTCAAAACTATGAATCTAAAAATCTAAACAAACCTGAACGCATTTCTGACTCGTTCTATGCAGTCCTCTTTATCAGTCAGGGGAATTGAGTAGACAATCTTGTTGATACCATAAGTCATTATGGTTCTGTACTAGCGGCTCAATTATTTGAGTCAATATGTCAGAATATCTATCTCCTAAGGGAGAACATTCTTTAAATAATACAAACATGTGTAGTGTTCTATCTTACCAGTTAAAGTCCCATCATAAATGTGAACATCGAGAATTGCATTATTTTTGATGGCGCAAAAAACATTGAAACTCCAGGTCTCTTGAAAGTTCCATTGTCTGAAGTGGTGGTTGTTCTCTTCATCCCAATAATGACTGTTATGCCTATTGAAAGAACCATTCTTTGTGAATTTAGATTTAGTAACTTGAAGTCGGTTTCAAGAAGGGGTGAAAAATCTACAGCATGGTTCAAATAACAGTTCCTGAAAATTTCATCTTTTTTGCGTGAAGGGAAAAGAAATAGCTGAAAATTCAAGACGAAAAACAGTTTTTTGTGAATAACTCAGAAAATATCCATTTTAGGGCAAGGGTGTGATGCATACACTCACATTATTTTTTAACGTAGATTCAATATCTGCCATAAAAAAATGGGGTTCTAATTTGAAAAATTGATTTTTCACGATTTTGTCATCCCTAACTTTGAAAGCGATTTTTTCACCCCCTGTATCATGAATCGCGATTTCGATTTTTAAAGTGGATACATCAATCTTACATCTTGAAAAATCCCAAAAATGAAAATTTTCCATCCAAAAACCTCGAATTTATTCTTGTTTCAGCGGAGCTCTATTTTCGATTTTTTTTTCGAATTTTCCCGCTCAGAGAGAATTTTCCAACCAAAACTGAAAAATGTTACATCAAAATAACTTGAAATTTTCTAAGGAATCTATTTCTGCAATAAAAAAATGGTGTTCTAATTTGAAAAACGGAAGTTGACGTCATTTCCGGAAAAACCGGAGGTGCTCATGCCTTGAAAATATTTTAGATTTCATCAGCATCGTGAAATACTTATAAGTGCTGAATTTCATGAAAATACGTTCAGTAGTTTCCCGTATAAATATGGGTGAGGTTCCTCGTGAAAGACCCTGTATAAAGGACGTTTCCTATCTTTCTAACTTTATAATCTTTGCTTACCACGTGTTTTGAGTATGACGAAACCATAAAGTGTTCAATGCTTTCACGACCGGATATACTGATATACTGCCATTGAGAAATTCTTCAGGATTTTTTGGAAGTGGTCTATTGGGAAGTAATTCACCTAACGTTTCGCCTTCAACTGCAGTATGCATCTTCAGAGGATTCTCGGTTTGAGATGGTAGGACCTTAGTTTTTTTCTAATACCTACCACCATCAAGGGTTTCTTTCCTTCTGTTCATGTTGTGTTTATATTCATATATCCCAATGGATCGTAACTTTGAGAAAACTATGGACTTTTCTGTCTGGTTAAGTCGACAGCATCGTTTGTGCTCCTTAATTCTCGTATGGATACTTCGATTTGTTGTACCAAAGTAGACTTTGCCGCAGTCACAAGGTATCCTGTAAACACCAGCTTGTGAAAGTGGGTCAACTTTATTTTTGGTAGTTCTTATAATTTGACCAAGTTTTTGAATTGGTTTATAGATGGTCTCGACGTTGTAGCTCTTCAGTTTCTATCGATTCTATCGGTAACCTTAGGGATGTAAGGTGAGGTGGCTAATTTATATGAGATGACTTGTGATGTGTTGTCATCACGTGTGGAAAGTTTTGGTCTCATTGCCCTCGGAAGTCCTCAGGTATTGTATCCATTGGCCATGAATGCATGCTGTCGATGTTCAAGTACATCTTCCAGAAATCGCAAAATCGTCGGGCTCTTTCAACGAGTAATTTCATAACTCTTCGTTTCGATATCTACACAAGGAGTCCAATCATCACTCAAAACAGAATCAAGGAGTTATAAAGACACTCGTAGAGAAAGCCCGACGATTATGCGAGCCGAAATTTCTGTGGAATGACCTTGAACATCTACAGCATGCATGCATTCATCACCAATTTATATAATGCCAGATAAATTCAAATAAAGAATGCCACAATTCGCGATCTAGTGAAAAAAATGAGAAGGGGAATCGACTTAGAGTTCTTTCACACGATTCAATATTGCATATCTACGACAGAACCCTGACCCATATTTCGACATATTGTGGAATGAACTTTCAAATTGAAGGATCTTATTTCGTCCTGCAGCATTTTAATTCAATGTCGGACATCCCACATCAGGACTTAATTGAATTATAAACGTAGAGTCGCATCTTCCAGCTCCAATTCTGTTCGGGATGCTGTCTTAATTGGAAAACTTCTGTGCCCAAAGCATCCAAGTTAAGTTTTCAAGCATATAAGATCCGTGATCAACGTTTTTCGAGACGATCCTCCTCGAGAAGGAAATTACGATGAAATATTCAGTGCCAGGAGTTGTGAATTATTTCCTGTTGTGAAAAAGTGCGAAGTTCATAATTCATTCTGTTTTTAACTTTCCTCTGTTCCGTAATTTCGTTGTTGTTGTAATCAAAAGAGGCACATGAATATTGAAGTCTTGATTTAGACGAGGACTGTCATAATAAGGTCTAGAAATTCTATATAAAGTTCTCCTTCATCTCATCATTTATTCACTCATTTAACAGAGAAAGAAAATTGTGAATGCAGTAGGTGTGTACCGCTGACAAAATCTTGGGTCGAAGAGGTAGAAAAAGCTCAAATTTGTAAACACAGAATGAAATTATTCAATTGGAATAACGTTGTTCTTCCTATTATCGTGAATCATGAAAGATTTACGTGAGAAGTTTTCAAACTTTTTTCAGAAATACAAGGCAAAATTGAGTATAAGTTATGCAGGAAGTTTCAAAGGGATATTGAAATAATGTAAATTTACTTTCGTCTGTAGGTACGGTTTTTCGTACAAGGGTATTATTCTGGACTCAACAATCTTCATCTTGAGACACTCGTATGTCCACAAAGAAAGACTGTTGTGGCTTTTGATCTCCATCGTAAATTTCAAATTTGCAATGAATTCGTTTGGTGTATCCAAAATGAGTTTTTTGGCCTCCTAGAATTGAACATGACAAATTTCTAACGAACTTATGAAAGAGGTTATCCACTCGAATATCATTCAATAGATGATATCCCACATTTCATTCTGAGAGGTATAAAATTCGTAATGAAAATCGGTTCGATAATTATTCCTGAATATCTTGAAAATTTTCCTAGGGCATATTGATGCTATTTCCACACAAATATATATTTCATTGAGACTTCAGAAATGAATGGTTTCAATTGGAAAAAGTAGAGTTTTCCGTTTTTGGATTTCTCAACTTTGGCAAGTGATTTGTGATCTCCTAAGCCACATTCTATATTCTAATTAGTGAGACAGAAGCATTTCCTCAGGTTCCACGGTAACGTTACCGAATGAAAAATCTTGGAGATATTCTTATTCAAGCAGATCTCCATTTCCATTTTTCTCGATTTCACGAGCTCAAAATTTCGAAAACTGAAGTTGTTGCCTCATCTAAGGAAACCGATACCACGAATCTCAAAAAATTTATTGGTTGTAAAGGCCGACCCCGGAAAATATTCTATTGAAAGGTATTCGGGTGACGCCTGATAGAAATATATTTCCGGTCACTCTTAAATATAATTTCAAAAATATTCGAAAAGTTAGTGAAAATCTTCATCTTTTCGTTGACATTAATATTTCTAGATTAAACCAATTCGCGAAATTGAAGATGAAATACACTGGTTCACATTAAATAGCGAGTTACAGATGCGAAATCCGTAGACGAGCGAAAATCTCATTATATAATTTTCGACATGTAGGTACTGATGAATCTTCAGGTTTGTTAGATGATACGGTGGCATTTTTTTGGAGGAAGTTTTTCAGTGAAAGTTTCATTATTCTGCTTCTTTGGGTAACTTAATAGGCCAGTCAATCGCTCATCTCCAGAATATAGAGTGTGTTTATCTTGTGTGACTCTTCACAATTAGTCATATCGATACTGAATATAGCATCCAAATCATAAAAACTGGATTATTTCAAATTGAAATTCAGCTGATCTAAAAATATTGAATAGAATTATTTAGAATGAATTAAATTTTTTTTGAAACTAACCACCCATTTCAAAAATTCATTTGTTACTTTATGTAAAAAAAAAATTTAAATGATGAGACAACTCTTTAAAAGATGTTCTATAGTCTACTCATATTCTCCACGCTCACAACTAGGGCTCTCAACCTCATGAAATTCATAGTTATGTTCTGCTAGAATAAAAATTATTTCCAAAGCAAAATCGAAAAAATCAGTTGGAAAAAGTTGAAATATTCCACTAGAATTATATTGGAGATGCGAGTCTCTCTCCCACGTTTAGTGCGATTTCGTATGAATGCAACTGAAACTTTTCCCAAACTTTCAATAGTCAAGTTTAACGCACACGAAATCTCTCATTAATGACCCCAGTTAATGCTTGATATCCCATTTTAATGCGTGATTCCTTTAGGCTACCGAAAAAGAAAACTCAGAAATCCCACGAATAATTTAATTTCTGAACTAAGTTTTAATATTTAGGTCAGATACGTCGATTGCTCCATTCGATTTGGTTATAGTGAATTCATGAATCATGTTTTGAATAACGAAATACTTCTTTTGTTGAATTTACTCATTTGATTATTTTTACTGCCGGAAAAATTTTGCAATCGCCTCGTTTATTTATCTAGAGATAAATGATCTTGATTTTTCAATTCGCAAGCGCCATCACGCTTTCATAAACTATCGATTAAATTACTATAGTTCCATCATTCTCATTTTCTTCCATCCTTTGGGAAAAATATTTTCAGTCTGATCTGAAACAAAACCAATCAAGAATTTATCCTGAATTTTCTTGGAACGTGAATTAATCGAATTTTTATGTTCAGGAAACGTTCAAAATGACTGTGTGTCGAGTCATCAAACCACAAATTTTCATTTATTTGCTTCAGAATAAAGAAGTTCTTTTCAAGAACTTGGTACCATATTTGGATCTCAAAAATATTTCATTTGGATGCTGCAGAATGAAATTTACCTTCATCAAAATATAGGTAATCCGAAAAAATTTGTGTGGCATCTTTATCTACTCAGAAACATCATGCTAGGCTCAAAACATTCACAATTTGAAATATCTGAATAAAGCAAGCAGTAAAGATTCATTCACTTATTTGAAAAAAAATCTCTTTTGATGAGCCGATATGAGCAATTGTTGAATGAAATGATTAAAAAAAGTTGAACCCTCGCTTAAATACATTTTGCACTCGAAATGTGGTTGGTTTCTTAATTCGTGCTCGTATGACGGCTGGCAAAACATGCTCTAATTTGCGTACCGCACTATAGTTTTTCCAGAGCTCAATTCAAACATCAAAAGTAACTATGCCAAGATGAACATGAATGCCATTGAGATTTATGAACATGAAGACAACATGAACAGAAAATTCACCTAATATCATTTTATTTGGTCGTAAAGACCTTATACTATGTAATGAATCACCAGATCAGTTGAAATATTCTAGTAACAGAACTTTTTTTTTCAGAAAACTGAAAGCAGTTCGGCACTTTTGGGACTTCTGCAAGGTAGGTATTCGTTTCATAGAATACAGAACGTCATTTTTGAGTCTTGCTCTCATGCTCGCACCCCTTGCAGCTTCTTAAGAATATTCAAAATAGAGAGACAGGACTGGTTGACAACCTTCCACTAACAGCCCTATACCCTTGAAAACCTCAGGAAGGTTAGAGACATATGCTTCTCCAAAAGGTTCACGAAAAACAAGCATTCCACATCTGTTGCACCTCTCATTCCCCCTTACTCGGAGATAGCAGTTATTGGTCATTAGAAAAAAAAAATTAGAACATGGAAAATAGTGCGACTAGAACGATTAAACAATAACAACAATTATTAGAATCAAAATAGATGCTGATGGGTGGATCACAGTACATGAACTGTTTACACAACATAATCTGTATATATTAAAATGAGTTCATGTGCATTAGATACGCTAAAACTTGAAAACGGCTGATTCAATTCGTGAAATTCCAGGAAAGGTTTAAGAGCTGAGAAAATATGAAAAAGCAAGGTATTTAATATGGTTTCATCTCAGAAATGGGGGTGATCGATTATCATTAATTTTCGATTATCATCGATCTTTGACTATTAAACATCCACATTTCAAAATTGATTTTGCATTATTTATATTGTCGTTACTTCTTTTTATCGATTTCAATAATTTCTTCAAGTGGGAACAATAAAAAGTTCGCACAAAAAACCGATGTTATCAAGTAATAATACATAAATAATTAATTAATATTTCGATAAACATCGAGTATCGTGTTCGGTTATCTATGTCTATATAGACTTCGGTGATCATTTGTGAAAGTGACATCTGAAGCATATAAATGCGAAACCATGAACGATGAATGAAGTTTGAATTGAGGAACTCCCAGTTTTGACCATTCGAATAACGAATAGAGGCTTCAGGAGTTTACTTATAAACCTGAGAATATAAGAATCAGATTGCCAGCAATCCTTCCTCAACTCATTTTTTTCGTGAATGTCAAATGTCTGGTTTTGCATTTATACGCTTCATTACAAGTTATACCACTTATTGCAGTTGATCTTTTGTGATAGATAAAAGTCACCTCAAAGTGTGCTAGAATTTTTTGTCATCTTGGTTAATTTCAATTTGAAGATCTGACATAAGAAACCGCATAAGAAACCGCGTCATGGGAGGGGCCTATGCATTGAGGGGGATTGACTGATTATTTGTAAATATACGAAAAGTCAAGGAAATACAATTGGATCTGGTACGCTGTGTGGCAATCAGAATCTAGGCTTCTTATGACCACTTGCACCGTTTTCTGGTTAAGACACACCTTGAAATTTGAGTCATGCTTTTCCCCACCTAAGCGCATAAGATCTGGCATCGCATATCTAATACAGAAACGACTTTGTTAAGCACGCGCTTTGCAATGCCAAATCTGGCAACACTGTATAAATCAGTGAATTTGTTTGTTTTGACACAGAAATGCGACATGACTACAGTAGAATCCGTTTATTATGACGGCGGCTATACTGACCAATCGCTTATAATGACGCAAATACAGTGTTAAGTTTGGTTTCATTCAAAAATCCTTACAATTAGGTCCGGATTTAATGACTTCGCTTATAATGACATGTCACTTACAATGATATGATTTCAGATACAACAACATGATTCTTCGAAAATTTTTCCGGTTCTAGTGACCGCTCGATCGTTTTCTCAAGCAACCCTACCCTTTTTAATGCGATGAGGTTTGATACGATACGAGACATACGCATGCCGACATCGACATGCTTTTCAGTATATTCCAGATCCTTGAAGAGATTGTTGGTGTTTTATGGAAAAATGACATCCATTGGAGCTATTTCTAAGTTGCTCAATGGTGTACGAAGCTATTATTTCAAGTCGAAAAAAACAAACGCAAACTGAAATTTCAGATTATTTTTCTGAAAAATGAAAATATCCTTTATATTTAGTTTTTTTTTTTATGAGAGAAGCTATTTTTCATTTCTTCAATGAAGCAAAATAAGAATTCGTCGTTTTTTTCTTAAACTGAATCCAAGAAAAATTTCTTCAATTTTGCTGAAATTCTGCTTTATGTGACTTCTGGTTATTATGACGTATTTTTCATTTCCCCTCGATGTCATTATAAGCGGATTCTACTGTATATGATTTTGATTCGGCACTGAACACAGCGAAGTAAGAAGGACACGTGAATTCATAGAGGAATAAGTCTATGCATTTTCCTTTTCAGTATTCTGATTCACAGAACGAATATACTTTGGGCCGCTGACGAACCGGCACAGTACAACCAATTTTTTTATTTGAAAAAAAAAAAATGATGTGATTCGATTTCAACAATTCATTATGCGTTTCTTGAATGACATGATTCAATACCTGTGGAATATCATCAAAGTAATACTTTTGATATTCACAAGAGTAAATAGTACCTGCAGAATCAACAGTTACATAGGTATAACCAATGGCTCCAATAACACGAGGAAATCCAGCAATTTGGTAAAATTGGGTTTGAGTGGAGCGGAATTCTGCTTCTGTCTGAGGCATTTTTATGAACCCTCAAACTCAAACACCTATTCTTGATACTGTATATTCGTGGATTTTCATCAAATCGGCTACAGCCAATAAATGTCCTGCTGATGCGTAGAGTCGGAGACACGTAAGGAGTTGACTCATCGGTGATACACTCTGATTCCTAGAATCATCAACCCTTAAACTCCCTTCTTTGAGGTTTGACATAATCTTACATAAGATATAATAAGATATGTACTCACATATCACTTGGCAATTTTGAATCATCCTCAATTGATCTCAGCAGAGTACCTAGTTTTTTTTTTTGGTGAAACGAAATCGCCGAAAAAATGCGAATTGGTCCATATCATGTAGTGATTGGCCCCATTAAATTCTAGACTTCTAGGAAACCCATAGTCAATGATATCTACTATGTCGAAATCATCTTAATATTGATCATCAATTTCATTTAATAAAAATCTATACATAATAATTATTAGATTCACGAAATCAAAAACTGCACCTCGAAACTGAAGTTCGTTTTTGACGTTCGAATATTTGAGACAGGCTGAAGTTTAAGGCATTAATATTCGCGGCTCAAAATAGTCATAACTTATGTGACACTCAAACTGCAGTGCAAGAGAATAGGCGCCTCAAACCTAATTTAAAATTTGAGTTATAATAATAACAATAATAATAATAATAATCTTTATTTCAAATTTTACATACTATATAATATGAACATAAAAAATGAAATGACGTCACAAAAGCACAAATAGCCTAAGCTAAATTCTCACAACTAGAATAGTCGGCCAATGAATATGGTTCCAATTTAATCACTATATTTTTTACATCTTTTTGAAATTTCTTAAAATTATTACAACTTTTCAAATTGAGGGGTAACTTATTATAAAATTTTATGCCCATATAATAATGCCCCTTTCCTAATATAGATAATCTATGATGAGGATAAATTAAATCTTTGGTCCTCGTATTATAATTATGTACACCACCAATATTGAATTCATCCTTATTTTTGAATACAAAAACTAGACACTCATATATATATAAGCCATAAACTGTAAGGATATTCATATTTTTGAATTTACCCCTACATGAATCCCTGTACCTCATCTTACAAATGATTCTAATGACCCTTTTTTGCACTACAAAAACTGACTGGATTCCAGAACTGCTTCCCCAGAAAATGATTCCATATCTCAAAATTGACTCAAAATTCGAATGATATAAGATTCGAAGTGTTTTCTCATTCATGTAATGAGTAACAATGCTGATTCCATAAGCGATGGAAGCTAATTTCGAAAACATTCTATTCATATGAGAATCCCAGTTCAGGAATTCTTTAATTTGGACGCCTAAAAACTTTGTATGTGATACAGGTGTTATTACATTATTTCCAAGAGTGATGTTGCTTGGAATAATTGACGATTGTGTTGTGTGAAATAAAATAAGATTTGTCTTGGACTCGTTTACAGATAATTTGTTCATGGAAAACCAATCATTAATTTTTGAAAAACATTCTTCCACTCTATGATTTAACTCATTTATATTCTTTTCACTGATCAAAACGTTAGTATCGTCAACATAATTCGTTATACAATAATCTTGTAATGATAATGGAAGGTCATTTATATAAATTATGAAGAGGATAGGGCCAACCATACTTCCCTGTGCTATTCCTACATCGACATCTGTTATTTTTGATTTCATATTATTGATGACAACCTGTTGCCGCCTATTAGAAAGAAAAGACTTTATCCACTCATTGGCTTTTCCCCTTATTCCGTATCTTTGAAGTTTCTGTAGCAAAATATCATGGTTAACGCAATCAAAAGCTTTTTTCAAATCCACAAAAATGCCCATAGCCGAATTTTTATTCTCTAAATGATCTAAGATTGTGTTCAGAAATTGATAAATAGCCGAATTTGTTGATCGCCCCCTCAAATGACCGTGTTGAAATCGGGAAAAATGATTATTTCTATTCATATATGAGAGAAGTCTAGAACACATGATCAGCTCAAAAGTTCGACGTAAGTTAGACATATGTATATTTAACGGTTCAAGTGGCCATTAAAAATTTTTCGTGTTTGAAGATATCATTGGACTAAAAATAATGACAATAATTTTAACAGCCGATTTGGGCAGACGAAGTTGCGCAGGCAGCTAGTATACGGGGATGATTTGAAACCGGATCCGTGGAAAATATGATATTGATTATCTCCGTGACATTATTCTGATATAAATCATACTTGATAGCTTAGGGCTGAATATTCGAAAGCGACTTGTTGGACAAACAAAGATCCTTTATAGTGTGCATCAGCAATTATTATTGTAGTCTGGTTGAAGTAAACACAGCATTGATTTTAGCTTTAATGGAGAAATGTGGTTCGGTCTTTTCAATGCGGAGTTATGTGTTATCGAAATCTGTAGGAAAAGATAAATAAAAAACTCGAATTATATTAAATTCGTATAGGTTGACACTCGGGGAACATTAATATCTATCTTGGGGAAAGGGAGATCAATCTTCTTCAAACAGGGTGATTTGAGTGCTGTAAAAATGGACGGATGGTATTCTATTCAGATATGAATAAATCTGTAGATATTTCACCAATCATAAATTCAATCGAAGTATTACACTTTGAATGAATTATTGATCAAAAGTCCCGAACATTGTTGGAAAAATTTATGTTTTTCAGATTCTTCGTGGTGTTTTGGTTTTTCAATTTCCTCTGAGCTTTCTGCAATATCCTGCAACAGATTGATGATTTTTCATGATTTGGGATCGAAATAGCTTACATGCGTGGAAAAAGTTACACTTGTCGATTTACTATTTATGTTTCACCAAAAAAAATTTAAATTTAAGCAACCCCTCCTGGGTGTTGCTGTTTCTTAATGAGTCAGTATATCTCGTTTTAATTTCATAGATGTCGTTTTTCTGCCTCTTTCGAAACCTACCAAGCTACCGGAGATATCGGTGTGGGATTGTGAGAGCTACCTCTACCCACCTGGGTAACGTTCTTTCCTTAACCAGTAGCACACCCGGTTGGAGTGCCAAGGCACTGCAAACTCCCCCCCTCGAGATTAATTTTTGTTATAAGAAAATTTAGACTCTCGACCATACGACAAAGATGCATGCTGATGCAGCCTCCCCGAAATATACTCTTGGGTGCGCTCTTGACCTGAACTACTGAACTTTTTAACCCAAAGAGATACAGGAGAACTATTGACATATTACGGTCTTCTTCTTTCGTTTTGAAGAAAGTTCATCATTGAAATTTCCCCGATTTCAACTTCAACTCATTATCTCCGTTTCTATTTTTTGCTAGAATGTTGAATTAGTAACAATGCACAGGCCATAGCTGTGCCAGAGCACTGTGCTTTGTGCTCGCGAAAGCACTTGAAGCTCTTTTGTGCTCCGAGCACTTTGAACCAGTACTTAGTGAATTATTCATCGGTCATCGTTCAATGTAACGCCTTCTTTCGAGCATTTCGGCTAGCGTCGTGGATTAGTTCTCGACGTTTCGCCAGTTCGAGTGCCTGGCATCTTCAGTAGTGATAAACATCTTACGTTAGTGCGTCATTATTGCGCAGTTGCAAAGATCTGAGCTGTCTCTGATCAATTGAAGCTAATGGAATCATCAGAGAAATTTAAAAAGAATAAAAAAATCATTTTCTTATTCAAAAGAATCAATCGCTGCCATTAATGTGAATACCAAATTCCATAAGGTATTCAAAGAGACTTTAATATACAGGGTGTACCAAGTTCGACGGCCTATTAGGCGTTTCTGGAGAACTAGACTTATTTGAAATCTGAAAATTAGGATTATGATATTGTTTGACATTATCTACCGAGCTGAAATATTCTTGGAGCCTGACCACTTTCAGTTATACAAGGAGCGAAAAAAAATAAAAAAAATTTTTTTTCTATTTTTTTCTTTTTGAATTTGACAGAGTATGCAATTCTGAATACATTCGTACTCAAATCGTTGCATTTGTCGAAATACTTTCAAAAATATAGAGAAAAACCTGAAGAAAAAGAGAGAAAAGAGTATTCGGTATTATGTTTGTTATTCCTAATCTAGATACCCTAAGCACGAACCGTTTTCGCATTTTTAAAGTCAAAGACTGTGGAAGTATTGTACATTTTTAAAATTTTGAAAAACTCATCACAGGGTGTTCTAAATGTTGGGTCAGAAATTGGGATGAAGATTGGCCCATAACTTTCGTTTCAAATTAGAACCCTATTTTTTAATGATTGCGTTGGATTGTATGAAGAAAAATGATGATAGTGTTCTAACATGTTAATGCTCCTAGAATTGATAATTCTTGAGTTATTAAGGATTTTCTGATTTAATGTCGTACGTAGCGTCAAATTCATTTAATCTGTTTCATATCAACTATGACCTTGGTCACAGAAGATGAATTATTCCACTAGTGACACACACTTGAATACATCCGTACTCAAATCGTTGCATTCGTCAGTACTTTCCGAAATATAAAAAAAAAACTGAACGAAAAAGGTAGATAAGAGTATTCGGTATAATGTTTGCTATTTCTAATCTGGATATCTTAAGCGCAAACCGTTTTCACGCTTTTGTAGTCGAAGACAGTGGAAATATTTGACAGATTTAGAATTTTGAAAAACTCGTCACAGGGTGTTCCAAATGTTCGATCAAAAATTGGGTTCAATATTGGCCCATAACTTTCGTTGTTCAAATTAGAACTCTATTTTTTTAATATTGCGTTGGATTCCGCGAAGAAAAATGATGATAATGTTCTATCATGTTGATACTCCTAAAATCAATAATTCTTGAGTTATTTGGTATTTTCTGATTCCATGTCGTACGTTGCGTCAAATTCATAAAATCTGTTTCATAACAACAATGATGAATGAATTAAAGAAAAAGGTGTGTCACTGGTGAGTTATTGGAATAATTTATCTTCTATGACCAAGGTCATAGTTGATATGAAACAGATTTAATGAATTTGACGCTACGTACGACATAAAATCAGAAAATTCTAAATAACTCAAGAATTATCAATTTTAATAGCATCAACATGTTAAAACATTATCATCATTTTTCTTTGTACAATCCAACGCAATCATAAAAGAATAGGGTTCTAATTCGAAAAACGAAAGTTATGGGCCAATCTTGATCCCAATTTTTGACCCAACATTTGGAACATCCTGTGATGAGTTTTTCAAAATTCTAGAAATGTACAGTATCTCCACATTCTTCGACTTCAAAAATTTGAAAACGGTTTGTGCTTAAGGTATGTAGATTAGGAATAACGAACATATTACCGAATACTATTTTCTCCCTTTTTCTTCAGGTTTTTCTCGATATTTCGAAAAGTATTTCGACAAATGCAACGATTTGAGTACGAATGTATTCAGAATTGCATACTCTGTCGAATTCGAAAACAAAAAAAGAGAAAAAAAAAATTTTCGCTTCCTGGATAACTGAAAGTGGTCAGGCTCCAAGAATATTTTAGCTCGGTAGATCATGTCAAACAATATCATAATCCCAACTTTCAGATTTCAAATAAGTCTACATAGTTCTCCAGAAACGCCTAATAGGCCGTCGAACTTGGTACACCCTGTATATTTCTTCTTATTCTGCTGATGTCTTTGAAAGTTCGGAAAAATCAATTTTTTATGAAAGTAACAACTTGTTCAGCATATCGGTTGGTATCGGCAGTATATGGTTGGATTCAATCAAATAGAAAATTGATATCTTAGAGTCAAATTAAAGCTCAGCAGCGGATTCGATTCTTTCTGTTTTTATTCAATCATAAGGCGATTTACTTGCGAGGCCACTGCACCTAATTTTCAATAAGTCCTTATCTATTGCTGTCTTCTCCGATAGGTGCAAGATTGCAAGGGTTGTCCTTATTCTTGAAAACGGTAACAGCGCTGATAGACCAGTATCTATCTTGACCCATCTGGGCAAATTTTGAAATATACGTATAATATCCGTTTTTTTTTTTCATGGAATGAAATCCAAATTATCAGATCGTCAGCATTCATTTTCAAGGGGAGAACCGTGTTGACAAATTCGGCCTCCATATGGATTTTATCACAAAATACATTAACGATCGTCCATTTTTGCAGATATGTCAAATTCTTTCGATATAGTACACCATACCAATCTCTTGGCTTTTTTAGCGGATTATGGCGTGACGGCAATTTTTGGTGGTAAATGGTGTTTCATCTGACGCGGTCGAGGTAACTTCAGGAGTCATATTGGGTTCACACTTGGGACAATCCTTGTCTGAGGTGTACATAGGTAACAGACTCAGAGCTTTCTTTCAGTCTCCATTATATTTCCCCCTTGTAAAAAGTAATTCGAAGTATACTACCCCATCTGGTCACCCCATTAGCACGAGTGCATGGACAGAATAGAAATAGTGCAGAAGAATTTTTCTAAAGTCCGCAATTTAATACAAAGAAAAATTGAAGAAACATAATATTCTGAGTCTGCATCTGAGTAACTATTTTGACTTTACCTTGATAACTTTCATAACCCTTAATATTACCCAGTATTCGGATCGTCGGAGAGTTTATATAACGAACTCTTCAAATGGGTGATATCATTCAGTGTTTCTCAGAATCATGCGTTCTTGTAACTATCATATAGGTAACATAGAAGCTTTCAATTTGGGCATGGATCGTTACAAAAAATTGGTGATAAGATATTTGAAGTCGCCATAGTGTTGAGAAATGGCATGGGATGTAAAAAAAATTGTTTTCTTCACTCAAAGACGATAGAAAGAGTTTGTCAACTTTGTAAATGTTGTGACATGTTCTTCCGAGCATTTAGGCCGTCGTCGTAGATTAGTTCTCGACGTTTCGCCAGTTCGAGTGTCTGGCATTTTCAGGAGTTATATTTCAGGAGATGTTCTCACTGGACTGAACTGCCTGAGTGTGACGGGGATTCAGATTGTACTTCCTCATATAACCTCGGTCGGGGGGCGTGGCTGCGCTTGACCGGTCTCGTTCCGATAACGAACGCGCGCCGGTGTCCGACCGGTTCACAACCGGTTCCCGATCTTCATTCATTTCATGAACCCGGTTATTATTATAAAGAAGTGGTTTTGTGTTTTTGAGTACTGGCACCCACACCCATGTTCTATTGATTTTCAAAGATTCCTCCGATTTATTGAAATTTGTTGGGTGTTTATGAATTTCGATTGCTTCCCTATGAAGCGTGAGGTAGTATGAGGCGGTAGTGCACAACACTTGGGTTTTGTCGAATTCTATTTCATGATTCGTGTTATTCTATGTGTGCTCTGCGACGGCGATTTCTCTGAATGATCCAGTCTACAATTGGCCTTGTGTTCCTTGATCCTCGTATTGATGGATCGCTTCGTTGTTCCGATGTATACACTTCCACAGCTGCACAGAATTCAGTATACACCTGGTGTACTGAGTGTATCCACAAGGCCAATTTTAGACTGGGTCATTCAGAGGAATCCGCCCTCGCAGAGCACACACTGAACAACCCGAATCATGCAATAGAATTCGACAAAACCCAAGTGTTGTGCACCACGACCGCATACTACCCCAGGCTCTACAGGGAAGCAATCGAAATTCATAAACATCCAACGAATTTCAATAAATCGTAGGAAACTTTGAAAATCAATAGAACATTGGTGCCAGTACTCAAAACCACAAAACCACTTCTCTATAATAATAACCGGGTTCATGATATGAATGAAGATCGGGAACCGGTTGTGAACCGGTCGGACACCGGCGCGTGTTCGTTATCGGGAAGAGACCGGTCAAGCGCAGCCACGCCCCCCGACCGAGGTTATATAAGGAAGTACAGTCTGCGTCCCGGTCACACTCAGGCAGTTCAGTCTACCTCTGAGGTTCTGATATGCTTTTTAATATTGTGAGGATATATTATCTCTTTAACTATTCATAAAGGGTGTGTCACAATGGAGTCCTGTAGTTGAAGAGCTTATAATGATTTAATATTTTTGCAGTAGTTTTCAGTCATGTTCCAGTCTTTTCTTTTATGGGAGATTACGTTAAACATTCGAAAATTGATGAAAATGTCGAATTTTCCAGAAAATCATAGTTTTTTATATGCCGAAGAAGCGTTCACAACAGAAAAACAATTTTTGGCATTATAGAGAATGAACCATTAAGATAAAAGGTCTCAGATATTCGATTCGATCTCTTCTCGAATTTTTTTGCATTGGAAAAGCTTTTTTATTATGCTCTTCTTTCATAATCCATCGTTTTGATTGTTCTGAACTCTCTTGCAAGCTTTTTGTCAACATTTCATATTCATTCATAATTTTTTCCCCTACTAACATGATCAGTCAAGTTGCAAGTTGTACCTACTCATGACTCATTATCTTTAAACACCTAGAATGATATCGAGATTATCTATTGATTAGTATTAAAATGGGTATTTTTGCATAAAAAGGCTGTGGAACATTCTAAGCCTATCATGCATTCCTAGAATTAATAAGAGCATGTATCTGAAACCATTTGTATTGCTGTTGTCTTCTGCAGAATCCGATAATAAACTTACTAACTTAGCTATTACTTTGTATCGACTTCTTTGCTCAAATTTTGTTTTTTGCCTTGGAATGGTCATGAAGTAGAACTCATCTCTCAGCAAAATTTTGAGGATGAAGGAAATATCATGCGCACTCCAGAGGCGGGTCTAGGAGTTTTCAGTCAGGAATTGCCGTAATTATCTCACATATTACAGTTTAGCTGAAGAGGTACAAGTTTCATTGGGATTGAAATCACATCACATAGCTATAACACTTCTCAAATGAAGTGATTAGGGACTAGTGCTCGAAATATCGGATTACTTTCAGAAATTGCTTTTAATTGCGAGACTTTTGTAAAAATCAGTGCTTAGTAATTTCGACTTGGGAACCCTTTTTTTCTCAGTGGTTAGTGCTCAGTGGTCAAAGCACAAAAATCCAGTGCTCGTTACAGCTCTGATACAGACACTGTTATGATTTTTGCCAAGATGTTTTATCGCTGAGCTATAACATAAAGTTGTGTTTGACTCTTCAAGATTCAAAATTCTATTGGGTTCGAATGACACAAATTCAAAGGTTTTGTAAATCTTTTCATGAACAATTTCTATTTGGTGTTAAAAGATTAATCTGTCGAAGAATTTTCTATTTCATTCTCAGACATATATGGGACCTTAACTGTTTCACGTGATCCACTCTGTAAAACGTTTCAGATATTTTTGAAACGAAAAAAACTGATCATTCTTTTCGAGTCAAAATAAACTTTATGTTATAGCTCAGCAAAGAAACTTCTTGGAAATGAATAAAGTACGCCAATGGTTTGCTATGAAAGAGTGTTTGCATAAGGTTTCATTTTCAACATTGTAGTTTAAATCACCAGAATTTCAATAACTTGAGAACAATTGAAACGAAAGAAGATAAAGAAATTGACAGTTTGTCTAAAAAAGACGACTCTGATTTGTCATTGATTTTCTCATATCTCTTCCGGTTCAAAGTTGTAGTTCAGGTATTACAATTTCTGCCCACTCTGTACATACAAGCAGTAGAATTTTATACAGATGTTCATATCACTTGAGAGTGAATCATTCTGTAGACACTGCACGTGTGTGAATCAATATCTCATAAATTCATTGTGAATTTCTCCTTTTCCCTTGATCGAAATGTTCTATTCGATTAATATCGATAATAACTATGTTAACATTATTGATTGATATCTCTGGAAGTAATCTCCGAAACCACACAGTTTGTGTGTATAAACACGGGAGTTAGAAGACGTACCACAGCGTTGCAAGTTTAATAAAATACCGATTGAATATCGATTCTGCCTCGAATGTTTACTAAGCTTCAGTACATCATGAAATCAAATTATCGGGAATGCGCAGGAAGGAAGTTAATTCTGGCGCTATATTTCCTCGTTTACTATTACCTCGAGGAAAATGAACTGAATTTCCCAAATTTCAAAGAAAGATATAAAATGACTAATCATATAATCCATTGTATTGTTTGATCTCTGCAGTTTTTCAAAGTTGATTCTGACTCATGGAAAATTATTCCTTTACAAATTACTACAATTATACAGTGTCCGGGAAGGCTACCAAATTCAAGCAACGGGGTGGTTTAGAGGGGTAGCTTATGTAGGGTCGTAGTGTAACGATTTTACATACCCTTGGAAGATCTGTTAATGATAGAATCATACCTGAAATTCATTTTTGAAAAATTCAACAAGTATCATTAGAACTGTGTTATTATATTTGTTAACCATATTTTTTCATCACAAACAAAAACTGTGATTTCGAAAATGAATCGTCCCCGAATATTTTAATTATAAAATGATTCCAATGGGTTGTGAGTCACATTCCACTGAATCTGACAAAGTTATGAAAAAAGGGTTCACATTGAATACAAAATTTCAATACCAAAAATCTATTTTTCTCGATTCCCGAACAACCGTGAATTTGGGGATATCTACGTTGTGTTAGAATTAGGGCCACGACATGCGGTATTAATGCTGTGAACGAAAACGAAAGTCACCTTATTCGGAGTAAGAAACCGGGCATTTGAACTGAATTCTTGAAAATTTTGGGTTTTTCTCAATTTCAAATATTCATGCCATCATTTAATCGAACCCACCCATTATTTTCATTGAATTCTTTGTAACATTTCATTGGTAGTCAATACTTTTGATAATGAATATTTATATTAAATGCATTTTTTTCCGAGAAAAAAGAGAGGCTTCCAAACTTATATCTTAAGGTAAAAAGTTTGCATTTATTTTTCTGAAAGAATTGATGTATCGCAATCGAACCTTTGATAAATAGTTACAGGCTCTCACGACCGGATATACTGACATTGAGAAGGTCTTCCGGGCTTTCTGACCGTGGTCTATTAGGAAGTATTTCACCTAACGCCCACAACTGCGGTAGGCATCTTCAGAGGATTCTTGGTCTGAGGTTGTAACTCTACCACTGAATTCCTGAAATTGACGCCGAATTCGATCTGTTGGTCCAACTTATACCCTGATCATTGGCGGGGAAAGGTAGTGGGTTTACGGGCGCGATGTTGATTGGTCCATCGCTCCCACCTCGTATTGGCTTGATTTTGGTCTTTTTCAACACTATCAACCATGCGCTATGTACCAAGTGTGTTTCTTCCCTTCTGATTGAGTCGACAGCATCGTTCATGCTCCTCAATTCTCGTATTGATACTCCTCTTCGTTGTACCAATGTAGACTTTGCCGCAGTCACAGAGTATCCTGTAAATACCGGGTTCGGAGAGTGGGTCGACTTTGTCTTTGGTATATTTCTGATAATTTGGCCAAGTTTTTGAGTTGGCTTATAGACAGTCTCTATAGTAAGCCTTTCTAATATTCTACTAATTCTATCGGTGACCTTGGGGATATAGCTCTTCCATTGGGGTGAGTTGTGATGTGTCATCATCACGTGTGGATATTTTTGGTCTTATTGCCCTCTTATTTCCTTAGCATTATATCCGTTAGCGACATATGCATGCTGTAGATATTCAAGTTCATCCTCCAGAAATTTCGGCTCGCACAAACGCCGGACTCTGTCTACGAGTCTTTTATGACTTCTTTTTTCTGTTGAGGGTGATGATTAGACTACTTGTGTAGATATCTATCAGTGTAGGTTGGTTTTCTATAAACCCTGTGTCCTAGCTTCCCATTAGGCTTTCTAATAACCAAGACGTATAGAAAGGGAACAGTACCATCCTTTTCAATTTCCATAGTGAATTGAATATTTGTATGCCTACTGTTAAGATGGAATAGGAAAGCATCCAATAGCTGCATGATAGACAGAGTTCGAAGAGCTTTGTTATGTCATTCGGAATAAGTCAGACACGTAGTTGAGCGATTTCCTGATGGAAACTAGTGTGAACGTTGTTGACTAACGAGTCGGCCATTCGGTCCCAACTAAATTTTTTGCAGTTTTACTACAAACTGAGAAGAGTCCTTGACGAAAGTGTCCATATTTCCAACATAAGGTCTCAACATAATCGTTAAAAATTTGGCTGAGTCGTATGTTGGTGGATCGATGGTACTGACAATAGGTCTCAATAGGACATTATCCTTGTGAATTTTCGGAAGTCTGTATATACGCGGTGCTCTTCCTTCACTCTTACACATCTTTTTTTTCAAGTTCTTCATAGAGAGAGGAAACTTTTATAAGAGACTTTGCTTGTCTCTGCCTGGACGAAGTAGGATATCCTTCAAGTTTTCTGTAGTTTGAGGGCCCTCATTTTGTAATCATTGTCAGAGGTGTCCATCAGAGGTGGTGGACACCTCTGACTAAGAGTGGGTTTGTATCAAGTTGTTGGCTTCAATACAATACAAAATTATTCGTTCCTGAAGACCGGCTACACATAAAGCGTGCTCCAATGATACCGTACACTCTCAAAGGCGCATATATATATATATATATATATATATATATATATATATATATATATATATATATATATATATATATATATATGTATATCGCGGGATCCAGTGTACCTGTTCCAATGGATTGTCAGCCATTTCGAGATATACAAATTTTAAAATTTCACGTTCCTCAGTTGAAGGTTCTTGAAACGAAAACCAGAACATGAAATTTTGAATTTTTTTTATCTCGAAATGGCTGATATATGATCTATTGAAACCTGAATTGAAACAGATCAAAATACAGTGAATTTTCTTCAGAAAAATTGAGTTGAAAGAATCACTGTGAATGTAATATAATTCAAATGATAAGATGGTTACACCACGGCTAGATTGGGTGAATATGGTTTTTCATATATAGTCCGTTTCAAAATGATTGGCATCTCGGGCGGCTGTGGAATCTCGAAAATATGTTGGTAATATCCCATCAGTAACTTTTGAGTTCTAGGATTTAGGTTGGTGTTGATTGAAAACACTAAGTTTTGACATTTCAGAGTTTGAATTAACCTCCTTTCGAATTTATTTCTGTATGCTTATGTTCTTGATTAAATCGAAAAAATAGTTTTGAATTTGAATATTCCTCAAGTATTACCGAATTGAAAATGGCTAGAATTCATCAAGATACCTCTCGCCTCGCCTAACTACAAGGAAACGTGAAGCAGTTTTCGTCGGGATTGCGAGTTTTTCAACAATTCAGCAGGTTTCTGCCAGTTTTAATCGCGTTTTGCTAGTTATTCAGGTAACAATCATTTACTTGTTCGAGGTGTTTTCGATTTTTTCGAATAAATAAATAAGTCTCAAATTTCAGTTTTCACCTAGAACTTTCAGATGAATTTTGGAGAGGAAGAAGGCAAGACAAGTCATTAACGGTCAGAAGTGAGCAGTGGATGGAAACCTATTCCACATGATTATATCTTCAAAGAGACATTATACGACGTTATTCTTTCTAAAATCAGAAACAATGAATAAATCAGTTTGTACATATTTTTTGAACTGCCTGAAAAGTAACGAAGTTTTAATCAAAATCAACATTTGGTATATTATTTAATGAAACATGAAAAGACAGTATTAATAAAAATACAAATAATAGTGATCTATTTTATAGCATATCACACTTCCAATGATTCACAATTTGTCAACAAATATTTTCTATTTGTTTCAACAACTTGGCTATGGAATCATAAAGTTATGTCAGCTTCATTAGACTTTCTTTTCCTCAATACCTAGGTACTCAGAAAAAATGACACAGGGTGAGAACTTGGCTGAATTTTCGATAGTAATCAAGATTCCAAAATTTGCGGAAGAGTCTTCATAGAGAACGAACTTTTAGTTATCCTTGATTATTTAATGAATGATATCTCTACATTGGAGTTCCTCGAAAGCCTTCAAGATTTTATGTTGAAGTATTCCACGCTATTTTTATTATCAATCCTGAATTTCCAATTCCCATGCTTGATCCTTGATCTACAACGAAATAGTGTGGGTGTGTATATTTTAGTCATCATTTCAGCTTGTTTTTCTTTTGTTATTGAAGCTGAGTTTGAAAATGTGTCCAACTATGACGAAAATAATATTATTCCACAAAAAAATCTTCAAATTTATTTGCCTTGAAAAATATATTCAATCATTTTGTAGGTTATATTGATATATTTCAATCTATGATGAACCCACAGAAATTTTTAGTTACTTTTTGTAACTAGAAATAAAGCCCCGGCTGGAATTCCATGGCTTGCTCTGATGACAATCATTTTGAAACGGACTATACATTCATTATAAAGCCACACTGAAAATTATATATTTTCTCTATAATAATCAAGTTGACCCTGAGGAAATTTTGAAGTTTAGAACAGGGTTGAATAAAATCAACTTTATTTTTTCTCCCTCTTCATATTATTTCCAACGGTTTTTTCTAAAGAACAGGGGACGCCGTATAAGAAGATTATACATAAAAGATTTCACCTTCATAACTCGTTAGCACTCTTATTCCGACCAAACGTAAAAACTTCGGCCTTCTGATGCCACGTCGTATAGCTCAAAGGAACACAAGGACGTTGCGTAAGTAGCAGGTGAAACCAGGAGCTATTAAATAACTGGGGGTTGACCCCTAACAGGTCAGGTGTACTCTGGGCTTCACGTTAATGTCATTTGGCGACACTGCTGGCGTATTTCGTCCTTGTTTCGCCGAAATGGACACTCACGACTTTTAATGAGCCGTTTTCGTTAGTTCCAAATGGGTTTCCACCCTTTTTCAGCTGGCTAACGGGACAAACGGCTGAAAAGGTGTTGAACTGCTGAACTTTTACTTAACGCTCTCAGATAGCATCAAGCCCTAGATGGAAGAGAATGGGATTTCGATAGTAATGAAGGTCGTTTCGACACAATTGTGAATGGGACTTCGAATGAATGTTTACATAAATGATGAACGAAAATCAGAGGGTGCTCCAACTCACTTCTGAATATATGGAAAATTTGGGGATACGTAGAAGGGGATCATAGATAACGCAAACAAGGAGTCTCCTCGAACGTATTCAAGCAGAAATTCATATCTTATCGCTCGATATGAATGGCTGCGCTGATAGGAAATGATATTTGGGAGGATTTACGGACTCCAACTTTTACTAATTCAGAAATAATCTTGACCTCTTTTGACCAGCGGCGGATCTTCGTCAGTTAAAACGAAAAAGCTCAAATTTGGACAGCTATTCATTCAACTGCTCTCGATGAAATAACTTAATTTTTCCGTTATCGATTTGACTGTATACCCCGCTCCAAAATTGTTGCCATCAGAGCAAGACACGAAAATCCTGTCTGAGATCTGTTTCTAGTTTATAACAAGTACGAATAACTGAAAAAAATTCATTCGTTCATCGATCAAAATGAATAAATATAGTATATAAAATCATTATCCATTATATTTTTCAAGGCCGATCATATCTAAATTTTTGAAAACATTTTCCTGTATGATCCTCAGCAGCAGTATATGCTAAAGAAATTTTATATATTGATATTTTTTTCGTCATTTTTGTTATGATATGCTCTTATATATCTAATAAATAAGATTATAGAAGGCACTGAGAACGAAGAGATTGTGGGGGCGGTCTTTTGTGACCTTACTAAAGCATTTGACTGCGTTTCTCACAGTCTTCTTATTTCTAAATTAAAAAATAGTAATTTTGATGAAACCAGTGTAAAACTATCAAGCTCATATTTGGCTGACAGGACACAGTATGTATCTATAAATAATAAAGCGTCAGATACACAAAAAATTACCTGTGGAGTGCCACAGGGGTCAGTATTGGGGCCCATACTCTTTTTGCTTTATATTAACAATTTTACTTTGGGCCCCGGCTTGGACTCCATACTTTTTGCTGATGACACAACAATTCTTGTTAAAAACACCGAGAAAAAAACTGTATATGAACAAATTAACACGGCTAAAGGGTCAGCATTAACGTGGTTCGGTAAAAATGGTCTAAGTCTAAATGAAACGAAAACTAAAACAATAATGTTCAGTCATAAAAAATAGGCGAGCAGGAGAGTTCAATGTTTCTAGGTTTTTGTTTGGATCCAATCTTGTCGTGGGAGAGTCTTGTTGCCTTTATAGCTGCAAAACTTTCAAAAATCATTTTCGTAATGAGGTCCTTACGAAACGAATTACCAAGACAGTCATTATTAATAGCATATCACTCAATATTTCTGTCCCATTGTAGATATGGAATTCTTGCATGGGGTCATTCCCCACACTCAAGCAGGATATTTGGGTTACAAAGAAAGGTTCTGCGTGTCATTTTTGGAATAGGTTATAGGGAAGATGTCGCGACTGTATATGTCGGAAATAATCTGTTTACAATCCCATCCTTGTATATATATACGTGCCTAAAATATGTAAGGAAAAACCTTGGTTCATATACAAGAAATAATGATATACATGGTCATAATACCAGGCAAAATTCACATATAAACATACAAAAATTAAGACTGAGTCATAGTCGATACGGAGTAAACTATTATGGACCCTTATCTTATAATGTCTTGCCTAGTAATGTACAGCTTCTAGACAAAAAAACATTTCTCAATTAAATGCTACCTACTTAAAAATGCATTTTATAGCATAAACTCATACCTGAATGATGCGTTTCGTGTGGGTGTGACTGAGGGTCAAGATACTTAATATAATAAGTGACTTGTCAAATCTTGTCTTATTTGTGTTAAGTTGTGTAGTATATCTTTAGTGTGTATACGTTAGACTACAGCAACTGTGATACTAAATGAATAGTATATAATATAATCATGATCATGACGTGTGCAAACAAATGTATATTTGTAACAGCATGAAATATATTGATTGATTGATTGATCGAACTAATGGCGATGTTCTGCTTTCATCTTGTAACTTTTCATAAGATTACAGTGAAATAACGATTCTCGACTCTTTCTATGGATCTGTACCTTACAGGGAACATATCGAAAAGTATATTTTGGGGTTATGTTGAATGGTTTGTTCTTGTCACAGAAACTCAAAAACTTTCCTATACCCAATTCTGTTTCATTTTTGCACTTCGGTTGAAAATTTCTCTTTCTTCTTGAAACACACACGAATAAACCATAAATACATTCAATAATCGATACTCACTGTCCAATTTCACAGAGAAATAAGTCCTAGTTTTCGAAATTGACACTTTTAATTCGACGGTTACAGAAAAACTTCCAGAATTTTATTATTTACAAATCTGTTAGTCAGCCACATAGATACAGATCAATTGTACGCTACAGATTTGTAGCTTACAGAGAAAAAGCAAAATATCGCCATAAGCTTCAATAGCGAAAAGGTGTACAGCTATTAAAAATAAACAGTCACATTATTGCACTTCGGATGAAGCATGGAAATTCAAGATTAATAATGAAAACAGGGACGGGCCTGAGCCAAATTCTTGGGGGGGGGAAGAAAATCCATCGAAAATTTTCGAACTGTACATTGAATTGACCGGAATCCGTTATATATATTTTGATATGATATTTGTCTCGGTGAAAAAAAAGTTCAAAATGACCAATTTCAATAGAGTTAGGAGTATTTAACTTGTTTTTCATCTACCGATTATTCAGTTGATTTTATGGAGTTTGTTTCATTCATAAAGAGTATCTTGATGTTACTTGAAACTTTGAGAAACACTTCTTGTTTGTTTCTCCAGTTTTGTAGATTCTCTTCATTTCGTGGAAACTGGGAGCCAAAGCACGGCTCATTTTCATCTGAGGAAATATTTTTTTTGAAGAATCTATTCTTTTCATTCCGTGAAAGGAGTAAATGAAGGGAATCAAAGTGATGAGAAAAAAACGTTGACTTTCGAATAACCCAGTATTCAATAATGTGAGTTTCTTTATTTCAGAGAATCGTTTTTTTGGTACTTCGAAAAACTTTGAGACACACTTTTTGTTTCATTCTTTCATTTAGTTCATTTTCATTATTTGGTGTATTTCAAAATTTCAAGCATCATAAAACAAAATATTTTTCACAAAAAATCAGATTCCATAAAATAAAGAAATATACCTGATTGAATGGTGGGTAGATGAAAAATAAAAGTTAATTACTTACTTACCACTTTGATGAGATTCAGAATATTGAAACTGCTCTTCCCTAACATGGGTACATTTCACAGAAAAATAGCAACGAAAGTTTCAGGAAATATATTTCGTTTGATGAAAAAAGAGCTTTACTTTTGCTCACAGTTTTTATGAAATCAAGAAAAACATATAGAGATAACACCCTAGTCTACACAGAAAATGTGTGTCAAAGTGTGTGTCATAAATCAAGATACTTCTTAAAAAAAAAACAGATTCCCGATTTGGAAGAGAAACGGTTTTGACCTAATCACTTATGAGTAATCAGTGATTAGTGAAGAAACAATTTTGAACAAAGTTTCCTAATTTGAACTGGCGATCTCAAACTCTTTTGCAGCGTTTATCTCAATTAGTGTTTGGAAATGAGGATATATTTGGTGTTAAGAAAGATTGTTGTTGTGACTTCCGATATTGTATGATCACTACTCATAATTTTCTCTCACACTTGTTTTCCTTCGTGCATTTTCTGTTAGTAAATTTTTTTTTTAATTTTCATAAGGCACCACAAACTTCACTTCGAATTATTTTTTGGTCCATTATTCAAATTCATCTACACATATTGTCTATTCGCAAAACTAAAACACAATGTACGAAGAATGTACCTAATGATGAACTATTTATCTGAAAGTAATAGCTTAAATTTCTGATACCAGATGGTTATAAATTTATCATTTATTGCTTTCTATACATATATTGTCAAATACTTCGTATTTCAGAACTCTCTAGGAATGATGTATTTCAAGTGCTTTGAAATTTTACCAACTGCTTTGAACTTTTTTCAACTGTTCTGGAATTTTTTCCCAATGCTTTTGAATTTTTTCAACCCATATGAAATTTTTTACAACTGCTTTGAAATATTTCCTACCGCTTTGAAAGTTTTCCAACTTCTCTGAAATTTTTCCAACTCCCTTGAAAATTTTCCAATTACTTTAAAAATTTGCCAACTTCATTGAACATTGCTTCATCCCATTTGTATTAATAGTTCATCGATACATCTTTTTCAAGTAGAGCTCGTTGTACTTGAAGAAATTTGATATATACAGGACAACTCCGAAGTATTTTTAAAGACTACTGAGTATTCTGCGATATAGCTTCATTGACTTATATCAACTTTGAAAAGGAATATAATATATGACTAAACTCTGAAAATGTCAACCAAAACTGAGCAAGAGCAAAAAAACAGAATTCCAAGAAGCCAGTGAAAAACTTCATGGAATATTGATGGGGTAGAAAAAACAGAATGAAGCAGAATTAATGAACTCTGTGTGGAATTTGCAGCATCTCTTACTGTTCTAACCAACTGACCAAATACCAGAACCCCTAAATATCTATCCTTGTCCGGCAACCCACAAGGGGGACAAAGCCGACAAGTTAATTTCGTTGCGCATCCCAAATTATACGTCTGGATTGTGATCTATATTCATGACTGGACGTTGGGGAAGGATATCGAAATTGTGAATTATTGGGAAGATACAAAGGCACCCGGGTATATCAGTGAACGTTTGCGATAACACTGGTTGGATTCGGGGAACAACAAATTCATTTATTGTCTAACCTAAATACGATCCCTTGTTCCGCTAATCAGGTACAAATATCTTGCATAATTCAAATATAGAGTTTGTGACGGCGTTTTTCTCCTGGTTGCGACTTACACCTACCACTGCCTTTCCAAGCTTACTCGGGCGCCAATTGCGATGGGTTTTATAAGGTCGCAATTCCTTACGTCGCTCACAGTTGTCCACCTGGGTAGCTTTTCTACAGTTGGAGACAAGGTTCGATTCAATCTGGGGTGGTAGCGATTGATATGTTGTTATTTCTTCCACTGAAGAGGAGCGACTTTGAGCTATATAAATAAAACTCACTTCGACGAGACACAATATATTACCAAATACAAATACTTTAATGCCACACGAAATGCTGTAATTTATTGACAGTGCTACAATGAAACGAATGAGGTGAAAAGCAGCAAAACAATATACACCAACAAGTTACAAAGGAAATTCAACAGAAATGACGGACGGAATAAAATGAAGCGAGGTGAGCGGGCGGCGTATGTGAAGCTGTTAAAATGCGTGGTGTGAAAACAGTTTAATAAGAGAGCGACAGCCAGTAACCTTATTATCTTGATTACCAGTGAAAAGCATACAATGTAGCGGGTGAAAGGCGGTGCACACTGTCTACCTGTCAACAAGTTGTCCTGTCCTGCGCGCGCACGCGATCTACTGTCCCCTCCCCTTTGACTCGAAGAGTCCTGTCCAATATCCCCCAGACAGGCGCAAAGAAAACCAGGACTGCGCACGTCGGCGCGCCTGACAAAATGGAGTCCGAACAAACGTTGCGAAATTCGCTGGCCAGATGACAGCTACAGTGGGGAAATTTAGGATAATTCACCCCTTTCCTCAAGGTCGAAGAGTCTGCTAGTGTTCCCGCGAAGGAGAGCCACAAGCAAGGAACCCTAGACCGACTCTACCTGAGGGGTGAAAGAGTATCAACTCAATGATACCTCTACCACCGGGGCCTAAACGTAGACCACGCGAATAAATACTGAGTAACAGTAACCTAGGTTTAGATCGTATTGGCGCACCCGCCAAAACGAGTTGGGGAACAGAAGATGTGTATATCTGGCAAGAAGGTAACCGAACCCGGAAATGAGGACAACGGCCCCTTTTCCTCAAGATCGAAGAGTCTGTGCAGAGTTCCCGCGAAGGAGAGCCACAAGCAAGGAACCCTAGACCGACTCTACCTGAGGGGTGAAAGAGTACCAACTCAATGATACCTCTACCACCGGGACACAAACGTAGGCCACGCGAAGAAATGCTAAGAACACAATAATGATGAGTATAAATTCCGGATATCGCCCCCCCATCGAATAGTACAGGAAAACTTGCCGGCCACGTAGACAGGTGAATAAAATGGGTCTTACCAATCCTGCGGATTTCTGGTTTCGACACAACACTTGAGTCCTATCTCGTTCGTTGGAAACACCGAATATAAGGAGTTAGAACCAGCACAAAACTCTTCGGTACTACCGACTCGAAAACTTTCGGAACTGAAATCCCGTCGTCGGAAAACCAAAAAAAACTCAGAAATCTGAAAACTTAAAACTCGCCTTTCGGAAAATTCGAAACTCTAACCGAAGTGAGAACTGACTCGGTGAATTCAATACTCGAAGAATTAGCTATCGGAAAATTCGGAAAACAATCGGAGACCTCGAAGAAAACTGACTATCGGAAAATTCGAAAAACTATCGGAGAACTGAAAGAACTGACTGTCCGCCTCAAAACTGCCGAATTTATAAGGTCGGTTGGAGGGGGAATATTTCGAGTCTCGGATATCGTGAAAACAATTGCCGCTCCGCACAAAAACACATATGGTACAGATAACGTCGCCGACTACGGCGAACGTAAGTTTTTTCTACATAGGTAGGAATCTGAAATTGGCTTCTTATATTTTCACGATATGAAACTCGAAATAATTTTATGTTTGAATTCAACATCGTTGGAAAATATACAGGATGGTTATAGTAACGAAGTTCACCTCGTCACAATTAGATAAAACGAATACTTTCGTTTTTTTAATTTATAAATGGTTGGAAAATATACAGAATGTTCTTAGTGACGAAGTTCGCTTCGTTACACACCCCCTCCACTTACCGAAAAAAAAAACGAAAGTTTTTTTTTTTTAACCTCATCGTCGCCAGCCACCTCGCCATTCGGCGGACTATTGGCACAGAGCCAACAGCATTCCCGGACGAATCTCCAACGGCCAGGGTTGGAGGTTCGTCAGGGGTCGTAGAAGGTCGTGTTGAACCCCCACAGATCTGGTATTCGATCTGTCCGACCTAGCCTTTTGATCAACGCCTTGTCTGGCGCTCGACGAATTCTCCTGGACCGTGGACTTGTGGGTGGATGGCTTCGGGCAGGAACACCCCCCTGACATGTCCCTCCAGCCTGGACCTGATTCACAGTCTTCTTCCATCAGCAGATCGTACCTGGCTGTCATGGAACCCACCACCTCGGCGTCGATTCGATCCCGACCCCTTTTTGGACATCTCTGTTCTGAAACTTGAAAGGGATTAATACCTCTTAATCGGACTTAGTCTATTACGACCGACGATCTCACTCTTGGGGATCCGAATCCGCCTTGCGGTCTCAACAGCATCCTCTCGAACTTCTACGTCCAGCCGTGTTTTGACTGCCTCTTGAGAATCCACGAAACTTGGTCCCTTCATCGTGGTTCCAAACTTGGACGGCATCTCGGCTACGGACGGTTCAATTTCGTATGCCTTTCACCCTATATCCGCTGGTTGCCAGCGGATGTCGACGGCTCACCGCTCAGCTCACCTTCGTGATACGGTTTCAAATCCTTCACGTGGATATGACGGAGGTATTTACCTGATGCATCTTTCAAATCGTAAACTACGGGAGACACTACCTTTACAACCGTATACGGACCGGAATATTTGGGGGCCAACTTAGACGCGAAACCGCCAACCGCCGACGATAACGGATGTTCTCGGCGCAACACCTTGTCTCCAACTCGGCACGACCACTCTCTCCTCCGGAGGTTGTAATAACGGCTTTGTTGATTAAAAGCTCGGTCCAACCGGAGCCTGACGAACTCCCGCGTCTCTCGTAGTCTTTTAAGACGCGTTGCATACTGGTCTACCCCTCGGACAGGTGGTTCTTCGGTTGAATCCTCTGCAACATCCCTCGTTCCTTCGGTACGACGGTTCGTTTCGGGAGAGCGGAACTCCCGGCCGAAGTTCAGGAATGCCGGTGAGAATCCGGTAGATTCATGTTTGGCAGAGTTCAACGCGAACGCCAGTTCTCCAAGATGCTCATCCCAGGAGCGATGATCTTGCTCACAGAACTGCGCAATCATGGTTTTGATCGTCCTATTCGCCCTTTCCACGGGGTTGCACTGCGGAGAGTAGACTGGAGCGAATCGGTGGTGAATGCCCAAACTCTTCAAGTTGCCCTTGAATAGGCGGCCGTCGAACTGTGACCCGTTGTCACTTATTACGGTCTTCGGACATCCAAACTTCAACACCACCAGGTCGTAAAAAGCCTGGAATACTCCCTTGCCTGTAGCTGCTCGAAGAGGTCTGCATTCGATCCACTTTGAGAAGCGATCTTGGAACATAACCAGGAAAGTATTCCCCTTTTTTGAACGTGGTAAAGGTCCTACCAGATCCGTACTGACGGTCTCCCACGGCTCGCTGGTGCGGTTTGGCTGCATCTTCCCTGGAGGTTTCTGCTGACAGACTTTATACCTTTGGCATTGCTGGCACCTACGCACGTATTGGGCCGCTTCACGGAACATCCCTGGCCAGTAGTAGTTCTGGGCCACTCTAGCTATGGTCTTCGCGACTCCCAAGTGGCCGGCTACTGGCACATCATGATTCTCCCGCAGAACAGACTGCCGATCTTCAGTCGGGATGCACAGTTTCCATGGTTTTCCCATTTCAGTTTCCGTGAAGTCATCCGAACTCCAGAAATGCCGGTACAACCTTCCTTCTTGGATCCTGTAGTCCGGAAAATCTGAGGGGTTCTTCGAAACCTCCTGGAACTTCTTGACATACCAGGGGCATCTGATCGGGTTCTCGGTTACACAAACTTGTTCTTCGGACGGTAGGGGATCTCTCGACAAGGCGTCCGCTACTCGGTTTAGGGCACCTTTTCTATACTTTATCTCGAAATCATATTGCTGCAAGAAGACACACCACCTTGCAATCCGACCCGATGGGGATTTTATAGATTGCAGCCACCGCAGACTCATGTGATCGGTGATAACGGTGAACCTATAACCTTCCAAGTATGGCCTCATCTTGTCTATGGCCCATACGATGGCCAAGCATTCCTTCTCCGTCACTGAGTAGTTCTTCTCGGCACCATTCAGAGTGCGACTGGCGTAGGCGATCACCCGCTCGCGTCCATCACAGACTTGGGTTAAGGCCGCTCCGAGGCCATTCTCGGATGCGTCTGTCTGCAGCGTAAACGGTTGAGAAAAATCCGGACAGGCTAACACCGGTGACTCGGTGAGCCTCCTCTTCAGCGCCTCGAAAGCCTGCTGCTGCGCATCATCCCATTTCCACCTTTGTTTCTTCTTCAGCAACAACGTGAGTGGCGTAACTATCTTCGTGAAATCGTCCACGAATCTTCGGTACCAGCTCGCCACTCCCAGGAATCGGCGAAGTTCGCGAACATTCCTCGGTGGCTTCATGGAATTGATGGCAGCAATCTTGTCGGGGTCGGTTGCGATTCCTTCTGCGGTGATCACGTGGCCCAGGTACTTGAGAGAACTTCTCACGAACTCGCACTTTTCAGGGTTTATCTTGAGGTTTGCCTCCCGGAGGCGACGAAACACCACCTTCAAGTTTTCCAGGTGCTCCTCGAAAGTCTCTCCTAAGACCACTATGTCATCCAGATACGCAAAGGCAATCGGGTCCAGCTCCGGACCGATAACACGGTCCAAAAGTCTCTGGAACGTTGCGCCGGCCGAATGAAGGCCGAACGGCATAACCCGGAACTGAAACAAACCCCTTCCAGGCACAGCGAAAGCGGTAATGGGCTTACTCTCCTTCGTGAGAGGAATCTGCCAGTATCCCTGTTTCAAGTCCAACGTAGAGATGTACTTCGCTCGCCTGAGTTTGTCCAGTATGCCGGCGATATACGGCAACGGGTACGCATCCTTTATCGAGACCTCATTCACCGCTCGAAAATCTATGCAGAACCTGGGACTTCCGTTAGCCTTCTTCACGATAACGACGCAGGAACTCCATGGAGATCTCGAGGGTTCTATGATACCCTCCTCCAACATCCGGTCAACTTCCTGGTCGATTATCTCCTGCATCTTCGGGTTACACGGACGGTATCTCTGCTTGATCGGCTCAGTTCCTGGTTTGATCTTGATCTCGTGTCTTGCCATCTTGGTCAGTCCTTGGACTTGATCAAATCCTGCCAGCTCCCGCTCCAGGAACTTTCGGAGAACTCGCTCCTCTCGCTGGCCCAAGGAACTGATCGACGAGTTGTGCAGGATGACGGCTGGAGAAACGGCTGCTTCCAACAACTCGCCCTTCAGATAGCATTTCGCTGTCTTTAAATCGATCCTGAAGTCGTGAGAACTCAGTAGGTCCATTCCCAGGACGAGATCTATCGGTAGGTTGGGCACCAAATAAAGCCGGGCTTCGACCTCCTCCTCTCCGAACAGTATTCTCGGCTCGTACACCTCTTCAACGGCGACTGAATTCCCGTCAGCCACAGTGGCCAACACGTCCGAAACTGCAGACGGCCAAACGAAAATTCTACGGCAGGCCTCTGCCGCCCTGCTACTCAGGAATGACCTGGATGCACCAGTATCCAACAGGGCTCTCACGGGTTGTTGCCCGATGTGAACGACGACAATTGGCCGATTGTCTTGCGACTGCTTCGGTTGCTGGGTTGGGGATGCTGTCGAACGGAACTGTCTCCTCCCCGCGAGGCAGTTCCGTTCTAGTTTTCCGAACATCGGCAATCCTTGGACAAGACACCTTCTTTTCCACATCGGGAACAGAAAATTTTTGGCGTCGCTCGGCACTCTCTCCTAAAGTGTCCCATTTCTCCACAACGCCAACACTGCATCCTATCAGCCCTTACATTAGCGAAACGAACAGTTTTCCTCAAGCGACGTGATGGGTTGTCAGACTGGGCCTGAGTCGAGTCAGACTTCCTGCCTGGCGGCTCTTCGTCGATCCTAGGCGACGCTCTCGGTGCCTCTGGCCTCACAGGCGACGGAGACTCGACAGTCAGCGTCTGTGACGGTCTTCGACAGGGGCCTTCATATACCAGGTGTGGATCATCAATCAGCCCTTTTCGAGTCGGGGGTGGAATGTACTGGTCGGTATTCCACTGGACCAGCTCAATCACCTTTCCTTTGGCCAGCAGTTGTGCGTAAGTTTTCGTCTCCTGGAAGGCCAATGCCTCCTGCAACGCCGGTAACAGCCGCTTCCTGATTATGGCCACCTGTTCTTCCTCGGAGGGTCGTTTTAAGGACAGCTTCAGGAAGAGGTTCTGCATCCTGGTGACGAAAAGTAATAGTTTTTCGCCTTCTCCTTGGGTACGTTTCCTGATCTCTTCCAGGAGGGTTTCTTCATAATCGAGGGGGAGAAAAGCTTCACGAAGTTGCTCTTTAAAGTCCTCCCAATCGTTGAAACACCCTCTCCTAGGGATGTACCAGTCCCTAGCGTCCTTCCGCAGCAGCTCGAATATTGATTCCAACAAACCTTCCTTCGTGACTCTGCGAGTCACCGCTAGTTGCTCGACCTCCTGCAGGAAAGCGTCCACGTCTGCCGACCCGTCGAAGTGCACATTCCACTTGTACACCGGTATGAACGGCTGACTGGGTTGCTGTTGGGATGTCCCATCCGGTCTCGTTCGGTCATCTTCTCCGGTTCGACCTTGAGGCAACCTCTCCGACTCACTGGGTCGGTCTCGCTCTCTCGGTGCAACCGTATGAGTTTCGTCTTCCTCGGTTGACCTCGTTTCTTCCGGCTCCAGAAACGGGAACGAAATCCGGCGAGTTGACTCTGCTACCGCCCTCCTGTTTTCTGGCATGGGCGATCCAGACCTTCCGAGGTCACCTGTCCCCCAGAAACTTGTGAAGTTCAGTCGGCGACGAACAGCTTCACAAGCCCTGTCGTGCAAATTCCGGAAGAAACTTAACGAAAGACCTCCCTCTTGGTTCTCCGGTAGTCCTGTTCGGTTCAGCTGAGAGTGGCTCCGAACAGCTTCTGACTCCCTACCTGAGTCCGGCGTGACCTCAGCATCTTCCTCGGAGTCGCTTCCGCTTTCCGAGTGGACAGCTCCTGAGTTATCCAGTGGAGGATCCTCGAAAGAAATCAGCGGTTCAGCACCCAACGGCGTGCTCAAAGTGGCCCTGGCTTCGGCCAGCAGTACGGCGTCTCTCAGCATCTCGTCCGTCTGCCTCCACAACTCAGTAAGCTCTTTGGCCTTTTTCCTCTCCTCCGCTGTCGTCGGCCTCATCTGACTCAGACGGTTCTGGAAATGGATGAGCCGACTCCGGATACGGGATTCCTCATTCCTAGCGTTATCTTCGTCGAACTCCTGAACCTGTTCCACCAGGCTCCTCAGGATTCGACCTGCATCATCCAATTCCTCTTCCATGTCTCTGTCTACGGGACAGAACTGCGCATTCTGCGTCAGCGCCCTCCTCAATTCCAGGCGGTTTTCCTGGACAGTCCTTCCGACCCACTGGCCACGAGCCCTCAGCTCCCATCTCAGCTCCTCAGCTCTCAACCTGTTCACCTCCATGTCAACCCTAAAAACCTTTCTGTTCGGCCTTATCGTGAAGAAATTACGTCCCTGCTCGGGCGCCAAATTGTGACGGCGTTTTTCTCCTGGTTGCGACTTACACCTACCACTGCCTTTCCAAGCTTACTCGGGCGCCAATTGCGATGGGTTTTATAAGGTCGCAATTCCTTACGTCGCTCACAGTTGTCCACCTGGGTAGCTTTTCTACAGTTGGAGACAAGGTTCGATTCAATCTGGGGTGGTAGCGATTGATATGTTGTTATTTCTTCCACTGAAGAGGAGCGACTTTGAGCTATATAAATAAAACTCACTTCGACGAGACACAATATATTACCAAATACAAATACTTTAATGCCACACGAAATGCTGTAATTTATTGACAGTGCTACAATGAAACGAATGAGGTGAAAAGCAGCAAAACAATATACACCAACAAGTTACAAAGGAAATTCAACAGAAATGACGGACGGAATAAAATGAAGCGAGGTGAGCGGGCGGCGTATGTGAAGCTGTTAAAATGCGTGGTGTGAAAACAGTTTAATAAGAGAGCGACAGCCAGTAACCTTATTATCTTGATTACCAGTGAAAAGCATACAATGTAGCGGGTGAAAGGCGGTGCACACTGTCTACCTGTCAACAAGTTGTCCTGTCCTGCGCGCGCACGCGATCTACTGTCCCCTCCCCTTTGACTCGAAGAGTCCTGTCCAATATCCCCCAGACAGGCGCAAAGAAAACCAGGACTGCGCACGTCGGCGCGCCTGACAAAATGGAGTCCGAACAAACGTTGCGAAATTCGCTGGCCAGATGACAGCTACAGTGGGGAAATTTAGGATAATTCACCCCTTTCCTCAAGGTCGAAGAGTCTGCTAGTGTTCCCGCGAAGGAGAGCCACAAGCAAGGAACCCTAGACCGACTCTACCTGAGGGGTGAAAGAGTATCAACTCAATGATACCTCTACCACCGGGGCCTAAACGTAGACCACGCGAATAAATACTGAGTAACAGTAACCTAGGTTTAGATCGTATTGGCGCACCCGCCAAAACGAGTTGGGGAACAGAAGATGTGTATATCTGGCAAGAAGGTAACCGAACCCGGAAATGAGGACAACGGCCCCTTTTCCTCAAGATCGAAGAGTCTGTGCAGAGTTCCCGCGAAGGAGAGCCACAAGCAAGGAACCCTAGACCGACTCTACCTGAGGGGTGAAAGAGTACCAACTCAATGATACCTCTACCACCGGGACACAAACGTAGGCCACGCGAAGAAATGCTAAGAACACAATAATGATGAGTATAAATTCCGGATATCGCCCCCCCGTCGAATAGTACAGGAAAACTTGCCGGCCACGTAGACAGGTGAATAAAATGGGTCTTACCAATCCTGCGGATTTCTGGTTTCGACACAACACTTGAGTCCTATCTCGTTCGTTGGAAACACCGAATATAAGGAGTTAGAACCAGCACAAAACTCTTCGGTACTACCGACTCGAAAACTTTCGGAACTGAAATCCCGTCGTCGGAAAACCAAAAAAAACTCAGAAATCTGAAAACTTAAAACTCGCCTTTCGGAAAATTCGAAACTCTAACCGAAGTGAGAACTGACTCGGTGAATTCAATACTCGAAGAATTAGCTATCGGAAAATTCGGAAAACAATCGGAGACCTCGAAGAAAACTGACTATCGGAAAATTCGAAAAACTATCGGAGAACTGAAAGAACTGACTGTCCGCCTCAAAACTGCCGAATTTATAAGGTCGGTTGGAGGGGGAATATTTCGAGTCTCGGATATCGTGAAAACAATTGCCGCTCCGCACAAAAACACATATGGTACAGATAACGTCGCCGACTACGGCGAACGTAAGTTTTTTCTACATAGGTAGGAATCTGAAATTGGCTTCTTATATTTTCACGATATGAAACTCGAAATAATTTTATGTTTGAATTCAACATCGTTGGAAAATATACAGGATGGTTATAGTAACGAAGTTCACCTCGTCACAATTAGATAAAACGAATACTTTCGTTTTTTAATTTATAAATGGTTGGAAAATATACAGAATGTTCTTAGTGACGAAGTTCGCTTCGTTACAAGTTTCGGGCATCAGATATTGCAAATAAAGTTGCACCATTTCAAATTAAGGGCTTTAGCTACTTGCTCGTTTAATCTGAAGATAACCTGTAAGAGATTTTTGGTATAATCATGCTCATTTATCCCATTGGTAGCTACTGAGGAGATACAAGAGAGGTAAATAATATTCGATGACAGTGATAAGATTATACAAAATGCGAGAGGGAGAAAGCAACTATACATGACAATTTGTGTTTGCCACCAGGTAAAATGCCATTGAATTCTGGAATAATTTTGATATACTGAACCTGTATCGAAATATGTTCGATCAATTGTCTCTTCAAAATGCTTAGACATAATAACTTTATTTTATTCAATCCAATTCATGTAAATGAAATATATTTCAATATATTTTCTAACATGGAAAAGGCTTTATACAAATCTTAGACTATGAGCACCAGGTCAATTCGGATTGATTTGAGCCTTGTAAGCTGATATATCGAACAATTTCGATGTGTTAATGATAACAAATGAAGGGCCTTATGAAATCAACCATGTGCCCGACGAAAGATGGTGAAAAATTAGTGTGCAGTTTCTATTTTTTCTGCTTTTTTCGTTTCACCCGATTCACTCAGTTTGTTTACACCCTGTTTTCATTTCAGTATTGTTGACGTGATATATACGAATTATGCCCACTTGCACTGTCAAATATATGTCTGACTTACGTCCAACTCAAATTTTAAGTTAGGTTTGAGACGCCGATTCTCTTGCACCGCAGTTTAAGTGCCATATACGTGATGAATATTCTGAGCAGCGAATATTCATGGCTTAAACAAGACTTTAGCTCGTCCCAAATATTCAAACGTCGAAAACGAACTTCAGTTTTGACGTGTTGTTTTTGATGAATTTAATAATTTATATGGATAGATTTTTATTAAATGAAATTGATGATCTTTATGAGGATGATTTCGACATATAAGATATCATTGACTATAGCTTTCCTAGAATTTAATAGGGCCGATCACTACCATGATATGGACGAATTCGCATTTTTTCGGCGATTTCGTTTGACCAAAAAACTACTACTACTCTGCAACTGCTGAGATTGATTGGGGATGATTCAGAATTTCCAACTGATATGTAAGTACATATCTTATGTATAATGATGTCAAACCTCAAAGAAGGGAGTTTAACCTTGATGATTGTAGGAATTAAAGTGTATCACCGATGAGTCAACTCCTTGCGTGCCTCCGACTCTACGCATCAGCAGGACATTTATTGGCTGCAGCCGATTTGATGAAAATCCACGAATCTGTAGTATCAAGAAAAGTTTTTCGAGTTTCAGTATTCATAAAAATGCCTCAGAGAGAAGCAGAATTACGTTCCACCCTAACCCAATTTTACCAAACTGCTGGATTTCCTCGTGTTATTGGAACAATTGATTGTACGAGTGTTATTATTAATTCTGCGGGTCCTATATACTCTTGTAAAAATGAAAAGTATCACTTCGATGATATTCCACAGGTGCAGAACTATGTCATTCAAGTTACGAATAAAGAATTGTTGAAATCAAATGAAATCATTTGCTGCAAATGAAAAAAATTGGTTGTATTATGCCAGTTCTTCAGCGGCCCAAAGTATTTGTCGTTCTGTGAATCAGAATACTGAGAAGGAAAATGCGTAATTATCTTGTTCGTCTATGAATTCGCGTGTTCTTCTTACTTTGCTATGCTCAGTGCCGATACAAAACCATATGGTCATGTCGCATTTCTATATCAAAACAAACAAATTCACTGATACAGTGTTGCCAGATTTGGCATTGCTTAGCGATTGCTTAACAAAGTCGTTTCTACTAGATATGCGGTGCAAGATCTGATCCGTTAAGGCGGGGAAAAGCATTACTAAAATTTAAGAGCGCTTTAGATAAGGGTGCCTTAACCTGAAAACGGTGCAAGTGGGCATTAGTTATCAATATTGTTATCACTGTGGTCCAATCGATAGGCCTGTTGTCTTTGTTCTACGAAGAAATTATAATCGACATCAAATATGAAGGAGTCGGCCAGACTCCGCCTCTCCGTTGAGGGTTAATTCGAGATGTCGGCGAAGAAGATATAGGGGCACCAGTTCCCATCGCCTCCAGACTGAATGTCGCACCCGAACCATCACTCATCCTCGTCAATGTCGCTCCCAAAAATGATTCTGGTTATCACGAAGCGAGGGTACAGCCAATTCGATTCTGATATATAAAGCCATTATCGTCTAATACATCGCCTGAGGGAATAACCCCATAAATCAGGCGTAGGAAAAATGTGTCACGTTTTTCGTCGTCGAAAACGACGGCAATTCTGGAAGACATCACTGTCGGGGTGGGGGGTGTCCGTCTGATGGGCCCCATAGTATCGCTAATGCCTCCAATAACTCAGAACCACGTGTATGGGGTATCGATTTGCCGGTTATCGGATTGCAATATTAGCGCTGCAAGGCTGGCCTGATTCTCAAGCCGATGAGGCTAACGACCGGCTAATGTGATCTGCCTCGCCAGATATGATATGATAATGGATTCGGTGCCGGGTGACGTTTTTGTGTTATTCCATTCGATGCCGAATCTTCCGCTCGGATGATTCTGGATGCTCTTTCATGGCAGTCAACAGATCAAACGACCTGATCTTAATAGCGTGTGCTTCTCTCTTCATTGAGTTACATTATGTGCACTTCGATCCGTGCTTTGCAGTATCCAGAGCACTTGGGATTTAATTTCCAGAGTGCCTTTGTGAGGAATCACACAATTCGCTGCTCTCTCAACACGAAGGCTTTCTCCAACGACTGATATGTGTGCAAACAGGAAGAACGTGCTGTCATGGAATGCATGTATGCACTTGATACAATACATAGGAAGAGATATAAGTATCCTTTATTTTAAGTTTCATGAAAATAACATAAAAATGCAGTGACGTCAAAAAAGATACCTATTTCCGTACAAATTTCCAGAAATAATTATGAATACAATAAATTTTCGAATTCAAATAAATCTTCGACACACTCGATATGAAGCGGAAATTCATTGAAGACCAATAGTACCGTTCCCTTTCACTCAGCGTTAAGCTCAGAAAGAGCACTTTTACTGATATAATTGTTTTTTCTGTTTTCATATCGAGTGAAGGCAACTGATATCTCCATTCCTGTTCATACCTAACAATCCTGTTAATTTTCCAGGTGAATAATAAACCAGAGCACTCGAAGTCCTCTTGGCTCCTGAGCACTGTGCTTTTTAAAAGCAGTGCTTAGTGATCAGTCATCGAAGCACTTCATCAAAAGGCTTAGTGCTCTCAAGAACTTCTGCGGAATACTAATAACTAAATAACTTGTCGTAAGACGAATATATGCTATCCAGTGCGATGTCTTGAAACCTAGGATCTAGTTTTGATATTCAGTTGACTGATAAACATCTCACGTTCGTGTGTGACTTTAGTGCGCAGTTGCGAACATTCTTTTGAGTTTATCGAACGTGCTTCTTCTATTACCAATATAGGTCTACTATGAAGTTTCGTATCCGCAAAGCTCATTACTTTTGACAAGAGAGCAACCGAATGGTCGAAGCTTTAGCATGATATCTATTTCATTCTCGAGTCTTTTTTGAGTTGAGGCTCAATTTTCGAGAAAATGATAATAAAAGACAAATGTTCGACTGATGAGATTTCATTCATTCTGAAAGGAAAATTGACTACTAGAAAAAAAATTCTAGAGAATGAACGACTTTCAAATTTTGAAAATGTTACTTATTTTAGATGACCTATTTGTGGAATTGTATTTCAATTATATGAACTATATCCTGTATTCTTATTTTTTTATGATTATAATGAAATCAATTGAATGAGAATTATAAAGATTTGTATATGTAAATTCTCATCAACCTCACATAGAATTTTTTTTGAGGTTTTTACGTTTGAAGCTGTTGTTTCGAATCAATACATTCAACTGTTTCGATTCCTCCTGCACGCTCAACTTTCTATATTTATTTAACAACTTTTTGCTCATTCACAAGTTATCCGGATGTTCAGCTGAAGTCATCGCCAAAGATTCCCAATCGATTTCAATCGTACTTACGTTACTCAATATCTGCTCGTGAAAATTTTTCCATGTCAATGGAAAAATCAAAGTTTATGGATCATCTCTTCGTCGAAGCAATAAAATCATGTATCTGAGACAATTTGTTGAACTGTTGACTCCCCCAGAAATTTTTTTTATCCAGATGTTTGTCTTTTGTCACATGTTGTAACGAAGCGAACTTCGTCACTAAGAACATCCTGTATAATTTCCAATAATTTTACATTCAAACATAAAATTGTTTCGAGTTTCATATCGTGAAAATTCAATAAGCCAATTTCAGATTTCTACCTATGTAGAAAAAAACTTACGTTCGCCGTAGTCGGCGACGTTATCTGTACCATATGTGTTTTTTGTGCGGAGCGGCAATTGTTTTCACGTTATCCGGGACTCGAAATATTCCCCCTCCAACCGACATTATAAATTCGGCAGTTTTGAGGAGGACAGTCAGTTTTTCGAGTTCTCCGATAGTTTTTCGAATTTTAGAATTTTCCGATAGCAAGTTCTTCGAGTTCTCCGATAGTTTTTCGAATTTTGAATTTTCCGATAGCTAGTTCTTCGAGTGTTGAATTCACCGAGTCAGTTCTCAGTTTTTAGAGTTTTCGGCTTTTAGAGTTTCGAATTTTCCGATAGGTGAGTTTTAAGTTTTCAGCTTTACGAGTTTCTAGTTTTCCGACGACGGGATTTCAGTTCTGAAAGTTTCTTGAGTCGGTAGTACCGAAAAGTTTTGTGCCGGTTTTAACTCTTTATATTCGGTGTTTCCAACGAACGAGATAGGACTCAAGTGTTGTGTCGAGACCAGAAATCCATAGGATTGGTAAGACCCATTTAATTCACCTGTCTACGTGGCCGGCAAGATTTCCTGTATTGTTCGACAGGGGGGCGATATCCGGAATTTATACTCATCATTATTGTGTTTTTAGCATTTCTTCGCGTGGCCTACGTTTGTGTCCCGGTGGTAGAGGTATCATTGAGTTGATACTCTTTCACCCCTCAAGTAGAGTCGGTCTAGGGTTCTTCTGTTCCCCAACTGGTTTTGGCAGGAGCGCCAATACGATCTAAACCTAGGTTACTGTTACTCGGTATTTATTCGCGTAGTCTACGTTTGGACCCCGGTGGTAGAGGTATCATTGAGTTGATACTCTTTCACCCCTCAGGTAGAGTCGGTCTGGGGTTCCTTGCTTGTGGCTCTTCTTCGCGGGAACACTGAACAGACTCTTCAACCTTGATGAAAGGGGTGAATTGTCCTATATTCCCCCACTGTAGCTGTCATCTGGCCAGCGAATTTCGCAGCGTTTGTTCGGACTCCATTTTGTCGGGCGCGCCGACGTGCGCAGTCCTGGTTTTCTTCGCGCCTGTCTGGGGGATATTGGACAGGACTCTTCAAGTCAAGGGGGAGGGGACAGTAGATCGCGTGCGCGCGCAGGACAGGATAACTTGTTAGCGGGTAGACAGCGTGTACCGCTACATCGTATGCTTTTCACTGGTACTCAAGATAATAAGGTTACTGGCTGTCGCTCTCTTACTTAACTGTTTTCACACCACGCATTTTAACCGCTTCACATACGCTGCCCGCTCACCTCGCTTCATTTTATTCCGTCCGTCATTTCTGTTGAATTTCTTTTGTAACTTTTTTTGTGTATATTGTTAATTTTGCTGCTTTTTACCTCATTCGTTTCGTTGTAGCACCGTCAATAAATAACAGCATTGCGTGTGGCATTAAAGTATGTGTATTTAGTAATATATTGTGTCTCGTCGAAGTGCGTTTTATTTACATAGCTCAAAGTCGCTCCTCTTCAGTGGAAGAAATAACAACATATCAATCGCTACCACCCCAGATTGAATCGAACCTTGTCTCCAACTGTAGAAAAGCTACCCAGGTGGACAACTGTGAGCGACGTAAGGAATTGCGACCTTATAAAACCCATCGCAATTGGCGCCCGAGTAAGCTTGGAAAGGTAGCGGTAGGTGTAAGTCGCAACCAGGAGAAAAACCCCGTCACAATGTAAAAACCACTTTTTTGTCGAAAATTTGATTTTCTCATGAATTTGTTGTAGGACTAAGCTTATCTCTCAGAAAGATTTTGGGGTTGTATGGTATATCATGGGCACTTTTTATTCTTTTTCTTTCCTCACAAAAAATACTCATTTCCAACGATTGAGTTACAAGTTACAATTTCGGTTCCGATTGAAATACCTGCACATGCAATACTTTTTTTATTGTCTTGATGTGGCTGAAAATAATTAAGAATATTCTGTCCTAGACTTTTTCAGAAATTCCACCTTAACATATTTCCTAATATACGAAATTTATTGAAAAACAAGTTTCATTTTATTATCAAATCGGAGAAGGTCGACTCAGATTCGCATTTTCTACTAGTACTTTGATGAAATGTAATGAAGCTTATTAAGTTTGATGAATTCTGAAAACAGTGTTAACTGCATCGGGATCTGTAGGAGACCTGTTCCTCTAGTGAAATTTCTAAGATCTCGTGAAGAAATTAAACATTGTCTCTTGAAAAAAATATCGATTTCGAAATGAATTTATAAGATCTTATCAAGAAATTATGTCCTGAAGTTTTTTTTCTTCATGATCGCATCACCCGTTCACTACTCGACCAATCTAATCTCACTCATTGTTGTTTCTCTTATAATTTGAAAAAAAAATAATGTTTCCATTATTGTTTGAAGAAGGAACTTATAGAATTAAAAGATGAGAAAGTGTTCAGAAATAAGAAACCTGAGTCCTTTTTCTTTCAAATGTAGCAAAGTGTAGTAAAGTGGAATTCAGCAAAAAGTATTTTAGCAACTAGCTGTTCACAAATGTTTGATGATTATAATGATAATGACGAATATAAATATAAAAAGATATTTCAATAAATCAGTATGATTTTGTTTTTTTGCAATGAACCGTTTCCTCAAGACGTGAACTGGCGCATTCGCCAAGTTGAGATGGAAATGAATAAATATATTCCTGATAAAAAAGTGTCAATTTTCAAAACCGTAAAATATGAAGAGACCAACATTTGAACGTGCCGGTTTGGAAAATATACACATATTGAAATTAAAAAATGCAAAAATAGTTTTCAAATTGACTGAGTTTCGAGATTGCATAGTGTATACTTTACTTCATTCGATTCTGAAAATTCAATATCATTAACTGCAATTCAAGCTCAAATGGGAACGTTGAACATTATTTCACGGCATGCATGTTTTTCGAGATTATTCGGACAAACCACAGTTATTATGGAATCGCGAATTTTGAAATATAACGCTGGGTTTACATCAGTCATTCTGATAAGTTCCTCACGGAAAGAGAATGCACCAGAGAATGCATTCATGAATTCTATGGCAAGTGGGCAAACGAGTATGAGTCGAAAAAGTTAGAAACGATCTAGGTCTAGAAGAACTTCAAATTGTATGTTTTGGCAGCTGACAACTTTTTCCCATGAAATTATATATAGATTTCTTGAAATAAAAAATTCATGTTGGCCGAAAATATCTATTCGAAGTTTTTCAGAAGCTTCAAATTGCATTTTTGAAATTTTGACCTACTCGTCTGTTTCAATTGAATCGGTTAAGAAGAGTTTCCATTTTATGAGGTTTGATGAAAAACTCATGAAATGATAACTGTTTTTTGTGTCATTCTCTTACTTTCCAATCAGATAAATTTTTCCAGATGAGATAAAATTCCGACGAAAAAGAACCTATTTCGTTCATTGAACATTCATAATTATGTGGATGTCAATGTGACATGTTCTTTCGAGCATTTAGGCCGTCGTCGTAGATTAGTTCTCGACGTTTCGCCAGTTCGAGTGTCTGGCATCTTCAGGAGTTATATTTCAGGAGATGTTCTCACTGGACTGAACTGCCTGAGTGTGACGGGGACGCAGATTGTACTTCCTTATATAACCTCGGTCGGGGGCGTGGCTGCGCTTGACGAGACCGGTCAAGCGCAGCCACGCCCCCCGACCGAGGTTATATAAGGAAGTACAATCTGCGTCCCCGTTACACTCAGGCAGTTCAGTCCAGTGAGAACATCTCCTGAAATATAACTCCTGAAGATGCCAGACACTCGAACTGGCGAAACGTCGAGAACTAATCTACGACGACGGCCTAAATGCTCGAAAGAACATGTCACATTGAACGATGGCCGCGAAAGCCTCAACCAATTCATTATGTGGATGTCATTTGATATAAACTCTATTCTATATCAGCACCTCAAGGGAAAGTATGTTGAGTCACATTTTTCTCAGATACGAATTATCTATTATATTTGATCTGCATTATTGAATTCTACCTCGTGAAAAACACATTTCACTACCTTGATGCATCCTAATCAATAATCTAACTGAAAAATCTCTCTTTTGGCTGATTTTGATTTTGTTATTTTACACACCTTACCTCTGAGGTGTTGTATATTTCTGAGACACCCTATGAGACTGATATATGGGATTATACTTTGGTGTCACACATTGTTCAAAATCTCATCTGAACCTCTTACAGGGGGATCCCCTATGCTTGATTATATCCAAGTAATTGTTTCAAATGGGACCAACCTTTCTACTCATGAGGGTATTATTATTTTCATTTTCAAGAAACAGCGGTTTTCTCTGTTGGAGTACGATTTTATTACAGCACAAGCGCTGAAATTGATTTTTTTACTTGTTTTAACAAATACTAGAATAACGTAAGTTTCAACAAACCGCAGTTCCATTTATTTAGACATTTATTGTTTTCAGTTTCCTGCCTGTTTGTCATACATATTTTCCTTCTGAACCTCACATTCTTTTGTCCTGTAGAACGTTAATTCTGTCTAATGATTTGCATAGAAGTATACGGAACGTACACGAGAATAATGACAACTAGCAGAAAATGGAATTCAAGATTCAAGGACCCAGAACTTACATAGGAATGTTGTGAAGCAAATTTCAAGTGTATATGATTGGTAGTATTCTCGAAATAATTGTTATTAAACGAATGGAGTTTTGAATAAAAATACCATGTAGGTGGGCCAAAAATCGTGCGAGATGTAAATCTGCAATTTTTTCTTGGTTCAGCTCAATTGAACCAGCAGAAAGAACTTTCAGTAAGGCTTTTGATAGTGACTTGTTTATTTTCCTTGATCAAGACGTGTTCCTCGAACTCTTTTTCAGGCTGATTGTTTGAAACATGCCATCGTTAGATTCTCGGTGAAGCAACTTTCAGATGCAAATCCGGGTTATATATAATATAAATACCAGCCAATGAAAATATACATAACCCTATAGGCGTACATTTAGTTGTTCACTGGCGCTATCACTTTTCGTTGAATATACTATAGTACCTGTTTTTTGTACTTCCTATTAGACCGACAGAAGTCACTGTTTCGACAGACGTTCCTATCTTTATTGAAATGGTCATCTTCATGTTAGTTGTTAGTATTAATATAGGTATGTTCATCTTGTCAAAACTGTCTTTGTTGATTCCAATTCCAATTTCACTTCTTTTTCAATTGTCCTCCGTTCACATGGTTTTCGATACCCCATCCATAAACTTTTTTTATTTCATTTATACTGATACATATTCCATAGAATCTACACATCTTCACATTCTCAAACAGCAATATGCTGGTTTCAGAGCCTACATTCATATTCATTATTTTTCCTTTATAACAATAATTTATATCTTTCCTGTAAAGAAAACTACTTATTCTCAATTCATATACAAAAAATTATCGAAGTCTAAGTAACTCCTTGAGGTCATGGCAGATTTTTCTTATATTTCTTTTGCATATAAGTTCTACAGGTAGGGAATCGAACAATGTAACACTCTGAAACATTGGAGATCTTTGTCCGATACATGTTCTCGCAAAGTTTTTCATTTTTGCTTCTTACATTGAACTTCATCTGTGAAATTTTGAAATGAAAGATTTGAAAATTATATTTGAATGAATTTACTCGAAATTTTGTCTAGTAAATCATTATAGACAACTAAAGTATCAATGTAGTTCGACTTATACACAAAATTTCGAGGTATAACAGTACCTACCTATTCACCTCTCCGATTGATTATTATTGCCTTCCTTTTCAGTGCATGATAATGTATTTGTGATTTTATTTTTCGAAGGAGGTTTTTCCAAATTCCACTTCTCACTCGTAGCCGAGACTAATGTGAAAACTATAAAATATACTCTTGAAATTTTAATGAAAAATTTTTTCATCACCCGATTATATGCTTCGATTATCCTCTTGTTCATGAAACGACCGCGAAAATATCATATTCCTGGTTTTACAAAAGTCATGCACCAGATCGTTGCTCCGCAAAAGCTTCAGCTTTACCAGTCTCATTTCCCGAATAGAATATGATAATTCTACCATTTCGAAACCGACTCCACTTGAGACAATGCGAAGAATTTTCAATAAACTCGAACAGGAACGTCTTTGTCAGTCTACACCTGAAACAGGCATTCCAACGTTTCCTTTTGCTGCCGGAATATTATTCTCTCCCTCGTGTTATTTTACCCACTGCCTAATATATTCGCAGTTTCTCGTATAAGTATGGGAACATTTCGTCGAGTGCTCGCGTATCGATAGGTTTGAGAAAACTTGTCCTGAGGAAAACCAACATGATACGCCGATCACATATGAATAATAATAATAATAATAATAATAATACATTTATTGTTGTTTTCCGGTAGACATACAAATCTTACAACTTTTTCTTAGAAAATCATTGAATCACCAAAAAATACAATAGGCCTTAATAGTTGCAGTTATCTGATTCCAGAAACTGTTCAGGCCTCAATTTAGCTCAGAAAACTTGGGCATAATTTCGCACTAATGAAATTTGAATCATCAGGAGGAAGGAAAAGGAGGTGGAAATGAAAGGAGAAAAACAAAGGAGATTTGAGTGTTAGCAATTCAACTACTTTTTTAAACGTAGTTAGTTCTGGGATTGCAAAAGTAGTCTCTTGAGTTGTTTTTTAAATGTAGTTGGTGACTGTTCAAGACTAAAAGATATCGAATTCATAACATGAGAAATATTGTAGGAAAAAGACCTCTTGAAAATCTGTTTTTTATGTTGAGGTACTGTAAGTAAAGCTCTTCTTCTAAGATTCAAATTATGAACATCGGTTCGGTATGTTAGCCTCTGAAGGAGGTAAGCCGGAGTCCCATATTTCATTATCTTGAAAAAGAAACAGGCCATGTGTATCTGAGCCCTATTGTTCATATTCAGCCAACCCGATTGTTGTAGAGCTGGAGTAATGTGGTCCCTACGTCTCACACCGTATATTAGCCTTAAGCACGAGTTTTGAACTTTCTGTATTCGATATCGATCGAGGCCATCTAAACAAGGCATAAAAACACTACTACAAAAATTAAAGTGTGAGAGGATGAGGGTATCACAAAGCATTTTTTTTATATCTTGAGACAGGTAAGTTCTATGGCTATAAATCATCTTCAAATTACAATAGGCCACTCTCAATTTACTGGTGACATGTTCTCTAAAGCGCATCTTGGAGTCTATAATAAGACCAAGACTCTTGCCGTGGTTTGAAAAAGGGAGATACTCATCATCAAGTTTGATTCTGATCGTTTGTTTAACATGGGAGATCTGCGCATCACTACCGAACACTATCACTGAAGATTTTTTAGGATTGAGCTGCAGAAGATGGTCCCGCGCAACACCAGAAAAAGATTTTAAATCCGCATTAACCCTCTCCTCAGCCAGATGAATCTCCCCCTCAGGAAAAGAATAGTAAATCTGAGTGTCATCCACATAGAAATGCGAGCTACAGTATTGGAGGTATAAACGAAAAATGATTGTATAGACAATAAACAACAGAGGTCCGAGTATACTACCCTGAGGAACTCCTCTGTGCAGAGTCAAGGGCGACGAGCACCGACCATCAAGAACAACCCTTTGCGCACGGTCCGACAAATACGAGGCTAGTAGATGGAGGGAGCTATCTGAGAAACCTATATATCGGAGTATCGCAAGCAAGATCTCATGGCTGATCGTATCGAATGCCTTGCTAAAATCTAGCAGGACCAACAACGTTATATCACCTTTATCGTATGCTCTGAAGACATCGTCAGTGATATCAGCAAGGGCACTTTCACAGCTATACCCCCTTCTAAAACCTGATTGTTTCAATGGCAGAATATTATTAACATTCAAAAAATGCGTTATCTGTTTTTCCATTGTCCGCTCGAGCAATTTGGAGAATGTAGGAAGAATACTAATAGACCGCAACTGACCATACTCGCTGGGCATTTTGACCTTAGGCAAAGGAACAACCTGGGCTTGTTTCCAGAGAACCGGAAAATAAGAACTCGCCAAGCACTCATTCACGATGTGGGTAATGTACGGGATGATGAACGGACAACACAACTGTATGAGAGTTATATTAATTTCATCAATTCCAGAGGCTTTAGTTTTTATGCTATTCAAAATATTCATTATGTCATACTCGGTGGTTAGTTCGAAGCTAAGTTTATCAGTTGTTATAGGAAATGTATGGCTGTCATAGAAGTCCAACACCTCACGTCTGGGCACATTGTCTACAATAGAGCTCACGAAGAAATTGTTAATTTCATCGACATTGTCTAAGTTGGTAGGGATTTTGGTCTTCTTACTTCCGGTAACGTTCAGCCTCCTCAGCCCTTTCCATTTTTCTCTCGTGTTACAGTTATGGAGTTTCGTCCTAAGAAATACTCTCTTCTCCGTCCTTATCGCTCCAGTGGTATAATTCCGCAGCTGCTTGTAGTAGTCATAGTCAGACGGATTTTTAGTTTTTTTGAACTTTTGCAACGCTTTATTTCTAAGTTTTTGTAGAAATTTTATATTTTCAGTTATCCAAGGCGCATACGTATAATTGGTTATTTTACGGAAATTCTTCAACGGCGCATGTTTCTCAAATAGACCCAGAATACAGCTGTTAAGAAAATCAATTTTTTCATCGATACTCACAATATCAGCAATATTATTCAGAGGTAGGTTCTCAAGATCGGTCTGAAATTGAAGGAGATCAATCCTTCCAAGAGATCGGTAACGAAAACTGATGGGTGTACTCTCCGGCGCTTGTAGTTCCAACCTTACACACGTCACGCAGTGGTCAGCTATATTCGCATCCACGACACTAGTTGAAACTGACTCTAAATTGGTAAAGACTAAATCGAGGAGAGCCATGGACGTACGCGTAAAATGAGTAGGCTCACCAACAAGCTGCTGCATTTCAAATGCCAGAAAAACATTCTCCAGGTTGGTCGACGGAGATGAATCTCTCAACATGTCAATGTTGAAATCTCCCATGCAGACTATGTTATCAAACCTAGCATACAAATCGGATAAAAGCTCCTCAATATCCTCGAAAAACGTGACTAATGATGCACTTGGAGGTCTATAAATGACACAAATGATGATGTTTTTACTTCGAAGTTGTACCTCTATGCAAATATATTCAATATGATCAAGTATTTTTGAGCACAGTAATCTACAACGAAACGTGTCTTTGACATACAAACCAACACCACCTCCCCGTCGATCTATTCTATTCTGTTGAAAAAAATTATATTGATCTAAATCAACGGCAGAACTCACAGAATCTTCACCCAACCAGGTTTCAGATATTCCAATAATATCATAATTATTGCAAGAGACATGTTCCTGAACTCTGTCAAAATTTCCTAACAACGATCTTACATTCACATGGGCAACATTCAAAGATTGCATAACGAAACAATTTTGGATGGAAATAAAATATCAATCAGACAACAAAAAAAAAAAGGGATGAAGGGAAAAAGGGTTTAAGGAGGCAATGATTCAAATCAGTCGCAAATGTAGGCAAGAAAGCAAAAGAATATAAATCAGAGCAAATGCCCCCGTGTTCCAAACTTCACAAATTATGAACCAATATTCTACAAAATATACGAGAAAGAGTCCCATATCAACCATACAGCAAAGCACAAATGAATTCATTATTGTAGCCGCATATTTTTTTCTTATAAGAGAAAACGACCATTCCCCATTCAATGACATCAATAGCTCGAATAATTCGTGAACAAAGTGATAATTGACAGATCAACGAAATGGGGTGACAAATGACGTCAAGTTTCTACGATCTGCTCCAGCAGAGCATGTATGCTACTCCACAGAGAATGGATATTTCAGTGATCATGGGGATAAATGAGAATTAAAAATTAAAATTAAAAATTAAATGATCTCCAGTTTTATGTATTAGTCGTACAATATTACGTTGATGAACAAATGAAATTGTGAAAACATATTGTGAACAATTCAGATCTGTCAACACAACAATGGAAAATACACTATTATATAAACTATAATTTACCAGGCTCCGAAAAAAAATAATTATTATAAAAACAAACAACCACCCAAATACAGAGAAATCTTGCAGGGCAAAGAAACAAATATTCATCTGCCAGAGGTGAACCATAAAGATCCCCTGAATAACCAATCCAAAATGAGTAAAATAAATCATAATACATACAGTTTAAAATTGTTTCAATTTATCCAGGTCACTTTCCCGTTCAATGCGATGAACTTTTTCACCGTAACGCACATAAATGCTTCCATAGTGAGACCACACATTTTTTCCTGAAAAACTTTTTACAGCCAACTTTAATAACTTCACTCGACACTGAGTTAAATCCTCCTTGACAGCAATTCCCGTATTCTTCAAAATTTTACGTTCTTTCAAGACGGCGGCTCGCTTGTTTACATCCCGGAACTGTATTAATATAGCCGGCGGCTTATCGGGTGATGCACTTTTTGCCGCTGTTCGGTGACAATTCTCAACGTCTGTTGGACTGATATCAACCTTCAATTTATCCTTGAATAATTTAATAATACGATCCAACAGGACTTCACTCTTCTCATACTTCAGCCCAAAGATGCGGAGATTCCTATTTCTTGAATGCTGCTCCTGCTTATCGAGGCACCTTTTCAGTTCCTCATTTTCCTCCCTTGTTTCGGCTACTTCCAGCGAAAGAAGTTTGAAGTTTTTCTCGATTTCCGAGAATTTTTCATTGATTTTAGCATCAATCTTAGCATCAATCTTGTCCATGAGTGAACAAATGAAGCGATTCTGAAATTCCTCACTCATGATCGTTGAGATTATTTGTTCAGAAACTATCTTTCTAATGTCTTCAATGTCGTTCCTCAGCAGCACCATTTTGTAGGTTAAGGATCTAATCTCGACTTTTACACAATAAAGGAAAAACTTAAATAACTGAGGGGCACTAGTTTATCAATGCCTTAATTAATTAATGTGTCGAAAAAAGAGGACTTTTCCCTCGTAAAATATTAAATTTGTAGGAACACAGAGAGCACGTCTAACTCACTCGCTCGCCATATGCCGAATCATATGAATAATGATCGGTTCATGCAGTTAGAGTTTCTTGAAAAACGAAAAATTATGATTTGATCGTGATTTTGCGTCCTGGGTTATGTGATGTCACCCAACTCTTCTTAATCAACTTAACCCAAATAGACCTGAAATTTTTTTTCTTTCATTTCAATGAGAATTGTTTCAGATTATGGTTTAAATTGAGCCTTTTCATATTTTTCATCTTGATGTGTACTTATTTTTCACGAAAAGTTGAAAATTGTGTTGTTCTTTTAAAGGAACGGTAGGTTTTTGAGCTACTAAAATTCATTCCATGAAAAATGAACATTGAGTTATAATATGTCGTAATTATAGAAGCAATTTTTCGGATGTTATGCTATTTTATATTTAATTTTCATAAATTATTGGTTTTTATGCCACACTTCACAATTTTTTTATTTTATTCTGGTAAAAAATCAGATGGTCTACTCTGACCCATCCTGAAGATTGGTGTAAACTCTTTGATTGCTTGGATGGTCCTGTTTTTGTTGTTTTTCTATTAGCTTCCAGCAATCTTGTTGCGATGATAGCTAGTCTAGTTTGTTACTTTTTCTGCGTTTTGAACAACCATGTCAGAGCAGTGTGCAAGAAGTGGGAAATACAATTTTTATCCTTGTCGAAATACGATTTTAACTCATGTTTTCACGGGATCAGTCAACGCCCCCCATATATTCTAATGTTGCATGAGTTTTGGTTGGTCAATGATATCTTTCTTCTCATGGTGAATATATTATTACTTTGTTTGGTGCATGGAAATACGAATAAGAAATTAGTAGGCGCATAAGCAACATTATTGTTATTCGAGTTACAGAAAACTATTGAATTATGTACAGAAGAAAATTTTGCTATCAGGTGGTTCTGAAATCATATCCAGATTATCTGCATGATGTAGTATCTCATGCAGAGTCAGATTATTTTTCCAATAGTTATAACAATATATTCAGGTAGGTGATAATCCTACCGTTCCGTTGAAAGAACGCCTTCATTTACGTAACAAAAATCAGGATTTGAAATCATGGAGAAGATGAATTCGCCTCTTATATTATTCATCCGACCATAGATATAATTATTTTATTCTCAAACGCGATGAAATAAATACATATGAAAAAATACACCACCGGACAAAATGGGGTATTGTAACAATTGATATATTTATGAAGTTAACATAGCTTTAAAGTGAATTTGAATACTGAAGCACATTGTGGGTTATATTCAGTGTTGAAGAAAGCATTAATTTATGTGTTTATATTGACGCCTTCTTTGTTTCTTCAGTTTGAGCATGAATAGAAAACTTTTAGATAGGTGATTTTCATACGGAACGGTAGCTCTATTTGGGTTAAGATTGAAATATGGCGTTTCTTTACCAAACCCTTTTTCCTTGTGTATTCCACACAAGTCCAAAAGAGTTGAGATGCGGGTTTCTTATGGGCCATTCCAATGATTGAAGGTCGGGAGGACCGCTGTAAGCTGATGTGCAAGGTGTGCACTGTGCACGGGCGGCACGTCCAGGGGGGAAGTAAATCTAGTAACTTATTACGTAATAGTCATTACCATAATACTCAACCAGCGTTTAGAATAACAAATGACACGGTACGAAAAAATAATAAAATAATTTACAATTTGTATTTATAAGACGATATTTTTACACTTTCATGCAGCGACGATGATCATTGGTCTTCATATGAAAACCTAAAATGTTTTCATTTGCTTCTCATCCCATTTTTGTTGTGTTTTTTACTTGGTTTCAGAGAAGTACTTTTTCTTATTTCGTCTGGCAATTTCAGTGTGTTTATTGATCCATGACTTCTTGTCAGTCTTTTAGATAGGAATTTTAGACATATTTCTCAACTTATCTGATTGTTGCTATGTTCTTTGATTCTTTCAACATTTTCTCTGTTTGTTGTAGTACTATTTTCTCTATAGTTTGAATTAAATTCTTCGCTGATCTGTTTATGGCTGATATACCATGCAACATCACGTGCTGACGAAATGCTGTTCAGATTGTTCTGATTGAAGAACTGTCAAGATTTTTTTCTTATAATTTTTAACGTTATGCCCATTTCAATGTAAACACAAAGATGAAGTTTTGATACAGGGTAGAATTTCATTTCAGGATTCAATATCATTAACCTATTTCTTTGGATTTTTTAGCGACATCTTATGTAACTGCTCCAATGAAGCATTGTCAGGATTCAATGTGAAGCAATTTGTGACTCAGACGTTGGAAGTATTTATTGAAGTCACACTTTTCAGAGACCGGTCTGAAGATTTGCAAACCCTATTTCAATATCAACTTAGCAATGACCTAATTTCTACATTGCCGAAAACAGCAACAGCACTGAGAATATAATCAAATTTTCGGTTTCAGTTGCAACTGGTGAAATTTTTTTTCAAAATTTATCACAAATGCTCTAGCAGAGACTAACCTCGAGTTGAACCAACGTCAATTAAAATTCAATGGTCCATTACAATTTGAGTTCGGCATTAAACCAGATATTTCATCGACGGTAGTCAAGAAAGGATTAAACTTTTGAAAAACCTTAAAATTTTAATTGACGTTGCTGTAACTCAATGCGAGTTATTCAGCTTTAATTTCAATTATTGATCATGAGATTCTGGACTGCTTGGATCCGAGAAAGTTCATAGAAGACGCAAATATAAATTTGAGAAGAGTGAAATTTCTGTAAATAATAATTTATTCTAAAACAGGTTGCAGAATCGGCTATTTTTTCAATACGAAAGCATAAGTGTTGGAATTGCCTTCTGCGACGAGTATTAGACGATATTTTTTGTGTGTGTGTGTGTGTGTGTGTGTGACGTAACGTAATATACGTTATCAGAATATAGAATATTTTTGTTGGATTTTTCTCCAAAACGTGACGTGCCAGGACAAAAATAGTGAGTTTCTATGTGTGTCGTGTCTGACAAGCACGGTGCCAGCAATTTGAATTGAAAGCGTAGGGGTAATTGTTTGGAATCTCGCAAAAAGCCACTGAGACATGACGTAAATTCTGACGTAGATAACCAGAGTTTTTCGTGCTTTTATGCGGTTACTTCTGGTTTGTTTTTTTTTCCGGGAAAGCAGAAAAGTTCAGAGGAACTGAAGTAGTAAAAGGAAATCTATCAGCAAAACGAAAGAGTAGGGTGTAGGGTTATTTCACTATAAACGCGTCTAAGAAATCACTTCGTCTAATTTTAATGGACTCTCATAAAACTTTTTATTCTTCCCTAAGAACTCTCACTTCCGTAATTATTGAAAATCATTTCTGAAATAAAGCCTAAGCCACCGATTGGGAATGGGGCAACGCTCATATCGTAAATGAGATATAAAAAGTATACTATCATAAGGGACCGACTGATATATTCACCATTCACTAGTATAATACGACGTTGGCGCCTTTCTGATAATTCATTTCTGAATTTTTCATTGCTTACGATGGCATATTCCTCTAAAGTTTGAATTCCTTATACCAGATTATTTTTCGTTTGCCAACACAAATTCATAATTTTATTTTTCTCCATTTTGTTTCAATCTATTTCTGTATTAATAACCGATTGTTTCACTGACTTGTCTTATGCATATATAATCATGACTGAGCACATGCAATGAATTGATTATATTGAACACCCACAGAAAAAAGTGCACCGAGAAACTGAGCTTCCGGATTAATACTGCAAATTGTTGTCGTATCAAGAAAGTAAACAGTTTTAAAACCCATTAATTCAGTGAATTGAAAAAGTTAATGTATTCAATCAAGAGGAGTTACATATTCAATAGTCCCTCTGAGAGTAGTCTACAAATACAAATAAGGTGAAATCTATTTTTTCGTATATTCTTGTTCAGGATTTCTGTACAATACTGTGTGTCTTAACCAAAATTCATATATCTCAAACTGTTTGATTAGTGGAAGAATAGAATACGATAAATGCAATATAGAATAACTTTTTTAATTGTGAACGAGATATTCTTGATAATGGTGTATTTGTTGAAACATTATTTGGGCTGTTTCCATTATCTATGTTGTTGGTTATTACCGACGTTTCGGCAAGCATTCGCCTGCCGTCTTCAGGGTGTTGTTGGTCCTGAGAAGGACCGGTTGTTGCCAAACTTGTTCTGTCTGGACTTGTGCGCTCCATACTTTTTCAATTTCGCAATTACAGTGTGGGGATTCGAACGCGAGTTATCCGAGGTGCAATTTCCGAAATTCCACTCACTCTAACCACTAGTCTACCAAAGCAGGTAATTATTATACGATTTAAGTTATATATCAATTATACTTTTTGTGTTAGAGTTCACCTTGACTTTTTACTACCTGCGCAGTTGGTATGCGCAGTAGGTTATTTTTTGGTCAGGTCTGGTTCATGTTAGGTTAATTGCTTCCTTGGGTCGGGTTCGTCCTCCTCAATTCAGATCTTAGTATGGGCACCCAGACATTCTTTATTTCCAGAGAGGGCGTGCTGATTGGGTTAGGAGTTATTGCCATGAAAGCTGCTTCTTTCAATTTTCTTCTTCTCCATCCCTCTTCCTTTGATATTATGGAAGCTTCATCCCATTTGACGTTGTGGTCCTCGTTCCAAGCGTGTTGGACTAGCCTGGATTTATCTGTTTCTCCCAGTTGAGCTAGTCTTTGGTGCTCTTTGATTCTGACCTTCAGGGGGCGTTTAGTTTCCCCAATGTAGGTTCTGCCGCATTCACATGGTATTTCATAGACGCAATCTTTGGTTCTCTGATTCTCGTTGTCAGGTTTCACCTTCGTGAGTTTTCCCCTGACAGTATCCTTGGTCTTGAATGTTGTTCTCACCTTGTATCTGTTACCAATTCTTCTTATTTTCTCGGATAACCCCTTCACATATGGTATGACAGAGGTAATCGTTTCGGTCGGCTCATTGTCTGAGAAGCGGCAGTAGGGCAACAACCAACAGACAATGAGCCGACCGAAACGATTACCTCTGTCATACCATATGTGAAGGGGTTATCCGAGAAAATAAGAAGAATTGGTAACAGATACAAGGTGAGAACAACATTCAAGACCAAGGATACTGTCAGGGGAAAACTCACGAAGGTGAAACCTGACAACGAGAATCAGAGAACCAAAGATTGCGTCTATGAAATACCATGTGAATGCGGCAGAACCTACATTGGGGAAACTAAACGCCCCCTGAAGGTCAGAATCAAAGAGCACCAAAGACTAGCTCAACTGGGAGAAACAGATAAATCCAGGCTAGTCCAACACGCTTGGAACGAGGACCACAACGTCAAATGGGATGAAGCTTCCATAATATCAAAGGAAGAGGGATGGAGAAGAAGAAAATTGAAAGAAGCAGCTTTCATGGCAATAACTCCTTACCCAATCAGCACGCCCTCTCTGGAAATAAAGAATGTCTGGGTGCCCATACTAAGATCTGAATTGAGGAGGACGAACCCGACCCAAGGAAGCAATTAACCTAACATGAACCAGACCTGACCAAAAAATAACCTACTGCGCATACCAACTGCGCAGGTAGTAAAAAGTCAAGGTGAACTCTAACACAAAAAGTATAATTGATATATAACTTAAATCGTATAATAATTACCTGCTTTGGTAGACTAGTGGTTAGAGTGAGTGGAATTTCGGAAATTGCACCTCGGATAACTCGCGTTCGAATCCCCACACTGTAATTGCGAAATTGAAAAAGTATGGAGCGCACAAGTCCAGACAGAACAAGTTTGGCAACAACCGGTCCTTCTCAGGACCAACAACACCCTGAAGACGGCAGGCGAATGCTTGCCGAAACGTCGGTAATAACCAACAACATAGATAATGGAAACAGCCCAAATAATGTTTCAACATAGAATAACTTATTCTGTATCGAAATAAATTTTTGTTTTTTCTTCAACAAATAAGAATATTTCCTAGGTGTCAGAAGTGGTACAAAAGCCTTTCTCTGCCGGAAAGTTTTCATCGAATATGGTTACGTCAAAGTTTCTCTTTCTTATATCTATTTGAAATATGTGCTCAATTGAAGAAGAACGTACTACCTGATGTCTCGAATTCAGAAAATACCTATTCCCGCAGCGAGCAGATTTTCCCTAAAATTGAAGGAACGTGAAATTGTCATGTTGCTGATAATGAAAAAAATTGAGTGAAACTCAACTAAATTTCAGAACTCCCTAATTGGTTGCAATTTCACTTATTTACACCGACCCACTCTTGAAATTTATATAAATATTCGTTCTAGAGTAGTCAGAGAACCTGAAAAATTCAATTTTTGTTTCGAATTTAAGCAGTTAGTTTGGCCCTAATAAACCCATCTCTTCCTTCAGGCCCACATACTTACATTGAACGATGCCTCTGTGCCCTTTAAAACTCAGTGTTCTATAAAGCTTATATAGAGTGACAGGGAAAACGTAGTATTTCTACTTCGTCTGTTTCAAATCTTCTGTTCAATTTTTTCTCATTTGAGAATCACTTGTTTGAAATTTTCGGTCGACATCCTTTGCGTCATATTGGAAAATTTTCCCAGTCTGGTAGTTAGTTACCAACAGTTCCTAAAACCCACGTGGTCTGACAGTTTCTCCATGCAAATGCTTCATTAGAAGGCGCAAAGGTAATTCGTTTGTATGTAAAATGCAAATGAACCATGATCGACTAATTGCAAATTGTATTTCACCCAAGAAAAATCATTGTGAATAATTAAATTTGAGAATTCAGTTCCAGTTCTACTTAAACCAATTTTACCACTGAAAAACTCTTTATTATGAACAATTTGTAATTCTGAATGTTCACTCTGCCGCTCGTAAGAATATAATAATCGTAGCTGACCGACTGAGATCCTTTGTTTTCTCCACAAGCGTTATCTTCTAACTCCTCGGCGTTTACTCACGCTCACAAAAAAACACAATACAAGAAATATACCCGAGTGGTATTCTATACTTTACTTTTAATTTTGAAAAATACCAAATTAAGCAATATTCAATGACAATCTCATCAATCTTGATAATTGGATCTTTTACCTCGCAAAGGAATAAATCTTCAATAATTATATAATAATAAACAAAACTTTCTATGAAAAATAAAAGTTATTCAAAGTATCCATAACAATCAATAGCCTGTGAACTCGAATCACTACTAAATTGTCTTCAGAAAGTATAAAATTTCCTTGCTGATTTCATCTGCATTACCCTTATTCATTTTGACTTGGATTCGGAAACTTAAACGATATGTCCCTCAGATACCGTACTTTTGTAAAACTGATTGTTTTCTATTCGGTATTGTACAGTTCATCTTATCTCCATGAAGAAATTGAAAATTTTTTCTTTCCGACTTAATTTTACTCCGATCTATGATTTTTCATTGTAATAATATTTATATTTCGCAACACGGACTTTATAAGGTATTATAGATGCAAGTGAATTTGAATTTGTTTTGGTTTTCTTGCTACAGATAAATCATCTTTTGTTTTGGTTTTTGTATTTGACTGGTAAATACTTATGCCACTATCATCTGATGAGCCACTGAATGAAGTTGATGAAGAGGTTGAGGCAATTAGAGCTTGTGTTTAAATAATTTTTATGTATTCGGAACGTCAGAACTTTTTGGTAGCTACTTTTTCTACAGAACATGTCTCGATCATGTGGCTTATTTTGAATTAAGTCATAATCTCGTTTCAACACCTACCCTATAAATATAAATTAATCCATTATTCATCCACTTGAACGATGGGCTTCAGTAGTAGTCAATGAACTCGAAATTCAGAGTAGTGGGGACACTGCTAAACAGAGTTTGATAGGCTAGAAATTTTGTAGTATATTATAACAAATACGTATACAGGCATGTTGAATTTTAAAAGTCAATATTTTCACTCGACTTCATTGTTCCTTCCCACAAAAAATATTCTACTTCAGCTCATGCGTTTACCAACTGCATTAAAATTAAGAAGCTAAGATCAATAATAAAGATTTATCTAAACACAAAAACAGGCCTAACTTTATCAAAGAATCCTACAATGGAAGACTCCTCAACGATATTTGAGCAATCGAAACGATCAATTTTTGGAATATTCTATTATGACATTTCGTTCATTTTCACAGTTGGGATAAGTTGTTCAACCTAGAATATTGCAAGAACTGTCAAATGAGGCATCTTTTACTTAAATGCTTCTGTTCCTTATGTAGATTAAATACAGAAAGCCCGCATTTCATTACAGGCCAAATTAAAATCGTTTGCGCATGAATGAATGTCAAAATAAGCTACATTCAAGTAAGGCCTCTATTTGAGTTTCGATAACTGTCTTATAACGTAAAACTTGAAGGGCTGGTTTTACAATCGAAAATTACCCTTTATGGTTAGGTTACCGACACTCGATGGTTAACTCATACCTGGCGTTTTACAATAATTCTACCGATGGAGGTTTCGTCACTATGGGTTCTGTTTAAATTTTCTCAAGTTGGTAGAAAATAATGGTTTTTTTGATCTAAATAGTAGGTCGGATGCATTAATATATAAGACTTCAAAGGAATATTAAAATTTTAAAATCAATCATTGAAATGTACAAGTTTGATAAAATTAATTTTCATATTTTATTTAAATAAATATTTCCCCAGTTTGTTTATTGTATATGTATACATAAGATCAATTATTTTTCTAATTCACAATCTATGTTCATGAAGGTATCTGGAGTAGAGGTACTTGCATTATGCCTTTGATCAGTAGATTCTAAATAAGCTGAAAAAATAATAATAAATTGCAGCTCTTCAATGATCAGAATCTTTAAAAACAAAAACATAATCGTCGTTAATTTCGAAAAGAATTCGATCTAAACGCATCACTTCAGGTCTACGACAGTCCTCCCCATCACTGCGGAATGCGTTGAAATCAAATTCCATTGAATGCATATTAACAAAAGAAATCAATTTCTTCAAAACAATAATTGTCGAATCAGACAAACATTTTAGGTTTTAATGGTTATATACGTATGAATGATTTTATGGTTCTTGAATTAATTTCAGGTTTACTCACACCTCGAATCACACTTTCAGTGTTGGTTAAGTAAACTTATTGTTAACCACACTTCGTGGCATTGTAAAAAGCCTAACTTACAAATTTCCTCAACAAAAAGTTAACCTTCGATTGTTAAACCAGTGAGAAGCAACGATTATACAAAGCTCACTGTGTGACATAAGAAATATATTAAGATAACCTCGAAAATAACTAAGACAAGCATGAAAAACAATGGTATATTTTAAAACAAGTTGCAGAATGAGCTCCAATTCCAACACCAATGCGAAATTCGAAAGCATGAGTGTTGGAATTTCGTTCTGTAACGAGTATTAGACGATATTTCCTCTATTTCAGTCAAGTTTTGTGAAAAACTCTCGAAAATCAAATAAAAATTCAGACTAGTGACTTTTGCATTAAATCTTGGCAGTTGGTGTGACTTACAAAATTTGACAGATCACGAAATTTGAATTGATTTGATTTGAAAATTGAGAGGATCAGAGGTCAGTACTGACAACCACAAAACGAAAAGTATAACTGAAAACAGTGCTGTAATGAGTTTCATTACAGCACTACTTTCAGTACTGTAATGAACTCATTACGATACTGAAATAGAGAAAACAGTAATACGAAATCCGGTGAAATGAGAAATGATACAGGATCAAAAAACTCTTCAATAACACTGAGCTCTCAGAAATGCAAATCTTCGAGATTTTTCATGAATTCGTGAAATAATCCCTATCGTAACTGAAAATAAACTTTTTGCAGAAGAATAATGAAAAATCCAAACCCATAAAATTCTTATTGAAGATGATAAAGTTACTGATCCCATTAAAATGATTCATTTCACTGATATCCCCATGATATTGCATTTAGAATATCAGGATTATATGGTTGAGCACGTCGAAGGTTCGTTCGGCCATGCTTGCATCGCAGAAATCTGGAAAGTTCTTGAAATTGAATCCAATGTTCGCCAGACACGAAAAATGTTCCCTCAAAAGTTAAGGCGACGTGTTCGCTGTTACAGGTGAAACTTTTCAATTCTCCATTGTTGGCGTCCTATTATATCTCGGGCCCTGCTGAGAACATATATGACTAGTTACTCGCCTTTGTTGGAGGGCCTGCTCCCCCAACCCTGCCATTGTTGCCCTCCTAAGGTTCTTGTTCGCGACTTCGTATTCCGACCCTTTGTTTGGGGAGCAGAGGTCAACCCGACCCGTGTCTCAGCAATTCTTGACCTCATAGACCATAATTGGTCCCTTGTGTATTATCTGCGGAACTACACGCTTGTCGAATTCCCTGAGTCACTCGGGTGTATATTTGGTCACGCTAGAAAAGGTTCGGTATGCCACATCAGCTATAATTTAGGTGCTGGTCTTATCTAACATAATATAAAATAATTGATTTTGCAATTAATGATGATAGATTTATCATTTATGTTGGGGGTCAATTTTGCTGAGTTTCAATATCAATATCCACAATCGGGAGAAAATGACCTAGGAAGATAGAGCTTAACTTAATGTGGGAAAATTTCCATTTAGTGTGTGCAAACGCACTTCAATCCAATATGAATATCCTTCATTAGCTTTATTCATAGGGATAATACATATAAAAGGTGTACCTATCAGACGTTTCTTGAGAACTGAACCTATTTGAAATCTGAAAATTGCGACTATGTTGTGTGTCTTTATCTACCGAGCTGAAATATTTTTGGAGCTTGAACACTTTCAGTTATACAAGGAGTGAATAAAACGTTTTCGAAATTTTTTTTTCTATTTTTTGTTTTTACTTTAGAGTATGCAATTCTGGATACATTCGTATGCAGATCGTTGCATTGGTCAAAATACAAAAAATTAAAAAAAAAGGCGGAAGAATGGAGATAACAGTATTCCGTATGATGTCTTAAGCACAAGAGGTTTTCAAATCTTTGAAGTCGAAGATTGTGAAAATATTGTACATTTCTAAAATTTTTTCACAGGGTGTTCCAAATCTCGGGTCAAAAATTGGGATCAAGATTGGCTCACAACTTTCGTTTTCCGAATTAAAACCCTGTTTTTTCATGATTGCTTTGGACTCTGAGAAGAAAAATGATGATGTTCCAATATCTTGATGCTCCTAAAATTAACAATTCTTGACTCATTTGGGATTTTCTTATTTTATGTCGTACGTAGCGTCGAATTCATGATGAGGACACATCTCTTCATCATCATTAAGTTATTGAAATAATTTATATCATTGATGATATGGAACAGATTCTATGAATTTAACGATATTCGACATGAAATCGGGAAATCTTGAATAACTGAAGAATCATTAATTTCAGGAGCATTAAAATATCGAAACATTATCATCATTTTTCTTCGTACAAACCAACGCAATCATGAAAAAGGGTTTTAATTTGAAAAACGAAAGTTTTGGGCCAATCGTGATCCCATTTTTTGACCCAACACTTGTTACATCTTGTGACGAGTTTTTCAGAATTCTAAAACTGTACAGGGTGATGCATTTATCTTGGTAACCCCAATTTTCTCGAAAACGTCCGAATATTTTTTCATTCTGTGAATGGCGTTTTGAACACGTCAATGTCAACTTAAGATGAGCATAAAAATCTGCGGAATAAATAAAGACGCCAGGCGTCGCGGCGCTATCAAAAATTTTTTCTCCAGGGACATACCATTTTTATCATGTCATTCGAAAGATAATTTCATTGCGAATTTTTTTTTCGAATACAATTTTTATCGATTTCTAACCATTAGCGATCTGCAGCGTGTTTTATATTGATTCTATTTCATTTATTTTTTTCTGTATTGTGGTAGTATGCCTTTATTTAGAGACATAGATGTGATTTTGTTATTTGAATTCAAGAAGGATAGTTTTCTGGTCAATGTGCTCCTTCAAATAAGATGAAATATGTGGCTACAGCAAGATGGGGTTTCATGCCACCACACTGCCATTCTCAAGAGATATTTAGATCAAGAATTCGGAAAAAAATTGATTGGAACCAATGGACCCTTCAGATATCGCCAGACCTAACGCTCATGGATTACTTTCTGAGGGCTCCCCTTGAATATATGGTATACCAAACTGATTCTAATAACTTGGACTATTTGAAATTGAAGATAAGAAACGCATGTGCCCAAGTGGACCCTTATATTTTGATGAAATAACTTATGTATGGATCATAATGGCCGGTATATAGAACATATGATTCGAAATTTTTCGTTTGTTATTAAAAAAAAATGTTTATTATTTTAAGATATAATATTTAATGAATAAAATAATAGAAAAATAGTTACAGAGCCTCCGTCATTTTACGGAACATAATCAAATTTAGGTCATCTAGCCATTATGATCCATACAAAAGTTAAATCATCTCCCTATTTCATCATAAGTCACTTTGGACAAAATTTAAGGGTCCATTCATTTTCGAATTCTTAATCTCAATATCTCTTCTCAATGGCAGCGTTGTGACATGGAGCTCCATCTTGCTGTATCCACATATTTGATCTTATTTAAAGAAGCAGATTGTTTAGAAAATTTGCCTCCTTGAATTCAAGACATAAAATCATATCCATGTCTCCGAATCAAGCCAAACTACCACAATACAGAAAAAAATTAATGGAATAGAATCAACATAAAACGCGCTGCAGATCGCTGACGGTAAGAAATGGACAAAAATTGTATTCGAAAAAAAAGTTCAAAATGAAATTATCTTTCGAATGACATGATAAAAATGGTATGTCCCTGGAGAAAAAATTTTTGATAGCACCGCGACGCCTGGCGTCTTTATTTATTCCGCAGATTTTTATGCGCATCTCAAGTCGACATTGACTTGTTCAAAATGCAATTCACAGAATGAAAAAATATTCGGGCGTTTTCTAGAAAATTGGGGTTACCAAGATAAATGAATCACCCTTTACATTATTTTCACTGTCTTCGACTACAAAAATGTGAAAACGATTCGTGCTCAACATATCGAGATTAGAAATAACAAACATAATAGCGAACACTCTTATGTCCCTTTTTTCTTCAGTTTTTTTCACGATATTTTGAGGAATGCAACAAATTGAATATGAATGTATTCAGAATTGCATACTTCATTCGAATACGTGGAGAAAAAAATTTTTAAGAATTTTTGAAAATATTTTTTTCACGTAATTATAACTACAAGTGATCAGCCTGGAAAAATATTTAATATTTCTGAAAATAGACAATACTCAAAATGCAGATTTCATTTTGTTGCACTATTCTAGAATTAGGAGACAAAAAGAAGAAACTCTTCCTTGGCTCTGACACAATGGATATAATTGCGACATACTGCACATAGGCGAAAAGCACATTCGTGAATTTGGTATTGGACCGACGATAAAAGCATGAAAAATCCAGTTACTCGTTGACAGAATGCACTGGTTGAGGCTTTTGCTTCCACCGTTCAATGTCACCCGTTTTTTCGAGCATTTCGTTCGTTGCCGTGAATTATTTCTCGACGTTTAGCCAGTTCGAAACCACGAAATATGCGAAAAAACTGAAGGAATATCAATGTGTAATCCACTAGCCGCAGTAGTAAAGAACTACTTCGTGCAAAAATTTGTATACCGTGTTACGCCCCTGTACTGATTTTCAGAATTATCTGAAGGCGCATCGTTCCGATGATTTCCACCTAAGAAACTCAATTGATTCGATCGACGCACCCATCTTTCATACATACTGTTTCGAACAAAGATTATAGAGTATATACTTATATACTTATATACTTTATAATCTTTGGTTTCGAAGATACTTGTAATAAATTCATTCACTTTATTTTCGACTCTCTTGCGAGCAAGATGAACGGTCAGAGTTTTGAAGTTGGATTAGTGATAGATAATCGAATTATTTCGGATTTTACTTGCTCTGCATAATCAGATATCCTTGGTTTGGAAGATTATCTAATCGCAATTTTGCGGATTGGAGTATATCGAGTTCGTCGGGAGAGGCATAGGTGTATTGTTGAACGATCGTTGTTTGTACTGACGTTATCTGCACGCGTATTATCCCGGCGTATTGTCCTGGCAGTTTGTCCGGCAAGTTTTCAAAGTGTAAAACAGCAAAATTTTTATCTCATTTCTTATATAATTCAAACTGTAATAATTGATTTCTCGAATAGGTGGGAATATATTATTTAAAGTACATTGTCGTTCATCACCCATAGGATCAGCAAACAAAAAAAGAAACTCAAACTCAGACTTCCATTTTATAACGTAACAACCGAAAGCCTACACACATGGAAAGATATCTACATAACACGTTGTCACGGTGGTTAAGGAAATTCATCAAGCCTAATCTTTACCTCTGATAATAATTAAAAAAAATTGTGCCCCTCAGTCAGAGAGAAGACGTGCGTCGAACAATAAAAGAAATTCCTTGAATTTAATGTTCAATCGGGGCGCCACGTAATTTATAATATTAACAATTTGTTTCCGCTTTGCTCGAAATTACAAAATATGCAAAGGGTATTGAGAAAGTTGGAAATTGAACAAAAAAATTTATATATAAAATAAGTAATGGAGAGTAGACAAAAATCAAAGTACCTCTGTGTAACGTTAAACTCAGTTTTCATTCAGATTTTACAAGATAATTCTTATGTCAATAATATAGAAATAACTGAGGAATTCGGACTTTATACGGTGTTATTGGTACTCCAAATACAATTGTTTTTCTCTCAGAAAAAGAAAAGAAAATATAAAAAAAAAATGGTGACGATGTGACCTCATGAACTCTGGGTTCTATTGTCTACAGTTGTTGTCCCTGGATCTTATAGTCTCTGAAGAGCTCAGGAAACGTAGAATTTGATCTCGATTTCTCCGATACTTCCGAAAATCACTGTGCAGTTGTGACATACAGCAGGATCTTATGAAAAGGTGCAAATCGCCCGTAAGAAACAGCCTCCTAAAATTTTTGATGGAATTTTGATTAGCTAATGAAATTCACTATTCTTAAATAACTCACTGGATGTTGTGCGGCTTCTTGTTGTGGTTTGTAACAGATAAATCCGACAAAGTCGATTACAAATTGTCTTTCAGGTAAGAAAAAGGTAACGATATTCGAAAAACAATGTGATTTTCTGCTATACTTCTTGTGAAAATACTCCGGTGAAAACGAATATGCCCATCTCACAGCGAAGCTAAACCATCTGATTATTATCGGGAAATTCGACATATGAATGTGAATTCAAAAACATCGCGAATTATCAGGTTATTCGACTCCAAATTCCAGCGGCGTATGCACAGGGTGGCAAAAGGGTGAAGTTGAAAAACTGATTTATTTTTAAACCGTGACAAAGTCAAATCAGCATTCAGGCCAACGTAGAAGACTAATCAAAATAATAGACGACAGAGCGAGAAGATTATATGAGCCAGAACAACCACCTGCACTTTGAATCGCGCCCTCATGGCTAACGGTTACACTTAAGACATCGAAAGATACATAAAACATAGGTTTGAACACCACAACGACAATGTATTATGTCGACTAGAGCACACTTGCCGTTTATCCTATGGGTAACAGACAAAATCGGCCGAATTCTGAGGAACACAATAAATATTAAGACAATATTCAAACCTTCGAAATAGTTCAAGGACCATCTTAACTATCCCAAGGATAGAAGAGACCCACAGATTACTTTGGATGTATACGATATTAAGTGCAACTGTGAGAGTGTACATCGGAGCGATCAATCAAAACTAAGATCAAAGAACACAAGGCCAATTGCAGACTGAGTAAATCAGAGAACAACACAAATCATGCAACATGCAATAGCATTCGACCAAACCCATGTGTTACGTTCCACTACCGTTCTACTCCCGGCTTTGAAGGGAAACAATCGAAATTCTTTAACACAAAACGAATTTCTATAGATCTGAGAAAATTTTGAAAATCAAAACAATATGGGTGTTAGTACTCGAAAATACTAGACTACTACTTCCCTACAAAATAAACTGGATTCCACAGTGAACACGAATATACAAGAAATGAAAACTCCCTACTAATTCAAGGCAACAGATTGGCCGTCATATATAATAATAATAATAGTACTTCACTTGCAAATTGAATAAAACTTAATGACGATAATGCAGGTACAGATTTTCTTTTACAAGAAAAATGTGAACCACAAAGTCAGAAGACTGTCTGTGGTGAAAATGATAACGATTGTGAACAGCTTTGGAGAGTCACAAGGAATAGACTAGCAACAAAAAACTAAAAAACAAAAAAAAAAAAAGAAATATCCTCCATCCACAACAAAATGATGAATCCCACATATGGTAGGAATTATGATCAAACGGCGGGAATTTCAAATAACACTCAAACGGGAATTTTGAATTTACTTTCGATGTGACTTTAGGGCTTTCATCATGAATCTTGATTGTGTAATCAGAATATGTGATTGATTGCCACAAATCACATCGAAATTCAATACATTGGAGAAAAGGAAAGTAGGAACAATGATGAACTTCAACAATTTATTCATTGTTCATGAATTCCCAACACATTATGAAATATTTCTTGAAACGGCAGATTCATTCCATTGTAAAATATATAATCAGAAAAAAATTTGAATTGTGTTTGTTGGGTTGTGAACGTCAACCAGCAAATAACAGTATTCATGAGTCAGGATCAGCCAGATATCTTTCCTTAAGGCTCTCTTATCCTTTTCGGGTGTTCTTGGAAAAAAAAATAGTATTAAAACTTGAGATTTTGTTGACATGAAAAGAAGGATTCATTTTTACAACAACGATCATCATTGTCAGTAATATTGGGCAAGATTCTAGCAACAGCTTCAAGTTCAAGACGGGTGGGCATTCTTGAGTTACAATATTACAATGATAAAAAATGATGACTGCATGAATGATGAAATTAATAGTTCCAGTACATTAGCTTATACTAGCCTGTTCGAAAGCTGCCGCTTCAGAAAAAAAACCATTGGAAATAAGAACTTTTTTTGTTAAAACAAGCAGAAACACAGGAATAAAAAACAATTCTACATACTGAAAATCTGGAAGGAAAGGTTTTCGATATTTCAAATTTCAACAGTTAATACCAATGAAGTTTCTGGCATTAATATCGTATTCAGAATAAGTACAATGTGTCATATTATGAACTTATAAATCATATGTGGCAGAAATAACTCCCCAAAAAAATTAATGATGAGAATAACTGGAATATTTTACTTTCGGTCGTTAATAATTATGGATTTTTCTTTGCCCGAAGGAACTGCTTTATATTTATCCTTTGAATTTGTTGTGTTTCAAGATTTATGGATGAATTGAGTTGTCGGAAATGTAAAATATTTTGTTAATATGCGAAAGTAATATTTATAAAATACTTTAAATTTCATAAGGAAAACAATAATTGTTTTAAATGAAATTTGGTAGTATGTAGTACCTTAAGTTGACGTGTGACTTTTAAAATGTCATCCTACCAAACAAAGTCAAGTCAGTCTACCAAAAATTCTTGTGGAATCGCGAAATGTCATTTAAACCGAAAACAAGAGGCAGCCATATGTGGTAGGATTCCTTAGGAACATAGAACCGTAAGTTTCACCCCCCTGATGGGTTCTGTGTTCCTGAGAAGAATGAAGTTCAGATATCGAATGTGAACCGATCCAATACCGAAGTGTGTTCGGTATATAAGGAAGCAAAATCTGCTTCCCTGCCATATTCGGGCAGTTCAATTCTGCGGAACCATCTCCTGAAGACGTCAGACACTTGAACTGGTATAACGTCTAAAACTAATCCACGACGACGTCCAAAATGATAGAAAGAACAGGTGACATTGCACAATGTACTCGAACAAAACTAACTTCACTGTCTTACCACCCCTTCATCCGAATCGAAATACTGCCTTCCAAGGGAAATCCACAGCGGAAATGTTGTAATATCGATGAAATGAGCAAATACAAGATACTCAGACTTTCTATCATTGTGGTGTTGTTAATTGCAGTTGGAATTACTTTTTATTATGAACTAACGAAGTGAACGTATTTCCATAAATCCAGTGGAAACTTAGTTTTAATGAATGCATGTTCTGAAAAGTTCTAGACAAGAACAAGAATAAAAGGTTGACGTAACCTTCATTAGGTGAGTTCGATATTCCCGGTTATTGCTAGTTTCAATAATATGAAGAAGGTTCATATTATGTGATTCCTATATCTACGGAAAACTTGCTAAAGTTAGGTTCGGTTTGAGCACACTTACAATTACTTGAGGGTTAAAGGGTCCGAAGTTGAAAGAGCATAGGAGGCATTTCTGAAAAAAAAAAACAATCAAATTTTGGTAATCAATCTACTTCGAAAATTAGCGTTCGTTTTTGTTTTTAGGAAATACACATTTGAAAGTGAACCGACCTTTCTACATCTATTTTTTCACTGGAAATACCACAGTATATTCATTGTTTTCAGTCATTGTAGTGAGGGTTCAAACAATAACAACTTCGTTATTTTAAAAATGTATGAATACTTCATTATTCTGATCTCATAAAATACACATAGAAATAGAGTTCTGTTTATGTGATGACATTCAGGCGGTGAACGCTCGTCTCGTATAAAATTGAGATTGATCTTTCATGATAACAACATTTCTTCAGTCCAATCAACTTCAAAAGGTGCTGAATAAAATTCAGTTTTATATTTTTTTATTTCACTAGAAATTTGAAATTTGGTAATTTTGCCGCACATAAGAGGAACATGTTTTTTTGTCAATAATCCTGTTACACTGTTATTAATTCATAATTCAATTTAATGAACCTTCACCTCGAAAACAAGTTCTGATATGAAATAAAGTGAGGGTTGCTAAGTTTACCCACTTTTGATTTAATATTGTAAATATACTGGTTCTTTGCGAGTGCACGAAAATTACTTAAGTTCCAAGTTTTTAGCTTTACTAGAATCATAGAAAAAACATCTAATAAAACCTAATTTTTTTCACCTTATAAGATTATATGCGGGTTTCACAAACCTTTAATTGTACGATTAAAAAACCTTACGTAAATTCAAACTAATCAAATCACTTGTTTTGAAATTTCAACGAATCGCGGTGACGCCAATTAATTTAACGGTACAATCGAAGCAGTGTGTAACGAGCGATTCCCTATGATCGTCTGTACCAATTTTGGTATTCTGTAGGTCATTTTACGCCAAATTCAAGGAGCTTCAGGAAAGAATAGATTGTTTTGTGCCAGGCTTCCTCAATTGAGCAAAAAACTGAAAAAAGTCCCAAAATTTCGAGGTTTTTATGCCCCCAACAGTTTTCCTGATGAAAATTCTATTGAAATCGCTTAGTTTTTCAGTACTAGAGAGTCAAGACTCCAATCAAATCTCAGAAACATAACATCTGACCTTTTGGGTGCACCAAAGTCTAGATCGACTGGACTATTACAATACTGGACAATTACAATACTGAAGACTTTTTATTGATATCGACGATTATCTCATATTCCTAGTGAGAACCGACTAAATATCGAGAACACGCTTTGTCTTTTCTTGCCCTTACAAAAGTTTGTTTATCCAAGCAATTCCAGACAACTCCGATAAGGGTGGAGATTCCCTCACGTGTTTACAGAAGTGCGAGGAAACTAGCAGCGTCGATGTCAATTGTCTACTTATTCTTCTTATAACAAGAGGAGTTCGTGATATTTCGACCTCAAAGTGCTGTTTTTCACTTTGTTTGCTTTGTGGGAAGAAAGCGGCAGTCTGGGAAGTTATCTGTCCCACTGTGACACAAGGGATATCAACTTGCGTGAGCGACTGTGAGAATATGATTTTTTATCGACGCTTTATTCCTGTTGACTTTTCATGTTTGAGTGTTTGAAGTTTAAGGCTATGCTTTTGTCATTTTGTTAACACAGTCACTTCCGGGATAAAAGTAGGTATTAGAATTCAGAATTGCTCATGCTTTATATACGCTGGGTGGGATCCAAATCTTCATGTCCGTTCTATTGCAAATTGAGTTTTTTTGTTTCAATGAGTAATGAATGTCATTTCAGATGATCAAACTGTCAAATAACACACTGGTAAGTTATAATCTAATTCACCAGTGAATTATGGATAATAACTCAAATTAGTTATCAATTTTATTGAAATAAACAAAATGGTATTGAAATTAAAGGAAAAAGGAAATGCTTCATTCCTTTGTGACTTCTCAACCCACACGGCAGCAGAAAAAAAAATCTTCGTGAGGACAGTTGAAAGTTATTTATTAATTGATTTCTCACAAGTTTAGCTTGTAATGTTAAGAAATTATCAGTTCGTAATTTTAAACAGATTCGGAAAAGGGAAATTGATGGGTTTTTTTCACATTTCCTTCAAATTTTGTGACATTTCTGTTTTAAATGTTTATAAACCTACCAACCTTTTTTTGATGGCATGAAATGTGCACAGAAATGTTGTTTATTTATATTATGTAGTACTGCTCACGTACAAGTTCAACTTTTGCGGGAAACAAATGTTTGTTCAGTTGATAACAAAACATTAATGTATGATAATAGGTGAATGAATGGATGAGTAATCATATGTTCCATTATTATTATTTTTTCACTTTTGAATGTAGCTCTTCCCTTTCTTATTTTCATGCCCACTCGGTACTCTAAAAAAGCTTTTCAATGAAGCGGAATGACGTCTCGAAGGTGTATAGAAATTTCATTGGTGATTCGTTTCCAATAACAAAAATGAATTTGCACTTAATATTGCATATCTTTGAACTACGAATATAACTCAAGGTCTCAATCGACATATATTCAGAATAGGAGAAAAAAAAGTGAAAACTCAATTTCAAATAGATAATTTTGTTTCAGGCTCGAGGCGTTAACCAGAAGTAGTTGTGAGTAGATTTGAAACTCTTTTCTTGATTTTTACATTTAATCTGATACAACGAAATGAGCACAGTTATCGGTGAGTATACTTTTCCAGAAAATGATTGAATCACATAAATCGACTTTTAATTCATACAATACCTTTCCAAACTGTATTAATAATTTTGTGACCGCGACATATATCGAGCTAGAATTATGATAGAATAGATTTATCAGAGCCAGATTCGATAGAAGACTATGCAAACAAAAAAATTCGAGAGAGTTTCCAATTCATCCGTATGTCAGTACAATATTCATCTACGACTTATACCTTTGATACATTAATTGTATCTTCAAACTTTTCCAATATGGAGATGAGTATCAAGCTGAATCCATATTTCAACCAGGTAATCCAGTATCATATTCATGAAATCAAGAAAAATGAACGAAAAAATTTTATTTTTGTAAAACGTTGTATAATATCAAGGGTGAAAAGTGGTTAAACAAGAGCTGCTTTCCCAAGCACAGATCATTCCTAATTTTGTTTCTCTTTCACTCTTGCATATTGATTTGGATTTTTAATTTTGTTTTTCTTTCACTCTTGCATATTGATTCTGGTTTTTGATGAAGTTCGTTCTATTGTTTCTCACTCTTCATCATTTTCAGAGGCTTCGGCCTTCGCCACTGGTATGGTAGTTATGAGTATTTCATCATGATCAAGTCTCACATTACAATATTACGTCGAAATAATAAGATCATCACATAATTCCAATCTTTTGTGCATAAGCAAAAAGAAGAGTTCATGATCTTCAGAAAATACTCGTTTAATGTAAGTTACAATTGAAATATTCACATAGTTCTCCTACAATCAGGATATATTTATTGAAATTTGCAGTCTTTTGTGGGGATATCTGATTGTGTCTTTTTTTTTCGTGTATCGATATGAATGTCAGAACAGTGATATTAAATTTGAATTCTGGAGCTATGCCTTGTGGGAACAATTAATGTGTTTTATATACATATGAAACAGCTTAATTAATAAAGAAACAGTTTTTTTTTTTGTTGCCAGGGTTCATCAGATGAAGAAAACATTTTGAGTCAAGTTAAAAAAAAAATTAAATATCATAGATACCTATTATTCAGAACGAACAAGGTAAAAGATATGAAATTATCATATTCTGGCAACATCCAAAAAACTCAATCAGAAATTCTCACAGGCAGTGTATTTCTCGAAACATGGCGAGTTCATTGAGCCTCACAATGAATCATTAGAAGAGCCCCTTACTCTTGTGCCCATTCAAGTGAAGAACATCGCCTTCCTGTATATGAAAGAGTCCAGAGGTTCAATTTAATATTAATTGACCTTTATGATATAAATGGCCCTCTTGATGTCTGGAATATTGCAAATTTCGACTGACTCATAGGGGTTCGATGCGAATAGATGCTCTAAAATAAGATGCGGAGATTGAAGTGTTCTCGTTCCATAGCTTCCTACTTACTTTCTAGAAGAATGGCCACTCGAGTAGAAGTGCGTATCGGAAATAATTGAAGAAGAGCATGGCCTTGTTATTCCATTTTTTGAACCTTTATAAAAGTACACGACTTGAAAGGGGATATATTTCTTGGCCAATATGGAGAGAACACGTTGTAAGACTTGTCAGGGACGGCCTAGAGTGCGGTTATGCTGGCGGTGAACTCCATTCAATTTTTAAAAAAATTGCCAAATGTTTATAGTAGTCGAAAAATTTCGAAGCTGTTGGAAAAATTCCAAAGCAGTCTGAAAATTTCAGATGGAATAACCCAATAATAGGTCAACAACTTTGCTTTCGTGGTTTCCTTCCGAAATTCGAGGTTTTATTTTAATAGACTGGTTGCCGTTAACTCTAGCAACATGGGGATGAGCATTGTCATGCTGAGAAAAAACTTTATCACGACTCTCGTTGAATTTCGGCCGCAGGATCCCAGGTCGATAGCAATCTGTTATTTTCAACAGAATGTCATAAATACCAATGGATAATAATGAAAACAAGTTGCAGAATGCTATCCTATTTTGACACGACTGCTAGATCCAGCGACAGAGGATCATTGTATTTTATTTTTCTCATCAGTATAGCTCTTTCTTCTGATTTGAAATATATATACTTTATTGAGGTTAATTTCGGCAGTGTTCCGAAATTATACATTTTTTTCGACATTATCGAAGGCAACTGTGTGAGGCCACTCAAGAATGCTGTGGTTTCTTCATATCGAAGTTTTATTTTATGACCTCCTGATAGTCACTACTTAACCTCCTTAGATAATTTCTCATGGAAATATTCGAAATATGAAAAGTAAATTGCATCTCCGCAAAATATCAAAGAGATTAATTTCAGAATAGAGAAAGAAACAATATATTCCATGAAGGGTATGGAAAACGTTCGAAAAATAAACTAAAAGATATCGACTGTGTGTAGACGTGTATAATGTTTATTTGAAAATCTATTCAAGCTTTCAGTTTATATATAAAAAAAATAAATATCAATTGTTTTTTGATCCACGTTTCCTTTGATATAAAGAAATCGCATCGTTATCGTGTGGCATTCCACAGCTGCCTTAGATTTAAAAGAAATTATCTATATTCTTCAAAAACTGCCGAAATTAACCCCAATAAAGTATATATATTTTATATCAGAAGAAAGAATCCTACCGACTATAAAAATAAAATACAGAGTGTACCATTCGAAAAACAATAGTTCATTACAAATTTTCAGGTTTTCGATGCCTTCATGAATTTTTTAGTACTGAATTCTGAATGCCCATAAAAAATACTTCAAATTTGCCCATTCAAACGTTTTTGTACGACCAATATCCCTTGAGATAGCTATTGAGTAAAATGTAAACAATCACCCTGTTCACACTGCAGCGTCAGTTCGGCGTTAGTTCATATCAGCGTTATATTATACTAGCTGGCCCGCGCAACTTCGCGAATCAGCTATCAAAATTATTGTTATTATTATTTATTATTTTATCACCATTTTTTCTTATTATAACTTCATTGACGTCGACTAGATTCTTATACTGTGGATAAATAATTCTTTATTTACAGTCATCAAGGAAGCCATAAAAACGAGCATGCCGATTTGTGGAGATGTTTTTTCCCTCTTTTATTTCATTGAGGCGGTAAGAATTGGGTGCCAAGAAATATGTTTCCTCTCAAAGCTTTTCCTAAAACGTCAATCGATAACAGAAATTACAACCTGGGGTTGGGCTTGAAAACTACATCCCACTTTATTTTCATAGTGTTTGCATTCTGAATCGATGTTCAGCAATATATGCGGCTATTTATTTTATGCTCCCCTCTTATTGGACAATAAATTCCGAAACTCTCTGGAAAAACGCACACCTAATTTAGTTCACAACGGTGTTGACCCGTAAAAGATTGCCGAGAGGAGAATCCTGTCTTGATTTAGGGAATTCTGCAGAGAATTTGTTCCGCCATTTTATAGGAGGAAAGATTCGCTCCATTATTTCGAGAAAAATTGCATCTCCCATGCAGAAATAGTTATTTATGATGTGAGTGTTGAATGTGATGTTTCATTTTGTGAGCAAAATGTTTTGAAGAGGAGGGATAGAATTGAACAATTTCAAAAACAAAGTTTAATCACTAATATAAATAATTTGTATAATAACTAGATGACCCCGCAGACTTCGCACTGCTTCAATCGATAAATAAAAAAGCAACTTAAATATTTCAATAAACTATTAAGGTATAATAACTTGACCGTGCATATAAAATTGTAGTGTACCTTTACAGTTTGTGTTTCGTCAAACGATTACGTCTGGAAACAGGTCCTTTATATCAGAATGTTGGGGGTGTTTTGAATTATTTCCTATCCCAGAAACTGAAGAGCGTGAGCGATCTGCTGGTGGGACCAACTGTGGCAATTAGCACTTATAGAAGCTAGCTGACCTAGCGAACTAGCCGTAGAAACTAATAAAGTTGTACTAACCGTTGTTTTTTTTTAATGGAAATATATTAGGTGAAATACTAAAGTAGAAAATATATGAAAAATTTTATTTCATTGAAATTGTTTTCACAGTGCGCAAAATTATTGATTCTTGAACTAAAACTTTTTAATCGTGAGAGATAGAGAAAAATGAATGAAACGTTACGGTGGTCTTTTTCAGAGAAACTGATAAGCCATCCATCAACTGCATTCCTCAATCTTCTTCCGTTTTCGAGTTAAGGCCATAATTGAAATTTGGGCCATTGCAATTTTTCTCATTATCTCTGTTTCTGTTTGTGCTAGAATGTTGAAATTCATACATTATCGAGACTTTTTTCATAGTGATCCAGTAGCGTACTTTGTTTTCTGACAATAAGTTTTCTTGCTGAGCTATAACATGGAGTTGTGTTTCTTCTTACGGGAGCAATAGTTGAAAATGGCTTAGAAAGAATCTCCATTTTTTTCCGTTTCAGGAATATATCGTTCATCATACATCACCCTCAGATTCATCAAGATATCATGAAAAATATAGTTTGTATGTGAAATTTCGAATATTGATCAAGTAGAATGAATCACAGACTACTTGATTTAATTCTTCATGGTTTGATCACTGTTCAGAACAACCGTCAATTCAAAGTCATTATTGCAGCTAGAATAAAACCTCATAACATACCTTATTTCACGTAGTTTTCAAACATTTCCATATTACCGGCAAAAATGACTTCGAATTCAAATAATTGACAGTTATTCTCATTATCACGTGACTTTTCTAAAGAAATCCGAGGCAACAAACATAAGAGAAGGAAGGACTTATGCAGATCCTATGAAACGAACAGAGAGGGACCAAGTTCAGGCACTGTCAAAATTATATGTTCCAAACAAGATAGGAGGTGAAAGTACCTTGAACGTTCGTATTTATATGCCTTAAATTACTCCATTTCATTCGCATGTCCACAGTCTTTCCCTAGAAAGACTTTCATGAATAATAAGTTGCCCCCCTTGTCAATGTACCAGAACCTAAGAAATCTACAAGCTACTCTTTTCCTAGATCCTCCTCATCTTTGCCAATAAAATCAGGACCAACCATTTCGAAAATGCAGAAACATGTCGAATGGAAGTCAACGACTGTAGCAGGAAGCTGTGTTGGTATTCCTATACTCATAGGAATCCTTTTTTGGAAAAAATATTTCCTAACTTCTAACAACTGAGCAAATTTTGCAACGTCATCACCCAATATTTTACTTCCGGATTCAACTATCAATAATGGTACACGAGATTTAATTAAAACTTTGCGAAGCTTCCCAACGTCTCAAAGCATTGACGGTCGCATTCACCGGACGTAAAAGTTGTGCAACTGTTGCGGAATAGTCCGTTGACACATGTGAATGCGTCCGGTGAATGCGACCATTTTAAGCAATTTTTCTAGTGGTACGATCAATATGAAAGTTCATTCGACATTCGTTAGATCATTGTTATGAATTTATCTGAGTAGAAAAATGTGGTATTCAAAAAATTTTCAACAGAACCGAGTCAATCATTTTCAGCACTGGTGGCTGTCTTTGTGTTTTACTTTGGCTGACAGACAAAATGATTTTCGAATTATTCAGTGAGTCGGAAAATTTTATACCATTTTATTTGTCGAAATGAATATCGCAAAGTAGTTTTTATCGGTCTTAGAAAAAATTTTTCCTGTTCATTAAAAAATTATTCATCGAATGTCCAGATGTATTTAGTACTATCAGACACCAGAGACAATCTCAGTTAATCTTTATATTCATCTTTAAAACGTCTTCAAGATTGTTGAAAGCAAGTGAAAAAAACTTCACGAGATCTACTGACTTCATTAAGATTTTTCGCGATTGTCTGGAACAGAGAATATGCCGACTCAACCTACGCTTCCAGAAAATTCAGATATTTTCAAAATTAATCAAAAAAGTTTGAATGTGAAAATTTTCATTCATCTCTTGGGTGGAGGATCCACCTTGCAAGCTTGCCTTCGAAAATATATATCTTCTGAAGTTGATTCTTCAGATTGATGAGGAGTCCTTTTACCCAGAGAATCTGTATTTATTGACGTGAAGTGAACTTTTCTCTTTATTTCCCTCTTGATGTAAGTTCCGAATATACGAATGATAAATATACGTCAATAATCTCTGAGTATGTCTCATCATATATAGCTTTCTTTTCACAAATAAGGTAAGAATAATCCCGAAACAGTATTCTTACTCAAAAAGTCAAGCAAAAGGTCCGGAACCATTTATTGATTCATGATTTATCTCCCTGTTTCATTTATCTCCCACTTAATCGGAAACTTTTCGAGCAGCCCTCGCTATTCAACCTACGCCTTCTTGTTGAACTCATATTACAGACTGGATAGAACCTTTTTACTCTTACCGATAAAAGAAACTTTAATTAGGTTTCCAACCCACTTCATGAATATATCGATCCCAAAGAACTACTTTTGCAGTTTGTTTACTACCCATTTATTCTGACCTTATCTTCCTCGCAGTAGAAATGCGGTTGATATTGATTTGCAGGTTTTGATGCAGTTTTTTTGTCCATTGCTGATTTATACAGTGTCACAAATATAAAGGAGTTCAGCTCGATATTTCGGTCTGCCAAACTATTTCTTTTCTAAATGACGATTGAAATATGTTCTATGTATTGCAATGTTTCATGTTTATCGACTATTACTATTGTTATTGTATACTATTATTATTATGAAAAAGAGAGCTAAAATAATACAATAAGTGTTGATGAAGAAGCTCTGAGCAAAAAAACTTGAAAAATGCAATTTCTTGCGCGATCACTACCGTCTTGTTCGTTACTGAAAACAATGGTGACGCAATCAGAAAATCATTATTTTGAAATTTCGAACTATAACGTGCCACTTTCCGAAACTGATTGATGTAATGTTAGATACCTTCTGTAACTAGTTTCGAAGAGTGAATTATCATGCATCTGGTTGTTTGGTCATTTATGCAACTAATTAGGAATGGTTTAGACCTAAAAATAGTTGCCGTAGGGGTTTTTATTTCAACACGACTGCGAATCGAGCGACAAATCAAATCGAAAACGTTCATTTATTTTTTAGCTTACAATCAGAATAATACCAAATAAATTGACAAAGTTGATGAATTAATCATTCAACAAGCCTTGAAGTACATTCATGTTTTCTTTTGATTGAGAGAGCCAAAATATTACATTACATATTGAAACAAAAAAAGTACCTAGTTGCGGTTAGTGCAACAAAGGAAAACAATACAGGTCTGTAGTATGATAAAATGAAGAAAGGGAAAAAAAAACCCTGACCTCACCCGTGTCAGAAAAAAATATACTAAAAATATCATATCAGAGGTTCTTGGAATAGTGGTGGTAATATACAACGATATACGAGTAAATGAACTAAGCATGAGAATAATAACTTGAAGTGTGTAGGAAATATCAAGCACCAGAGGATCAGTATTGCTGAAGAGTTGGAGGATTGGAATTGGAAATATTGAAACAGTTCAGAGTCATGCAAATACTTGAGAGGCTTGGTGAAGAGAACTATGTATACGACATGAGGCTGTTTCTTGATGATATGTACTGTATATTTTATATTATTAAGCCCAGAATATAATCAGAATAGAAAAGAATAAAATATTTCAGTGATGTTTTTATAAATACAATGACATGTCATAGTACATGAAATACGTCGTACAGAATTCAAGAAAGGGTTCCCTTTTGATTTATACACGATAAAGTTCCTTCTCAAAGTTTTTATGATGATTTGTACTACGCAGATGTCTTGGCAAGGTATTATAAAGCTTCATACCAGTAAACAGTGTTCCCCTCTCAGTCATGTTAGGTTATGATTGGGATAAAAAAAAGTAACCTTTTTCGTGTGTTATTATTGCTCTTGTATTTGTCGAAATAATGTGGATTCTTCTTTTGGATTAAAAAATTCTGAATACTTATGACTCGTAGTTATTGAATGGCTTTGTGATACCTTGAGAGTGGAAACCTTCAAATCATCTGGAAATACGCTTTCTCTGAATGACTTATTGATTAAGATCGTATAAGGTTTCTTTATTCGGTGGATGCATTCTTTGACTGCATTCATCGGTTCATTTTCTGCGATCTCGAATATGAAGAAGGATTTAAGTTAGGATTATGTTATACATTGATGAAATTTGTTGAGGTACAAGGGTTTCTAGAAACATATTCACCATCGTTTTGGTATTTTTACTTGATAAAGCTCATAAGTTCTCAACATATTATCAATTTGTTCTATTCTGATTTTTGCATTCACGGTATAGCAGGAAAATAGAATTAAAAAATCCTGCTTCGGGCGGTTCACAACATTTATAAGGACGGAGAGATATTTGCAATATATACAGTATTAACATTAACTTCGAGTTTATTTTCGGGGTTCTTTATCCATCCATTGGTTCTTCGTTTCTAACCGTCCCAGGCTAGCTTGTGTTAACCACGAGCGAAGCAATTTTAAACTGGCACTTGGCACGTCTCGCCCAATGCAGTAGTTAGCTGGGAATCTGTTGACCAATGGATCAGATAGATTAATTTCGCATGTCTCGATATTTTTTCGAAGTTTATTAATGAGTTCTCCAATGAGGGATTCTGAAGTAGATTGAAAGGAATTGGTAGGGAAGAGGATTTCTGTTGTGCATTCTCATATATGTTTTGTTTTTTATCTTATTGCAACCATGGCACTGTCTCTCATAAAAGTTGTCCGATATTTTGTCGATGTATTCTCTCATTGTGAAGAGTTGCGCTAAGTCAGGATGTTTTTGTTAGAAAATCTTTGTCTAGTATCAACCTCAGGAATTTGTTTTATAGGGTTTGCAGTAGTCGAAGCGGTCTTATTGAAGATCAATTAGTTTTTTGTTTTTGGGATTGAGTTTGCTTCTGTTTCCTAACAGTGAAATCAGGTTCTTTGTTCACTTTGTTTTTTTTCTATGTCCATGGAAATTCAGTCGGATATCCAGTTCCACTTCGGTGTTATTTCATGTGGATTGATTTTTATGGGTATAGAGACATTTTTGTTATTCAACCTCCTGCTGAAAATTATTCGTTCTGTTTTATTTTCATTCACTTCAATTTTCCATTTATCGGAGTATTTTGTTAAATATTGGAGGTGAGTTTTCAATTCTCTGTTTGCGTCATAGATAGCCGTATCGTTTACAAATCGAGCAGTATTTATTTTTGGATGTTTCGGTATATCCTATACACAAACATTAAATAGTCTAGGTCCAAGAACATGCCCGTGCACTGGGTATCCCAAATTGCTTGATTTTGACTGTTTCAGGTACTTCTGGACTAGATAGGTGAAATCTACGTGAGATGTCCTAGGCTCGATTTTTATGAAAACACCATTAGTGAAAACCGTTTCACAATATCTTGATTTTTTTTATTTCGATTTTGAAAATGTGCCATAACTTTTTCATTCACGAAAATATCTGAAAACGATTAAAACTTTTTAGAAGTGCTTTTTTCCCGGAATCAAAAAACTATATTCAATTTCTTTTTCTCGTGAAAAAACAACCACTTTTTTGGAATAACCTGTACAATGCCTGCTTCTAGTAAGGTGAAAATATACCATTCCATTCCATAATTATAGCAGAAATTCTACGATCCCGACCCTTGGAAGTGAGTTGAATGCCATTTAATGAAAAAATTTTGGAAAACAAAAGTATTTAAGACTCGCAAAACTGTCTACTTTGTTTCAAAATGTTTCCGCTATTGCAACCCCAGGGTAGGCAGCAACATTTACAAGACCTATGTACGTCCTATTTTAGAGTTTGCCGGACCGATCTGGTGTCCTATTCTCAAAAGGGATGTCGAGCTCTTGGAGTCAGTGCAGCGTTGGGCAACCCGAATACCATATGGACATATAAGACCTCAGTATGAAGATCGCCTAAGGATCATGAATCTACCTTCATTCGCAGACCGCAGGAAAAGAGGTGATTTAATTTTCACGTACAGGGTTTTGCACGGAGAAAATTTAAGTGTCATATTTTCCGGGGTGGCATAGCTCATTTTATTAGTTTAAGATGGCTATATCCTTTTATCTAAGCTGAATCCGAAAAAATGCTATACGAAATTTTTTTTTTTTACCCCAACAAACTATGGTTGGTCAGACTCACCCTGCATATCAGTCAAACTCGTTCGAAAGTTTTTTTCATGTCTAGCAACAGCAAGACTGTGTGCACCTTTTCGTTGAAACCGTTAATTATATCTACGATCATTCTGCACAGTTGCTGCTTGGCATTGTGCTTTTCTTAGTTAATTAGTTAGTTAGGTGATGGGTGTTGAAAGAAGGATTTGGTTTGTTGGTTAGTTAGTCAGCTCTCGATTCAGCTACTATATTTTTGATCGCCTTCTGGTCGTCGTCATCCGTATCTTGTATGTGGTGCGCCTTTTCGAAAGGTTCCGCAAGCAATTCAGCCTTTTCTTCGTAAGGTTAAAAGATAATTTACGTTGGTTTATAGCCCCACTTCAAGAGTGGCAATTGTGTAAGGTTAAAGAGATAAATTGTTCAAGGTAATGATTTAACATTAAATGCCCCAGCTATTCAGAACATGGAACACCCTTACATTTATATGAGGTAAAAGGAGATGATATGCTTCTACTCTGGCTAAAGACAATCAAAACTTGAACAGTCGAGAGTCATTCCTCTCTGATGACAATAGCTATTTACAATATCTTCTATCACGAACTGAAACATAAAAACATGAGGACAAGAATATCCACAATTATGAACATTTCGTTAGAAACATCATTCATGAGCGTTCTTCGTTCTTAGTTAACTTATCTTATTAGAATAATGCCAGGTAAGGACAGTTATTATCCCTCGACTTCTTCCAGACTTGAGATGTAGTGGACTTCCAGTTCCTTTTCAACTAGAATGATGGATCTTCGACTTCTCACAGCTCTTCCCAAGCCAGAATTCTTAAATCTCCAGAAAGACGTTGTAATTCTTCCAGCAAGAACGGTGTTGCAGGGGGTAAAAGTTTAATTACCTCCATAGAAAGGTGCTGAAGGTTCATCTCCTTCCGAAAAGTATCGAAAGTTTTACTTCCTCAAAGAGATACTGAAGGCGTAGCTATCTCCAAAAATATACCTTAGGCTTAGCTCCCCCCAAAAAGGTGCCGGAGGTTTGGTCCCCTCCAAAAAGGTGCCAGAGGTTTAACTCGCTCCAAAAAGGTGCCGGAGGTTTAGCTCCCTCCAAAAAGGTGCCGGAGGTTTAGCTCCCTACAAGAAGGCTATTAAAAAACACTTGCATCAGTTTTTTGCATCGGCAAGCTTCCACAATTCTCCGAGATCTCTGAAAATCTTCGTTCACATTAAGAAAATTCAAGAAAAGTAAGGTTTCCACGTGTTCACTGAAACACTGGCTTAGATAAATCGAGAAATTGATAGTCAGAGGGCCAAGGAATCACGAAATTCAATCAATCAATTATAACATCGATAAACTGATCTAGAAGGAAAGTTGATTCATCAGATGATCGATGAAATCAGATGAAAAGTCATACGACCCTCAAATTGTCGGAACCCAAGCGTACTTCATCACACATGAAACATACGAACTATTAGCAAAGATGAATATATGGTTGTCTGATCAACGTTGTACTGATATTTATTAATCTCCACAGCTAAATTAGTTCACTCGAAAATGAGAGAACAAAACCACAGCCTCTTCAGATGCAGTAGGAGAATAACGTGATATCAAAAAATGGCTTCATCTATTGTCCACTAGGGTACGAGCGAAAGTGGCTTCGCGACGCGTGCATCGGCAGGGATCAAGCTCTTTGGCCGATTCCCGCTCCAAGACGATCCGAAAAAAACTCCCGAAATTTGAAATCGGAAAATCATACCGTTACATCTTTATCGGTCATGTGTTCTCTATTGTTTTTGTCTTGGAGTATGGGGATTGACTTAGATTTTTTTTTGAGGCTCTGACCGTTTTAGAAAATGTGTTGTCATACACTTTCAAGCTTCTCACTTTTTCTGTCTATGTTTCGTTTCTGTGTTTTAAAGATTCTGTCTGTATCTAGGGGGTTGCAAAATGGAATTCGGTCTAGAAAAATTTTCAAATGAATTTCAGGGAGAGAAATAAAAATTTTTGAACTCATTTCGTTAATGCTATTGTTGTATGAAATTTAGATAATGATGACTATCAGGTATAAAAATGAACACATGAAGATAAATACATGAAAAGTTGAATTTTTTTATGTAGATCAATTGTTATATCGGTTAAGCATCCTAAAGAGCTTCATTGGTCTCTGTTCAAGTGTCATAGTCACCCTAATTTGAATTCAGGGGTTGCATCCACTATTTTAACCATTAATTGCTTATTGAATTTCATCCGCGTTTTTCCATCATGCTGGAAACATTTCTATCTAACAGAAGGTGATCGAAATACACAAAAACTAAAATACGTTTTAATGGTAGAAAAGGCAAGAAACGTGAATGAAAAATTAAAAGATTGCATCATTAAATTCGAACAACATAAACTGCCACTTCATAAATTGTGAAGTATCAATCATTTCCAATTTTAGGACTCTCTTACTCCTTCTAGGAGTTTCTGCAAAACGATAAAATGTGATAATGTTGGATATTTCTTCGGTCGTTCCATTCCTTTTTCCAATTCGAACATTCTTGTAGGGCTCGAGTTGAACAGTTGACATTCTGCTATAAAATCAGCTGAGCTTATTTTCCTCTCTATTATAAATACACAATGACATCAACTTCTGAAAACGAAGTCCGGAGCGAACTCATAAATTTATCATGCTTCACACTGTTCACTACTCTGAGACAATTTTCAACATCTCAACGATTTTCCTCGGGGGACTTACCCCAAGTTTTTCCAGTAGGGGAAAATAGCAAACTCTTAGAATAACGTCTACTCAGAGCCGAGGTTCGGAGTTATCCATGATTGTAGTCGACACACAAAGTGAAGTTCTACAATTTATTTGAACGAAAGGTAAATTCATTTCAGCAAAATTGAAATATCATTTCGAGTAAATTCTAATTTTTATACTTTTTAGTGAAGAATATGGAGCACCAAACATAACGTAATTCGAGCAGTTTTCGTCAGCCGCGAGCACTAGTAGTGTGGAAAAAGTATCGTGAAATCGGTTTTCAACTCAAATATACGATAATACGATCGTAATTGAGAGCGTAATAAGAACAAACTTCATAAGAACCGAAGCTTAAGATGGGAGAGAGAGAGAGATAGAGGGAGAGGGATGTTCAGAAAGTTACCTATTCTTCTGGTACTTGTTGAATATAAAGCAAGCTTATCTCAAATTTCTTGTTTTTCAACTGGTCGGTCATTACGTCATAACGAAGTGAGGGAGTCTTTTATGTTGTAGCAAGTAGGTACTCACATCGGCGAGAGTTAGAATTGCCATTGTAAAAACAATACACAAATATCATATGAAAATATTCATAATTGGTGTAAATCTGGGACAGAGTTCTAATTTTGAATGAAAATTAAACTACCCCTGATTTTGACAGAGATATTGAGAAGCATGAAATATCTTCTCTTTAAATCAATCAACACAAATATTCAATGATTGATGAAGGCCATATTTCTTTATGGGACAGTGTCAGAATGGTTCCAGAGAGAATTCACTCACTCATTACATTTTCCCACTGAGTTGATTCCATTTGAAACTCATTTCGAAATGTAAATGCAAAAAAATTCTTTGCTGAAGAATGCTTGCTCTACTCGCTTTTTCAGAAAGTTTCAAAATAGAGAAAACTTGAACCAAATTCAAAATAATTTCAGATCTTAGCAAGAGACAATCTATAGCATCATCGAAGGGATAAAAACAGGACCGCATTTCGAAAAACTTACATGAAGCATGAATTCTTCCGGTTCCTATTCTTTTTTGACAAGTGTGCAATGTAAAGTGAAAATTGACTTCTTTTAGAAAATTTCTGTTGTTTCTCATGGCAATAACGAAATTTCACACTTTCGCATTCACAATAATATGTCATTATCTCTATGACCATAGGTGGAGTGAGCAAATACGCGAAGAATGGGTGATGTGAAGTAGATAGGTACCCGAAAAAAGTTCTGAAACGAACATATGTGTCAAGAATAGAAAATCACAAACTATTAATAATCCCTAGAAACCAAAAACTACCATCCAGGCGTGTACCAGTTAGAACTCACAAGAGATGGAGAGACAGCTGAGCCTCTTCTCCAGAGGAAATTGGGTGATTCGAGCTTAAAGCTAATGAACACGAAGAAAATTCGGATAGACGAGAACAAGAACAGGATAACAAATAATAAGTAAGAGAGATAACAGTACTATCACCATAATCCTCCACCCTGGTTTCGCTAATAACCACATCTGGAAGACTGTTTCTATATGAAATATCCTATTTGCTATGATTCTCGTCAGTTTGCACCCCATTGGGGTTGCTAGTAGTCAAAAGATAACCCATATCAACCTCCACATCTCTAAGGTGAAGCCTGAAGTGCAATGATCAAATCACCACGCAATCACCAATAGTATTAATCGAAATGAATACAATTTTTAATTTCAACACTTAAAGGTAAGGTTGGAGAGATGATGTTAGATTCGAAACTCTGTTTGAACAATATCAAATGCTGTAATTTCTTTCTTTGATGAAAACCATATGGGTTCTTGCGCAGTAGGCCCCAACTATCTGATACAGAAGAATCAATTGATTTGAAATTTCAAGGAATCACTTAACAAAACAATAGGTAAAATTAAATGAAATTATATTTTCTCTGTTTCCACTGTTCGATTTATTTAGTTACGACCGCTTTCGGTAATTACACCATTCTCAAGTAACATAAGACTGAAACACAACTGCACAATATGTAGGTATTATATGGATTTTATTATAATTTCAGAACAAATCCAACAGAAGGGACTTTGAAATTTCCAATGGACTGTTTAAGAGGTTTATTTCTGTGATTTTGTTGAGCTTGTTAATTTCCAAACATTACAGCAGGTCCATTTTTCTTTCCTTATCACAGATATGAAGAATTATCAGGTTGTCCGTATCTATTGAGTGGTTGTGAGTGTTCATATGTTCAAGGATTGGAGAATTACGATCTGTTGTCAGGTGTTCTCTCAATCTCGTTTGGAAATTATTTATTGTTTGACCCACGTTAGTAGCTGAACATTCATTACAGGTGATTTTATAAATGCCTGATTTCTGCAGTTTATCCTCCCATTTTTCACGATTGAACAATAATCTGCTAAGCTTATTATTGGATGTAAAGGCAGTTCTTAAGTGAGTTTTAGAAAAAAGTTTTTGGATTCCCAAGGAAATCTCTCCAAAAAATGTTTACCTGATGTATTTTTCAGAATCTTTGCTCTCAGTCGGGTTTAAAAGGTGGTGAATTTGATTTTTTTTTCATATTGTTAAATCAATTTGTCCACAAATGTAATTGAAATATTTTATTTTTAGCTATTTGTTCAATGAAATCAATCTCTAATTTGAAATCTGTTTCAGACAAGGAAACCGAAAACGCTCTATGTATCATTGACCTATATGCTGCTAGTTTGTGTGCCATCGGATGTAGTAAATCCGTAGGAAATGTCTGTGAAAGTTTGTTTTCTGAAAATTCAATACTAGTTCTTGTAATCGTTAAATCTAAAAATCAATAGAATTTTTTTCCTCAATCTCCATTCTGAAATTGTAAATTGTTAATGATATTTAAAAATTGATTCAATTCTCTGTCTGTACCCCGAAAACCAACGAGAATATCGTCCCCGTATCTAGACCAAAATATGATATGACTTTTGGCTAATTAACAATTCAATATTGAGTTATTCTCTGAATGATCCTTGAAATTATCTGCTAATAATGGGCTCAGTGGCGAACCCATTGGGAGGCCAGAATTTTGAAAGTTTGAATTGAACTGGAAATAATTTTGGGAGAGGCACATCTCAAAAAGGTTACATATTTCGTCAATCATATAAGGATTAACTTTCTCAGTTAGAAGAATATTTCTTATGTTTTCCTATGTTTCCAAATATTCCAACCAATAAATGCCTACCGATGATAAGAAATATTGTTCTCACTAAGAAAGTTACTCCTCATATGTTTGACGAAATATGTGATATTTTTGAGATGTGCCTCTCCAGAATTATTTCCAGTTCAATTCAAACTTGTTTTTCAAATTTCTGGCTACTTACGTGGGTCAAGCAGGTAGAAATTTCCAAACGAAATTGAGAAACAACTTGACAACATATCTTAATTCTTCAATCCATGACCATAACTCATAACAACTCAATATAGATACGGACAACCTGAAAATTCTTCATATTGGTGATAAGGGAAGAAAAATGGACCTGCTGGAATGTTTTGAAATTAAAAAGCTCAACAAAACCACAGATATAAACCTCTTGAAGAGTGAATTGGAAATGTAAAAGTTCCCTCTATTGAATTGATCTGTGAAATCATAATAAAATCCTCATGGTACCTATACTGAGAGAAATACATTTGTTTTTATCAATAAAGTATTTATTTCGAGGTTATTCATTAACAGATAAATCCAGTAAAAAATTCTGCTAGTTTATTGAAATATTCTTTATACACTAGTTGAAGTACACATTTTCGATTCATTGAGTTATTAAACGTCAACTAACCGTTATATCTAAAAGCTGAACCATGTCGCTTTTAAACGTCAATATATTTTGTAACAACTGAATTGAATCGAATTGAATGAACTGAGTGAGGTCATCACCCCTACAATCATAAATCCTTTACTATTTCACCGACCAATGCTGTTTCGATATCCATAACAAACCTTTCGTTTCCGAAAATCAAATATTCGAAAATCCTGTGCGAAGATTCGCAAGCAAATCCAGCCGTCCGAATGTCCACGCAAACATATTGTGTGCACGGGCTTATTATTTTAATTGATGGCAGAAAACAAAATAAACGATATCGGCCATATCACATAAATGACAATGTTGGAGCAGTGAAAATAGATAACTTTCCATATACAAATTGACTTGGAATTGGAAATGGTATTCATTTCGGTGAAAACCAATATAAAACGGTTTCGCAACACAGGGTTCGAAGGTCCTACTGGCTTTTGCCGACGATGTGGACAAAATCACACAGTCCATTAGAGACGCGTAAAAAGTTTTCACCCTGTTGGAAAAAGGAGCCAAGGAAGTAGGATTCAGGATCAATGAAGACAAGACCAAATATATGGTGATCACAAAAAACCCAAGATCTCGTATCGGTCAAAACGTTACTATAAATGAGTACAATTTTGAAGTAGTAAAAGAATTTAAATATTTGGGAGCAGTCATAACAATGCTGTTTCGATATCCAAAACAATCCTTTCGTTTCCGAAAATCAAATATTCGAAAATCCTGTGCGAAGATTCGCAAGCAAATCCAGCCGTCCGAATGTCCACGCAAACATATTGTGTGCATGGGCTTATTATTTTAATTGATGGCAGAAAACAAAATAAACGATATCGGCCATATCACATAAATGACAATGTTGGAGCAGTGAAAATAGATAACTTTCCATATACAAATTGGTTTTTCGTGCGAAACAGCGAACGAACTCGATTCGACTCGGACTCGCCGCGCGTTCGTGTTATTTTCGGTCCCATTTCTAGTCGAGCTTTCGGATCGATTGAAATGCGATGATCCGCCCGAATAGGACGTCCGGAAAAACACCGAATTTATTCCCGATCGAGGCCGGACAAATAGATTTCTGAGTGGAAATTTCAATTTCGATTCAATTGATTGATCACGACAAACAATCGGAGTATTTCGAGAAAGCTTTTCGATGCGGCTCGGTTCGGGAAAAGCAAATTGGATAGAAAATAACATATTTTTTGGCGAACTGGCATTTAAAACCGAAACAAAAGCAACTTTCACAATATATCGGTATTCAACAAATTTTATGATTTTCGCCTAAACGGTTCATTGGTTCATATATTGAAACAAAACTGTTTCATCGATTGATGAATATCTGGTTGTTCGTTATTTTGTTCTGGTCGTGGCTTCCACATATTCAGACCTACAAAATTCATATGAATTCGAGAGAACCACTCGAGGAAAAAACAATATTTTCATTTCATTCGGGTAGTTCAGAGTCTACTCAAAACGTCAAATGGCTCAGAAATAAAACATGACATCTGAACTTTGTGATAGTTGTAGGCAATACAAAAACACCAAAAGCAAATCACAAGAGTCAAAATTATGTAACTGTCTAATGTCATCAATGAAAAAAATTGAGGATAAAATATTTCTTTTTCGCTCATGATCTATTTTCCAACTTATGTTTCGGAAATTTCAATATTAGGTATTCGTTATTGACATCAAGGCACCCAATCCTTCCGAAAATACTAAAAAATGAGTTGCTTCCACAAAAAGTGAGTGCTGTTGGCAACAAGAACCTGACAAGGATTTCCGCACCTGCACTTGATTTTTCGAATTTTTCTACTTGGATTCCCAAATGGTATTTGCCGAGACAGACTAACAGATTATTCTGCATAATAACAGCTTACAATACATCGGATCCTTGAATCATACATAACAAATAAGAGTTATTAATCAGTTTGAAAACTGAAGAACAGGTAATTTATTTGATCTCAAAAAACTGCAAACTTATTGGTTATGTTACAATTAAGATATAAATTACAGTTTGGGCACACAGTAGAAGTATAGTTGAAAATTAAGAGAGCCAGAAGATCGACAAGTGGCTGCAGGATATTCTGTTTTCTGATTTCTAGTTGGGTGTTACCTGAAGGTGTTTATGATGTTTAAATAATGGCCCGGATTGATTTGCAGGTGAGGCTTAATTTGGTGCCAATAATTTTGATTAATTGCTGTTAGCGCACCCAGAAGCGGATGGTGTATAGGAGCTGAAGCGCCACATTTCAAATGGAAAAAATATACTCATATTCTTACGAAATAGTCTATTATTGATCAATCAGCAAAAACAAAAAAAAATTGCATAATACTAATTAATCAGAGTATTATTATAGGTTCATCATTCAAAGCTGTTAACTGAAATAGCTTCACCTATATAGTATCTATTGGGGTAAGTTACATCTTCGTACTCCGATGGCATCGGCCGTTCAACAGCTGGCTTCCTAGAAGATGAGAACTTGAAGCAACCAATCATAGTTGAGATTTTAATGTAGAAATAGCAAGGCAGGATAGTTTGAACTGAATGGTGACGTAAGCAAACCGAGCTGTAGTCAAACGCTGCCGATATGGATCAAATCAAATTCGAAGGATCGGCAGAAACCCTGTCTTTACTTGTGACTTGCGTTACGACTGCACTTTTCTGAGGATAGAATGAATGGACTTTATTACAATATATAAGAACATTACAGCATCTGACGAATTCCAGATACGACGACACAAAGTCGAAAAATCACATCCAAACCTACTCATTTTCAGTACATGAGCTAACTAGCACCAATGGCATAGCGTAAAATTTGGGGGCCCCTGCAACGTTCTAGTCGGGAGCCCCCTACATAGAGTCATGTTAGGTCTGATAAGTTTTCACTAACATTTTTCAAAGGGAAATATTGAAGAAAATGTGATAAAAATACTATATAATATTGAATAACCTGAATTTCAAACTCCTAAGATAATTCTTGATTATCCTAAGCCCAATAAAACGATCATTTGGCGATGTTTAAAGAGAGTCCTGAAAAGCATTGTTTTAGTTTTTTTTGCGTACAGGCTTTAGCCTCTGCGATTGATATTCATGAAACAATATTATCAGAAAAAGATAGTGAATCGGCAAGTTCAATAAAATGAAATAAGACTCAGGCATTCGCTTATTAAAATCTTAAAAAACCTTTCGAACTGCCATTTCAATGTGCGCATTCAATAACTCTTCTGTTTTTAATATTGTAATGAAAGAATAATGAAAAAAAACGCGAGACATTTCTTAACGCATAAATAAGCAACGCAATCAATTCTAGAACTAACCTTGAATGAAATTGTAATCCTGAAACTAAAAGCACTTGGATCTTAAAGTGCATAACATTGAAATTGCTTCCCATAGACGGGTAAGCGTTTGGTACAATTAACTCACTACATTTTGTAATGTCGTCATAGGAAGCTGACGATGAACTACTCAGGGGATCACTAGATCTGAACTCCTTCTCGGGAAAAAAATCTCTTCACCAGAATACCAGTCGGCCAGTAATGGGGATCATACAATGTGTCCTTCACGGATTCTGGAGCACCAACTCTGAACGATGTGTGGTAACCTTTAGAATCAAGTTTGGCGATATCGAAGGTGTGATTCGGAGAGTTTGCCAACATGAACTCGCTCAGGATTTCCTCGGTACAGTCTATGTTACATTTACCAATATACAGCCAAATTTTACGGGGTGATGCAGAAAAGACGCTACTACTCCTGCTCTGCGAATTATTTCCAAAGATAACTCGATTACTTTTGTTGGTTCGAAGAGCCTCCATGTTCCTCTTTGGAACATTCAGTTCAGTTGTGTTGTTTTCCCGTTTCTTCTTTGTTTGCTTATTTTTGTCGTTAGAGGGTACCTTGATTACAGTTTCCACAGATGATGATGTCGAGGTATCAGATTGACATTGCTCATCAAAGGATTCCAGGCTGATCCTCGGAAATTCGTGAGTATTCAGAGCATTTTTCAGCTGTATATATATATATATATATATATATATATATATATATATATATATATATATATATTCTTATGAAAAAGAGAGCTTAAATAATACAATAAATGTTGAAACAAAAAGTACCTCAGCTGAGGTAAAAAAAGAACGGGGTATCATAACATTCTTTGTATGATACTATAGAATCATACGATACTATCTATCAACACTTGTATCATACGATACTATACAGCCAGAGGAAAAAACCTCAGCCGAAAAAACCTGCCTCCCCGTAAACAAAATAACATAAAATATCAGGAAACTCTTGAAAGACATCAGTGTGATCATCTTCATGATATCCGTCGATGGTCTCGGATACACAGATTCTTCCCAAAACGACTCGTAATTCTTAATCTGAAATGAAAAAAGACAAAAGCAGAAAAGAAACCGATTATTCAGAATAAATCGAAGGCATTTTGGAAATGCATTTGCTACTTTAAAAAACATCAACAGTAAGATTTCTTGGCCAAATAATGTTCGGAGATTTATAAATATTTATGACAGAAATGTCACAAAATTTGAAAGAAATGAAAAAAAAAACTCCATCAATTTTCCCTTTCTGAATCTGTTGAAAGTTACGTAACTGATAATTTTTCAACATAACAAGCTGAACTTGTAAAAAATCAATTAATACATAACCTTTCAATTGTCCTCTTTCACGACGATTCTGTTGCCGTGTGGGTTTCTTGCAGAAAAATCTCCTTGATACCATGTTCATCAGCTAATTTGGAGACGTAATCACACTTGTCTTTCGAAATTCATTAGTATTATGTAATTCCTCGATTTTTGCGTTAGGCATCGGCAATAATGGATATTTCTGAATCCACCAGGGACACATTTACGCTGTCTTTTCGACATAAATTGTAGTTATTTTTACTCATATTCAACGAGAATAATTCGAATGATGGTATACACTTGTGCAACTTACGATTGTTCAGTGGTAACCCTCGGCATTGTTGAAATGCTAAACATACGAAAATATCTTGACTTACTGAAGACGAACTTTTTCGTTTGTTCACTGAGGTGGTCCAGTTCTCTAGGTCTTCATAAGTGCGAAGTTTCAGTCCGACTGATAGAGCTTCAATCAGTTTTCATTTCCAAGGCTGTCCTCTTGAAGCAATGGAATTCTCGTTATTATTTATTCTAATAAACTAGGTCTCTGATAGAGCTTCTACTTCATCCAAGTAATCTGGACATTGTTCGAGAAACCATCTCGCATTTCAAAGTCTATTCTTGGATCCCCAAAGTTCCCGATTGCATCGCAGCCTGCACTTAGAGGTTGAAGGAAGGGATGAAACCGAACCGATAACTACTAACTGTTGTGAATATCTAATTGAATTCCAATGTTGGTATTGTCACATTGTGAGCATTTCGGGGAAATGAGCGTTAATGCAGAGTAGACTGGTGCTATTGATCGCACGGCATGAATGATTCATCACAAGGAAGCACGAAACAATCAGTTAATTTCCCGGAAAAATGGATTCGTTATAATTAATTCAAGTTTCAAAATGAACATGTGGATTTTTAACGCGCCACTGTGAAGTGATTTTTCGGGGTTAAATGACTCGCCATTCGAAACAGGAAAATCTATGGCGACTGGAAAACCCATTGACATCATATTGACATGATATATCCGGAAGTTAATCCTTGATTATTCTCGATCGGAAAAAATGCCATAGAACTTTTCAGAAGCAAGTTTCTGATGTCATGATAGCCAGAAAATGAATATGAACATTATTAGAAAAGGTTGTGGGCTTTTTTTCATGGCCCCGAGATGAAGAAAGAGCTGAATAACTTAGCCCTCCGCACCGGTCAGTTCTTGAAGGGAGAGCAGGTGTTCGACCAAACTATTTACTAAAAACCCTTCTCAACTGCTCGGCTGGAACCAGGAGAAAACTGATTTTATCCAGGCAACTTCTTTCGGCCTCTGGTACAACAATTAATATGATATTGTTCAGCATATGGGTCCTGGTCGCTTTCTCACTTCACTTTCTTTTCTGTATCGAATCTCTCTGAAGATCAGACCTCTCTTGTGCTTCTCTTGTGAAATTAGAATTTTCAAAAAGTCACCTCGCAAATTAATTGTACATCTCGTTCATTTTTGGAAGCAATCAATTAGGTAAGTGAGCATTTCTCAAAGTCATCTCTCCTTAATGCATATTTAATGTTATTTTCCTGCTTTTTATAAAGTTTGAAAATCTCTATAGCATTTACCTAATGGAATTGACTCCTCTAAGATATATATTTTGCTGTTCTCATGATTTTTCAGTGCACCTCATTATCTCAATGTAATCATCTCATTTCTCAATCATGCACTTCTCATTACACTTGATAATCATTGTTCTCGAGTTTCAGATGAATGAACGATCTCAAGCGTAAGGGTGAATCATGGAATCAGTCTTCTCTCTCAATTAAATCAAGTGAACTTCTCTGAAGTATTTGAACGATCAAGTAATTCACATATTGAACCTGATTGACAGTCTCAATCCCTGCTTCATCTTGAGCAGTCTCCTCAAATCTTGCCCACATGATTAAATTGGTATGATCTCCTCATTATTCTCAAGTTCATTCATCGGAAACACTTAGCAAGTGGCATCTCGAGCCTTCAGCTTCAGACGAATCAATACAATGTACTCTCATATTGTCATTCTCATAATTATCAATTGTAACTCTTATTTTTCTTATGAACACTAACGCTGCTTGCTAAAAGTAGTTTGTCACTGTAAATTTTGTCTTAATTGATTAATTAGCCTTCTCTTCACAGAACTACGTTATAGATCATAATTATTGAATTCTCAACCTTGATATTCTCATATTGTATTGCTTTCTCACTTCACAAGGGAAGACAAGTGTCTCAACATGGAGTCCAGAAGGCTTTATCACTTGGGTTCATTCACTCATCGTATTGTTGCTGATCCTGGTAGTTCACATTTTTTGAAACGAATGCTGGCAACTTCCAGAAAAAGAGAAAAAGATCATAGAGACAGTGGAGATGGACTTCTTGAGAAGATCTTGTAGAATTTCCAGGATGCTACATATTAGAAACGAAGAGATAAGAAGGAAAACTGGGCGAGTTATTACAACAGCAGAACGAGTGGAATTGAGACAATTAATATGGTATGGGCACGTTATGAGGATGGATGATACACGATGGCCGAGGAGGGTTTTGGAGTACATACCACAAAGCAGAAGAAGGAGAGAAAGACCAACAACCCAATGGAGAGAGGGAATTAGAAAGAGTATGAGAGATAGAGCGATTGATGAAGATGAATGAAAAGATAGAAAGAAATGGTGAACATAGGCTGTAGGACCCCCGCTTATATTATTATTTATTAGGTTTGTTAGGCACAGTACCGTTCACTTCAGAGCCACGGGATATAATGATAATTGATAATTTCTTTTAACTTATTATTACAACATAAAACAGCCATGTTCACGAGAAGTTACAGTTACCAGTCGATCTCACTTCATGATTGATTGCCTTCTGACTTCAACATACTGAATATTCATAAGTTCAAGTATAAACTTAAGACCTTTCCACTGAATAAGCAATGATTCACATTCACCTTGATATATTATATCTGTATGCGTGTATTTACTGTGTTTATGTATGTATAAATTTTTTCTTTCTTGTTTGATCTTGCTGTGGTGTGAGGGGGTGCTGTCTGATTTCCTTTATATTTCATTTTCAGTCATCTCTTTATTTCGAATTTCATTAAAATTATGCTGTATTAGTCTGGCTTCGTACATCATTGTGGAGTTAAGTTGAATAGCCAGCTAGACTTCGCCCTGGATGTCATGATTGCCAGGTAGGTATTATAGGTAATTCTATTTCTCTGAAAACAGAAGTTATTTGTTTATTTATTTATTCATTTATTATCTGGGTTAATTGGAAAATGTATTCAGATCTTGTTTATCATTCTCGAAGTGATCCCAATGTTGGATTTACCAGAAGGCTGAGTAGGCTGGAGCCTAGGGCGAAAAACTCAAAGAGGTGGCAAATTTGGTTCATGAACTTCTTATTTTGATTACATATTGAAAAAAAAATTGTCATGCATTCATAAAATACGAATTTCAGAGATTAGAGATAAATATTCGTTCTTACTTCGATCGACAGTGAACAAGGAATGCCCCGCAGTTTTGTTTCTTGGTGAGTATAGGGAAACATTTCAGGAATGTATTCATTTTCATTGGGCTCTTTTTGCTCCTGCAGAACCTTTCATTCTTACTTATTTCAAATCAATCCGTTCAGCAACAAAGAGTTCTCGAAACGCAAACTGTAATTTTTCAAAAACACCACACACTTCTAAAGTTAAATGCAAAAAATTTCAAAACCTCTTCGAGATGAATTCCGGGAAAATAAGAGAGAAGAGCGAGAAGGAATGATCCGAAAGGCAGTTAATATTAACAGTTTTTTTTTAAGTGAAAATAAAATCAGTGATTCGAGTTCGGAAGCTTCAAACATATGTCCTGACACAACACAATCTGAATAAGGTGAGACCGACATACCTATACTATGATGTCTCACAACAATCGTTGCCCATTAAACATCTGGATTATGAATAAACAGATCTTCATATTTTTCATGAAGAGGCTAAAGCTGTCTTTCGTCTGATAGAATTTCAATTAAACCAATTGCTGGATCATCAAGAAGTTTGTCATCATTCCTACGAGAACAGAATCTAAAAAATATTCATTCAAACTTGGATATAGTACTACGTATGGCTTTTATACTCCAGCGACGAATTGTTCAGGTGGTGATAGCTTTCGTTACTTGAAGAGAGTGATCAATTACGTTATTAAGTCAAGAAAAACTAAAAGCTTTAGCTCTGAGGTGAAGAGAGTCAGCTAATGAACAAAATTTCGAACGACAATAATACGCATAAATGATTTGGCGTTTGCGAAGTCTCGCAAAAAAAGTATTGTAATGTTTTCATGATGATCAAAACAAGATATCTCTATTGTATTGTTTTCGAAATGCGAGTATATTGAAAAATTTTTATCAACGTTCTCAAAAGTATATTTGTCGTGTAAGATTATCCTCCTTCAAAAGTAGTACAGTATTGAGATATTTTTTCTAAAAATGATGTTTTTTGATAATTTTTTGCTGCAAATGTAGAATTTTATTGATATATATATATATATTCTTATGAAAAAGAGAGCTAAAATAATACAATAAATGTTGAAACAAAAAGTACCTAAGCTGAGGTAAAAAAAGAACGGGGTACCATAACATTCTTGGTATGATAATACAGAATCACACGATACTATCAACACTAGTATCATACGATACTATACAGCCAGGGGAAAAAACCTCAGCCGAAAAAACCTGCCTCCCCGCAAACAAAATAACATAAAATATCAAATATCAGGAAAATCTTGAAAGACATCAGTGTGATCATCTTCATGTTATCCGTCGATGGGCTCGGATACACAGATTCTTCCCCAAACGACTCGTAATTCTTAATCTGAAATGAAAAAAGACAAAAGCAAAAAAGAAACCGATTATTCAGAATAAATCGAATGCATTTTGGAAATGCATTTGCTTCTTTAAAAAAACATCAACATTAAGATTTCTTGGCCAAATAATGTGAGGAGGTTTATGAATATTTATGACAGAAATGTCACAAAATTTGAAAGAAATGACAAAAAAAACTCCATCAATTTCCCCTTTCCGAATCTGTTGAAAGTTACGAAACTGACAATTTTTCAACATAACAACATAAAAACTTGATATGATTGGGGGCTAAGAGCTATGATATCAAAATTTAGAGGCGGCATAAATTGAATAGACTACGGGCGGCAAATCTGTTAATCCGCCACTCGGTGATCCAGTGTACAGTTTGCGTTGTGAGGGGGAACTGTTCAGCTTGACTCCCTGTCTCCCGAGTCTTGATTGCGATTCTAGGGTAATGCGTACATCCTCAGGGAGGCTTGGATGACTTCACCCTCCTTTATACTAGTAACAGGTAGAGAGCCATTGCCTCTGGTTAACTTACAGCTTGGGTCTGGCCCCTGGACTGTTTCAGTCTGAAGTCTGAGAGGGGAGCAAAGTCTGCAATATTTACTGCTATTTGTTCTAGCGTTGCTAGCTTGCATTTGGTGCTAACACTATTTTTTGAGTCTGCGATGTACCTAAATACTCGGGGGGTCAATAGGCCATAGTCACTCATCACTCGAAGACTTTCCTTGCTAGCTTGATCTCCGCTGAGTTATAGGCTCTCCTGGTTTGGTTATTCTTGGTTCAGTTGCTGGTCCTGAGAACATAGTTTTCAGGATTCATCACAACTACTCAAGATTATAATTCAAGATCCATTTTATAAACAAACTTCATACAACGCGTGAGGTTAATACCACGTGCCATCTCTGTTGAAATTTTTCAATTGATTATGCTCCACAAATTTGTGTGGACATTGTATGGACAATGAGAGGATTTGAATCATTTTACACTTAGCCTTTCTTAATTGGTGTTCCTCTACTCGTTCCAATCGGAAGTGATTTTAATAAAATCTGTACTACTTGGTTGACAAAATATAATTTTGTCTGGAAATCATAGTGAGTGATTTGGTATTTTGGTTTTCACCAGAGGTTCCGCAAACACTATATCCTTTTGGAATCGTGCTTGAGTTAATTCATGGTTCTATAAATATGATATTATGTTTCTTCTACCCTGATATCAATTATCAATATCAATATCATATTGGGAAATTTTATGAATCTCTTTTAGAATTTCTGTATTCATTTTGTTTTACTAATTTTTTTTTCGTTGCACATCAAAGTATTTGGGTGAAATGTTGTGAATAAACAATGTACTTCAATAGTTTAATTGACTGATATATTGGAAGTCAGCAAAAGTAGCAACTCTTTTATGATTTCAGTCAGAAAATAACGTTGTTATCATATGTTTAAAATATCATATTTCTTCAATCATAAATTTGTATCTCATATTTTATTTCACATTTCTCATACTTGAATAAAAAAGTGTTTGAGTCAAAACGGGTTAAATAAACAATTGTGAGCCTTATATCCCATCTCTTGATTATCAGCAGCACTTTCTGCATCTCATTCACATCATATACCTAGATAGGGAACACTAGTTCAGTCTGTATATTTTTACGGCTATGGTGATATTAGATAATATATTGTCTCCAAATCCGGTTGTACGCTTGAAGTCATATGAATCCATATCCATAATATAAAAATACCACTCCTAGCTTCTCGTAGGGATTTATGTCAATTTTGAACTTGAGTCAATTTGATAAATATTCCAGGAAGAATTGAAGGGGTGTGTGTTTTTCTAAACTTAAATCTCTATAACTATCAAAGAGAACGCAGGCAACCTCGAATATGAGATGAATTGGTTCTTGTTGTAAGACAAAACAACATCTGGAAGACTATTCTTCAATTATGGGAGCTCCATTAGAGTCGAGGCATCATAAATATTATATAAGAATAATTTTCTCCCAACTTTTCTCACAGAAGTTTTTTTGTAAGTACTTTGAACTGTTTTTGAGATAGAGTGCTTTCACGAAACCACCCTCCCCTAATTATCTTCAGGGCATCGAAAAATAAGCCCTGTGGAAATATCAGCTTTCAATATTAATATTTAGATGCCGCTCATTGATTTTTTTTTCATTTTTCCAACTGAAAACAGGGCAAACATTTCTTTTTTCAATAAGAAATTCTTTATCGACAAATCGTTAGACGAATTTCATTGTGTGGTGAATCTTCGTGTAGGCAATTAGATACTCAACAAAAATGTGCTGTACGATAATTCAATAAAAGTTCCGTTCTGAAGTTATTCGATTGAATGCTAATATTGAGGTATTTTTGAGCAAAAAAACTATTGAAACAATGACTGTTCGTTTTCACGAGAGTCGCCTTCGTATTATCTTCGGGGTATTTAAAAGAGGCGTCTGTGAAAATATTAGCTTTTAATATTAATATCTAGAAATCACTCCTCAATGATTTTCGCTGTTGATAACAGAAAACAAATTTCTTTTTTCAATAAAAAGACGAATAGACGGAAACCACCGTGTAATACATTTTCGTGTTGTGAATCAGATACTTCACATAAATTTCCCTTACGATATTTCGTTTTTCGAACTGTTTCTTCACGAATACTTCAATATTAGTATCGACTCGAAATACGTTTTATCGAAATATCCTATTAGACAATTCATGGAGAATCTAATTGCCTACACGAATGTGTATCACACAATGAAACCTATCTATCGGTTTGTCAACGAAAATTTTTTTTATCAAAAAAAGAAATTTTCCTCCCGTCATCAGTAGCTAAATTGAAAAAAATCGATGGGCGTCCTTCAAATATCAATATTGGAAGCTGATATTTTCACAGAGATATCTTTTCGATACCCTGAAGATGATCAAGGGGGGGTTACGTGAAAACAAAAATGTAGATTTTCTTTCTGATCCGTCTACTACACACATTTGTTTGAACAAAATAACCTCGCTAGAGGCCAGAACTTATTTAGTTGCTGAAATAGCGTATAAAGAACTCCTGAAAGGAATAATATGATAATTAGCATAATTTCAACTCATGTTTTGAAGGCTACAGGCCTTTGTTCAGCGTATCCATCAGATGAACACTTTGTATATCAAAAAATGTTGACTAGATAACGTAGGAACCATATTTCAGGACTCAATTAGCTTTCGTTACTCAATTCTGTTTGAATAGGTAAGTAAGATCAATCAAGACTAACTCTACATCAAACCAATCAATATTCGAACAGAGAATGAGATTCAGAAAAAAAATTCGACTTTGCTAAGTTAGAACCCCGGTAGGGGTTGAAAAACTATCCTCATGATACAAACTACGTGATTCTATTCTAGTCTGATGTTCTCTGATGTTGCTTCGAAATAAAAATGATGAATGAAGTAAGAAGTACTGAGCAAATCGACTATAATAACATCTTCAACTCTAACTTCTACTTCGACTATTTGAATTGTACCCCTTGGGAAAATATTCAAAGCAATCTCCTGATTCTCTGGATAATGGAAAGAAACTTTCATGGCAATCCCATAAAACTTGATTTCATTATCGATTTCCAGGGGTAGAAATTATGTTTTTCTCTTTTATGTAGCATGCGATTCGATTCGAATCGTTTATTCCCCATTGAAATTCCAATTCAATGCGTAGAAACCAAATATATCTGCCCGCTACTGAATTATCAGCGAATTATGCGAGAAACATTCTAGAGTAAAGCAGCCGCTCATGCGAAAATTTTCATCCGGTTTCGCGGATATTGCGAAAAAGGAAAATGAACTCGAAGTTTCCTCGTATCAGAATAATTGCAGCGGAATTGAACATCTCAAATGACTTTTCTATTTTCGCGATACTTTGCGATTGCGTGGTCTATCCAGAAATGGAGTTTTTTTGTTTGCTTCAGAATCGGAAGATACCGAAGGCAGATTATTAATGAAAGGACATTTGAAGGAATTGAAAATATAGAGCGTTTGAGAATTAATGTCATTGTGAAATTTCTAAATTCTGTTTGAAATAATATATCATATCCTATAGCTTGAGTTGCTAGAGTTAGGTTGGAGTTAAAAAACACTGACTAACGATATATTCTAGTTCATCCTTGATATGCCTATAGGTTGTTGAAAAATATAGTCCATTAGGATTCAACTTAAGTTGATAATAAATCAGGTCAAGTCCATGGAATGAATGATTCCTGCGTAAAGAACATGGATTAGGCAGTCCTACAATATCAATCAAATAAAAAATTACTTTCCTAGGATGAACTTTGAAGCTATTGAGATTTATGGACAACATGAACAGAAAATAAAAATTCTCATGGTACACAGCTGTATCATAAAAAAACGGAATCAAGCCAATACGTAGTGGCAGCCATGGGCGAATCAACATCGTTCGAGTAAACCTACAACTTTCTTCTGCCATTAACCCCGGTATAAAAACCCAACGAATCGAACTCAACATTACTCTAGGAAATTCAGCGGTCTTGTTACTACCTCAGACCAAGAATCTTCTGAAGATACCTACCACAGATTTAGCAAAACGTTAGGTAAAATAATTCCTAATAGACCACGGCCAATAGGCCCGTAAGACTCGCTCGATATCAGTTATTTCTTCTGTCCTGTGAAATTCATTCAATATTCAAAAAGTTCTCAGTATTGCTCTCTGGTCGCGAGGGTATTTTCAAACAACCAGGATGATGAATTTGAGGAATTTAAAAAAAGAATATTTTTCGGAACGAAAACCGAAATGAAAATATTTAATTCCTTAAAATCGGGAATGACAACTTTTTGATTCGAGGCTCATTTTATGGAAAAAAGAAAAAGAGTCACTTTCGTATCAATATATTCTGACGATTTCTCTCTGAATTAATTCTAGAATCACTAGATAAAATGTCATCACTATGAACATGAATACAACCATAAGAGCAAAAAAAATATTGACTATGTACATGTGAGTCTGATAAAAGTAAGTAAATATATCTTTATGAATTAGAGAGCTAAGATAATACAATAAATTTTGAAAGGAAGAGGACCCTAGCTGAGAGAAAAAAGAACGGGTTACCAAAACATTTTTCGTATAATACTATAGTATCATACGAAAGTATCATCACTAATATCATACAATATAGAGCCAGGCGAAAAAAACCTCAGCCGAAAAAACCTGTCTCCCCGTAAAAAAATAAAATAAAATTGTTGTATCTGAATATTTTTTATTGAAGAACATCACTATTATCGGAACGGCTCTTAGGAGAAGGATTTCCAAACACAAACTCCAACCTGAAAATAAAAAAAGACAGAACATAAAGAGAATTCAATTCATATTCCGCCAAATTGATCTAAAATTTTCAACCCATTAAAAAATGAATTTGATACATTGTGTATGGCTCTAGTGCTAGTGCCATCTTGAAATTTATAAATCGAACAATTATTAATTAGGTGTTCAACTGTTTCCTCTCATTCGCCACATTTATAATTAGGACTATCAACTGAATTCCACATGAAGAGCAAGCTATTGGTACGACCATAACCTTTTCTTATCGGATTAAGAAGGGACCATTCAGTAATTAACACCCTGAATGCTCTTAAACACCATGTAGATAAAGCTACTCTGAGGAATAGCTCTAATGCAAATAGAAATTTCTAAGATCAAAATGGGCTGTGAGAGTGATTAACAACATGCCCTCGGGAAAATCGTGCAGTGGAATATTCAGAAGCTGTTTCCTCATGACACTGAGGTTTTCCCAATTCCTGCTTCTTACTAATATTATAAGTGCAAAAGTTTGTGAGGATGTGTGTTTCTCTTCCACATGAAAACAACCGAACGGATTCAGATGAAGCTTCACATCAATAGAGTTTGTCTACCCCAGGGGTATGAAAAGAGTCTTCCGGGCTTATTGGCCGTGGTCCATTAGGAATAATTTCACCCAACGTTTCGCCTACAACTTCGGTAGGCATCTTCAGAGGATTCTCGGTCTAAGGTTGTACCTCGAACGCTGAATTTCTGACACTGGCGCGTTCGAACCGGAAACGTCATCTGCGCGCCGGTTTATGGCGGGAAAAAAGTGGCGCGTCTACGTGCTCGATGCTGATTGGCCCATCGCTCCCGCTTCGTGTCGGCTTGATCTTTGTTTTTTCTAAGGTCGGTAACCAGACGCTATGCAAGAAAGGGGTCTCTTCTTTTCTATTTATGTTATTTTTGTGTTTATAAATTTCAATGGCTTCCATGTTCAGCCTGGGATAGTAACTTCTAATATTGGAAATAATCTTCGCTTTTGAGAAATCTATGTTGTGTCCATCTATTAGCGCATGTTCTGCTAGTGCGGATTTTTCTGTCTGATTCAGTCGACAGCACCGTTCGTGTTCCTTAATTCTAGTATTAATACTCCGCTTTATTGTGCCAATATAGACTTTGCCGCAGTCACAAGGTATTCTGTAAATACCAGCTTGTGAAAGTGGGTCAACTTTGTCTTTGGTTGTTTTGATCATTTGTCCAAGTTTTTGTGTCGGCTTATAAATAGTCTCAATGTTGTGCCTTTTCAGTATTTTACCAATTCTATCTGTGACCTTGGGGATGTATGGTAAGATGGCTCTTCCGTTAGGTGTAATTTGTGATGATTAGACTCCCCAAACAGAAACGAGGAGTTATCAAAACACTCGTAGAAAGAGCCCGACGATTATGCGAGCCGGAATTTCTGGAGGATGAACTTGAACATTTACAGAATGCATTCATCGCCAATGGCTATAATACCAAAGAAATTCAGAGGGCAATAAGAACAAAAACTTCCACCCGTGATGATAACAAATCACAAATTACACCTAACGGAAGAGCCATCTTACCATACATCCCCAAGGTCACAGATAGAATTGGTAAAATACTGAAAAGGCACAACATCGAGACTGTTTATAAGCCGACACAAAAACTTGGACGTGCCACAAAAAGTTATCAATTCATTAAAAAACTTCTGCCGATAATTACATGATAGCCTAGTCGATCGCAAACCGGAAAATTGTTGTGAATCCAACTCTTCGCCCTTTTTCCTTGCCTTGTGAATTACAAAATTTACATTGAGGGTGTTGTGCTGAAAAACGATACCAGGAGTGTAATGTCAGGGGGGCATTAATTAATTTAGGAGATTTTTGGCATAGTGGTGGTTTATCATGTTTCACTTCTACTGTTTCGATTTTAGCACTATAAAATTAATTTTTTTAGAGATAATCAAGAATCAAAACATTTAACCGCTGGTTGATTTTGGCGCCCCCTTGAGCTGGCGCCCGGGGCAAGCAACCCGCTTGCCTCCCTCTCATTTTGGAATCATTTTTCTGTCAACATGATTTGTAGTGATTATGATGAAGGAATGAATATCATTATTATCTTTTTCAGTTTCTTACTCTCTTTCACCTAGTTATTCTCAGACATGTGAAATTTTAATTTTTTTCTCAGTTCATAACTATCATATGTATGTATCAATAATAATCATAATTATTACGTTCACAGTTCATCAACATTCCAATGAAAGGGTTTTCATTCACCCTGCACTGAGTGCAGATCTCGTTGTGTAGTTATTCAGAATCTTATTGATTATGGAATGAAATTGAACGATGTTCCATTTATTCCAGGTCAACTGACTGCAATTTTCAGTGAACACAGGGTCTTAGTCAACCGAATCAGTGGGGATCAATCATCCATATTTCAATTTAACCTGACACCTCAGAATTTGGAAACTTTTCCCGTATCCCCGACGCGGTTTCAATTCCGAAGCGCGAAGTGGCAGAATAAATAATCGGAATTTGGCATATTTCTGGCTGCGGCCCGTGTTCCGAAATATTAACAATTCCAGTACACGCAAAGGGTAGAAAATACATATATATGAATTCTCGCACCTGCTCTTCCTGGGTGCTTCGAGCAGGAACTGTTGCAGGTGCTTTATGGGACCTCGAGGTCGTAAAGCAAGCAGCAAGAAGTATTAAATAATATCTCCGTTCCCCTACGATCCTACAAGTTTCAGTTCCGCTGATAAATCTTCCTTTTCAATCAAATACCTCACATGGTTGCTGAGGTTCCTGTATATTAAATTTCTCTGCGGGGTGTCGCAATGTCGAAATTATGCCTTTCTTGCCGCATCTAAAGCCCGGATTATGTGGTGAAGTGTGGGAGGGTAGGAATAAGAAAACGGTTCTCTGAAATGAAAACTTTAATCTATTCCTGAGGACTTGTCGGTTTTTTCGATCTGACATTGCATACATGTTTGACAGTCCATAATTGCAGAAGGGGGAATTTTTTGAAAAAGCTATTGAAGTTTTTTCAGATTTTCTTCCGAAAATACACGAATATGCAATACGCACATTCTGAAAATATCAATTTTAATGAAAGTTAACTCTACATTGACTTTATAACTTATTTTTCATGTCTTCTCGGAAAGGTTTTGATCGAAACGATACACAATAAATGGAAGAAAAATTCAGAATTTCACCGAATCTGATGTGAAAAAAGGAAAATGAAAAATTTTCAAAATACTGAAATGCTCATAAGTGATTCAATACTTGGTATTTCCACCCCTTACGTTAATTACAGTTTGGCAACGATGGTTCATACTCAAAATGAGTGATTCTGAAATGTTCTCATCTAATCCTTCGCAGATTTCTCCGAGTTGAATTCCTAAGTCATCAAGAGTAGCTGAATGATTTTCTGAACTTCTCAGTCTTCTATTGAGGTTGCCCCTTGGGTTGTCCCAAACCTGCTCAATCGGATGAAGATCTGGACTTCTTGATGGCCATTCCATTCGAGAGACTTTAACCTCTTCGAGATACTCCTGAACGATGCGTGCACGATGGGGACCCTCACTATCGTCCATAAAAATGAAATTTTCACCAATGTATTGGCAAACGGCACTACATGCTCTTCAAGAATGTTTTTTATATACTTATCGGCATTCATAGTTCCATTATCAACGACCCCTAGGTCTGTGCGAGCAGTCAAAGAAATTCCACCCCATACCATAATCGATCCTCCTCCGAAACCAGTACTATTCAAGAAAATTTCACTAAGCATATCTTCTATGTGGAAGTCTTTATACAAGGAAACGTCGATCACAATGGTAGAGGCAGAATCTAGATTCATCTGTGAAGAGAACTCTTTCCCAATCGGCCTCTCCCCAGGGAATATGCTCTCTCGCAGAATCCAAACGCGCCCTTCGATGGGCTGGGGTGAAAGCTGGGCCTCTTGCCGCGACACGAGGCGATTTCTTATTGTCTGAGTGCTAATTTGCACCCCATGAGTTTGCTCAAGCTGAGTTTGAAGGAGGCGAGCGGTTGCAAACCGTTGTCTCAACGAAGAAACTCTCAAGTAACGTTCTTGAATGGCAGTTGTTACCCGTGGTCTACTCTGTCCTGGTCTTCGGACATTCATACCTGTCTCCCTGAATCGCTTCAACATTCTGGACAAACTTGTATGGGAAACTACAAACCTTTCTGCAATTCTTGTGTATGTCCACCCATCTTCTCGCAAAACTACCGCTTGGGCACATTCCTCTTGGGTCAAATTGCGTGTTTCGGTTGCATAGCGATCGAGTGTAGAGAATCAAACGAAAGAAAAACTTTTGATCACTAGAATTGATCGAGAACAACTGATTTTAGAATGGAGCCAATATACATTCAAAATCTGATAATATATCCTTTTTTCATTCCTGCTGGAAAAAACATCAGTATTGGTGAAAAACGTTGAAAGTGGGTAATATATGCATGCATAATTCTGATGAAAATAATTATCATCGAGAACACGTTCAGTTGTAGAATAAATCTGAGATTTCCATAATGTGGGTTAATTTTATTGTGCAGTGTACATATGGTACTGAAAACTTTTTTCGAATACTTGAATATACTCACTTCATTTCTAACTGAGCTACATACATGGTGTCCTAGCAGGAATGCCTATTGAAAGTTTATGGAGAAATAACAATTCGATTAATTTCAAATTTTGTGAGAATATATAAGTTGACCTTCATTCATGATATACAGTGTGTTACAGAAAAAGGTGACCCTATCTCAGGATATATAGAGAACTCAAAAATAAGTTTGTGCTTCAGAAAATTCTCGTGACGCCATCCGTATTGATGATACAGAGCGTTGAAAAGGAAAAAAAAATATACCTTTTTTTTTTATTTTGCCGAAACTACTGGCAACAATGTGATGAAATTTTACATGAATATTTTTTGGTAGCTGATACATCTAATGAGTATGTTTTGATGTCTGAATCTCATAGAGGGCGTTATTTACATGGCTGGTACCGAGTTGATTTGAATGAATCTCTTTCAATATTGAATTTAGTAAGCTTCATTTTGAATTATCTTGAAAATCATTCTATTTCACACCAAAAAGGTTCTTTCGATTAAACTCCATACTGTGCACCGTTTTCGTAATATTTTGATTTGAAAACTGCATATATGAATTATAATCAATGCAGGTAAAAAATAATGATGAATGCATTCATTGAAAAAAAAATTTGAATAAAGGCTGAAAACACTCAATTAGATTTCTCACAAATACACAAATCTATCCCTTTTCCTAGAAAATCTATTAATCTTGAGAACGCTTTGGATTCAGCTATGAGGTCATTGAAGTGCATTGAATTCTTGAGGTGAATTCACATATGAATCGGAGCTTCTTCACTTTAATTACAATGTTGTAAAAAATCGACGAAATCGTAAAAAAATGTGTATATTTTTTTTGTCAACGCCCTGTATCTCGAATACGGATGGCGATACGAAGATTTTTTACTGAACAAACCGTTATTATTCTTCAGTTTCCTATCTACGCCTGAGAGATGGTCACCTTCTTTTGAAACACCCTGTCTTTTCATATATCAATGATTTCTCTGCTTTCACCGGAGATGCTATCAATTTTTTTCTGGAATGGATCATAATAGTTGACTTTTGTATTCATGACATATCCTATACCTGTTTATATTTATATTTATTGTGTAAATATGTGGTTCTAAGGATTAAAAAATTTTTATTTTTATTATTATTAACACCCTGTATATTATGATTTTTTCGGAGAGATCTTCGATTATCTAATGTATCACTTCCTATAGCTATAGCAAGCTAGAGCTGACTCCGAATTATTCACTTTTTTCTCAATTACAAATATCAAGAATGTATAACACTGAGAATTCGATGAAAGCGCAATCTCAGATCTGTTTTTTGAAATGGGTTACCGTCAATCTGTAGAGAAAATAACGTTTTGATATACCGGGGGGAGGATAAAAATGTTTATATCAAAAAAATTGAGTTTCACAAATGGGAACCCTATGTTTTTAACTCACATATCAATTTGTGCGGTAAAAATAAGTGGAGTCTTTTGAAGAATCCTTATATCGAAAATGAATGTTTCTTGAGATATTCACAAATAACTGCTATGATCATAATACGATATGATCTACGTCTACCCTTTCATGAAAATCTCCGATTTGAAAAATTATATTATTCCCGATTTCTGTTCCTCACATTTCTCAAGAATTACTTCATTGCTCCAAGTAAACGACTTCTAGTGTTTTTACTGCTCATTATCAAAATAACGAGATAGTTTTCAGGAAATACGGCATACATATCGAAAGCTCAAGCTGTTATGGATAACTTATGAGGAACTCATGAAAGTTCTCGAAATTTCATGCAAATAAACCAGAGTAGAAAATATACTAAGAAAAATTCTCAGAATTTCGTTCACCCACTTCAAATATTTTCGCAATATATGTTGATTGGTGTATTTATTTATTCATTCCCCAAGACAGAATTCCGCCAATACATCACTCGATAAGTTCTTGAGTTTTAATAAACTTAATCAGAATAAACTCGTAGAGATGCTTATGCGATATAGATCATACTAGTTACCCCACATACTATATTATGCTCGGAGCTAACAGGTTTTCCTAAATATCTAGAAAATTGTACATTTTCTTTATGGGGACCCTCGAAATACTTCACTTCGTTTCTCTCCACAAATTTATATGTTAATAAAAAAAAACAAGGGTTCTCAATAAAAAAAATCAGAGATTGTTCGTCGTGCTTTCATTGAATTCTCAGTATTCTACAAGCCTCAATTTGTAACACCTTTTTCAAAAAACATCTAATAATTCGAAAACGGCTCTAGGTAGCTCAAGGAAATGATACATAACATAAATGTGGCAATAGGAAATCTACTCGACATAATCATAATATAAAGGGTATTCCATTTAAATTAAGAAATTTAATACAATTTTCGGTCGTTCATATTTGAAGATATCATTAATGAAGGTCTTCTTGGCTTATATCTCCGCACAAAGTTTGAATTAGTATTTCACCATTAACTTCTAATAGAAAATCTCAGTGGAATATCCTGTATATTCTAAAATCGGAACCTGAATCAACCTTTACCGAGCTGATGGAAAAAAAACCTATTCTATAACAAATTTCGTACATTGAAAAAATGTCAAGAATAGCTTCTCCCAAAAAATCCTGTACAAAATATTTGCAACTTGATTTTTCAATGAAATTTTATACTATGGCCAACAGCCATGCTGATAAATTCATAATATGTGGCTCACATTGGAATTTGAAAATGGCAATGCATTACTTTACCCAATTTCACATGAATATGGTAGAAAATAAAATTTTTTTATGCCTTATTCGTGTCATTTTAGTTCGCATCCATTTGAAATAATATTGCAGCTTTTCATTTACTTGTATACTTTTTACATCATTCAAATCCCACCTTAGAAGGATAATTTCTGAAAAGCAGTTTATAATGTCAAAAAAGTTGGCAGTTGAAACAATGGCTGTTTCACCTGATATGGAAAAACAATTGAATTCCCAGATAATAAAATGAAACACTGATAGAGAACAGAAACTTAAATATTTGGAAAAATTTTTTGAACGTTGTCAAATGTTTGATTTTTCAATTCATATAGATATAAAAATGTTCAGGTGCAACAAATACCGTCATAGAAGCCGTATTTCACAATGATCCGGAGAATTCTTCAATTTTATGATGTATTCTCCTAATAAATAAAAATCTGTACCAGGAAATAGAAATTTTCCAGATCATGTCAATAAGTCTTATTTTTTCTCGAACATTCATCCCTTTGTCCCCATTGAGTCCTGCATTGAGAAAACTCCCCGAAACTTATCAAGAATTAAAATCCTTGGAATCTCATGAAAAATTCATGTCTCGTTGACCCCTTCTCGATCGGACGAGAGAACTTGCCAGAAATGGATTTCAAACGATAAATCCCGATTGAAAAGATAATAATACCGAATCTTTAATTACATCGCAGAGAAGAACGAGAGAAAATAATTTTTGATCATCCGGACCAGTTTTCGTTTCAATAATAAATCGATTAGAGAACGTCCAAAGTTAATAAAAATATTTTTCTCATTCAGAAATGTTGGATTTGGATCTTCTTCGACCATAACCTGAATCCGAAATGAAGGAATGCTTAATCGGAAAAGTTGAAAAAGTCATTTAAAATTTACATAACCTCTGAATATAAAGTAACTGATTCGGTTGCTTCTCCAGGAATACGGAATTGGGGACGAAAACTGAACTGTAAACAAAAATTCAGTTCTTATAATTCCTCATGTGTTAACCGCTGTGGAAATTGAAATCTTCTTTGATTTATGTTTTAAACTAACGAATATCCACTAATGTTTATTCATTATATTTGTATATTCCTATTATAAATGATCAAATATCTGGAGGTGCTAGTAAGAAGATTTTTCACATTCTAGTTAAGTACAGTAATGATAACTTCAGTTTGTTCGTAATGCAAATAACAAACAATACAAATCATTTCACTTGAACTGCTTTTCAACTTTATCTCAAGTATCAAAACCCAAAATGCATCCGCAACAGTTTCACAACTGTCACATCCGGTGAATGCAACCATTGATGGTTCCTGAGATATCGATAATCAAAGACAAGAGGACATATGTTCTAAAGAACAGAAATTAAAGCTGAATGAATATTAGAGCGGTTAAGTAAAAAAAATTTTCCCACACCCGTGGACAACAAAAAAAAAAACACTTTGAACTCTTGAACGTATCGTTTCGGAATCTTAGTCAGACAGTGTTTTCTTTTTGTTCATTGTTAAGCAATTTTTTCTAATTTCTGACAAATTAGTGCTCAAATTTTTAAGCACGAACCTTCGTAGTATCATTAGAAAATTTTTTTCGAATTGTTTCTTATTTCAGAGACTGGGAGAGAAAACCCATAATAAGTCTTCAGGAAAATGCAGAGACCTCCTAGACAGTTTTTCAATAGATAAGTGTAGTTATTTTTCGGAAAATGATTTGAATGCAAATATTATGAAGGAAGTGATAAAACTTTTTGAATTTTGGTTTAAATGAATCAGAAAAGAAAAGTTATTTCATCAACCTGTTTATTACTGGCAACGATTGATTGTCGAGATATTTCAACGCTTGAGAGCTTTAGCATGAATGGCTAAATTGATGAACGAGTTGATCGAAAATTTTTTTCGTCGATCTCAAAATCCCGATTGAAACATTTTCTTATTTTGTAGATGCGATTCATTCGAGGAAGTATTTATTTCTATGTTCATACGCAATGTTTCAGTTGAGTTGGAACATTACTCGATTACTTCTCAATACTCTATGTTCGGTAAACCATGATAATCATACATATGAATATTAGAAGTCATACATTAGAATGTATCATTGGTGATATATTTCGTGATCATTATTTCGTGTACGTTCAACCGAGCACTTATGTCAAAATTTCATCAAACCTTTTCAAATATTTTTCGCACCTATTTTCCTTTTTTTCCAGAACAGAATTCTTTCCGTACGTTGCAGGTTACTTTCTTGAGTTGGCACAAAACTCAAATATTTTTAATGGAGTCATCGATATTCTCATGCAATAACAAACATACGTTATTCCTGAATATCTCGAAAATAGTACGTGATAGATATGGAAAACATATTGAAGACTCCACCTAATTTTTCTTCACACTTGAAAAAATTTAATTTTCATCTTTCTTCAATTTCCAACTTTGGGACTATTATTCAAAATTTTAGTATTTCAACTGTTTTCTACAGAGTGGCATCAAATATATTTCGAAAAATATATCCGAGATTGCGCGATGCTCTTTCATTGAGCCCTCAGTGTTTTATGAGTCTCAATTTGTAATTTTTTTCAGAAAACAGAGAATAACTCGAAAAATGCTCCCAATGGTTTCAGGGAAGGATATACATAATTAATGTAGCATTCGAAGATTTATCCAAAAAACATGATAGGGTATTAGATCAGAAATAAGAGGGTTTTTATCATGTTGAATTATTATTTCCTCATTAACTTCAAACTTGATTTCTAATGGACACTCTGAGTGAAACACCTTCTACAAAAGTATAAAATGCTGAAAGAATGAAATATTTTTCAAAAAATTAGACAACCACTATACATCAGTGGTTCTGCAAAATTCTGACGAACTATGAAAAAAACAATATCAAATTCACAGTTTGGCGTTTCCAGAATGAAAAATGTCAACTAGTTACAGTTCGTGACGGTACTCATTCCCCTTATATGCACATATCCATAATCAAATAGCGGAATGAGTGAATACGCAATGCACAGATGGTCGAAAGCACAATTAGCTGGAAAATGTGCCTTTTTATTTCCCAACAATGTCGTTGGCCGAGCTTATGGCCATTTGGCGTACAGAAAACAAAGAATGAAAACGCTGAATGGCATGGTTTGCCCAATTAACACTGTGAAGGGTAGACCTACTCAATATAACTGATGCCTGGGATAAATACGATTGTTTAAAAAGGGATTCATATGGAATGGTTTCGTTAATGAATATTCATCTGGTCTAAAGCGAAAATGGTGGTTCGACAATCTATATACAATGAAGCTTCAAAAAGAATCAGCATATTGTTGACGATTTCAAGTGTATATTATTTATGGAGGGTCCAATCGGAAGGAAAACCTTTGTGACACATGAGAGGGTTATGAATATCGATTTTCCTGGTAAAAAATTTTGATGTTGGTTTAATCAAACGAATACCAATACTAAATGTAGTTTGAAAACCCCACTCGAGTAATTGCATCGATCTTGCTTGTTTTGATGAAAACAATTGTGGACGAAAACTTTTAAATGTTTTCGTTTATTCTAATAAACTTTGACGGGTGTACAGGGTGATTCACTTATCTTGGCAACCCCAATTTTCTCGAAAACGTCCGAATATTTTTTTAATCTGTGAATGACGTTTTGAATAAGTCAATGTCAGCTTGAGATGCGCATAAAAATCTGCGGAATAAATAAAGGCGCCAGGCGTCGCGGCGCTATCGAAATTTTATTTTCCAGGATTAAACTTTTTTTATCATGTCTTCAGAACGATAATTTCATTGTGAATTTTTTTTTCGAATACACTTTTTATCCATTTCTATGCCTTTATTTGGAGACATAGATATGATTTTGTGTCTTGAATTCAAGAAATCTAGTTTTCTTAAAATCTGCCTCTTCAACCAAGATTTAATATGTGGATACAGAAAAATGGGGCTTCATGTCACAACTCTACCATTGTGAAGAAATATTGAAATTATGAATTCGATAATAAATGAACCCTTATACTTCGACCAAAGTAACTTATACTGAAATAGGAAACTGATATAACTTATGTTAGGATCATTATGGCTAGATGTTCTAGATATGATTTTGTTTCGTAGACGGATGCTTCGTAACAAACTATTTCTCTATTATTATATTCATTGAATATCATGTCTTATAACAATAAACTTTTTTATTAATAACAAGCGAAACTTTTCAAATCATATGTTCTTAATACCGGCCACTATGGCCCATACATAAGTTATACAGGGTGGCCATTTGAAAAGGAAACAGATGAGATTACAGACGAAATAAATTTTTTCGATAGAAATGCTCGGACAGGTCCATTTCTGTTTCGAGGGGGACAACTTAAGATGTAGGTTACGGACGCATAGCGCTTCAACCCTTGCCACTACAACCCTCACCCCCAATTTTTGAATAGGGAAGATGGGGTGAGAGATACCTCATTTGGAAGGTATTTTTATACTGATTTCAGCACAGTAATTTTTTCATTTTATGCATTAGTTCTATACAGGGTGGCCATTTGAAAACGAAACAGACGAGATTACAGACGAAATAAATTTTTTCGATAGAAATGCTCGGACAGGTCGATTTCTGTTTCGAGAGGGGCAACTCAAGATGTAGGTAACGGACGCATAGCGCTTCAACCCTTGCTACTACCCCCAATTTTTGAATAGGGAAGATGGGGTGAGTGATATCTCATTTGAAAGGTATTTTCATAATGATTTCAGCACAGTAATTTTTTTTTCATTTTATGCATTAGTTCTCGAAATATTCTTGACTAAGCATTTGAAAATGAAGTGGTATTTTCATGGCACTTGTAGAGTTTTTTGGTGAAAAACTTTTCAAATGAGGTATCTCTCACCCCATCATCCCTATTCAAAAATTGGGGGTGAGGGTTGTAGAAGCAAGGTTTGAAGCGCTATGCGTCCTTAACCTACATTTTAAGTTGTCCCCCTCGAAACAGAAATCGACTTGTCCGAGCATTTCTAGCGAAAAAATTTATTTCGTCTGTAATCTCGTCTGTTTCGTTTTCAAATATCCACCCTGAATTTCGAGAACTAATGCATAAAATGAAATAGTATATTCTAAAACAAGTTGCAGAATGAGCTCCTATTCCAACACGAATGCGAAGTTCGAAAACGAGCGACGAAGGAGCGAGTATTCGATAGCATGAGTATTTGAATTGCCTTTTGCAACGAGTATTAGTCGATATTTTCCCTATTTCAGTCAATTTTTGTGAAAACCTCTCGAAATTCAAATGAAAATTCAAATTAGTGACTTTTGTTTTGTAGCTTGGCAGTTGATGTGGCATACGAAATTTGACAGATCACGGAATTTGAATTGATTTGATTCGAAACTTGATTCGATCGGAGGTCAGTACTGACAATCATAAAACGAAAAATATAACTGAAACCAATGCTGTAATGAGTTTCATTACAGCACTACTTTTAGTACTGTAATGAACTCATTACGATATTGAAATAGAGAAAAACAATTACTGTGATGAAATCAGTATAAAAATACCTTTCAAATGAGGTATCACTCACCTCATCTTCGCTATTCAAAAATTGAGAGTGAGGGTTGTAGTAGCCAGGGTTGAAGCGCTATGCGTCCGTAACCTACATCTTAAGATGTCCCCCTCGAAACAGAAATCGACCTGTCCGAGCATTTCTATCGAAAAAATTCATTTCGTCTGTAATCTCGTCTGTTTCGTTTTCAAATGGCCAGCCTGAATAAGTTGCTCTTGGAAATGTGATGGAAACATCTGTTGCTTTTCCCATAGCATTGGATGAAAGCACTGATATCAGTTATCAATCTTTATTGATCAAAATTTCAAACTAACATAAGAATTGCTTGCGCTGAGGCCGATGAAAGACACAATACGAGGGGCGAAGATATTTTCGAAAAAATCATTAGTGTTTTCAATACCAAATATTCAATCTTATTTTTCAAATAGTATCTAGGTAAAAGTGAAAATTTTTTCAAGTATGGATACATCATTCTTCAACTCAATACTTCTTGATTAGGTGGATTAGAATGACAGACTGCTGAATAGATTTGATAGGAATTATCGATTTTTCTATGCATCTCATTCTTAGCGATCAGTGTTCTGAAAAATCTTCTTCTTTGAAAAACTTTTATTCACAATATCAAAGAATCGATCAACGATCGAGGATTATGGATTCGAATCCGGAAAATACATTACCTACGTGAGCAACAACATCAGTTGTCCCACCAAATAACGATGCTTTTGTGGAGAAAACACAACCCCAGATGTCTCATCAGTTGAAAACTAGTGTCTCATGAGTTATGGAGTTGGTTTTTTTGGAATTATATAAGTTGGAGTTTTTTTCAATCGTTCATTTGTGAGGAACGTTAAGTTTATTTCGTTTTTGTTGATTGAATTTGATTATTGTTATGTTGGAAATACCTTTTCGGCCCGAGGTGTATGAAAATTTATTCTATTTGGCCCTCTGCGAGAAAAAATTGCCCATCCCTGTACTAGACCTTCTAGACTCATCGAGGTGAAAATAAACTAGGTAAGATATGTATGAATCGGGTCCAGAACAACTGTTCCACTTATCGATGTTCGATTTATCGAGAGTTCACTGTGGGCTCTTTCCACTTGGCGATCACAATGCCTAAAATGCTCCTTTAGCCGTCCAATTTAACGCCAAGTGGAACAAGCCCTGTATGAATAAGTTCTTGAAATGGTTATAATGATTCTCTAATATGTGAACAAATTTTTGAAATATTTTCAATTTCATAATTATTGTATTGTATTTGATTTTACACAATCATTTCAAATGAAAATATCAAGATTCCAGAAGCGTATTTCTTTTGATTCAAAACGATGTGAAGATGGAAAATATCATCCATATCAAAAAGCGGAGCACTGCTTTTGTGTTGTCGATCAGGATTTTTCTTTAAAAATTCGACAAAGAATACACTTTTCAATATATATATATATATATATATATATATATATATATATATATATATATATATATATATATATATATATATATATATGAGAAAGATTTGAATATTGAGGGATCGGTAAAATACATAGATAAGATTTATTGGACATAACCCTCTGAAACTGAAATGAACCGTAGACAGCTGTTTCGGGCTTTCGGCCCTCATCAGTACGGTGAGAAGTTGGTATTCGAAAACGCATAACGGAGTCAACACAAGGGAGCCAGCCGCACATTTGCGATTTCGGTTGGAAGACCGAAGGTGGCTAAAGTTGCCTCCGTGGTGACGTTGGATGTTGCCCTGGAATGCAGGGTCTTCCAACCGAAATCGCAAATGTGCGGCTGGCTCCCTTGTGTTGACTCCGTTATGCGTTTTCGAATACCAACTTCTCACCGTACTGATGAGGGCCGAAAGCCCGAAACAGCTGTCTACGGTTCATTTCAGTTTCAGAGGGTTATGTCCAATGAATCTTATCTATGTATATATATATATATATATATACACTGGCACTAGAGCTTTCCTAAAGCGCATCGCTGGGCAGAACTCACCATCTGACCAATGCAGGAGATGCAACCAAGCTACTGAACATATTCAGCATATTACCTCCTCCTGCCCCATAATGGCCCCAAGAGAATACCTGGAACGTCACAACGCAGTTTGTAAGATATACCACCAGGCAATCGGAAAATCAATTTGATTAATAAAGGATATTACAAAGAATCATACTTACCTGCCGAGTGACGTTCTGGAGAACGATAGATATAAACTGTACTGGGACACATCAATAACAACCGATAGAGCGGTGCAGCACAACAGACCGGATATAGTTCTGTTGGATCGGGAAAAGAGTGAGGTCAAGATCATTGATGTGACAATACCGGCAGATGAAAATTTAGAGAGAGCGTACACCGAAAAACTCACCAAGTATCATGACCTTGCATTTGAGATGAAAGAGATATATAGGTTGAAAACGACATCTATCATTCCCTTGATTTTGTCTGTTAATGGACTGGTTGAATCACACCTCCCCGAAAATACCCTAAGGTTAGGTTTGGAAGAACGCCTCATTAGCATGGCTCAAAAGGAGGTTATTCTGGGGACAACCAGAACGGTGAGAAAATTCCTGACAAGCTCGTAGGGATATCTTGGCATAACTTGTGCCTGGTACTCTCTCGTAACAACCCGCGTATGACCGGTGAAAAAAAAAAAAAAAGAAATATACATATATATATATATATATTCTTATGAAAAAAAAAGCTGAAATAATACAATGTTGAAACAAAAAGTACCTAAGCTGAGGTTAAAAAAAAAACGGGGTATCATAACATTCTTCGTACGATACTATAGAATCATAGGATTCTATCATCACTAGTATCATACGATACTATACAGCCAGGGGAAAAACCTCAGCAGAAAAAACCTGTCTCCTCGTGAAAAAAATAACATAAAATATTAAATATCAGGAAAATCTTGAAAGACATCAGTGTGATCATCTTCATGTTATCCGTCGATAGGCTCGGATGAACAGATTCTTTCCAAAACGACTAGCAATTCTTAATCTGAAATGAAAAAAGACAAAAGCAGAAAAGAAACCGATTATTCAATGAAAATTTATGAGAAATATGTTTCGACATTCGCGCCTTTTATAATAGTTTTCTGTACTGAATAATATTTTCAGCTCTATCTAGGTATCAAAAGTAGGAAACTAGCCGAAAATCGTAGGTACTAATATCCAGAGTGCCACACATATAAGGGCGTTTCCTATCTTTCTAACTTTATAATCTTCGATTGAAGTGTCACTGTGAGAAATGGCGCCCCAATTGTAATAGTATATTCTAAACGAAGTTGCAGCATGAGCTCCTTTTCCAATACGAATGCGTAGCATGAGTGTTGGAATTGCCTTCTGCAACGAGTATTAGACAATATTTTTTCTTTTTCATTTAAATTTTTTGAAAAACTCTCGAAATTCCAAGAGAAATTCAGTAAGTGATTTTTATATTTCATCTTGACAGTTGGTGTGACTTACGAAATTAGACAGATTACGGAATTTGAATTGATTTGATTCGGAACTTGATTCGATCGGAAGTCAGTTCCTACTGATAACTGAAAAAAAAAATAATTGAAACAATGCGGTAATGCAGTTTAATTTCAGCACTACTTTTAGTACTGTAATGAACTCATTATGATACTGAAATAAAGAATATACTTTTTCAATAATTTCACTTTCATGGGACACTTTTTCCTTTCCTTTTTTTCCCCTTGAATAAATTGTATCATTTCCGAAGTCATTATGGTATGAAAGGAATGGGAGGATGTAATTTCATTAGTTCGTAAGAAAAGTTTTCTTATATCTATCCAATTCTGGTCAGCCTTCGAGAAATTGAATTCTGCAGACTATCCTGAAATAATAATCCGAAGCGAGCTTCATCGTCCAACAAAAAATTCATTGCCCCTCACAGAAAAGTCGTCGAAAAGTATTCTCAGACCACCCACACGACCAATAAAAAGAAGAACTCAATATCGTCGAATATGGAAGGAAGCCACGATCCGTGACCTTCCACTAGACCGGAACTAGAGGCGGCTCGTCAAGGGCGGCAGGGTTCGAACTGTCCACTTTGGAAAATATATAACAAAAATCGATACTTACGCTAAAATGTTTCCAATATTTCTGACTCTCGAATTTTATTTCAATCATTTGCTATTTCTTTAAGTTATTGCAATTATTATGAAATATTATTTATTTATTTATTTGAATAAACGTGTCTCGACATCTTAGGTCATTGACACAAGGATCAGTGAACATGGTCTGATAATTTAACATAGCATTAATTAAACAAAACATAATACATTAAGATTTTGAATTAAATCATTTTTGTTATTGTGAACTCTCAGAGAATTCCTGCTCAATGAATCAAAACAATAGTATTCAATAGCAATATCATAATGGATAAATAGGGTAATATCTATAAGACTTGATGTTATTGTTTCCCTAAATTATACTCAAATTGCCATGAGAGTGAGTGGAGGAGGCCTACAAGAGATTCATTACCTCACAGGTGGCATATACAGGGTGTTTCACGAATGATTAAACAGGCTTTCAGGGTAGATGCAGGACATTTTGGTGATTCTGAATCAGTGTTAGAAATATGTCCTAACAATATTCGTTTAAGAGATACAGGATGTTTTATGTATTTTCACAGAAATTTTCAATTGGCATAACTCTTGAACGCCTGCGAGGATCTTCATGAAAATTTCAGGGAATGTGTAAGGGTCATTGGCAAATGTTCACACATAATGGCTTCCTGATAGCGCAGGCCCGGACTGAGAAAATGATTTTCTTCATTCCACATCTTATAAAACACCCTGTACATCAAATTTTTGAAAAGCAAAATTATCCTCAGATTCTACAATGAATACTTTTTCAAACAAGCCTATCATGATCAATGGCACACTTCATATCATCATATTATGAGCCATTGAATATTTGGAATTTTCAATTTATAGTAAACACGGACCAGTAAATCTCCGAATCATGTGTTAATTAATATCGAATGAATTTAATTTTACAGTATCATGACTTAAGGCAGCGTTTCTCAACCTGTGGGGTGCACCCCCCTAGGGGGGCGCGAACATACCAAAGGGAAAAAATAAATATTATTTGAAAAAATTAATAACTGACTGAAATCAGACACATTCTTTGACACCCCTTCCTCTATCAATTTTCGTACGTGATTTGTTCTCTAAAAGTTCCTATTTCTTTTTAACAGCTTTCATTAGCACATTTCACCCGTGAAATAGTAGCGCACTTGAATGCAGTTTATCCGGGACATTGGTCTGGTAGAGGGGGACCTCATGACTGGAATGCAAGATCCCCTGATCTTACATGCATTGATTATTTTCTTTGGGGACACTTGAAAAATGAAGTTTACTCCGAAGTAATCATAGACAGGAAACATTTGATTAATCGTATTCAAGCTGCATGTGAAGCTATATGAAACAGACCAGAAATTCTGAAAAAAACTGTAGCTCATTTGATAACACGAGCTAGAAAATGTTTAGAAGAAAGAGGGGTTATTTTCGAAAACAAGTTATAATTTTTTTCCTATTTATTGTCAATTTTTTTCAGTTCAACACAACATGTTCATAAGATACATTTCACTTTTTTTTCTTAAGTACATTTTATATTAGTACAATTAAATGTTCAATGTTAAATCAAGTTCTTGATTAAATTTAGTTTTTTTTTAGAAATATTTGATGTTGCTGCCATGCATCCGTGTTTCACTTATTCGAAGAAAGAATTTTCAAAGTATAATAATTCGAAGATGAGTATGTCCCCCAAATCCATATATTGGATGGAATAAGATGCAGTTAAATACCTAAGTAATGTTACTAAGGGTCGGTTTCACAAAACTTTGTTTGTACCGTTAAATTAATTGGAACCACCGCAATTCGTTGAAATTTCAAAACGAGTGATTCGATTGGTTCGAATTTGCGTAAGATTTTTTAATCGCACAATTAAAGTTTTGTGAAACCGACCCTATGGCTTTCAATCGATTTAATTATGAATCAATTCATTATTCGGAGATTCACAGGTCCGTGTTAACTATAAATTGAAAATTCCAAATAATCAATGGCTCATAATATGATAATGCGAAGTGTGCCATTAATTCTGATAGGCTTGTTTGAAAGAGTATTTATTGTAGAATCTGAGGATGATTTTGCTTGTCAAAAATTTGATGTACAGGGTGTTTTATAAGATGTTGAATAAGGAAAATCATTTTCTCAGTCCGGGCCTGCGCTATCAGGAAGTCATCAGATGTGAATATTTGCCATTGGCCCATGCACATTCCCTGAAATTTTCATGAAGATCCATGCAGGCGTTCAAGAGTTATGCCTATAGAAAATTTCTGTGAAAATACATAAAACATCCTGTATCTCTTAAACGAATATTGTTAGGACATATTTCTAACACTGATTGAGACTCACCAAATGGCCCGCATCTGCCCTGAAAGCCTGTACAATCATTCGTGAAACACCCTGTATATCTTAATATTATATTAAACTCAGTCGGCAATATTGTTGGTTATACCATTTATAACTCAAGATTGGAAGAACTGTTTCTTATGAAGGTTTTTTTGTTGGATTCTCCTACGGTGTGGTTAACATAAAATACATTGAATCTATGAAAAATTTGATGAAATGGAAAAGAAAGTAAGAAATAAGTTTTCCTTCTTGCGAATAACGCCAGTAGATGAGTTTGATAGCTTTTTCGTGTAAGTATTATATTTGATATGAAGTCGGTGAACTACATTTCAAAATAATATTAAAGCATCTGAGTCCATGTGTTATCACATCTTTCTTTTTTCCGAACACTACGGAAAATTTCATGACGAAAAAACTAAAAATGTGGTTCATCATAAGGTACAACAATGAGACACTTTTAAAAAATAAAAGGGTACCGCTTAGATAAAGTGAAGTCATTTAAATAACAATGTACATACTCACCTATTTCAATTTAATTGAATTTTTTGTATATTTTGTAATTTAATTATGTCTTATTTTCCTCCTACTTGAAAAAATTTGAGTTTTGTTGATACAACTTTATGAATCTTTGAGGCGAAACAAAGTTCGCTGGGCCAGCTAGTATGTACATATAGTGTATAATGTGTCTCTCAGAATCGAGATATCTCAGAGCTCACCAATTTTGAGAAAAATTTAAAAACCTAAAAATTTAGATTTTGACCTCGAATAATTAACGAATATTTTAAGTTTGAAGTAAGATGCCAAGATAGTTAACTCTCTGAACTTATTTTCATGTAAATGCTGTCGTGTTTTTTGTGAATGTGTTACGAATTGAGTAGTGATAGCCGGATGTCACTTGATGTTATGATTTTTTCACCATTAGTTGATATAACGAAATAAATATTTTTTCAAAGTTTCCCTGCAGTTCAAAGTTACCCCATTCGACCTTGTAATAGTACGAAATCAATTTCTAGAATACGATTCACGAGAGACCCGTTGATGTAATGGGGCCCCTTTCCGCTTTTCTTCTTTTCTCCTTTATCTTGAGGCCACCGTGAAACTCTTTTTCAATACAGCCTTTAACCGAAACGAATCTAATTAAATAATTAATTTGAGTATGTAGCATCGTTTTAGTATTCCCCGATTTCCCGACTACCTAGTCCGGCCTTGCCGCTTTTATTATTCCGTCCGTAATAAGATTGAAAAAAAAGGCTGAACCTGTCTTGTCTGTGTTTATAGACTATAGGTCAGAATGAAGTTAGTTCCTACCTGTGTTGTTGTGTCTGGTGTCTGGTGTCTGTGTTCAGGTCGTTGATTAGATATAGGTTTGTATTCGTAGTCATTCGCTGTCGGATGCTTTAGCTATGGAGTTCTGATTAAAACCAACATGTTTCTACGAACGTTGTTCTGACTGTGATTGTAATTATTAATATATGATATCTCGCTCATCAAGTGAAAAGCATATTGGAATGTTTCAGAAAAAGGTTTTTTCGTCCTATATTGAAAAAGTATTGAATTTACCGACTCGTGAAGACGCAACTCACAACTGGCCATGAGAAAATCAACTATTTTCCAGATTTATGCCACACACACTCAAGGACTGGCCTTGGGATTTGTTAATTGTCATAGCAAACGCTAGACGAATTGGAAATTGAATTCTCTTAAATTCAAATGGCATATCTGTTGGCATCATCGAAATTCTGGTAATAAGAACTTCCTCACCTTCATATTTTCCTTTGTGTATTGTGCAATGTGCAGCTATCTGTTCTGGTCGAATTCTTTCTACTAACCAGATGAGAATGTGTGCATATGGCAGGCCTCCTTTTTGCCATTCAATGGAATACATCCAGTATCGAGTATCCCCGAGAACATGATGTTTTGCAATAAAATTCATTAATGACTTCACTTTTTGATTGAATACTCCTGCAGTGATGTCATGTCGATCAACTAATGTTTTTCCGGGAAGAAGCAGTTCGGTGATTTCTTTCCATTTTGGATTGAAGGTGAATGTAATGAATAAATCAGGACCACCTTAATTTCGAACGTATGTTATTGCATCTTGTGCATTTTCATGCATGCTGGTAAAATTGTCAATCTACCAACATGGGGTGCATTTTCTTCGATAGTGATTGCATCTCGTAAATGAATATATTCCTCTGAATGTAGTTTAGATTCATTCAGTCTAATTAAAGTGTGGCGCTCTGTTCCAATTTCACAATACATATCCACACAATACTGCTGTAACAATCCACGAAATGTCAGCAAATAGCATTTTGACGAATAATTAAAAGAAATGAATAATGATTCATCGAGCTTACTTTCTTAGTGGTTTCTTGGCCTAGAATCAAATAATTCAAATTTTTATTAAGTAGACATTTTAAATTTTAATGAAGGTCCTCCCATCGAATGGATTTATCATCTTGATATTGAAGTGATATCCATCATCTGCTATCCGAAACATAAACGCGTATTGTAGTGCATAGTATGAACGGTGTGTTTCATATATAGAGGATGAAAGAACAATATCACTCGTTTTAAAGTTTTCACCTACAATCACTTCGTCTATTGTGCGGCGTTGAATTGGCGTTCATGTGGTCCAACAGTTGCAAACAATCGAACCAATGCATGATGTTCATTAATTAGTTGCTGCAATCTTGAAGAATTATTCCTCTCACTACATTAATTGATTGACTTTGATCAAGTTGATCATCCATATTGTTTGTGAATTACCTTAATTTGGAGAAATTTATATTGTGTGTATCTTCAAGTGGTTGTAATGATCCAATTTTATGGTGTATTTGGCCTTGAATATAAATAGCAGAAAGGGAAGATAAAATAAGTGATTTTAAATAATTAATGTGAATATCATATTCTTACCTCGAATGTTGGATTGAATCCACTTTCTTGAATTGTATCTGCTCTAACTGATGCCATTTGGAAACACCCTTTGTAGTTTTGTGTGTTCGATAAAAAATGTCTTGATTCGGATGTTTTTCCACGGAACAGAGAATGCAATGATTCAGGTGGAAAGGCAATAATGGCAATTTCACCTTGCCGTTTTGACAGTACAAACAAAACGTTTAGGCAACTCAAAATACACAGTAATTGATGACCGATGAGGACTTGTTCAAAACATTTCGTTTTGAAATTTTCCGTAGTGTTTGGTGAAAAGATAGGTGTCTACCACATGGACTCAGGTGCGTTAATAGTATATTAGAAAATGTAGTTCACCAAATTAATATCAAAAATAATACTCTCACAAAAATTCTTTCAACCGGAACGACATCTTTTGGCGTTATTCGCAAGAAAGAAAACTATCTCCTATTTTTCTTCCAATTCATCAAATTATTTAGGGTTTTATGGTATTTCATGTTACCCCGCCGTAGAAAAATCCAACAGAAAAACTTTCATAAAAAACAGATCATCAGATCTAGAGTTATAAATGGTGTAACCAACAATATGGCCGACTGAGTTTTATATAAGAAGATAAATAAAAGTTCTCGAATTGGGCATGGGCAAATAATATCGTATTTGAAAAACATTCTTCTGATTCCTGAAACGGTAAATCATGCAACTCCGCAAATTGACTTTTCGGATCTATATTTGTCATCGAAGACTTCGAGAAATTAGTAACATGACGCCTAAAGCATCTTATGGGAAAACTATATGCGGACCCATGTCATATATCCACGAACCGCCACTGTCCGGCACTTCCAGTCAGTACCGAATCCCATTCCGATCTATGGAGCATCTAAAAAGCAAAATGATGCCGTGCCATACTCGGAAAACAATGGAGCTTCGCAGATTAGATTCGGTTCCGAGGGGCGTGAGAGGCAGTGGAAACCATAGAGAGTCGGAATTGCAAATGCGCCCCATGCCCAATGCCGTAATTGCGCCGGCAGATCACGTGACATGTGACTTTTCGGCCCATTAAGCCACCTGTCTCCGTTTCAAAGGTCGGTGGGTCACGTGACGATGTCTCGAAGCCATACAGCCCTGATTATATTTTTTTCCTGAAAGGGATTCAATAAAGCCGAATGGAGCTCGCCTCTCTTTTCGTCGTATTCAACTTTTAATATCATTGCGATGCTCGTGAACCGTGAAGAGAATGGAGAGTAAAGGCAGAAGTTTCAACGGAAAAGGCGGAAGCTTTCATTGTATCCCATAGAGATCAGAATTTAGCCCTTGCATTGAGAGTATTGACAATTTCAGGATTTTTTCGAACGTTTGCTGAAAATATGGATATGGAGCAATTGGAGATAATGGAATAGTCCAACTTGCGTTGATGAGAAAGAGATGTGATATATTCGGTGAGAATACACGATGCTCATAATAAACATTCACACTTGACAAGATGATAACAAAGTTGTTGTAAATACTTTGAAATCCAATCTCAAGGTTTGAATGAATTCATTATCTGATGTCCTACATTTCGAAATCAGCAAAGTATCAAATGATAAGAGCATGAAGTTTTCTCCTAATTTTCAACACAACGCAATATACATGCGTGCGTTCATAAAGTTCATAGACTTCTTCTTTATATATTTTCATTCACCCATTTTCATTAAATCAACAGGCGGAATTGAATGCAGTTCTTATGTGCACGCTGGAATTCTCTATCCGCAGAGGGTATTTCGATAAACATATAGGGTAAGCGCACCGGTTGTGGCCACTTTAAGACATTTTCCAACTTTACATTGTGACATTCACTTTTCATGCACCGTTTCACGTTTAAAAATATGACAATTCTCCCTATGAATATTGTGATTAGTGAGTTGCCAAGCAAAAGTTGTGTTTACGGCGAATAAAATAATTAAAAAATGAAACGGAGAGCGACTGCAATTTATTTAGTTGTGGCCACATTTTCCACCAGTTGTGGCCACACAATTTTCCATTTGTGGCCAGGCACGGTTTTGGTTAAACTAGCACTGTTTGATACTACTTCCATCGAAATTCAACAAACCCTCTCATAAATAACAAAAAATATAAAATATATTGGAATTTTATGAAAAGATAGATACAAATAATAGAAAAGTTATAATCTGTCTTATACTTGAATGAAAAAATTCATCGAAATATTTAGGTTTCTATTTTTTTTAACAAAACATGATCCGCAATCATCAGCAGCCCTATGTTCTTCAATTTTCGTGATGATTTTTTTTCTAATACCACAGAAGGTCTGGAGGTTCATGCTATTTTCAGTTTTCCACTTTTAGAGATTGCACAGAACTATCCCTTTCAACTTCAAATTGAGATAAATCACATTCAAATTAGGATTCAAACAATTTCTAAATGACAATAAGCAACTTCAAAATGGTAAACACAATCGAATTGGGAAAATGAACACATTCAAAATGGGACTAAACGATCTCATATTGAGAAATGACATTTCTTTTTTTTATATACAGAGAATTTTCACGCTTCTGAAGACTTTCATGAATACATTTTGATAGGTAGTATCTTCGGAAGTTCGAAGTGTCATTACTTTTTCTATTGTAACTCAACAAGTTTTTGAATGGATTTTGGCCTTTGACCAATGTGTGCACAAGTTTTACATGGTGGTTTTTTTTTCTATTATGTATTTGTTTGTTGTTTATTGTATTATGTAAATGTTTCTGCTTGATTCTTGATCGAGAGTCTGGGAGAGAAGAATGAAGAGTATTGATTCTCACATTTTTCAACGAAATCTTCCATAATATACACATATACATGTGAATTGTTAAATAAATTTTGTCTCATTTCGATTCTCAGTTACATGAGAACAATTCTCTCGAAATATGAAATAAAACAGAAAATTGAATGGATTTAATCCCAATTTGCATGTGATTAGTCTCAATTTGAAGTTTAAAAGGTATAGTATTGGTAATCATTGAAATTTTGTTCTTGCAGGGTACAAAGTTTTTTACCATACAGATCAATTTCGGAAAAATGTCAGCACACTTGCTCGACTCCAGCTCTTTATATTTATAGCCCCATCCTCACAATGATATTACAATATATATCTTTTTTCTAGTATTTCTCAAATTTCCCTAGTTTTCAGTCTCATCCATTTCGTCAACATAACAACTTTGTGTTTTATTATTCAGACTTTTTTATAAAGCTCATCATTTTCATTCGCTTCCGGATCCTCCAATTCATTTATCGGACGATATTATTAGGTTTTTCATCTTTGTCAGTTACATACGATGCAGTATTATCTATCCTTTACTAACTAGTGGCCACGACTGGGTTTGTACGCTCCGTTTCTGGCCACTAAGTGGCTGAAAGTAGCGAATCTTACTTTTTTCTGATCCAGTTGTGGCCAGCACTATATTATTTAGTTAGAATCAGAAACTTTCAATTTTTTATAAGAACTATAGAAGAATATGATATAGGAATGATAAAAAAGGTTTACTAGTTGTAACGCATATGTTTAATTAAAAAAAAAAAACATTGGAAACACACCCTGTGTTTCTTAATCGAACTTCTGAGCATTCGCCTACTACCCCGTCATGTCAAGAACTAAATAAAAAAAGCAACGAATTTCGTTATCTCTTTTAAAAAATGAGCTTGCCAATTGGTGCAGGAATAATGAAGGATGGCAAAGAAAGCAAATTCCATGAGCTAATTCGAATGTACTACGTTTTATTCAAGAAAATGATTTCGAGTGGCCACAACTGGAACGATGGCCACAACCGGTGCCCTTACCCTATACTTATGTTGCGACATCTGGGGCCCGTAACACAAATTCTATAAATGTAACCGATCTGAAAGTTACAAGTGGTCTGCCTGTAGCTACAAGTCCTTGCGGCAGCAGTACGCCCATAGGTTTAGGAATATTTCCATTGGCTGCCGTTTATTGCTTTCTCCGTCTTCTCTAGGTCTGTATCACGATAATCAAGTGATTTATTTGAAATTCTCTTTTGACGTGCTATCTCTTCTCGTTGGATGAATGCAGACTTGTAGTATCATTAGAATTCCCGTACTGTGAGCACGTACGTGTTAGCTTCGCTACATGTGGTCCAGATCACTTGTTTCTTGAATACTTGTTACACTTGCAGGGTTTGTGTTACGAGCTCCAATTGAAATGACTCTTGTAAATACATAATAAGGACACTACTTAATTGATAAATAGTTCCTGGTTTGACAGATCTTTTTTTTTTTGTTAAAACACGTTTTTTTTTTCAAATTAAATTCAGTACTATGGATAGCATACTAATGAAATAATAGTAAATTCTAGAACAAGTTGCAGAATGGCTCCCATTTCAACGCGAATGTGAAATTCAAGAACTAGTGACGAAGGAGCGATTTTGTCGAATGTGATTACTTTATTCCCATCATAAAATTCCACCAATATCCGCCAGTTTCTCAATGATGACCATAACATTTCATAAATTCACCAGAATTTTTGTTTTGTTTGAGATATAAAAGTATTCTTGATATTCTATTGTGAAGGCGCCTTCCACAATTAATTTCATTATGTAAAGAAAATCGGAGAAATTCAATAAATTGGGTACATTCGCTGAATTTTTGCTACGTTGTTACTTCGAAAATCATCTCGTATAAATCCGAGAACTTTGTTCTGAAGGATAAGGTTATGAATGGAAAGAGAACTAGCCGACTTTGGAAAATGAGTTATATTAATGAGCTCACCTCTACTTCTTGAATTTACATTCTTATGTATTCCTACACATTTACACACCTCTCTCGACATATCTATAGCTTTGGCTGATTTTTTTTAAGTGTATTGCTCTCCAGAAGCCCCGCTTTCATTGAAGGCAAAAGTGAATCTTGTGTGGTCTATGGCTCCTCCATTCGAATCTAAACATGCAATCGACATACGCGATCACAATTCGGCCACATCAGTCACAACACTGCTCATGAAACTACAGAGAAAAAAGTATATGGATTCAAGTACGGGGTTAGTGGAAGCCTTTGTACTGGGCCCTATGGACCTATCCAATATCCAACTTCTGTTGAAATTGCTGGAATCTGGAACTATGATAAGAATCTGCATCTTGCTGCAAGATTATTTTGTCCAAATCATTTTGTAGAGAGTTCATACATTCATCTGCAGTCACCCTACAATTTTCGTGGTCAAATCAGATAATGGTTCACCATGCCTGCCCACATATTTATTCCGAATCGGTGTTGTTTGTTATTTTTTCCGTTAGTAAAAAAGCATTTCAGCATATCTACCATCTCCTGGTTAGAACCCATTCTGCAGATTCACACAAATACAGTCGAATGAATGACTTTTTAATCAGGATACCATAAATTCCAAATTAGATTACTCGATGATAAAAAACGACCAATGTAGAACAGTCGCGAAGAATCTGAGTTGTCAAAGTTTAAATTGTTTCATTTTTATTCTATTTTGGAGTATATCTACCATTATAATGAGTATCTTCCGAAATGTAAAGTAGAAATCCACACACAACAGCGTTATAATTGAGAAAAATCTATCAACGCACAATGACATTTGATCATTATAATGTGGTAAGTCTATGCACACTGTAGATTGTGTAGTAGGTCTATTTCTATTTGTTAACGTTCAGCTCAGCGGTGAACTTCCAATGACATTTGTTCATGTATCTAAATGTTTCTGCGGAAGAACTTGGGGAAATTTTATAACGATGAAAATGAATCTCAAAGCAGATATAAGTGATAGCAAGCTGAGTTCTTCATTTTCGATGGTGAAAAATAAATTAAGAGTAAAATATACAACATTTATCACCAACGAAATTCGTATGAAGTAAAAGTATTCATTGTGGGTTCTATTATGAAAATGATGGTAAAAGTAAGTTGACGTTTGTTTTTTTTTGCACAGTTGCTTATTTTTTCCAGGTTTTGAATAGTGGGCATGTCTCTATGACTTCCACGAGGAGCATTACGCATTAAAGTTTGAAGTGGCTATATCTCTTCATAGGGCCGAATCGGAAAAGTGGCTCGCCCTATATATGTACAAGTCTCAAATATTTACTCTATATATCTGAATAATTTTTTTACTTCAGAAAATCTGAATTGTTCATTTGATATTTTGTGAGAGTGAAATTAAAAAATATAATTGAAAAAAATTATCGGAAAGCAATTTGCAGAATGTAAAAGTTAGTGAATAAGCGATTTTACCAAAAAATACTCCATAAATTCAGGTATAAATTTGTTCTGAGAGCATCATGTGCTCTGACCATCAATAATTCGGGAAGAGGTCAAAGGTCTGGAAGTTATTTTCAAGGGTTTGTCCTACATTATGAACGTCACGGATAGCACAAGAGCCAGGGCCATTACCGTTCCACTTTGTTGCCCTACAGCCCTTAATGCCGTAAATATATTCGAGGATTTACGATATTTTTGAGGGGAAGGACCCATAAAGCGTTTTTATAGCTTGTTTGAAAGAGATTAGTTAGGAATTCAGCAGCAGCACAGCCCGTCTGACGAAATGTGTACAGCTAGTGGGAGAATGGAACAATTCTTGGGAAGTTTATTCGTCTGGCGAATGCCATCGTTTCTGTTCCTCTCTGTTGATTTTGCTCATTCTTGTCATAACTCACAATCTTGAAACTGGTAGATCTGGGAGCCTGAAATTGTTTACCTGTAACGTGACTCATGGGTGTTGAAAATATTTCAATAGATAGAAGTAGATTATCTCGTGTTAGGAGAAATAAAATTATGTATCTGCGAACGTTTGTTCGCAATTCCTGTAAAATCTGGAAAAAAGTGTTATATAGCTGTTCCCATCTTGGAAATATAGCAGAATCATCTCTTTTCGGAAATTTGATTTTTGAAAATTTTTTCGAAAGATGAGGCTCATCCCTCAGAAAAATTTTGAGGACATGAGGAATATTATGCTCGTTTCAGGGGTCTTCTATCAAAACACGAAAGCACCCTATACATCCTTTCTGCTCTGCCTATAAAATCATATACATATATCAACTTAGTTAAAGAATTGAAATTGTCCTACCCATTGAATTAACTGCACTTATTTCCCCCCATTGTTGAACCGAATTCGCAAATTTTCAAAGCAATCGGATGATGTTTAAAGAAGTTGGAAAAATTTCAAAGCAATTGGAATAATTTCGAAGCGGTTTGAAAAATATCAAAGCACATGGAAAAAATTTTAAGAAGGTTAACAAAATTTCAAAGTGGTCGGCAAAATTTCAAAGCAGTTTGAAAAATTCCTGAGCAGTTGGAAAATGTTCAAAGCAGTTGGTAAGATTTCGGAGCAGTTGAAATACATAATTCCGAGAAAGTTATGAAATACTAAGGATTCTGAATTAGAACAAATACGTTTGCGATTAGTAATTGACAATATATGTATCGCCAGCAATAAATGGTATTTAACCTAGAATTTTTACGATCAAGTGTTTGAGGAGATGCAGCCTCAAGAAGTATGTATCTTGTTGTACATTTTTCAGATAGTTTGCATGGACGGTGTCATAAAAAAATCATCTGGTATCATAAATTTGAACTGTTAAGATCAGATAAGCTGAATCATCATTGAGAATAAACAATATTTGTAAATAAATTCGAATAATGAAAAAAAAAAAAATGACAAAAATAGGCATGAATAGAAAATGGAAGGACAACAAGAAAGGTTTATATGGGCAGTAACCACAGAATATAGGAGGACAATTTCTGTTATTTTTTTTTCAGCAATGAAAGAGGAACACACGAAACCCAAATCCAACACAACAGAAATCATTCAAAACACTTAATATATCCTCAATTCTAAACACTAGATGCAACAAACGATGTAATGATTTCGAAATCACAAACTCAAATTAAAAAATTATGTTCAAAATATGCTCTTCAAACCATTTAATTACTAAATTGGGGATTTGCTTTTTTTAAGACAGACACTTTTACATTCCTTTTTTTATGGAATCGGCCTCTTTTTGAGATGCTCGAAATTTTGAGATACACCGGAGAATGAAACTGAACGTAATTGATGAATGAAACACAAAGTGTGTCTGAAAGTTTAAAATATACTTCAACCATTTCATGAAATGAAAAAACTCACATTGTTGAATATTGGGTAATTGTGAAATAAACGTTAATTCCTCATCACTTTGTTTCCCAATATTTACTTCTTTCACAGAATAGATGAAAAAGTTAGGTACTCCTCACTCTGTTGAAAAAATTTCAGATCAAAATATGTATAACAGTTTTCTGTCAATTCATTGTATAGTTTAAAAACTATTTTTTTTTTTCGTGTTTTCAGTGCGCTCTCATTTACAATTTCGTTTTTTGCCTGAAATTTTTTTTTAATACTCATTGACCGCTCATTAGCTGAAGTGAAATTATGCTCGCTCTCGATTGATACGAGATCCTTCCTTTCAACACGGTGCTGTCAATAATGACTCCCCATTACATAAACCATGCATAACAAATACATCAGGCTACAAGGATGAAATACAGCGTTTGAGCCGCACATTCCACAAAACGGTAGAACTCATTAATGAACGCATCATTTTCCGATTAATGTGGAATTAAACGGATGATGGTTTATGTCTTCGATGTGTTTTATCGCAAAGCATCATTTGATTGGGGATTTGTGCGAAAATCTAATTTGCGCGAAATCTAATTCCATCCTGGTAACAACAATTGTAAATAATCTAAACGGCGCCATTAATTTGTCATCGTTTCAGTAAAATAATCGGGTATGAATTATTCAATGACGCTCGATTACTATTTGTTATCAATCGGTTTTGTGGATGAACTATAGGTTCGTTGCCTGAAGTGATGAAATCCAGGAATAAATATCAAATCATCATGGGTTCGATAATTTCTACTGAAAAATATATTGAAATTTCATTGCCTCTGGGTCCTATGGTTTTCGTTTGGATATCTTCATAAACTGAGAGTTTCATACATCCATTTTGGCCATTAATTTCATTCGGAGGAGAAGAAAATTCACTTCGATTTTGAAGCAAACATAAATTCAGAATAGATATCTGAGCCAAGGAGTTGAAAAAGGTATACATTTCGATGATGATTATATTAAACTTATTATGTTTCAAAAATAATTTCGGTGTGGCCTTCTTTGTTTTCTTTTCGTGAGAACGCTTCACATGAACGTGAATCCAAACTAATGGGACTAATTCATTACCTATAACATCAGTGCGTTCAGTGACTGAAATACGGAATTCCTTGTTGTCAATATTCTTTCAAATTACCTGAGGCCTGTATCCCAACCCTACAGGTGTAACTGGTCTACAAATTACAATTGATCCGCTTGTAGCTACAAGTCCTATTTAATTCAGTATGACAATGCAAATGACCAAATTGTAGAAATCATTTTCTACATATGTGATAATAATTTATTTCAAACAGCATAGCCAATTTTCATAATATAACAAAATAGAAAATAATTAAGAAAATTCTGAACAAGAAAAAACAAAATGGACATCTGGAATAAATTCTTTTCGTGAGAACGCTTCACATGAACGTGAATCCAAACATGCTTCACTTAGCAGAATTGTCATTGTATTCCAGCATATCGAAACCGGTGCGAATTCTACAGTGTGTCCCATAACTAGTGACTAGAACATCACACTACGATAGAGTAAACCAGCTACTATCGAATGACGACAAAATAGTTTATCGAAAATACAGGGTGTATCAAGTTCGACGACCTATCGAGGGTTTTTGGAGAACTAGACCTACATATTTGAAATGTGAAATTTAGGATTATATTATTGTTTGCTATTATTCACCGAGCTCGAATATTCTTTGAGCCTGACAACTTTCAGTTATACAGGAAATGAAAACAAACATTTAAAACAATTTTTTGTTTTCGAATTTGAGTATACCGTTTCGAAAATTACCTAGCTTTTTATAAATATACCCAAAATCTTAGAACTATTTTTTCAGTAATAGCCAATATGTGATATTATTCCTCCATTATTGATGTATCACTTCTAATTAAAATTATTCTACGCAGTAAATCATGAAGCTGAATAAACATAAACAAAAGAATTCACTTTTTCGCATAATCCCTATTACTGTGAACCATCCCTTCTGTTATGGTTTAACAAAATTACACCGATTTTTTTGCAGACAGATCTATGAACTTCCCAATTTATACAATGCTAATTATTTCGGAAGCGGAACATCTCCCCTGATATAATGTTGGCGACATTTGATATTAGTTTATCTTATCTTTCGTGGTTTAACTTTTGATTCACTAGTTATGGGACAAAAGATCAGCAGAGTTTTTTGTTTGAGTACCTATATAATTAAACGATTTCACAGACATGCTAATTGGCGAATGCGCTGGTATAAATGATATCTGGTACTAATTTATTCAGTTTTCAACAGTTTTTCCCAAAATTGAATGTCGTCACAATTCATTTCATATTTTTCTAACTTATTTTGCTGTCCGTTACCCCACCGGAAAAAATGCGTTCAGAAAACGATCTATCGCTCGGAGAAGCTTATATATGGGTCCTGATTTAGAATAAATATTACTAAAACCTCAAAAAGTGAAAATTAATTTTCATCTGGATGTTTTGAAGGGGTCTCTGAAAAGAACATGAATTCGAAATTTATTTATTTTTTGATAATGAAAAAAAGTCGAATGCCAAATCCATTCAAATAATAGTAGCTCAATAATTAAAAAACACATAATAATTGGAGTTTTCAAGTTGGTAACGTTTTGGAGTCCATATCAGTTATCCAAGTTCAAAGTGTTGTTTCATTCTTCATCGTTAAAGAACATTTTTCTGAATGGAATCGTAAAGAAATTATCAAATTTGAGCACAATTTCAATGCAGGGGCCTTTCCTTTGTTATTAAAAAAAATTTATTTTTGCTTCGAATACTGAGGGACAAAACTCCAAATAAGATCCGAGGACATTTCATGAAATAATTCAACAGATAAGAGAAGGATGCAACAGTGGTTTCCACTAAACTGGAAGGATATAACTTTTTGACGTTGCTGAATGTCGCCATTTATATTAAGTTGCTGAAAAGTATCTTACTATTACGTTCAAAGTTAGAAGGTTTTCATGAAGATTTTCTGTCTGATATATAGGATACTGAAAAGGCTAAATAAAGCCGAAAGCGGTAAATCCCTTTTCTCATTTACAAAGTATGATTCTATCTATCAAGGCCGACGCTTCTATGTGCCTATTAAGTGGAGAAGATATTCATTCAGATGATTGCTGTCTTCAGTTCATTTCCAAGAGTCAGAATATTATCTAATGAAAAATAATATTGAAAATATATAAAACAACAATATACATACGAAATTATTTTTTTCTTGTCTGATGGATTGAAACACCAGAATTCCTATGAAACATATACAATAAAGTATCAACTATCAGATCATCTGGCACAGAGATTAGACATTAAACGGGGAGGAGCGATCAATCGAATAAAGTACAAACATGTTCGTGTTATCAACAACAAATTAGAAATCATTGATTGGAGTTTTGTTCATGTGGGATCGATCCATGATTCATACAGGAGATAGGAGATTTCATGGGTTTGTAATGAGTGTCTATGATGATTGTTTTCCAGAAAAAAGAATAAATGTAGGGAAGCTACGGCGGAGAAAATGTTGGGAAAATAAAGAGTTAATAATAACTCAAGAAAAAAATAGATGCGGCGCAAACTATATATGAAGTGAAAAAAGACGAACACTCGAAAAGATTGTACATTGAATTAAAACGGCAGTATAAAATTTTAATAACAGATATTGCAAAAAATGAAGATAATAAATTAATTAATGAATCAGAAAACAAAAGTCAGGGTATATGGAAGGTCATAAATTCAAAGCTGAAAATCAAAGACAGCGTAAATTCAGAGACACCGACGGAAGAGGATTTCAACTTATATTTCTCGCAGATTGCAGAAAAGTTAACTGGACAGAATGGAGATCAATTTCAGAGCGCAAAATTGATGAATAAAAAGAGAGTGAGATATTCTGGCTCTTTTTTTCTTTCCCCAACAACCCCTGAGGAAGTCAAAGATGTCGTTTCAAAAATGAAAAATAAGTATTCGCAAGATGTATATCATCCACAATGTGGCCGGCCCTCTATCAGAACTCATAAACGATTGTTTCCGGCAGGGTTACTTTTCTGAAGAACTGAAGGTCGATGAGCCAACATCAACATGGCTTCAGAACAGGTAGGTCCACAACTACTGCACTAACCCAGTTGATAGAGTTCATAACTCGTGCATTTGATGAGGAAAAAGAAGTCAGGTTATCATGCGTGGACCTGAGCAAGGCTTTCGACTGTGTGAACCAGGATAAATTGCTCGGTAAGCTAGAAAGTATGGGTGTCCGGGGCCCCGCATTGGTTATGTTGAGATCATATCTGCAAGATCGCTACCAGATTGTGGATCTAGATGGTAAAAGATCCTCGAGAAAAAAATAATCTCCGGTGTGCCTCAAGAATCAATGATGGGACCGATTTTATTTCTGGTATATATTGACGACTTGGTGAGCAACGTTGAGGCAGATGTCAAGCTTCTCTTTGCCGATGATGTTTCTTTTCTAAACAAATCGAAAGACGCCAATTTACTTGATAATAGGTCAGAAATTTCATCAAAAGATGTGAACTGGTTCACGGCCAACAACTTAAAAGTGAACACAGATAAAACACAGGAACTAACCATAAGCACCAAACAACATAACACAAATAATACATCATTACTAGGAATGAAAATCAATAGTAAATTGTCATGGGTGAAACATTTTGACGATCTCTGCGGAAAATTATCCACGGCAATATTCGCAGTTATAAGAATACGAAACACATTGACGAAGTGGAAGGCGCTGCTGACATACTATGCACAATTTCATAGCAAGATGACCTTGCTGAAACAGAAGAAAGCTCTATGCGCTGGCTGAGGTCAGTCAGCTGACCAGCTGCAGGCCACTCTTCAGGAAATATAATATCCTAACCGTTCCAGGATGCTATATGTTGAAATGCCTCCTATATGTCCACAACAGAAAAAACACCTTCTGTAAACACTCCGAAATACACGACCACAACACGAAGTTCAAGAATAACTACATAACTCCAAAGCATAGGCTTCAGAGTACACAAATTATCTACGTTTTTAATGGAATGAAGATCTACAGGCTATCTGAACATACAACATCATTGAATAGTGCAGCATTCAAGAGAAAGATTAAGTGTCTTCTTGTCGAAAGAGTCGCGTATACGTTGGACGAAATATTCACGTATCAGTTTCAATTCAAGTGAAGAATACCATATTTTGAAAATTGTATTATACATTATTTTACATTTTACTTAGTTTGTGGTGTCTTATTTTTTTGCATTAATATGTATACATTGTGATTATATATGAGATTCCCTGTACGTTTTGAGGGTAATAAATGAAACATTGAAACATTCGAATGTAATTATAAAAAAATTCTTTACACCCAAAGTTCTGGAGTCATTGATCAAATCATATGCCAGCTATTGATATATCTGAAGAAGCGAGGAGACTGTTTCTCCAATTAAACTATCAACTTCTCGGCATAAACCTGGAGGTAAAACATACTTCTAAACAATCACCGAAGAAGGGGTCTCAAACTCATTCAATTGGTTGCCCGGAGGCTGTTTCTCGAAGCAATTTCTGTGTGCTTTGCATTCAAGATACGTCGAACCGTAAATTGCCAAGATTTAGGGGCATTCCGGAACGGCCTACATGTATTGTGAAATATAAACTGCCTCACATCGACATCAGACACAAACAAGTTAATCATTCAATTTACGAGCTACAACATCGCAAGGTAATGGACATAATGAAGAGAAATTTTGCCAATTTTGCGAATATACAGCTTGGGAGAGTATCTCCTGAATTACGAAGCAATGCGATGTTGTTTGCTGCCTGGAATGCAGGCGGCATAAACCGAGCAAGTAATTATCCTAATGTACTGGGGAAATGGTCTGGCATCGGAACTAAGATGGATTACCACGCTCTGCCAATCAAGGGGAATCGCAGAAGGAATCCTGGTGTATTGTTGTTGGGCTGGTGGCTGATAACAGTAATGACAAAATATTGAATCACGTCATGGAATAATATACAACGTAGAACCGCCAAATGAAGTTAATTATTCGTTTCCGTAAGACATGTTGACTTATTATTTCTTAATGGACCAAACAACAATGAGTAATGTTTTTTAGAAATCTGAAGGAGAATAAGAGATTAAATGGTTGCGCAGAGAAAAGAGAGCAACGAGTTCTTGAAAAAAAGGAAACAGTAGATTGGAGAAGAAGACAGTAGACGGTCACGATGTTGACAAGAATAAGACTCGGTTCAGTAGAATGAATTTCACTAGAATTTTTTAAGTTTACTATCAAATAGTCGTTTGACGAAATCTTAGAACACGATTTTCAGATTAGACGGAAGCTACTTTAGAGGTTATTGATCGAGATTTTGAGACTAATTCATTACCTATAACATCAGTGCGTTTAGTGACTAAAATACGGAATTCCTTGTTGTCAATATTCTTTCAAATTACCTGAGGCCTGTAATCAAACCCTACAGGTTTAACAGGTCTACAAATTACAAATGATCCGCTTGTAGCTACAAGTCCTATTTAATTCAGTATGACAATGCAAATGACCAAATTGTAGAAATCATTTTCTACATATGTGATATTAATTTATTTCAAACAGCATAGACAAGTTTTAGAATACAACAAAATAGAACATAATTCAGAAAATACTGAATAAGAAAAAACAAAATGGACATCTGGAATAAATCAGTTTGTGCTACAGTTGGCTCTTTTATCGCTCGATCAATAGGATTATTCATGGCATAGTTAGTGACCATATATTCAACATTAAAGAGATCTCTGTGTCTATGATAGTTATTCATAATTCAAGTGCCCAATGATATTCTTCTACAAATTCCAGATGTGATTTTTTTAATTGATTATTGATAAAAAGATAATTATGTATGACTATCATACAATATCTTCTTGATTCCACTCAATTTTAACAATAAAGGTCCAATTATTTCCGGAAATTTTCATGAGCTCATAAATATTTCGAAAATTTTTCAGAGTCGAAACACTTACTCAGGTTTGAAGAAGGTAAAACATTACCATACTTGTTGAAAATCCGTGGCACAATTTATACAATTATGAAAATTGTGTTGCAGAGAAAGTTTACATATATGTACATTTTTCTTAAATTACTGGAGCCGCACGGGTCACTTCATATTTCACTCATACTTTTCGTAGAACGTGTCTTTTGAAAATTATATCTTGATTAGTTTGATTGGACGAAAAAAATTAATGAATTCAGGTTAGTAGAAGCATGTTTTCTTGGACTCCTAAATTTTCTTCTCCCCATTACATGCGTTTCACTATTTTTTCTGGATACGTAGGATATTAGATATTTATGTCATGAAACAAACCTATTGATTGCAAATCAAAAGGTAACATTTATATCATTCATTTTATTATAGTGACTTGGGACAATGCCGTATGAATACGAGCTGTCGAAGAATATAACATGAGTCCCCGGAAGGCTGAAAGAAGCCACAACAACCCCTATTGAAATATCTTCTGGGAGGTCTTTGCATATTCCTGAAAACTTTTTTTGGGTTTTCTCTCCCAGTCTCTGGAACAAGGAACAATTAAAAATTATTTTTAAATGATGGAAGAATAGAACCTGAATGAAAATTTGAGCTATAATTTATGAGGGGCCAAAACTTCACAAGAATTTGTTTCCTAAAAATAAACAAAAAGAAAAAACACTTTGAACTCTGAAGCGAAATGTTTCTTCTGAATCAGACACCTTCGTCAGACAGTTTTTTTTTTCATATAACTTTGCAGAATCGTGACAATATTTTAATTTTTAATTGGAACGTGACGCTTCACAGGATTCAAAGTGTTTTCGTTGGATCATTGTTAGGGAACAATTTCTTCTTGTGAAGTTATAGTCCCTAACGAATTAATGCTCCAATTTTTACGCAGAGCGTTTCTTCTATTATTAAAAAAAACTTTTCATTGTTTCTTGTTCCAGCAGCTAGGAGAGAAAACCCCAATAAAGTTTTCAGGAATATATAACAACCCCTGTTCAAAATGATATTAATACTGAAATATATTTAGAACAAAATTCATATTGTGGTCGAAGAGAATGAACTTCCTGATGCGATTATATCAGAAAGGACTATGGTGTTCCAAAAGAAAACGCAGATATAGAAGATCTTATAAAAAACTTTTTCCAGTTAGTACATATTTTAATTCATGACTTCTAACAATTTTGAATACAAGTTGAAATATTTGTATCACCAAGTTATAATTCATTTTATTGTCACAAAAATATCGCCAAATAATCAAAGTTTTTTTGTTTTGTTCAATTTGTTCAACCTTTGAGTTGCAATATATTTACTCTGGCTGTAATAGAGGTCCTTCATTCGATTGTCCTACCAGAACTTAACGCTTAAGGAATATTATTTTTTCAAACTTCACACCATTTCATGTCACCTCTTTCATCTAAGAATGGAGAAATCCATTGATTTTAACTTGTGTCCCAAGTCTGTCAAATAGGTAGGTGACGTGGGACAATTTTTTTTTGTTTTCTTGAAAAAATATGAGAATTCGTAACCATAGTAAATACAATGCCCCGTTTACATGTTTCAACTTCTTTTCAAACGAAAATAGGTTTCTCTTCACAAAATATGACAAGTTGAATTAAAAATTCCTCAAAATGATTGTTCTCTAGGAACAAGGCAAACAAAATGAAATTACACCATACATCATTTTTTGAACTAGCTGATCCGATAGACTTCGCCTCAATCGATAAAATATTAAAAAAGGTTCAATCTTTACCTCTTAAATAAATTGAATTCTTTTGATCTATGAATACAAATGTACATACCTATTTCAGGGCGATTAAATTGGTAGTATATTTTGTACTTTTTTGTATTCCACCTAAAATATTTCCTTCTTAAAAAAAAACCAATGATTAGTACAACTTTATTCATCCCTAAGGCGAAACTAAGTTAACCAGGTCAGCTCCTTTTCAATTACCAATTGCCACAATTGATCCCACCACCTGATGCCCTATGCTCTTCAGTTTCTGGGATAGCAAATGATTCAAAACTTCTTGGCTAACATTTTACTTTTACAGTTTATTTTATTATTGAAGTTGCTTTTTTATGTATCAATTGAGGCAGTACAGAGTCTGTCGGATCGGATAGTTTCACAATACATGTCCACACAATACTGCTGCAACAATCGATAAAATCTCGGCAACCAATTTTCGGCATTTTAACAAACCATCGAACAAAATGAATAATGATTCATCGAATGCACTTTCTTGGTGGTTTCTTGGCTTGGAATCAAATCATTCAAATTTGTATTGAGTAAATATTTTGAAATTTTGATAAAGGTACAATAGATTTATCATCTTGATATTGAAGTAATTTCCATGATCACCTCTCCAGAACATAAGCGGGTATTGTAGAGCATATATTCGTTGCAATACTTCAGTATTGCGACGCGTGAGAACACTATCACGAGTTTCCAAGTTTTCACCCACAATCATAACTGTCACTTTGTCTATTGTAGGGGAGTTGAATTGGCGTCAGGTGCTCCAACAGGTCGTTTATCTGCTCTAATCATAACCTTGTGATTGTCACTTGGCCTACGTTCCAAAGCGGTTTTAAACAATCGAACCAATGCTTGAAGTTCATGAAGTAGTTGCTGCAGATCTAGAAGAATTATTTTTCTCACATCTACATTAATTGATTGACGTTGATAATCCATATTGCCTATATGAAGTAAATTTGAAGGAATCCATCAAGTAGTTATAATGATCCAATTCGATGGTGATTCTTGCCTTCGATCCAACTAGCAGAAAGGGAAGACAAAATAAGTGATTTGAAATAATTAATGTTTTTTATTATATTCCCACCTGGAATGTTGAATTGAATCAATTATATTAGCGACACCTTTGGGTACTATTCACAGGAAAAAAAATTTATTTCATATTTCTCTTTGCATTCCATCGAATTTTTCGGAGTTTTAGTGTATTTTATGTTCACCTCGCCGTGGAAGAATCCAACAAAAATCTTGAGGAGTTCATCCCATCTTGAGTTATATATGGTGTAATCAACAGAATGGCCGACTTAGTTTTATATATTAAGATCAGATCGATCTTCGGATAAAAATAAGCAAAAACACATATTTCGTGAGCTGATAAGGCTACGGTTGCGAAACTATTTTGCTTCGAAGTTTACCGTGTCTTTTTCAGCTGAAATTATTGTGTCTCATATCCTCGAACATGTTCATACAACGGCACGTAATGCATGTCTTACAGTATTCAATTTCCTGTGATGTCGGATAACTCTCCTCGTCCATGATGACCCTAAGAAGAATAAATCTCCGGTACAAAAAGTTAAGTGCTATCGGCCAGGGTTTCGACACAGGAGATAATCCTGCGGGAGGTCGTATGTGAAAAAATTCGATTTTTCCAACGGTCGTTCCGGTGTATGTTATGCTATTTCGTGAATGTGCGCCCCCACACATAGCTTTGGCCGATTTCAACGCTGTTCTTATCGCTTCACGCCATGCAAAAAAGGCAGAGAAGGATGGGGGCATTGCATATCGCTATTCGTGTGGAAAATAATCTAGCAACTGCCAGATAAACCTGCATATGACTGTTTGAACAGCGGGAGAGTTTGGGGATGTTTAGAGAATTTGTGTCGGTATACTGTCCTGAGATCTTGGCAATTTCAGTCTCATGTAGGATCGTTCATTCGCATCTATAATTTTTCGTTCATACAGTTTCGATATGATGATCTGCAACACCTAAAAGGAGCGGTTTGAATTTTTCTTGGTAAAACATAGATAATATAGCAACTTGTAAAGGTTTAAAATTTGGATGAAAAAGTCGTGGTTTTTTCATTTGAATAATTTTCATTACTAAATAGTTTGAAGCTTTCACGACCGGATATTCTGCAATGAAAACAGTCTTCCAAGCTCATCCGCCGTGGTCCATTAGAATTAATTTCACTCAACGTTTCGCCTACAGCTGCGGTAGGCATCTTCAGAAGATTCTTGGTTTGAGATTGTACCTCGAACGCTGAACGTGTTCGAACTGGAAGTGTTATTTACACCCCGGTCAATGGCGTGAAAGTGTGGTGAGTTCATGAGTGATCTGATTCAGTCGACAGCATAGGTCGTGTTGATTATAAGTTTTTCACGATTTTCATGAGAATTACTTCAATATTCAATCCTAATGAGTTTCAAGATGGAGCAAATTTAGGTTTGACATTTTACGACTGTTTCGTTTTTATCTTGTTATCCATGATATTAGGGTCGAAGACAGGCAGTTACCACAAAATTTGAAATGTCATTTAAATTAGTAAACAAACTTAATTCTCCTATTAATACGTTTAATTCGGCACCTTCCTCCTTCAAATTCGTTTTCCAAAAACAAATTATTCATAACACTCAATTTGACATTTTATCTGTGCTCTGCCTCTGCCTGAATGATAACTGGTAACAGTGCGAACAAGTGTACGTCGGGAATGTTCACAGAGATATATCTTTCGTTTACACAGGAACCAGATCTTTGATCTATAATTTGTTTATTAATGTAAATAAAAAGTTATGTTTGTATATGATAATACTTGTAGAAATTGTTATAAATGATTACATACCAAAGATGAATCTCGAAATTCTCAAAGCTGATATGAGTGACAGAGAGCCAGAAAGCTAAATTCTTCATTATAGAAAATGAAATAGAAATCAAGAGAAGAATATTCAACATTTGTCGTCAACGAAATTTAGATGAACGTATTCATTGTACTACAAATTCTTTAATTATTTATAAATAATCCTGCTCTATCTTTCGTCGAATGGGATTGAAAAAGTGTGTTCACGCTTATCCTTATAATACAGTTGCTTATTCCAAGGTTGGCTTCATCTTTTTATCTTGGTCGAATCGAAAAAAATGGTAAAGGAAAAAAGGTTTTTTTTACCATAGGAATCTACAGTTAAAATATATGTACGAGTCAAAGACTCATCATGTATACTTCGAGCAACTATAAACAGAAAAGAAAAATATTCGCAATTTTCTGGTGATATTCAATAGGCTGCAGCTCAGTAAAAAATGGTCTTTTATAAAATAAAGAACAAAACCTTTGAGGCTTGAAGACTTTCATTTCTGAGTTGATTGGTTCACAATTTTTCGGACTACCAATGATCATGCAATCATCGAATGAAGTACGAAGAAAATATTATCGAAATTTTTTGAACTTTTTATTCCTCTACACACATTCGAAAATCTTCCAAAGCTTGAGGGATCATATTCTATTTATCCAGCTCTAATTTGCTGTTCATGACTTTTAGATATTAGTATTTGTCTTCGAGATATCATATTTTGAATGAAAAATTACCTATTCTACACAACTGCCGATGTCTCCTGACTACTGATCGCCTGGCTAGCCGAAAGCAGATTTCTCTTTCTACAGAAAATTTTCTACCAAAATCTGTTTTGTTCAATTCCCGGTATTTTTTTCACAACTGTCACATAAATGTGAAAAAAGTGCCAAAAATATGCCATTCTTCTATATTTTGTGAAATAGACTCTATCTTCGTCAATGTTGGCGGAATTTCATAGTTCATGACAAAATTTTTCAGCGTGATGTTTCCTGAAGTCTTCCTGAATCGATAGATCGATCGGTTAAGCAGTATGCTTGAACCGATTGATTGTAATATTGTAAGAATTGAGGGAACAAGGTTTTTGTTCTTCAATTCAAAATTGAATATCTCGAAAGCAAATGAGTGCTTAATTAACAGGTTTTGCAACATTTGCATCGGTCTAGCTGAAAATTATTTGTCTTGAGCGTAGAACAAAAAGATGAAAATTTTTCACCAACGATTGTAGAAACTAGGTTTTTATTTTCTCTATGCAACCATTTTTTACAGCCTGTTGAAAAGCTTCCTCTTCATTTTTCTATTCCTTCAATTGTTTCGCGAACTGTATAAGCTGAGTAAACTTTCTACATATATGGTAAGCAAATATCTTCCGAGCTCAAAAAACCGGAAGTCTCTAGTTATCAGTTCTCAATGGTGAAACCCACCCCACTCTAACGAAAAAAGCTATAGTCGCCAATGGCTTAGGTTTTCTTAGCCGCAATCAATCAAAATGGTGACCTTGCTTGGTCGGGGTATGCAAATAAATCGTTCAGAAGAAAAATAAAATGAAAAATTCCTGAAATTGCAGTGCATTGGGAGCAGGTCAGGCATCTTACTGAAACCATCCGAAACCTACATTCAAGTTCTACACAGCTGATATAATTCGGTTCTGTAACTTACACTGATATTATTTTCCATTTAGGTCGCCCTGGAGGCCCTACAATATTCTTGCCTGAAAGTCCTGCTCAAATAAGATTTTTTTGGATACTGAATCCGCAATAGTGCTTCCAAATGTTTTTTGGTTCGACTTTGCCTGATCCTCCGAACAAATTTTTGTGTCATCTTGCGCCTCTTAAGTATTTTACTAAGACATCTGTGACCTTAGGGATATATGGTATCTTCCTCCACAAACAGTCTTGTCGGTGACTATATGTTGACACCGATGAGTCCAGCCTCAATTTCAAATCGTGTATGTGTTTGGAAAGTGATAGTTTCCAAAAAAATATATTTATATCCAAACGCTAATAGGACAAATCAATAACGTTTCAGAAAGATCATCATCATCATAAAGCTTATCCCGTCAACTGCTGTACGAAAGCCTCCCACAACTCTTTACATCTTTTTCGGTCTTATGCCATCTGAATTCAGCTTCCAGCCACTCTTTTTAAATCATCTGTCCACCGTCTAGGAGGTCGTCCTCTATTTATGTAAGCTCATGTCTGGGTCTTCACTCCACAAGTCCCTTCGTATCCCTTCCATCGCTCATTCTCACCACATGTCCAGACCAGTTCCTCTTGAGCTGTAATCTCTAATTTCTAATAGTAACTCCTAGCATTGATCTTTCCATTCTGCGTTGTATCACCTGTATTCAGCAGATGTTAGTTTTGGTCAATGTGAGTATCTCAGATTCATACGTAAGAACAAGCAAAATAAGCATATTGTAACATCAGGTGCTCTCAACATAAGAAGCTTTATACGCTAATATCAGTCATAATGTTAGACCACTTATATCAGCAATGCAACACGGTTTCATGCGGGGTAGGTCTACGGTCACGAATTTGGCAACATTGTCGCAGTTTATCGCGGAGACTCTGGATGATGGAGGTCAGGTCGACGTTATTTATACAGACTTTTCACGAGCCTTCGACTCGGTTGATCACCGTCTGTTGCTGAATAAACTTTCTTTTTTTGGCCTCAGTCCAGCATATGTCGACCTGATGAGATCTTACTTGGATGGAAGAATGAGTCATGTGTTTTATAATGGCTTCAAGTCTTTCGAATTTTGTCTGTCATCAGGTGTGCCACAAGGATCTAATCATGGACCATTGTTATTCATAATTTTTATCAACGATCTTCTGGCTCTTCTCAGTTGCTTAGCCTTGGCCTATGCAGATGACTTCAAACTTTACCTGAGGATACGCGGGATTGCTGATTTAGAGCTGCTCCAGTCCAGCTTGGAGTTGGTTAATGTTTGGTGCTCGCACAATGGACTCATTTTAAATATACAAAAGTGTTTTAAGGTGACTTTCACGAGAAGCTTACGTCCTCTCACCTTCAATTATTCTATTGGTAATTGTCTTATCGCGAGTGGAGATCGGTTTCGCGATCTGGGGGTGTTATTTGATTCGACGTTCAGCTTTGTTCCTCACATCGAGGAGCTTTGTTCTTCGGCCAGTCGATCTTTAGGCTTTGTGTTCCGGTGTTCCAGGGAGTTCCCTGATGTTTCAATCCTCAGAATTCTCTATTTTTCTCTTGTCGTCAGCAAATTAGAGTACGCCAACTTGGTTTGGTTTCCGATATACAGTTCTCACCTAACATCACTTGAACGCATTCATAGAAAATTCTTGAAGTGTGCTGAATATAGAAAGACCGGCAGGTATCCTGAACGTGGTGCGGATTTGTCGGAGATCATGCGGGAAATGCGAATTTCAACGTTGCAGGAGAGGCAGAAGCGACAGTGCGCTAAATTTGCGAAAAGCTTGTCACTGGAAGAATTGATTCACCTCATCTGCTGTCCAGGGTTGACTTTCGTGTGCCAAGAATTGAAACGAGGACCACATCAAACTTTCGACTCCCTAAACCTCGGACTAACGTACTTGAGCAGGCTTCGGTTTATCGATTTTGCAGAGCTGCTGATGAACTTAAATTTAATTTGTTTTTTTAGTTCGGGGCGGTTATTGTTTATTGTTATATCATTGAATGTGTAATTTTGTTGGAATAATTGTTCATATTATTCATTGGCAATATGTTACCCTGTTAATGGGAATTCTCCTGTTGGGAAAAATAAACTATTATTATTAACTATTATTATTATATGTCTGAGTCTACCGAACGAAGCCCGTGTCAAACCAATTCTTCGTTGGATTTCGTCTGATTATCTCTCCTGATGCCGATTTCATGGCCCAAATATTTGTATATATGCACTTGTTCTAAGTGCATATATAGTGTTTCAGAAAGATGTGAAGGTTTGAATGGAATCTATCAATTATTCTCTGAAATCGAGAGCCAAATCCTCATTGTGCCTGACAAGATCAATCGAGTCTTCAACCTTCACCTATGAATTAATGATCGATTCGAAACCAACGGAACTTCCCACATCTTCCACAATTTGCGCGAAATTTAGCTCTCGCCTCTGCACAGGATGCTCGAGCGCATTTCCACTCAAGTTGATTGACACACGAGGGGTTGTTTACGAAGTGTGATGTATCCACTATGTATACGGTATTATAGTTGATAACAATGCGTCGTTGAAGTGTAAATCCTTTATAAATCATTCGTGTCCCACCGCTGTCTTCACATGAGTTTTCGATACGTCGGCTCAACAGGAAAACTGTGTGGAAAGAGGTTTTCCACCTTACGTCTCTACCTCGCTCTGCTATTCACGAAAAGGGATTTCGGAAGATTTTTTTATACGGTGGAAGGATGGTAGTCCTGATGTGCCTTGTTCAGTTTGGTTTATTTTATGGTTTGTTTTATAACTGTGAATTGGTTCCACCAATCAGGAAAAGAGTAAATGTTCATTATCACCCTTTTCTGTTTCTTCATTTCCAGGTTTTAAACATAGGTGTTCGTACAAGGAGATTGTTCATATTTTACTCAATAGCTATATTAGTTGATATTGGTCGTACACTAATGGGCAAAACTGCATTAATTCTTAGGAGCATTCAGAATTCAGTAGTAGAGATCAGAAGAAAGACCTCTCCTGATAAGTAAAATGAAATACAGTTTGAGCCATTTGGAAAACAACAATTCAGTTAAAATTTTTGAGTTAACCATGCATATTGCATGAATGCACCTGATTCAACTTTAAGTAAATAAATAAATTATATAAATATCACCTCTTTCTTTATCCACGGTTCTTTTGATATAAAAAAATCGCATCGTTCTCGTGTGGCATTCCACATCTGCCTTAGATTTAGAAGGGAATATCTATATTTTCAGAAATCTTAGGGCTAGTTTCATAATCAGTTTTGAAGTCTCTTTAATTTTAAAGCTCCTTTAAGTTCAATATTTCGGTTTCATAACACATTTCGTGACTTTAGCAGTTAAAGTATCCTTTATCCCTGAATTCCTAACATCTCGTGGTCAAACTGTCAATTCAATTGAGGTTAGTTGTGTTCTTTTTTATTTTGAAATCAACTTTCACAAGTGGAATGAGAATACGAAAATGAGAGTATGGAAACGTAGATTTCCAATTTCGAAATGAGACTACAATTAGACACCATACGGCTCATTTTGGTTACTACTGCAGTATTGCCTATGAATAATTTTGAAAAGGAATAAGGTGATAATTAAAAAATTTTGCTGATAGAGTGAATGGAAAACGTGTTAAAAATTCAATCATAACAGGTCATTTTGCTATATTAAGCTGATGTATTTGGTGAAAATAAATGCTTATTCAAAAATTATGTTCATTAAATTTTTTTCCTATTTCGAATTCTAAATCTAATGATATTAATTCAAGGCAATGCTCCTTTTTGTCAGCCGCAATCATCAATTCCATTTTTTTTTGTAATATTCAGTCTGGGATTGGTATTTTCCCCCAAATTTCTAGGTGTATATTTTAAATTTGAACCTGAAGGTTATATCCACTTGACATGAAAATAACATATCCTCCTTCAATTTCAAGATGGCTGTGGTTAATTACAACTGAAACTGTACATTCTAGGTCGAATGAAACGACTTCAGTTATGCCAACATACAACATTTCACCTAAAGTCTCCTTTACGTAAAGTCCCATTTAATTTCATTATGAAATCGGGTGTACTTTCAAAGTGGATTTTAGCTGAAAGTGCACTTTAACTAAAGTGTACTTAAGGGATTTATTATGAAACGCGCCCTTAAAGAGATAACCTCAATGAAGTAGACATATTTGAAATCAATTGAAAGAGGTCTTCCGCTTGGGAAAATAAAATAAAGCCATTTGAAAAACAGTACTTCATATAAAATCTTCAGGTTAACGATACCTTCATGCATTTCTCTGTCTGGATGTACATAAAAAATACTAAAAATTTGCCCATTTGAACTTTAATGTACTATCGAGATTAACTGAGATAAGTTTTGAGTAATATATTAACAATCAAGAGATAACCTCAATAAAGTATACATATTGAAAATCAATGGAAAAGGTGCACCGATTAGGAAAATAAAATACAGTGTGTGCCATTTGAAAAACGACACTTCACATAGAATTTTTAGGTAAACGCTCCTTTTATGCATTTCTTAGTTCAGAATTCGGAATGCCCATAAAAATTCAGCAAATTTGCCATTTACCTAAACTTTTGTGTATGACCAATATAAACTGGGATAACCATTGAGTGAAATATAAACAATTATCATGTTTTCAGGATAGATAGAAATTCGTAAAATCATTCGGATTTGCCTTGGTGAAGGGCATTGAAGAAAAATAAATTATACACATTTTTCACGATTTTGCCGAAACAACTCGTGACATTGCAATGAAATTTCATAGGAATATGTTTTGGAAACTGATACATCCAATCAATTTGTTTTTGAGTCTCAATAATAATAATAACAGCTCTTTATTGCATTTGCAATTGGCCATCGACCATGGGTCCTTTAGCCTGTAATTTTACAATCTTTGATATATTTAATCCTTGCTTAAGTAAAAATAAAAAATTAAAATTCTGGATATTTCCTTTTGGATGTTTTCCTTCCGTCTTCTTGGTATTGGGAGATCACTTCGGGTAATTGCGTTAACCTCTTATAGAATGTTTTATTCAACCTATTCATCCTTATCTTAATAGGTTCTATTTTGGTTTTCAGATAGAGTAGATGATTCGGAGGATTATGAAGTGCATTATTGGGATTTCTCATTCTAGTTATAGCTCTCAGTGCTATCGTCTCTGCAGTCATGAGGTTTTTAATTGCTGGTTGCTTGCAGTTTGCAAACAATGGGTGTGCGTATTCTAATATGGGCCTACAGATTGTTTTATATATTATTGATGCACTTTTGATGTTGATGCCTTGTTTTCTGTAGGTTAACTCAGAGAAATGTTTGGCTCCTGAAATGGTTTTCCTTTTCATCAATTTTGTATGTAGGTTGAAGTTCAATTTATTGTCGATGTTTATACCAAGGTATTTGACTGCAGGAGTAGGTTTTATGATTTTCTCGTTAAGGTTGGTGATGGGGGTGAAATTCTGTGGTTAAAAATAATAAACTGCGACTTGTCTGGGTTAATTTTCATTCTCCACTTCTGGAACCACTTAGAGATTTTTTCTAGAAGTTCTTGGAGCTCCTGTATGCAGGTTTTCATTGTCTTCGCATGGGATACCAAGGTTCTGTCGTCGGCAAATTGCAAAATGTAATGGGAGTTCATGTTATATTCTTGGATGATATCATAGCAGAAGAAATTGAATAGGAGTGACGAATAGGGGATCCTTGAGGAGTACCTTGCTCTGGAAGAAAGTAGTTCGACGTAAATAATCCAACTTTGACTGCCAATGATTTTTGAGTCTTATTTTCATAAAAGGCTCCAACAACCTGGTTCTCGCCAAGTAAGTATTATCGAACATGAATTTTCGAATATTAGCAAAATTTCCAGTTATATTAATTATCATTCAATCTTACAACAAAAGGGTTTTCTTGATGAAACTGCGTATCGTTTTCGGATATTTTGAATTGAAAATCATGAAATAATAGCCAATATTAGTATGGATTAATGATAGATGTATTAATTAAACGAGAAATTATGAGCCTGCAATTATTAAACAAGGCTTATAACAAAAGATCATCTCTCAATTAACTTTCTCCGTCTTCTTGAATACACAAGTTTATCCTTTTTTCGAAGAATCCATTAATTTTCACCACGGTTGGGAGTCAGCGATGGGTGCATTAAATTGATGTTAAATTCTGTCTTTCAATTCTTGAGGTGCATTTACGTCTTCAGCATGAACTTTTTTATTATACGATCAAACTGTGTATGAGATACATATCGCACGATCGAGGTTGCCAATGTATCGAAGCTTTTGCAGCTCTACTAATCTATCGATTTCGAAAATGGTTACTCAACCAAATAAGATATATTCTATGACAGGGTGTTGGTGCTCCATCGTGCTTTCTAATTGGCAATGAGAATAATTGATTAACTTTATCACTACTTCCTACCAGCATTCATTATTACGTCATAATTTTCAAATCAGAACGGTACATTTTATCAAGTTTCATCAAGAGTACTCACCATTTTATTGGGAAATTTGATTATCGTTATGTTTGCTTGAAATTTTGCGCAATAAATGTTATATTAAAAAACCTTATATTGAATCTATTTCATACGAATCGTGTATCTAGCGTCCTCTATGAGAGCCAGATATGAAAACAAATTTATTGGATGTATCAGCTTCCGACTATATTCGTATAACATTTCATTACCATGTTTCCAGCAGCCGCAGCGAATTCATAAAAATATGTATTTTTTTTTTTTTTTGTTTAACGTGCTTCATCTCGAATTCCAATGCGTTGCGAAAATTCATAACTGAACGAACCCAAATTATTTTCTAGTTTTCTATCCATCCTTGACACGGTTTCATTTTTTGTTGAAACATCCTTTATGTCACTTTTTTCTCGAGCGCATTGGTCTTCTTCAGTTATATTTTTTCGAACATGCGACAGTTCGAGTTTCTGATATCTTCCGAAGTTGTTCTAGTAGGAGTTGTTCTAACTGAATTGAGGTGCCTGATTATCACGAGGATGTACAGGGTGCGGCACGGAGGATGGACGGTTTTAAAAAAATAATAAAAGCGTTAATTTTTACTCAAAAACACATTTATTGACGGAATCAGATTCTCAAGGAAATAGCATTTGAGACAGTCAAGTGTGGAAAATCACATCAGGCATGTGGTGGCCGAAATCGGTGATGCAGTGCTGGAGGCGCTCTTGGAAGTTCGCGTAGACACTCTCCAACATCGCTCTCTCAACTTGGACCACGCGAATAGCCCTTTTCAATTCGTTATGGGGACACCTCAAGGCTAGAGTATACGAGACCAACCCCCGAACTCTGGACGAATTGAAAAGGGCTATTCGCGTGGAAGTTGCCTAAGTTGAGAGAGCGATGTTGGAGAGTGTCTACGCGAACTTCCAAGAGCGCCTCCAGCACTGCATCACCGATTTCGGCCACCACATGCCTGATGTGATTTTCCACACTTGACTGTCTCAAATGCTATTTCCTTGATAATCTGATACCGTCAATAAATGTGTTTTTGAGTAAAAATTAACGCTTTTATTATTTTTTTAAAACTATCCATCCTCCGTGCCGCACCCTGTATAATGTGTAGTAATGTGAAATCCATTATGTTTCCAGGAGATGGCTTCAGTTATCTGTAACTTGCGTCCTATGAGTGCAATCACATTGATTTATGTGAAGTTAGGAAAATGGGATTTCGCACAGAAAAACTTTTCTGAAAGAAAGACACCGAAGGACAATCTCTGTGCTAGTCAGCCTGATACTGTACAGTCAATCACGCGAAGTTTTGGAATCGTCCAGACCTTCACGGTAATTTTTATTTCGAAGATGCACCAATTGTCGAAAATCTCGATAAACTACTGTTTTGATATACCAAAAGAAATTATTCAACCGGTCACCATTTGTATAAGGCTGGTCTAGAGGAGAAGCTCTGTGTATGGATACCGCACAAGTTAACGCAAAAAATCCATAGGTTGAATTTCTATCTGCGAATCGCTGCTGAATTTCGACAAAATCGACTTCGAAGCACCTAGAGTGGACATAATATTAGGTCTGATTTTCAAAATCTGTGTCGATTCACCGTTGAAAGATCAGCTCCTGTATCCGCTCAGAGAAAAGTTGAAGACTTCCGAAAGCAATGCCCAGTATATCATTTTGAATTAGGCAGTTGCAGAAATTTTGCAATTAGGCTTGGAACTATTGATTACTGCCTATGTATGAAGTCTACTTCTTTGATTTTGCATTGTTTTCTTCACTCATATTTGTCTTGCATGATCGGGTAATGACATGAAAATATAATATTTCGTTTTTTATATTTCACATTGATTGTTTGCGAGGGCGCATCCAGCATTATATTTCAGGGGAGAGCTGGTCTCCATAAACATGCATTTTTGACATATGATCGAGTTTTTCATTCAATAAAAATGAATTTTGGGAGGCTACAACTCGTTTGCTCCCCCTAGGGTGCGCCACTGTCGGTTTGTGATTTCGCCCTGCGGACATGCTCCTGTTAAACTACCTTGAAATAATTATTATATCTCGAAGGATTATAAATAAATTACCTTCATGAATAGGAATCGGCCGTCAAGGGACTACAATAAAAAAATTTCTATTTCCTCTGAAGTATATACCTACCCTGGAATCTCAAGTCTCAAGCTCTTCTGCTTTGCGTTTCAAGTAGCAATGAAATTGAAATATTTCAACCTTTTTTCCATCTGCATTATTGATCTCAACTAATGGGAAAAAAAGGACTTTTGTAGTTTGGTCAAATTCTTGAAATACAACAACAATCTATTAAACTCTCGTTCCAATAAATCCGTTTCGCAAATTTATATAGCCTTGATGATGCAAAAATGATTTTACGAAACGTTGGCGATCACATGAAGTGAATTTTTTATACGTTTCCTCATCCACTTAAACCAATAGTGTATTGAAAAGAACAACAATAGTTTTTCGCTAGTTATGTTGGTACTTCTCGCTGCAGCATTTTTCATTACGATCGAACGTTTCTTGATATTTTTTCCAGACTCAGATGACACAAGATCGTTCATAACATTATTCACCTCGTTTTCTATATCCTATCTGAGGAAATTTGATCACTAGAGCCAATTTTAAAACCCATTTATAAAATTTCGAAGAACGACAGAAGCAATTGGGCGAAAACGGCATTTACATAATATGTTGTTATTGTAACATAATATATGCAACCATAGCAACTTGAAAGACATATGGATAACGTTTTCCACTCAAACTCAATTGCTTCTTGTTGAATGTTTGAATAAATGTTCAAATGATTGATCATATTGGAATTTTTTTCGAAAAGATGAAAACCATCAATGGTAGATGATAGTATTTTCTAACACAAGTTTGCAGAATGACCTCCTATTCAAACATTAATGCGAAATTCGAATTTGTATTCGAATTTCGCATTAATGTCGTTAGTACGATTCTGAAAGCATGAGTGTTAGAATTGCTTTCTCTAACGAGTGTAAGGCGATATTTTTTTCATTCAGTCGAGTTTTCTGAAAAACATGATTCAATACGAAAATTGACAGGATCTGAGATCAGTAGGTTTTGTCAACCACAAAACAAAACTAGAAACAATGCTGTGATGAGTTTTCAGCACTACTTCCAGTACTGTAATCAACTCATGAATATACTGAAATATAAAAAATTTAATCGAGCACTCATTTATTCATTAATTTATTTTTTCACGGCATCGTGTTTCAATTTTGGAGTCTGTCAATGTTGAAACATCCGAGATTGAAAAATGAGTGTCCATCAAACACAGATTCATTCACTTCTCATGAATCTATGCATGAACCTATTATCCACATATGTCCCTATTTTTTGTCTACAAAATCCAAGAGGACATTACCCTATTCATTTGAAGATTTTCATATGTTTTTTCCGCCGCCACGTCTCAAGCAAACAACTATGCATTTTCATCAAGGATGACTGAGTATAGAATAAACATCGGTTGTTTATTCAGGGTGTTCTATGCACACAACCTCTCTCCCCCTTCTCAGTATCATAAATTTCCTTTTCTTGCCCTACGGAGTGAAAACAGCTGAGTTAATACCAGGATTCGCTTCCAAAGCCGGATAATTCTTGAGTCGAAACACAGAGGAGAGGAAATTTTGGCCAACTCAAGTAATAGTTTCTGATGAGATGCAAGAAAGAAAAGTCGGTAAGATTGAAATATGACTGGAATCATCTGATGGACTATGAATGAAAATGATTCACCGAATAATGACGAAACTTAATCAATCCTCATATCTTCAAAATTTGCACAATCATAATGCTTAATCTTAATGAAGATCTCCATTATTATTATTAATTATTATTAACATAAACAGGGGTCATTGTGGCTTCGTTCAGCCTTTCGGGAACTTCGACCGCAAGGATCTTTTGTTATTAACCCTACTCCTTCACTTAGATCCCAAGGAGGCCATCAATGGTGTTGATGAACCCAGCGACCTCCTTAGGAGCCTTGGCGGTTATTTCATGTGGATCCAGAACCGACTTCCCCATGTGAATGGTTCTTAGTTCTGCCAGCTCTGGACTCTTGCATACCATGTGTTCAGCCGTTTCTTTCTCTGATCCACATAGCCTGCAGGTTCCATCTGCTGACTTTCCCATGCGATACAAATGATATTTATATCGACAGTGTCCCGTCAGCAGACCCACCATTACTCGAAGCTCAGCTCGTGGCAGCTTTATGTGCTTCCTGGTGTAGGTCGACGAGAATTCCACAAATCTCTTGGCTTGCGCAAGTCTAGGAGTATTTCTCCAAAGCGTTATTTTGTTTGCCGCTTACCATTGTTGGACCGCTTTCTGGTATTGGTCTTTTTCAAGCCCACAGAAAGGTTCGGATCCAACAGGCTTTAGCCTTGAAGCCTTCTTCGCCAGTGAAGATGAAGATCTCTAATAGTGCCTTAATGAAAGATATACGATTAGGTACCCTGTGTTCTGCCTATGGGATGAAATATCAATTGCATAATCATCTGATTCCCCTTATGCCTTAAACGAAATATTTTCTTAAAAACTCGATAATGATTGAAGAGTGGAAATTCAAAAGGGTCTAAGTGCCATTTTCACGAAATTTTAGATTTCATTTGTTATGGGGTCTATGTGCCAAGGCCAATAGCCTACGAAACAGTTCATGAGTCATCCGCTTCAGGCAGTCATTTCTGATGAAAAAACAATCCTTTTTTAACTTTTTTCATGAGTTTGAGACATGTTTTATGTAATATTTCAGTTCGATTTTTTTGGCACTTAGACCCTTTTGAATTTCCACTCTTCGATTGATGATTCTATGCACCGCGATTCCATAAACATGCCATTATTCAGTATGCATCGCCTGCAGTCACGTATATAGAGCTGGACACGCAAATCATAGGTTAGGTAATAAATATTTCAATTAGTTCGTACACAAATTACATAAGAACAGCTATTAGGGACGTCAGTGGAAGTGAAAAATCTCTTGATAAAAGGACTCAACGAGTTGAGCTAGATTCATAGGTATTAAAAGAAGCACATATTTTGATTTTGTTTGTTGCTTATTATTATACTGATGTTTTTTTTTTGTCGAATAAGAATTTTGAAACAAGTATTTAATCACTTACCTAATCAGTTTGTTTATGATGTTATTCTGAACATTATTATTATTATTGAAATTTGTACATATTTCCATACAAGAAGTGCCCATCAGAATATCATGAGGAAATATTGATTCGATCAACTTTTGTGGGAAGATTGAAGTCAACTAGACCTTGATTTATGTTATACTAGCTGTCCTCGCCACTTCGTCTGCGTAAATCAACTATTAAAATTGTTGGTATTATTATTAGTTCAATATTATCTCCGAACACAGGGACGGGCCCAAGGGGGGGGATGGGGGGGATGATCCCCCCCCAATGTTGAATGAAGTTGGCAAATTTTCAAAGCAGTCGGAAGATTTTCAAAGGAGTTGGAAAAATTTCAAAGCAGTTGGGAAATTTTCAAAGCGGTTGGAAAAATTTCGAAGCAGTTAGAAAACATTTCAAAGCAGTTGGCAAAATTTCAAACCAGTGGGAAAAAATTCCAAAGCAGTTGGAAAATGTTCAAAGCAGTTGCGGTTAAATTTCAAAGCAGTTGAAATACATAATTCCGAGAGAGATATGAAATACGAAGGAATCTGAATTAGAAAAAACAAGTTTGCAATCAGTACTTGACAATATATTTATAGCCGGCAATAAATGGTATTCAACCCAATATTTTTACTATCAATTATTGGGAGAGATGCGGCCCCAAGAAGTAGGTACCTAGTTGTAAATTTTTCAGTTACGTCGCATGGACTGTGTCATAAAAAAACCATCTGGTATCATAAATGGAATCATCTTTATGTACGCTCTTCGTACATTGTGTTAGAGTTTTGCGAATAAACAATATGTATAAATAAATTTGAATAATGAACCAAAAAAGATTCAAAGTGAAGTTTGAGTTATGTGGTGCCTTATAAAATTCCAAAAAAAAAATTTATGAACAGAAAATGCCTGAAGGACAACAAGTGTGAGAGAAAATTATGGGTAGTGACCACAGAATACCCTAAGTCACAACAAAAATCGTTCGAAACACTAAATACATCCTCAATTCCAAACACTAATTGAAATGAACGCTGCAAAGAGATCAAAATCGCCAACTCAAATTAGCAAGAAAATTAGCAGGAAAATCTTGAAAGACATCAGTGTTATCATCTTCATGATATCCGTCGATGGTCTCGGATACACAGATTCTTCCCAAAACGACTCGTAATTCTTAATCTGAAATGAAAAAAGACAAAAGCAGAAAAGAAACCAATTATTCAGAATATGCATTTGCTACTTTAAAAAACATCAACATTAAGATTTCTTGGCCAAATAATGTTCGGGGATTTATAAATATTTATGACAGAAATGTCACAAAATTTGAAAGAAATGAAAAAAAACTCCATCAATTTCCCCTTTCCAAATCTTTGGAAAGTTACGTAACTGATGATTTTTCAACATAACAAGCTAAACTTGTAAAAAATCAATTAATACATAACTTTTCAACTGTCCTCTTTCACGACGATTCTGTTGCCGTGTGGGTTTCTTGCAGAAGAATCTCTTTGATACCATGTTCATCAGCTAATTTGGAGACGTAATCACACTTGTCTTTCGAAATTCCTTCGATATTCAAATTCAAATCCACAAATTGTTGCTCCCTGGTCGTGAGGGTTTTTTCAAACCAGATACGACCTTCCAGGTGATGATTTTCCGGCACTTCAGATGTTTGAAGACCGCTACGGGACCCCAATGAAAGGCAATCATCTCCCATAGATAAACCGAACATGTTATAACACAAGAAAACAGAATATTTTTCAGGAACAAAATTGTCAGTCTGACAATAAAACTGATTTAGGTCAAAATCGTTTCCCTGCTAAATTGGGAATCTGTTTTTTTCAAGGAATTTTCTTGATTCATGAGACACACTTTGACATACATTTTCTGTTTTATTCCCTAGTTATGTTGCTTTTCTTTATTTCATGGAATGTGTAAGCCGAAGTGAGGCTCATTTTTTATCAAACGAAATATATTTTCTGAAAATTTTGTTCCTTTTATTCTGTAAAATGGACCCATGTTACGTATGAGGTATGAGCAGTTTCAATATTATGAATCTCACCAAAGTATTCAGTAACTATCATTGATTTTTAATCTACCCAACATTCAATCATGTATATTTCTTTATTTTATGCAATCTGCTTTTTTCGTGAAAAATATCTTGTTTTATTATGATGCTTGAAATTTTGAGATACACCAAAAAATGAAACTGAACTAAATTAAAGAACGAAACAAAAAATGTGTCTCAAAGATTCAAACATACTTCAAGGTATTCCTCATAAAAAAAAAATTTCATGAAATAAAGAAACTCACATTATTGAATATTGGGTAATTGGAAAATTAACTTTAATTTCTCATAACTTTGATTCCCAATATTTACTCCTTTCTCGTAATAAAAAGAATAGATTAAAAAAAAAAAAAAAAATTCTCTGATGAAAATGAGCCTTGCCCTTGCTTTTAGATTTCATGAAATAAACAATTAAAGAAGGGCTACAAAACTGAAGAAACAAACAAGTAGTGTTTCTCAAAGTTTCAAGCAACATCAAGATACTCTTCATGAAAAAACAAACTCCATAAAATCTACTTAATTGAATGTTCGGTAGATGGAAAAAAAGTTAATTACTCCCCACTCTGTTGAAATTCATCATTTTGAATTTTTTTTACCGAAACAAATATTATACCATAATATGTATAACGGTGTCCTGTTAATTCAATGTCCAGTTGGAAAATTTTCGATGGATTTCCCCCCCAAAAAATTTGGCTTCGGCCCGTCCCTGTCCGAACAAGAAAAATCCTGAAGAAGCCTAGATCCTGATTGCCACACCGCCAACCAGATCCAATTGTATTTCCCTAACTACATATTTATATACATATATATGTACATCATATACCTAAATGACTGAAAATTTATTCCTATAATCAGATAATCAGTCAGCCCATTCAATGTAAGGGGCCTTCCCATGACGCGGTTTCTCATATCAGGATTTCTTCTGGATATCGCAAATTGAAATTGCATCTACCACGAAAGATCAACTCCAAAAAGAGGACGGAACAACATTCACATAACTAATTATTCATTATTGATAGATAACATTGGTCTTTCGTCCTCACGTGAAGAAATTATTTAAATCGAGAAATAGATGTTATTATTAGTAATGCAGAATCCATTTTGAAACATCGATGTTTAATTGTCAAACATCGCTGATGAACGATAATCCATCACCTCTATTTCTAGAGAAAAATCATATCAAATACTTTGCATTCTTATATTTTCCCACCTTCCAAACCTTCCCTGGAATTCCACGAATAATGGTCCCTATACAAGATCCGGCGGCCTGCAGTCCCAGGACTGTCGATTTGAATTGACAGTCAAGGTCTGTAGCGCAATACACACTTTTATAAATACAGATGAGAGTGGATTCCATTTTCACCGGAATTAGTGTCAACTTCCTCATTAGAACACCCTGTATATTATTACTATTTCGGATATATCTTTGGAAGCCGCAATCATTTAAGGTATCATTCCCTATATCCACCTGTAACATAAACGTGGAAAAAGCGCACAAAACTCTCATTTAACAATTTTTTGGTTAACGGACTGTGTCATCAGCAATGTTGAAGGGAAAACTTAGGTAAAAAACAAAATTTGGCAGCCTGCTGTTCGCCTATAGTCTCTACCAAATAGGTTTATCGGTCGGTTCAGCGGTTTTCTTGGACCGGGTATTTTGATTCGAGAGGACCAGTTTTTTTCCTCAAACTCGACATAATATTTTTAAATCTGTGTTTTATCGAATGAGTCGGAAAGTTTAAAAAAACTTTTCGCTCAACGCGTACCAAGGGCAAGTTGAGGGTATCAACTTTACATTTATTCCATGATTTTTTTCTGAAGATTATGAAGGTTTGAATGTGTCCAGTGTCCATAGCTCCAATGAAGGTCAGTCATAAATGGTTTCTTGTTTTTTTTCAATAACTTTTTTTTATTTTTAACTTACTTTTAGAACAAAATTCAACGAAATTTTTTATATGTTTATTTTTTTTCAAATTTCTAAATTCTGTGAAAATTTCAAAAAAGGTTTTTAATGATTTTCGATAAAAAAATTTGGAAATAATGTAATTGTTGTCAATTGTAAATAAGGTCATGTTTAACCTTGTATTCCTCAATTTTTTCAAAACTTCAATGAATCTAAGAAAACTGCTGAACTGATCGATCCACCGATCTGGGAGAACTGCAAAAACGATCAGTCTGTAGAATTCTTTCATAACCTAAGGATTCTCGCCAATATTGACGAAGAAACAGTCTATTAAACTTAAAATGGTATAATTGTATTTTTTGCTTTTTTCCTCGTTCATGTGACAGGTTTTTTCTTCAAATTGAACCGAACAGATTTTTTTAGGAAATTTTCTGTAAAAAAATCACCTCTCGACTTGCTAGGCGATCAGTAGTTCCGGAGATATCGGCAGTTGAGTGAAAAAGGATCATTTTGCATTCAAAACAGGAAGCAAATAAGAGCTGAATGAATAGGTTATGAGACATTTGCATCGGTCAGGTTCGGAATGATGTTTCATGCCTGTAGAAAAAAAATTCTGCATCAATGGATAATTGCATGACTACCGGTACTACGAAAAATTGTGAACCCATAGATTCAGAAACAAAAGTCGTCAAACTTCAAACGAATACGAAATTACTGTATCAAATTTTTGATGTGCATAACCAAGAAGACTGATGTGCTAGTACTTGATGATTCTCCCAACTCTCATCCACAGAACCTTGGTCTGCTCGAAAGTGGTACCGCCAAATTGCAACCGAAATGATGCCTTGGTTTCTTAGAAAGCGGAGTTGGTTTACTCTCTGAACTCATTTTCATATAAATGCTGTGTTCAAAGTATCCAGTGAAGTATTTGCACTTTACATTTCTTAGTTATGAATTCTACCGAAATATCTCGCAGCCGACGTCAGTAATTTAATGGGCAGAATATCGAATTTGTCAATTTATTCTTGTCATAACCAGAATGATTGATATGCCAGTAATTGACGGATCTCCCATTCGCAAAATAAAGATAGACTTTTCAATGTAACGTGCCGGTTATTTAATACTCGAACTGAAAAAATCTCAATTCTCGATTAATTGCCAAATTCGTGGAAAAGATTTTTTTAGTTTCATGTTCCTGAAAGAGTGATGGAGAAAGGTCATACTTATCCCTACGTCTTCTCTACGATCAATATTGGTATCGTGCAGATAAACCCCTACAATCATTTTCCAAGGAGCTGCATAGTCATGAGTCATGCATCGGGGGATATACGGACCTTCTACCATTTTTATTGCAAAACATCTATGGAACTAACCAATTACAGCTGACAAGGCTCGGAGACTTCGTGGCTCCAAGACGCATGTTTATTCGTCATCCCTACGAACACTTTACATCAGAATTGACAGGGTGAGACGAGGGAATCAACTTTCCGAGGGTCCTCGGATGTCAAGTGAATGTCCTACAATAAATAACCGCTCCTTTATTGGCCTCTTCTATAAATTACGTTCTTACTGCGGTTATGTTCGTCCCAACTTATTGGCTTCCACACGTGCCTTCTGCGTACGCTCAGGCACCTGTAATTTATTCCAGTAGGAAGAGTTGATGTCGAAATCGGTCTAACGTGAATGCGGAATTTAGTTTCTTGATGAAATTACTCACTCTCAAGATTTTGAACATGTGAAAGAATTTAGCTGATTTGAGCTACCTTGGAACCGTTATAGGAGTAAAAATATATATATGGCCCACTTACATGCTATTTATACAGCATTTTGGTAAAAGGGGTCTTGATACGATTAAGCTCCAGAAAATATGAATGAACACATTTCCTCTTTTTTGATTTTCAAATATGTTATTTAGGTAACTATCCAATTATATTTCATAAGTTGGACAAATTCTAGTGATCAAATATCCCTTAAACACAAAAAAAAACTTTTCAGCTGAATAAATTTTGTGTTTAGGGGATGTTTTGTCACTACAATTTGTCCAACTTATAAAATATAATTTGATAATTACCTCAATAACTTATTCGAAAATTAGAATTGTAAAAAATTTTCATCAATTTTTTCTTGGAGTTTCAAAACGTGTAACAAATGGACATGGAAAGTGTCTATTCTAGAATTTTTGAGATATTATCACTTCTCAGACACTGTATAATATGAAAAAAAGATGAAAGCTGCTGAAGTTATATATTTTTACGTATATTCTTACATGAAAGTCAGTGGCATAGTTAAAAAGGTTTAGTTTGAGCAAAAACTTGAGAATTTTTCAGATAAAAGACCCTGTATATTTTCACGTCAAATTTTTTGATTCATTGATGAAGCATAACTTAACATTTAATAAATTCCAAAAATCATGAAAATTATGTTGGTTTTTTCTAACAGTAATATATGAATTCTTCCGCACATGCATACAATTTTAACATACCTACATATAAAAATTTCAATTTAAATATTGGAATTTCTTTCGTTTTCAACGTTTTCAAGGTTATTTTGATGAGTGATATTTTGATCTCATGTTTAAATTCAATAAAATAAATAGACGTTTTGTAAAATTACAAATTAAATGCATTTGTGAAAGAATTCATGGTCTAGTATTGAAAAAACAAATAAAAATGGTTTCTTCCGAATCTTGGAGCTATATTTAGTTAAAGGTTAGTTTGTGTTACAGTAATGTATTCAGGAAATTAAATGCAAAAATTCGTCTTCAAAATTAGTGTTTCATCTGAAAAATTCCATGTTTGTGCTCAATATCAAAAACAGTGATCTGAAAAAAAAACAACGGTACTGACGTTCACGTAAAAATATTTATCAAGACCAGTTTTCATTTTTTCTTCGAACAGTGCCTGACAAATAATATCTCAAAAATTAATTTTCTTTTTGCCATTCATTTCAGGAACAAAAGAAGTTGTAATATTTGTAGTTGCTCATTCACAAGTTTCAGAAAAAAATTACATAGGGTCGAGAAAACCGCATTTCCCTTTCTTCAATCCCATAGGTGAGATGTGGAGTCTCACCCTATTTGGGACACAGTGTGCAAGGTGTTCAGATTTTGTGATTGAGCACTCAATCTCCTGAATGAAAGAGAAAAAAAATATGTATATATTTTCGAGAAAAATAATTTCCTGAATAGTTGCAAATGTGTCTATTTTCAGAGCTACACTCTGATTTCGAAACTGTTATAATTCGTTATATCCTCCCCAATATTGTGATAACTTTCTTGAAAGAAAAACATCTTCAATGTCATTTGCCGCTTCAAATCTAAGAGGAATTAAAAAAGATGTCAATTGGAAAACATAGTGTGCTATCGTAATTTTCAATAGATTTTTTTAAGACAATTCAAAAATATACATAATGATATACTCTCGATTTTATAAATCGGAAATTTGTCATCACCATTTTTGTATCATTATAATTAGAAGGTTTGGATTCTCATTTGATATCTTTCTAACTAGGGCAGTCATAGAAATTGATTTTTCGCAGGTTCAAATTGATTGGTGAGTTTTTGCTTTTTTTGTGATTTCTCAAAGTAATTTTTAACATTATCTAAAAACACAGAATATGCAATGATAATAATATCACAGTTTTCACGCGAGTTATTGAATGAGAGCAGGCTTGAATTTTGTTGACCTCGAAGTAAATGTTCGATTTATTATGATGAATTTGAAAGTACAGGGTGATTGTTCATATTTTGCTCAATAGCTATCTCAGTTGATATTGGTCGTACAAAAACGTTTAAATAGGCAAATTCCAAGTATTTACATGGGCATTCAGAATTCGGTACAAAAAATTCATAAAGACATCTTGAACTTAAAAATTCGTTGTGAACTATTGTTTTTTAAATGGTTCACTCTGTATTTGATTCTGCCGATCTTAGAGCTATCTCTTCTGATTGATTGATTTATTGAGATTAATTTCAGCCGTTCCTGAAAAATAAAGGTTTTTTCGTCTAAATCTGAGACAGCTGTGTAAGGTCACTCGAGAATGCTGTGGTTTATTCATATCGAAATTCTATTCTTTGGCCTCCTGATTATCTTTACTTAACTTCTTTGGGCATATGGGGAGATTTGAAATGTAGAGTGTGAAAATATATAAAAGATTCAATTCAGAATAGAGTGAACATGATAGAAAATCTCAAAATATTCAATTGATGTTAAGGAAAACCCTCAAAAACTAAATTAGAAGATATAGACGGTGTGTAGACGTAGATCGGGGTTATTAGATAATTAAAATGAAATGAATATCAGTTGTTTCATAACCTACTGTTTTTTTTATATAGAGAAATCGCATCGTTATCGTGTGGCATTCCACAGCTGCCTTAGATGTAGGAGGAAACATCCATATATTTCAGAAACTGCCGAAATTAACTCCAATAATGTGTTAATATTTGAAATCAGAGGAAGGAGCTCTAAACATTGGGCATATAAAAAAGAGGGTGCTTCATTTAAAAAAATAATAGTTCAAACAAAAATCTCAGGTTCACGATGGTTTTATGAATTCAGTACTGAATTCTGAATGCATATAAAGAATACTTTAAATTTTCTCATTTAAATGTTTTTGTACGACCAATATCAACTGAAATATAGCTATTGACTAAAATATAAACAATTACCTGGTATATAAATTGACGAAAACCCCCTAATTGAATTTACAATCAACTACGGAGAAGCATTGGTATGTTTCAAAAGTTGTATTTTCGATGAGAAAATCTAAAAGTCATTAAGCCAGCACATCGAATACCAAACTCACTCTCACTGTATTTAATGATCTTTTAAATTCAGATTTCGTCTTCCATATAGTTTCAACATAATTCTCATTATGTTTCAGGGATGAAGAGAAATCTGCTAAGAGAGAAGCTCAATACGTATGTTGACTGAGGGCCCTCCCGCATGATCTGCTGTATAATGTTCAGGTAAATTGATTGAATTTTCATAGTCAGAAATGTAATTTCTAGAATTTGTTGATCATTTTTTCAGTCCTAAAATCGAATGACTACTCGGTATTTCAAGTTTTTTCCCTCACCCTATACTGAAATAGTATTGAAAGGGTAATTTATCTTGAGTTTAATACAGATTGGACCAGGATAGAACATATTTTTCAACATATGAACATATTTCATACAATATTCCGATGTGTAAGTTTTCTGATTTTTCATCCAGTAACTGTCCTTTTTCGGGATAACATTCCTAGAGAAAATGGTACGTTTTATGAAAAAAATCCAGAAACCTTTTTTTGGTGAAAACCGTGTTGATTTTCGAAATGGAATTTATTGTTCAAAAATGAGGCAGTGGCGTAGATTTTGAGAAACACATATTTTTTTACACTCCCAATACTCTCTTTGTGTATCGATCGAAAGTAATATTGGTCATATATGTCCCTCTGAAGCTTTTTTTATGTAAAAAAGGTGTTATTTCCGATTCCAAAGTCAAGGCGCGAAATCAATGATAGCTGCATATCTCTACTCAACTACTCATATTCAGTGGGTCGTCCCCAACAAAATAGTCCTCATTAACCTTTGACGACGAAATTTTCATATAAGTAGAGAAACTTACATCCACCCACAAATTGATAAGGTCATAATTGATGACAAGATATAGAAGATAATTCATCATCATAACTAATTTCTGAATAGTGGGTACTATATACAACATTCTACATTTGTATAGGTACATTCGAAAATTCTCTTTTACTAATAATTTATAAAACAGAACATTTGACAATTTGTAAACAATAAATGGTTTCAACAATTTTTTTCGGTCTGCACTTCTCATTGAAAAATATAGAATAATATCAATTTTTGTCAAACTCCTTGCTATATACCTATTTACAGGATTACATAACTGTTGTACCTCGCAAGAATCACTTTCATTTTCATTCGAACATTAGGAAATAAAGATTTTTCTTATTCTATGGATATCTTTATTACTGATTGATCATTGGCCTCAACAATGCCAGATTAAATTTTTTCTATATTTCAGTATCAGAATGCGTTCATTACAGTACTTAAATTGTTTTAGTTATATTTTTCGTTTTGTAGATGTCAGAACTGAATTCAGATCCTCTCAATTTTCTGGTGAAAACAATTAAAATTTCTTCAAATTTTGTGAGTCACACTGCCAAGATGAAATATAAGTCATTATTCTGATTTTTTGTTGGAATTTCTATGTCACGAAGCTTGACTGAAATAGGAAGAATATCGTCTAATACTCGTTGCAGAAGACAATTCTAACACTCACGCTATCGTGAGTTTTTGGAATAGGAGCTCATTCTGCGACTTGTTTCAAAATAGCTCATCAAATCGGTGTCGACCGGCGCATTCGCAAATTTGTGTATCCCGCCTAGTAAACATTCTTAGTAGAAGAATATGAACTAAAAAAATTCTTTTTGAATTATGTATTTGATTTATGATGTTTGACAATTTGAAGAGTGTTCCATTTAAAAAATTGGGTTTGTTGCAATAGGGTGGAGGTTGAAGGTACAACGTCTTCATTACAACAAAAAGACGCTCCTTTTCATTTAATTTTTGACGTCATTTTTCATTTTTTCATGAAAGTGACGCGTTTCGGATTATTTTGCGTGAAAGGGTTTCATTCAAATGCTCAGTTCCTATAGAATGAAGTCCACGGCAATGTTGCATTGATTTTCAACATTTTTCTATGTTATGATTCTCTTATGCTCATTGCTTGTGAGATAAAATAAATCTAATTAAAAACGGGATTCCACTTCCAAGAATTTCGGATTTTAGGAAAACAACGATCAAATCTCGGTGGGTCTATTTGAAAAAGGTTCGTAGGTTCATGGTGAATGAAGATTTTATTTCGGACATAAATACTTCGAGATTCCATTAATTGCTTTTGTTGAATTATGGAAAATTAATGATTGGAACTGACAATTTCGAAAAAAAGATGGTTCTTTTTCTGTCCAACCTTATAGTCTTGTTCTTTTTTTCTCGGCGAAATCAATTAGGAGAGATTACAATGATTGGCTGAAAATTCGACACCGTCGAATTGTTTTGTGAGTTCGGTTGAAAAGGGTTTCTTCTCCTTGAGAAGATATCCGATACAGAAAAGCATAAGCTGTGATGAATTGAAAGTTGTACAACTTTGCTTCCGTCGTTGTCTTCCAAATTCCAGTGCTTAATTGTGAAAAACGGGTTGTATATAAAACGTAATTGTATAATTACGATCCTACCTTCTACCATCATACACGAATCTATAGAATTTTTTAATTCGCCATTAGACCGGAAGTACTGGTCAGCCAAGCCATATACATTGATCGAAACAAGTCTTAGAGGGAAACGTCTCCAGTTAAAAATTTCCATGTCTCGACTACTTTCGCAGCATGAGAGCAAGCATCGGCATGCTGTAAAATCAATATACATATCATGTTGTCTCTAGTTGTATTACGACCGCTTGCTTTTCAGTGCTTGGCTCGAACACATTAATTGCATTGGATAACGTAGCGATTGCCTGTTATTGTCTTGATCATGTAATACCTCCAATTCTGCTTCTTCGAAAACCTTTTCTCTTCTGCCGTTATAATGATCTTGTACATTAAAATCGCCGTTCTTGAAGCGTTGGAACTACTCCGGGCACGTTCTCTCATAAATAGCGATCTCGCTGAAAGTATTTGAGAGCATTCGATGAGCCTCAGCAGAAGAATTCTTCTAATTCTAGCAAAGTTGAAACATCCCGCAAATGACTAGAATTCGGCATTATAGTGACATATATAAACTTTCTCTATTACTGTATCGAGCATGGTGTTTAGTGATATTTTCCGTTTTTTGGTTGTCAGTACTGAGCTTTGATATTATCAATTTTCAAAACAGATCAATTCAAATTTCGTAATCTGTCTAATTTCGTCATACCAACTGCCAAGATACAATATAAAAGTCGCAAATCTGAATATTTATTCGAAAATCGAGAGTATTTCAGAAAACTTGACTGAAATAGAGAAAAAATCGTCTAAAACTCGTGACAGAAGACAATACCAACACCCTTGGTCGCTCGTTTTCGAATTTCTCATGCGTGTTGGACTAGGAGCCATTCTACAACTTGTTTTAGAATATACTTTTCTCAATTTCAGTATCGTAATGAGTTCATTACAGTTAACAATACCCAAAGTAGTGCAGTAATGAAACTCATTACAGCATTGTTTTGTATTGTCAGTACTGACCTCTGATCGACTCAAGATTCCAATCAAACCAATTGAAATTCCGTAATCTGTCAAATTTCGTAAGTCACACCAACTACCAAGATGAAATATAGAAGTAACGAAACTGAATTTTTATTTAAATTTCGAACGTATTTCATAAAACGTGACTGAAATAGAGCAAATACCGTCTAATACTCGTTGTAGAAGGCAATTCCAACACTCATGCCATTCGCATTCGTGTTGGAATAGGAGCTCATTCTGCAACTTGTTTTAGAATACACTATTTTGATGCAGATACAAATCGACTAATACTCGGATATTGTAAGAATATTGTGAAACATCTGAGATCTATGTATTTCAACTACCACGTAGCGTTACAGCCAGCTATTGCGGAACCAGTCAGTTTCATAACAAACCCCTAAAATGCACTTTAGTTAAAGTTCACTTCAAGCTAACGCTCACTTTAAGAGTCCACCCAGTTCACAATAAAATTGGTACACAAGACTTAAGTTGAAATATTGTATTTTTCTATCTAAAATAGACAAATACACTTGTATATAAACAGCAGCCATCTTAAAATTGACGAATGTTAAGTTATGTTGATGTCCTGTGGATATAATGGTCATGTTCAAATTTGAAATATACACCTAGAAATTTCAGGGGATAGACCTATCCCGAACTGAAATATTACAAAAAAATGGAATTGATGATTGCGGCTGACAAGAGAGAAACAAAGGAACATCGTCTCAACAAGAATTGAAACTTAATCTTTGAATGAGCATTGATTTTCCTAATTGCATCGGCTGGATATAGCAAAATTACTTGTTATGATTCAACAGAATTTGTTGATTATCAGCTCATTCCTTTTTGAAATTATTGATAGGAAACATATCATGTCATCAACATAAATTGCAACACTGCAGTTGCAACTATGATGAGCCGTATGGTGTCTAATTAAAATTTCATTCCGAATTTCGAAACTGCAAATCTACGTTTTTAAACTCAGTATTGCCATTTCACAATACTTCTGGTTCGTATGATTGGTTCATGAATTTTCTCCATTTGATGAATCCGAAGTACTTGTCACAAAGTTTTCCATTTTCGTTATTCGATTATTATACTATATTCTTGTGCTCTCCGCATCATATCTGGTGTGGAAGTTCATCTCAAAATGAAACACATCAGAAATAACATGGAGCTAACCTCAAATCAGTTGACAGTTTGGGACACGGGAGGTTAGGATTTTTATAATAGATTAAGGGCCTTTGAATATAAAGTTCGAGAAACTGAAATGTGTTATGAAACCAAAATGTTGAACTTTAAGAAAATTAGAAATTGAAAGGACTTCGAAATTCTTCATAAACCTAGCCCCTAGGTTGCTCTTTGTTACGGGAAAGGAGACTTTACTTCTGATTATATATTCTTTTGAATAAGAGAGATAAAATAATACAATGAATGTTGAAACAAAAAGAACCTAAGCTGAGGTAAAAAAAGGAACGGGATACCACAACATGCTTCGTATGATACTATAGTATCATACGATACTATCATCACCAGTATCATACGATACTATAGAGCCAGGGGAAAAAACTTCAGCCGAGAAAACCTGTCTCCCCGTCAAACAAATAAAATAAAATTGTTGTTTCTGAATATTCTATATAGAAGCACATCACGATCAGCGGGACGGCTCTTCGGAGGAAGGATTTCCAAACACAAACTTCAACCTGAAAATAAAAAAAGACAAAACAGCAAGAGAATTCAATTTATACTTCAACAAATTGATCTGAAATTTTCAACCCATTGCAAACATGAGTTTGATATATTGTGTATGACTCTAATGCCATCTTGGAGTTTATAAATCGGACAATTATTAATTAGGTGTTCAACTGTTTCCTCTGATTCACCACATTCACAATTCGGACTATCAACCGAATTCCACTAACTTGAAAAGCATGCTATTGGTACGACCATGACGTGTTCTTATTCGATTAAGAAGGGACCATATTATCCTGGGAAGGTTAAAACCAGGAATTTTATTCGATGGATCAGATATTAGATCTTTATTAGATAAAGAACATACATCCCATTCGGATTTCCAGATTTCGTTGTAGCTGAAGTTCGAATTCAGAAAGTTATTCGACCAAATAGGTTTACGAGATTTCAGTCTTGGAATTCTATTTTCTGGAACGTAAGAAAGTATCGGAAAAGAATACGGAAATGAATTGAATTTATTCCAAGAATTTCAAGTTGCAGACTGTCTTCGAATATGGGGAGGAACTATATTTGATAGCACTGGTAGCCATCGGATAGGTGTAGATCGGATGGTTCCAGTAATTATTCTCATTGAAAAATTGAGCTGTGCATCGATTTTCTGAACATAAACACTATTGAGCCAAACAGAGCAACAATATTCAGCGGTGGAAAAAACCAGGGCAAGGGCTGCTGTGCGAAGAGTAGTCGGGTCAGCACCCCATGACGTACCAGAAAGTTTCTGTGGAATGTTATTTCTCGTTTTCAGCTTCACTCGTAAGTCATCCAAATGTGCTTTGTAATTCAGAGAGGAATCTAATTTAACACCTTAGTATTTGCTAGTAAAATTATGTTTCAAAGGAAAGTTCCCGGAAAGGACATTCAATTTTCTAAATTTTTTATGGTTATTCAAATGATATAACGAAACCTCGGTTTTATTCGGATTTGGACACAAACGCCATTCGAAAAGATAATTTTTCAAAATTTTCAGATCAGATTGTGTAACTAGCCGTCAGTTCAACAACCCAAAAAAATTCATTAAGTCAATAGAAGCTTTTCTCGTGCAAAAAGTTCGCTTATTGATCAGCTGAACCCGGGTCTGCAGACTAGGTGATTCGATTCCCTATTTATGAAGCGATTCACGAAAAGCTCCTATAAAATCACAAAATCCAAACTTTGCGCATTAGACGCTAAAACATGAACGGTTCCTGAAAATATTTCGCATCTATTTGCATTTAAATCGAATATGAATATGGCCCCCCATGAACGGTCGACGTCACACAAAAATTGTTCCCTCTACCTATCTGATATACATGGTTCCATGCTATCGTCGTTATTTATGCCCGATAAATTCTACTTGTAATTTTAATTGGTCCGTAGATCATGGCATGCCTCGATTTGCAGTGAATGCATATGTAACGTCATGTTATTACGTCATAACTCACTACAATAACCTGTGTCAGAACTGGTATTTGAAAGTCACATCCATATCAACAAATATACATGCCGTAACTTTGAGAGATGATCTGTTCAAATGGAGTATTTATTCGTAAAAAATTTCTTCATAGAACACATTTGAAAAAAAAATATACGTGTTATTTTTACATGAATATGCTCAGAAATGAAATCGAATTTTTCACCTCGTGGATTTTTTCAGCCTAGGTACCTATTTTTTTTTTCGAGGTCCAAGAACTGGTTTCTACCTCTGAAACATGGAATGCATCAGTTTCCACACCTGATCACATCATCAGACCTGATCTCATCTGTTTTTTGTTAAATAGGTAACATTCAGTTCAAGTTAAACTAGCTTAACAGGGTCGATAGGACTAATTGGGATTGAAACACTATTTATGACTTTGCCGACGTTTCGTGGTTATATTTCCACTTCCTCAGGGCTGAAAATTACATTTAATAAATATAAAAAAATTCAGTCAAAATCACGATTAAAATACAAATAACAGGGAAAATAAACAATATAACGGCACATTCAACATGAAATCAAAACATCCATATAAAATTAGCACAACAGAGAAATTATTTATTTTCTCACCAGTGTCAAAATTCAGTGTATTCCATTCGATGTTAAAATGTTCATGAATTTCCGGGACTTAGCAACGGCGTTTCTTTAAGGAAGATAACCCAAAATATACACAAATAACATTGACAGCACTCTTGATAAATTATTGATGTTGGTATACAGGGTCTTTCACGAGGAACCTCACCCATATTTATACGGGAAACTACTGAACGTATTTTCATGAAATTCAGCACTTATAAGTATTTCACGATGCTGATGAAATCTAAAATATTTTCAAGGCATGAGCACCTCCGGTTTTTCCGGAAATGACGTCAACTTCCGTTTTTCAAATTAGAACACCATTTTTTTATTGCAGAAATAGATTCCTTAGAAAATTTCAAGTTATTTTGATGTAACATTTTCCAGTTTTGGTTGGAAATTCTCTCTGAGCGGGAAAATTCGAAAAAAAAATCGAAAATAGAGCTCCGCTGAAACAAGAATAACTTCGAGGTTTTCAGATGGAAAATTTTCATTTTTGGGATTTTTCAAGATGTAAGATTGATGTATCAACTTTAAAAATCGAAATCGCAATTCATGATACAGGGGGTGAAAAAATCGCTTTCAAAGTTAGGGATGACAAAATCGTGAAAAATCAATTTTTTCAAATTAGAACCCCATTTTTTTATGGCAGATATTGAATCTACGTTAAAAAATAATGTGAGTGTATGCATCACACCCTTGCCCTAAAGTGGATATTTTCTGAGTTATTCACAAAAAACTGTTTTTCGTCTTGAATTATCAGCTATTTCTTTTCCCTTCACGCCAAAAAGATGAAATTTTCAGGAACTGTTACTTAAACCATGTTTTAGATTTTACTACCCTAATATGCAAGAGAAAAAAGTTACCGGTTGTTCCTAAATAGATGTCGAATTTTGATTCGAATTTGTATCCGAAACCTCTTCATTTCAACTAATCGGCCATCGGTTTTCTCTCCAGTGATAAATAAATAATTCCTTATGAACCATATGCAAAAACTTACCATGTTTTACATTCTTTTTTTTTAATGATAGATATCATTAAATACATCTGCCAAATTCCTCTTTATTCAGTAGCATTTTGTGTTTACTATTAATTTGGTGATAATTCGTATTAAGTTATAAAATCGATCACTATGCCTAATTTTACCAATGAAGATTATTTAAATCTCATTCTACTTCATGGAGAATGTAATAAAGTTGTAGATAGAACGATTCGACTGTTCATTGAGAGGTTTCCTGACCGACCCAGACCAACGAGAGATACCATTAACAGAACCATGACAAACTTGAGAAATGTCGGATCTTTCGTTAAGAAAACTATACACAGAGAAAAAAGTGTAGTAGAAGATGAGAACAACGAAATTACAGTTCTTGCATATTTTCGTATGAATCCTCAAAATTCTATCAAAGATGCCGAGATTGATCTGGGATTATCTCAATCGAGTGTTTGGAGAATATTAAAAAAACATAAAATGCACCCATATAAATTCAATAGGGTACAGCATTTGAAGGAAACTGATTTCGTCAGGAGAACAGAGTTTTGCGAAGCTATGATGATTCGATTTCAATAGAATGAAAACTTTTTGGACTGCATAATTTGGACAGATGAATCTAAATTCACAAAGAATGGTTCTTTCAATAGGCATAACAGTCATTATTGGGATGAAGAGAACAACCACCACTTCAGACAATGGAACTTTCAAGAGACCTGGAGTTTCAATGTTTTTTGCGCCATCAAAAATAATGCAATTCTCGATGTTCACATTTATGATGGGACTTTAACTGGTAAGATAGAACACTACACATGTTTGCATAATTTAGAGAATGTTCTCCCTTAGGAGATAGATATTCTGACATATTGACTCAAATAATTGAGCCGCTAGTACAGAACCATAATGACTTATGGTATCAACAAGATGGCGCGCCTCCACACAATTCACTCAATGTGTCAAATATCCTCTACAGGCTATTTGAAGATCGATGGTTGGCGAACAATGGTCCACATCTTTGGCCACCACGTTCTCCCGATTTAACTCCTTTAGATTATTATGTTTGGGGTAGGATAAAAAATATTGTCTACTCAACTCCCCTGACTGATAAAGAGGACTGCATAGAACGAGTCAGAAATGCGTTCAGGTTTGTTTAGATTTTTAGATTCATAGTTTTGAAACTCAATTTGGTTTTTAAACACTTTTGCAGATCTCTTCCTCCCGATGAAATAAGAAGAGCAACGCACGAAGCATTCCTGAGACGTATAAATAAATGTCTAGAAATTAACGGTCAAAACTTTGAGCATCTTCTCTAGTTATAACTGCGAGAGTTAGCCATGGTTCTCCTAATAGTAACTTGAAGTCGGTTTCAAGAAGGGGTGAAAAATCTACAGCATGGTTCAAATAACAGTTCCTGAAAATTTCATCTTTTTGGAGTGAAGGGAAAAGAAATAGCTGAAAATTCAAGACGAAAAACAGTTTTTTGTGAATAACTCAGAAAATATCCATTTTAGGGCAAGGGTGTGATGCATACACTCACATTATTTTTTAACGTAGATTCAATATCTGCCATAAAAAAATGGGGTTCTAATTTGAAAAAATTGATTTTTCACGATTTTGTCATCCCTAACTTTGAAAGCGATTTTTTCACCCCCTGTATCATAAATCGCGATTTCGATTTTCAAAGTGGATACATCAATCTTACATCTTGAAAAATCCCAAAAATGAAAATTTTCCATCCAAAAACCTCGAAGTTATTCTTGTTTCAGCGGAGCTCTATTTTCGATTTTTTTTTCGAATTTTCCCGCTCAGAGAGAATTTTCCAACCAAAATTGAAAAATGTTACATCAAAATAACTTGAAATTTTCTAAGGAATCTATTTCGGCAATAAAAAAATGGTGTTCTAATTTGAAAAACGGAAGTTGACGTCATTTCCGGAAAAACTGGAGGTGCTCATGCCTTGAAAATATTTTAGATTTCATCAGCATCGTGAAATACTTATAAGTGCTGAATTTCATGAAAATACGTTCAGTAGTTTCCCGTATAAATATGGGTGAGTTTCCTCGTGAAAGACCCTGTATTTGATCTAAAGAACACTAGGCCTCCACCAGAACGAGACAACAAGCCAGCGCGCGACGAAACCGATGCCATCGGCGGTCCAAAAAACAATCGTCATATGTACGTACACAGACTCGGATATTGTTTTCATAAAGATTTAAAATATTATCATATACTATGCCCAAATTCTGTTTGTCTGTTCTGTTATTGACAGAGTTGTTTAACTTGATGTGCACCATCTCACTAATATTTCTCTTCAACCAATGTTTTCCTTTGTCTAAAATGGTCACATTTTCAAAATCGAACTGATGATGTTCTTCTAGGTGGTGTTCAGATAGTGCAGTCTTTCTTTCATTGTCTCTGTGAATTTGGCGGCAATCGTGCTTGTGTTGTTGAATCCTATTTTTCAACAGCTGTTTAGTCTGGCCAATATAACATTTTTGGCAATCGGAGCAAGGAATTTTGTACACCAAGTTGCTACAATGAAGTGTTGGAGTTTTGTCTTTCAACTGTGTGTAGAGTGATCCACAGCTTTGCATGTTGTAGCGGACCAGCTTAGTATCCGCCGATGTGCCCTCTATGAGTTGCCTTATTTTGCAGGTAAGTCCGGGTAAATGAAGAAACCTCAAGTACCTGACATAACCATTTTCAGAATCGGAATTTCGTCTTCTGAATGGATCATACGCATGTAGAACTCTTCTGGTAAGTGATGTTGGGTAGTGGTTTCTCTTCAGTATCGTCCTAATCTCCCTCATAGTCTCGCCATGGAATTCTGTGCTGCTGAGATTTTTCGCTCTGAAAATTTTTTATTATGGACATTTTTTACGAGAAACTACAGCATGAATTGAAGTTCAGTATACGTCTAGAATCCGTTGGTTCGGTGTACCATTTCGTTCGCAGAAGACCGTTGTCCAGCTATACACTCTGACATCCAGAAATGGCAACGTTCTGTCTCGTTCTTTTTCTAGGGTAAATTTCAGTCGCGGATGAAACTCGTTTAAAATATCTAATGTTAGATCACCTGTGCCATCAGGAATCGCCAGGAAGGTATCGTCCACATATAACCAAATGAAGGGGATGACAAAGGGTAGTTTCTTGAGTGATGATTCTATTATTTCAGTCATAACCAGATTCGATAACGATAGACTAGCTGGATTTCCCATTGCAGTTCCGTCGACTTGTTCATAAAATCATCCACCAAATTGGAAATAACTAGAGGAGAAAATAAACTCTACAATATTGGGAAATAGATCTTTAGAAATGTCAGTGTAGGCTTTTATGTATTGCCACTTCTTCTTCACAACATCAATGAACAAGTTCTGAGATATGTTCGTAAACAATGAAGTAACGTCCAAGGATACAAGGCAATATCCTTCAGGTACTTTTGATGTCTGCAGGAAGGATACAAACTCTAGGGAATTTTTCACATTCAGTTCAAGGAGACTCGTCTCCATGGTATCAAGTGTTTCCAAGGTTGTTCTCTCATTGTAAATTGTAGCATATACAGAACTGACACGAATCCTTTAATTTACCGGTCAGTCCTTGTGCACCAAAAATTCAACTCCTTCAGAAGTTTCTATGTTTATTAACATCGCATTATGAAAATTCATGTTACGCCACTGAAAACGAGATTAAATTGTCAATCATATTGATAGAACTTCTTGGACGCCATCATATTTCACAATTGCTCTTTCTAGTTCTTCTTCATTCAATGGCTAGGATTGACTCAAGAAATGACAATTATTGTGACTATATTATGCTATTTTAAGTAGTCTGATATTTTATGAAATTCTACTCAGGAGAACTCGAAAAATTATTTAAGTTTCCGGAAAATACTTTTTTTTTATAATCACTTCCTTCTGGTTTACAATCTACTTCTTAGAAGTATTAAGCAAACATGATAAATGTTATAGGCATTGAGAAGATATCAATATATTAATACTTCTTTATTGAACTTCAATTCAAGGCTTCTGGTCAGGTTCTCTTCAGTCTTCTGGTATTGAATGGACTTTCAGCTAGCTCATGTATGTGGTTGTTTTCGTGGCCCTGTAGGTTGTGCTGATATTTGTCAAAACGGTTTTTTATTTCCTCTTCGATTAATGGTATTTCCAGGTCATTGTGGATGGTAAGGTTGGAGACGTACCAAGGCGCGTTTGTTATAGTGCGAAGTATTTTTGATTGTGTTCCTTGTATGATGGCTTTGTTCGATGGTTTTGCGCATCCCCAAAACTGGATACCGTAGGTCCATATTGGTTTGATTATTGCCTTGTATATAAGTGTTTTTTTCTTAAGGGATAATTTTTACTTTCTAACTATGAGCCAAAACATACTGCGTATTTTGAGATTCATCTGTTGTTTCTTAGCTTGTATATGTTTCTTCCAGTTGAGACGTTGGTCTAGATGCATGCCAAGATATTTCAACTCAGTACTGACTGGAATTTGTTTATTGTTCATTTTGTTGGTTAATTTGACATGGACTGATTTGGTTTCATTTGAATTGTTTGAGGCTTTCGACGTTCAATGTGACCTGTTCTTTCGAGCATTTAGGCCGTCGTCGTAGATTAGTTCACTCAGGCAGTTCAATCCAGTGAGAACATCTTCTGAAATATAACTCCTGAAGATGCCAGACACTCGAACTGGCGACACGTCAAGAACTAATTTACGACGACGGCCTAAATGCTCTAAAGAACATGTCACATTGGTTTAATTTATTTTGAGACGCCATTTTCTATACCAACGTTTCAGTTTATTCAAAACTTGTTGAAGATATTCCGAAGATGTTTCAGCATCCTCGTGGGTTGACAAAGCTGCCACATCATCTGCACAAGTAGCTATCGTGATGTTTGGATGTGTTGGTAGGTCAGATCTGTATATGAGGTATAGTACTGCTCCGAGTATGCTTCCTTGGGGAACTCGTATTTGACCGCAAAATGTCGATTTTTTAAGTAGGATTTGAGCATGAGGAAGTATGGTTGTGGAAGTAGTTTCTTCGATTTATAGAGGAGACCTTCATGCCAAACTTTGTCAAATGCCTGGGACGAGTCTAGGAATTTGTTTTGGAATGCTGTAATGAAAAATCAACAATAATATAATATCCATACTAATATTATAAATGTGAATGTCCGTGTGTTTGTTGGTCCTGGAATCTGAAAATTGAGATTATGATATTGATATTCTTGGAGCCTGACCACGTTCAGTTACACAGGGAGTGAATAAAAAAATTTCAAAAATTTTGTTTTCTTTTTTTTTGTTTTCGAATTTGATAGAGTATGCAATTCTAAATACATTCGTACTCTGAACGTTGCATTTGTCGAAATACTGAAGAAAAAAGGGAGATAAGTGTATTCAGTATTATGTTTGTTATTCCTAAACTAGATATCGTAAGCCCAAACTGTTTTCTCGTTTCTGAAGACGAAGAATGTGGAAATATTGTACATTTTCAGAATTTTGAAAAATCCGTCACAGGGTGTTCAAAATGTTGGTTCAAAAATTGCAATCATGATTGACCCATAACTATCGTTTTTCAAATTAGAACCCTGTTTTTTTATGATTGTGTTGGATTGTGCGATGAAAAATGATCATAATGTTCTGACATGTTAATGCTCCTGAAATAAATAATTCTTGAGTTATTCAGGATTTCCTGATTTCATATCATATCATATCATATTCATTTGTCACCTTTGTAATTGTTGTTTTTAATTTGTATCGTTCATTATTTACGATGAAACATGTTGAAATGCAAATTTTATATTTTTAGCCTTGAAAAAGACCAGAAATAAAGGTCGAAACGTCGGCATTTCATGAAGGGTTTTTTCATTCCCCCAGTCCTCATAGCCACTATATATACTACATATTTGAGAAAAATAGGACACTAATACTCAAGATCATACGTACCGTTATATCAACGGTATATCATAGAAGATAAATAACTCAAATAACTCACTAGTGACTTTCTCTTTTCTGAATTCATTTATCATTGTTGATGTAAAACAGATTTCATGAATGGAAACAAAAAATCCTAAATAACTCAAAAATTAGTAATTTCAGGAGCATCAACATGGTGGAATATTATCATCATTTTTCTTTGCAGAATCCAACGCAATCATAAAAAAATAGGGTTTTAATTTGAAAAACGAAAGTTATAAGAAAAATAAGAATTTTTGAAGCAACATTTGGAACCCCCTTTGACGGGTTATGAAAAATTCTGAAATTGTACAATATTTTCACAGTCTTCGTCTTCAGAAACGAGAAAACAGTTTGTGCTTACGATATCTAGGTTAGGAATAACAGGCATAATACTGAATACACTTATGTCCCTTTTTTCTTCAGTATTTCGACGAATGCAACAATTTTAGTACGAATGTATTCAGAATTGCATACTCTATCAAATTCGAAAACAAAAAAAAAAAGAAAACTAAATTTTTGAATTCATTTTATTCACTCCCTGTATAACTGAAAGTGGTCAGACTCCAAGAATATTTTAGATTGCCTCATAGGCCTTCGAACTTTGTACACCCTGTATAATGAAGAAATAAGTAAAAATATCGATATTTCATGAAAAATCCCAGTACATTCAGGCTTTTACGGGCGACGCTGCGTAAAATATGAGAGATAGAAAAACATGGTCAGAGACAATTTTGTAGTGCTTGAAAAGTTCTATAAAAAATAATGGTAAATTTGAAGAGGGCTTCCGACTGGCATGGAATGCATTAATATAAAAATGAATGTGACTGTTATCTGCGGCATTTATTCTTGATGAAAAATGCTTTTTACAGTATAGTTTTCTAATGGATACTTTGAAAGTTACAGTAGTTTGAACGCGACATCGTTTCGTTATGTATATGTCGTAGTCTTTTTATAAACTCAGTCATATTATTATACGCCTAGGCTTTTTCAATTCGATTAGGCATATTGCAATATCACCAAAATAATGGACGATCTCACAATTTGACTGGCCATTTGAGGCGTATTATAATACGCCTGCATGGTTATTCGGCTTATTGTCAAAACTTAAAAGCGCTCGATTTCCCCAGATTCTGGCAGAGATTTCACTCGTCGTATTGTAATTCGACTGAGGCTTTCTTTCTGTTGTTGTTGTGACTTACTACTCAACTAATTTGCCCGCTCAAATTGTCAAAACTTGAATACTGAAGACCATCTGGAAACAGTTCTTAATAACACTATATGATAATATAAATTATTATCAAGAAGTCCAGATAATGTCACAGATGCAATCTTAGCCAAAATGAAGAAATAGTCTAGAACCAAAGAAAAGAATATGTACAGGGCAAGAAAAGAAATGCAGCAAAAATGCTGAACGTAAGAAATTGATACCTCTTGAGGTTGATCGAACAGTAGCTATAGAAGTTCCTAAAGTAGATGAATTCCAAAAATATCACAGAAACCATAGTAAAAGTCTCCGATAATGTTTACCAAACTGGTAACACCCATACACTGAGTTGCAGGAACGTCCATTAAAATTTAATGCCGCCTTAATTCTCCCTTAAACGGAATATCCATAGACGGTAGCCATGGATACTCCGTTTAATGGAGAATTGAGGCAGCATTAAATTTAATAGACGTTCCTGCAACTCAGGGTAAGTCTGTTTAACCTCTCGAGAGATTAAATTACTGATTGCCAAAGATACAAGACTATTGATATTCCAGATAATCGAGTAATTTCCCTAAGAGAAGCTTTAAGTTATTCGCAAAATTCGAAGGACAGGGATTCAAAAAATGTTGTTGCAAACCAAGCAAGTCACATTATCGAAATAATAAAGGTTTATGTTTTAAATCCCATATTCAATGCACTAGTGAATGTCATAAGAGTAATCCATGTTGTTATAAATAATCCAAATCTAAAATTATCTTTTTATTTTTGTCTCTAAATCGATTTCCATAATCTGCCTGATACACTTCTAGACTTATCATAATACGACGTATTTCATACAGTCAAATTCTGAAAACAATCGCGTACAGGTTCTTTCGAACAAAAAAACTAAGAAGGCGTCAAGCGTATTATGATACGTCTGAAAATATCAGTCATATTGTCAGATTTTCACTTGCTCTAGTTGTTTTACAATACGCCCAGTCATATTGAAAAAGCCTAGGCTTATTATAATATAAGCCTGCGACATATATACGTGCTGTCTCTCTTTCGATTCGAGGTTCTGAATGTGGAGTTGCGGACTTATCAGTACCGTTTCAAATTGAAGTATAACGCGAGTGACTGATTCATATATTTTATTTTTTTTTTGTCAAATATTTGGGAGTTCCTGGAACTTACTAGTAATCAGTTTATATGGTTGAAAGTATTCTTCTTGGAGGGGTTATAAATGGATATATGACACATACGTTACTGATCATGAACGTCATCAAATAGCCAATTCTCCAGCTCCTAATATTGCTGAAGGTTGGAAGTTCTGAACTAACAAAAAAAACTACAATCGAATCGATAACCTTTTTTCATTTCGTAAGTCGCTTAAAATGATGTCACACGTTGATTCGATATTGGATTCATCGGTTATTTTTCAAACTATAAAAATCAAATAAAGGTGGTACATATTCTATACGAGAGAAATAAGCCTATCGTGTTGAGCGAAAGCACGCACTTATTCCGACACTTCAATATTTCGGCGATTTTGAACCATTTTCCCCCTCCGAAAATGTAGGTTTATCAGGCCATTTTGGTAGAGCGAATCGACACGATTCCTGCGAGTATGATATCAGGCAATCAAATGGGCCGTGCATGCCATTTTCCCTGTTTTTCCGAATGTACTTCATTTCTATTCAAGCCGTCAGATGGCGGTCTATCTTCCGGCCACACTGGAAAGGATCCGAGGATGCGATTGAAGTGTCAGCCTTCGCAATGAACATGCGATAAGGATAAGAGCCGCAGATATTGCGAGGGGTTAGTGGGATTGCAGTTTTATATTGTTATTTCCGTTCATTATTTTTCATCACGATTTTAACTATTTTCATTCTTTTCATCCGAAGATAAGCTGCTTTTAGTGCAACGGGATAATATGAAGGGGGATAGTACAGATAACGTCCACTAAAAATATGAAATTTTTCTTTAACAGATGATGAAAAAATGCTCTAATATACACGAATCCGAAATATTTTCGGAGAATACGCAGTAGTTCTCGAAAAAATCAATATTGAAAATGAATCATTTCGTTGAGAAGAATTTGAAGTAGAATTGTCATGGTTGCACGTAAAATTCATGGATTTTGTGAACATAGATTGTCCATAGACGTCACTGGCACTGGTCTTAGCACAAACAAAGTTGCCATCCATTTTCGGATAATTAACCTAAAACTTACTAAAATTTTGAATATCAAAATTAATTTTAGTAGTGTGAGTAGACGATAATGTTCTAATTTCTTATGGGTTGTCATAGCAGTTATAACAAAAATATGAATACTAAATTAAATAGACGATTTGATTGAATTGCCTTTATCGAATCTCAAGAGAAAAGTCTCATTCCTGTCTTGACTTTTGACAATTTGAAATGCCCCTCGTGCACAGTTTTTGAACATCCAAGTAACCGCGGATTAAGGGTAGTGCGGCCGCACCTCCTTGGTCTATGGTATTTTTTGGTAATTATAAAGTACCTTGCCCAGTTGTATTTTTCTTTGTGATCATGAGGTAGGCAAAATGAACCTAACCTAACCTGAATGCGGATCGATGTTTTTTTTTAATATCCAAGTTTTTTTTAATTTTTCACAATTTTTTTTCAACTTCTGCTAGGGAAAATGAACCTAACCTAACATAACCTAACCTTGTAAAACTAAACTATATAAAACTATATCAGAGCCGTATTTGAAGTAAATGGAGTATTTACTCCATTATGAGTTTCATTTATTTTTTTCTCGAAAATTACTGCCTCCCCAGAGCTGTAATTGAGACAGTAGTATCAGGAAGTCCTATATGTTCACTGTGCAAAATATTTTTAAAATCGGTGACGGGGCCTATAAAATTTATGAAAACATATTTTTTTATCAGTCAACAACCATAACCACAGTTAACAACTGGATAATCAATTGAGGTTCTGTTGTAGTTTTTGTTTCGAGTCAAAAGAGTAGTTAAGGTTTTAAAGTAGCTCAATAGGTTAAAATGGCCAAATTGCTTTAAAAATCTCATAGTTTCATCGATAATAAGCGATTATCCATTAATTTTGAATAATTTTTATTTTAATGAAGTTAAAACAAAAATTATAATTTTTCAGTCACAAGATATTCAGAAATCAAAAACTCATTCGAATATACAGGGTTGGGATAAAGTATGGAACCAAGTAAATATCTTTTGAACGAAAAGAATGATATTCATGAAAATTTGCAGGTAAGTGCAATGAAACAAAACGCATCTGATGTACATTTTTTTGATAATAATGTACTTCCGGTTTAACCGGAAATGCCATCATCAAAAAAATGTACATCAGATGCGTTTTGTTCCATTGCACTTGCCTGCAAATTTTCATAAATATCGTTTTTTTCGTTTAAAGAATATTTACTTGGTTCCATACTTTATCCCAACCCTGTATATCATGAATAATGTTACAAGTTCTATAATTCCATTTCTATGTAAAATATGTTTTGACAACCACAATAATTCAAATCTGCCGCCAAATATATGTTGAATGACATTCATGATCGGAAATAAGGTGGGGGGATAAAGGAAATGATTCTCAAAATGGCGAATCAGTCAAATCGTATGTCATAATAACCAAGTTTGAGAAACGAAAATATAATATTACCCTTTAGTATTTTGTATCCAATACGTAAAAACGACTTCAGGACAATATTAATATCAATCTGAAGCAGTAAAATAATCCATAAAAAAATCCAACGATGGTAAGTGGACTCTGAGTGTACTGCTCCCATATGAAGTCCTACAGTCCAGCATAAAAATCTTGGCTCCCCATGTTAGAAATAAAAATTTAGTGAAATTATTTCTTCATTACAGGATCTTGAATGTTATATTATAGGTTGAATGTTCTCAGATTAACCACCCATTCAAAAAATACATTCGTTTCTCAATGTATAGCCTCGAAACCACCTCGAAACTTATGACTGGGACGACTATTTATAAGACGTCCTATTGCCTCGTCAACATCCCAACACCCTCAACTAAGGCGTCCAACTAAATTTGAACTGAAGAACATACTGTTGCATCATATATAGCCTGTTCTGATGCGACCAAATTTTCCAGGATGAACAATAAGATCTCTGTCGAAAAACTTTAGTGTCAACTTTTCCTGTCGCTTCAATTCATATCGATTCGAAAATTTCACTAAAATATTTCACGTGACCTCAATCTGGTAACCATGCCTTAAGTTGCTGGAACGTCCATTAAATTTTAATGCTTCCTTAATTCTCCCTCAAGAGGAGAATCCATAGGCCCATTTCTATGGGCCGTTTAAGGAAGAATTGAGGAAGTTGTAGGCTTATATCAGATGATCGCACGATTCCCAAACGCGTCATCGCGAGTATATTGGCGATCACGGGCGATCGACTCTGCTCTGTCGCCAGTATCTCGCGATTTGATAAGAAATAAGCGCCTGGACTGTTGGAATGGCAAATTTCGGCGGTCTCTGCCGTGAGTGTTTGAGTTGTGGCTTGCGGTCAGATATTGCCAGGATTTTGTGAAAAAATTAAGGTACACAAAGGGGCTGGATTAGTCAAAATAACAAGTATGTCAGTTTCCTAACCAACAATAACCACCCACTCATGGGACTGCTGAACAACTTCCACAGTACTAGCTGCGATAAAACGATTAGTAGGATGATCTACCGCGTGATTTAACATGGTGGATGATAGATGGTGAGTTACTTTATTACCACAATTAGATCATCTACAACTCTCTTTATATGACATCTTGTACTTGGTTCCGAAAATATTATAAGTTTAAGGATGAATATATATTTTTTCAAATATTGTGAGAATTTGCCTCACTTCGACGTATGATTTCTATGAGAGTACTTGTTCAAAATATAATATCATAAGTAGTACTTCTTAGGAGCAGAATTTGATGCTGAACACTTTCACTTTTTTTTTTTATTTACAATTCAATTAAAGTCAATTGGCCATGTTTTCTGTAACCTTCTTCTGTTGAATGGGTTTTCTGCTAGTTGATGTATGGAGCTGTTTTCATGTCCTTACAGATTTTGCTGATACTTTCTTGAGCGTTTTTTGATTTCATCATTAATGAAGGGGATTTTCAAATCATTATGTATGGTCAAGTTGGAAACATACCATGGTGCGTCTGTTATTGATCGAAGAATTTTGGATTGAAGTCTCTGTATTATGTGGATATTTGAGGCTTTGGCACATCCCCAGAATTGAATGCCGTATGTCCATATTGGTTTAATTATGGCTTTATAAATCAATACCTTGTTGTGTAGAGAAAGCTTGGATTTTCTGCCTATTAGCCAGTACATTTGCCGGATTTTCATATTTATCTGGGTCTTTTTAGCTTGAATATCTTGTTTCCACTTGAGGCGTTGGTCTAAGTGAATTCCTAGGTATTTGGCTTCTGTTTTGGCTGGGATTTGTTTTCCATTTATTTTAGCTGGTGGACATATGCTTCGTTTGTTGGTGAATGTAACTTGCACTGATTTTGTTTCATTGATTGTTATTCCATACCATTTCTCGAGTTCATTTCTCGAGTTCATTCAGATGTTCTTGGAGCTTTTCGGAAGCAGTATCTGCGATCTCATGGGTTGCCAATATCGCCACGTCGTCCGCGAATGAGGCCATTGTAGTGTTATGATTCTCTGGAATGTCGTATGTATATATGAGATAGAGCAGTGGTCCTAGTCGGTTCAGATAGAGCATCGCCCTGTTTCACAGCAAAATATCGATCGGTGAGATATGACTTCAGAATTAAAAAGTAAGGTTGTGGAAGAAGTTTTTTCAACTTGACGAGCAAGCCTTTATGCCTGAACACTTTCGAATACAACAAAGTATTTGATTGAGTGCTTATTTTATGTGCTTTTCCAGAAAAATCTGAAATAATCCGAAAATTTCGAGGTTTTCCGAAAGTCACGACATACTGAAAGATTGGAGCAAAGCTGAAATGACTCTGACAAGAATAAATAAAAGATTTTCCCGAACTCCACAAATTATTTTCAGGCAAAAATCTCATTTACTTGGCCTATGAAGAGAGTATGGGAACTGAATTGAGGAAGGAATTGAATTTGTTAGAAAAGCTCAAAGTCAAATTTGTTGTCTCTCTGCGAATATGACGTTTAGTTGTCATTTGCAGATTTCAAAAGGTAATAGCGTTTCTGAAACGAAAAAATGAGTGTTATACGCCGAAAAAGGGACAAGGTGTTGGGTAAAGAAGAGGCTGAACAATTTTTTTACATGCTCCTGATGACCAGTGGTTGCTGGCGAAAATTGTAACAATATTTGTGATTTTTGGATGTTGTCGATGTGACGAAATTCTCTCCTTAAACATGAATGGAAAAATAGGTTACTGTGACATTGCGGCAAACAAAAAATTTAACAACAAGAAGATTCTCCATAACTGATGCTGGCTGCAGCTTCAAGCACTGCATATTATAAAGAAAATATGTAAATCTTCGGCCTCCTAGAACAGAAAGCCTCAGATTTATTTTGACGTACCGACATGGAATGTGCAGAGTTATACACCGGCCACTCTTTTCGCAGAACTGGAGCCACTATGGTGACGAATTCGGGTGGAGATATTTTCACACTAAAGTGTGCTGGACCATGGAAGAGCACCGAAATTGCGATGAGTTATGTCGATGATTCGGTCAACAAAAAAACCTAAATGTCTAGTAAATTATTTCGTAGTAAGGAGACTACAAAATATTCTGCAGTCCTCGAGTTCAACAGTTTCTGAGTCAACAGATGGTTCATCATCATCAGTATCAACTCTCTCATCATAAAAAATCTGTGTTACTGGAAATAACAATTGTACCAAGATTTTCAATATATATGACGATAAAATAAAATTTTTTTATGTGAATAATACTATTCACTTGTGAAAATTTTGCAAGTTAACTGTCAGTTTTACAAGTTAGTGACTTGATGAAATAAATTTTCTTGATTAATATTGTGTTTCTGGAAGCTGACGTTTACAAATGAGGAACAAATAAAATCTGTTCTAACCACACCCGTTACAGCTATTTTTCCAGTTCCTGAGGTCTGATGAAATCCAATATCTGTGAATGTTTCCTCACTTCCAAAAGTTTCATGACCAAGGCCTGTATGAATTGATATAAACGACGGTTGGCAGAGAATATTTCGATGGTGCACAAGGGATCGGTGAGGTTTAAGTACATGGACTTCAAAAGCGAATAACCGAAGTTTTAATTCCTCCATTGCCTACCTGTAACTTTCTCGAAATGCCTAAATAATTGCTAAACTCCTATTCTGCTGCTCTTCCTAACTCATTATGCTGTTCCTCCGGCCCAGCGGTAACTCTCGAATATAGCCAGATTTCCTTGATAATTACGTTGCCGGAGGGAGGGGAAAGGTATTCGTTGTAATTATATGGAGTGTAATTACAGGATTTTTTGGCGGTAATGGCCCGAAATTGCAATTTGTGTCGTCGGGTTGCTGCTGAGTCCGGGAATGGAGATTTCAAGAAAGGAGTCCATTCAGGTCGGGAAGTGAGATCTTACTGATGTTTCCGGATGAATCGCTTTTGATCACTGCTTTGACCGTTCTTTCGGTGCACAAATTTCAAGGAGTCATTTGGATGCTTCTATCAGAGTGAGTTGAGTTGGGGTATTCGCGGACGGACTGTTAAATTGATCTGGGATATTCGGAACATAGGAAGAACGAAGAAGAATTACAATTTGCGAAAGCTGAAAAATTCTGTATGAATAAATGTGACCAATTTCTTCTTGTCTGAAAATACGACAATACGAATTAAAACCAGTTACATCCAAATTTAACAAATAACGTAAGATACTGTTTTAGAAATAGAATTTTATACTTATACTTGAACTGGTGATTATTGCTACTGCTCTTTTGTATTTTGACTATTTGCAATGTAAGAACAAAGTAATACATTTTTCACAATACTCCACCAAGACCAAATATCATTAGTTCCTTAAATAAATGAACAGGGTGATTCACTTATCTAGGTTAGCCCAATATATTCTAGAAAACGTACGAATATTTTTTATTCTGTGAATGCATAAAAATTTGAGGACGGCAGGCGTCGCGGCGCTATCAAAAATTTTTTCTACAGGGACATATCTTTTTTATCATGTCATTCGAAAAATAATCCCATTTTGAACTTTTTTTCGAATACAAATTTTATTCATTTCTAACGGTCAGCGATCTGCAACGTGTTTCATGTTAATTCTATTGCATTTATATTTTTCTGTATTATGGTAGTATGCCTTCATTTGGAAACTTTGATATGATTTTGTGCCTTGAATTCAAGAAGGTTAGTTTCCTAGTCAATGTGTCTCTTCAAATAAGATGAAATATGTGGCTGCAGCAACATGGGGCTCCATGTCACAACGCTGACATTATGAAGAGATATTTAGATCAAGAATTCGAAAATAAATGGATAGAAACCAATGGACCCATCAGGTATTGCAAATTTTATTCATTTCCAACGGTCAGCGATCTGCAACGTGTTTCATGTTAATTCTATTGCATTTATATTTTCCTGTATTGTGGTAGTATGCCTTCATTTGAAGACTTAGATATGATTTTGTGCCTTGAATTCAAGAACGCTAGTTTCCTAGTCAATGTGTCTCTTAAAATAAGATGAATTGTGTGGCTGCAGCAACATAGGGCTCCATGTCACAACGCTGACATTGTGAAGAGTTAGATCAAGAATACGAAAATAAATGGATAGTAACCAATAGACCCATCAGGTATTGCCAGACCTGAAGCTCATGGATTACTTTCTAAGGGTTACCCTGAAGAATATTATAAAACTAACTGATTCTAATAATTTGGACCATTTGAAAATAAAAATAAAAAACGCATGTGCCCATGTAGACTCTTATATTCTGACCAAAGTAACTTATAATGAAATGGGGGACTGATATAACTTATGTAGATCATAATTGCCGGTATATGAAACATATGATTCGAAATGTTTCATTTGTTAATAAAAAGATGTTCATTATCATAAGATATCATGTTTTATGAATATGATAAAATAGAAATAGTCATCTAGCCGTTATGATCAATACATTAGATATATAATTTCCCTATTTCATCATAAGTTACCCTGATCAAAATATAAGGGTCCATTCATTTTCGAAAAATTGATCTTAATATCTCATCACAATGGCAGCGTTGTGACATGGAGCTCCATCTTGCTGTATCCACATATTTAATCTCATTATTTGAGGAGGCAGATTGTTTAGAAAATTAGCCTTCTTCAATTCAAGGCACAAAAACATATCTATGTCTCCCAATGAAGGCATACTTCCACAATACAGAAAGAATAAATGGAATAGAATTAACATAAAACACGCTGCAGATCGCTGAAGGTTAGAAATGGATAAAAATTGTATTCAAAAAAAAGTTCAGAATGAAACTATTTTCCGAATGACATGATGAAAGAGCTATGTCCTTAGAGGAAAATTTTTTTTTTTATTTATTCCGCAGATTTTCATGCGCATTTCAAGTCGACGTTGACTTTTTCAAAACGCCATTCACAGAATGAAAAAATTTTCGGACGTTTTGGAGAAAATTGGAATTACCATGATAAGAGAATCACCCTGTACGGGATGATTGTAAATATTTTACTCTATAGTTATTTCAGTTAATCTTGATAGTACACAAAAAGTTCAAATGAGCTCATTTGTAGTATTTCTTATGGGCATTCAGAATTCAGTACAAATAGATGCATAAAGGCATCGTTTACCTAAATTTTCCTATGTAAAATGTTGTTCTTCAAATGGCACACACTGTATTTTATTTTCCTAATCGGTAGAGATCTTTCTGTCGATTTCAAATATGAATACTTTTTTTAGATTTTCTCTTCAAGTAATTGTGCGGGGTGATTGTTTATATTTTATTCGATAGCTATTTCAGGTATTTTATTTTTTTAATCGTTAGAAATCTTTCTATTTATTTCGAATATGTATATTTCATTGAGGTTGTCTCTTGAAGTTTTCTGAAAATAAAGATATTTCCTTCTTGCTCTAAGTTGATCTAATTATTTTGATTATTATCACCTAAGCATCAACCTGCTTGCGGTATTTTACCAGTCAGAATGGGACATTCCTAGATATACTCGTAAGTCCGGACAGAGGCATCAAGAACAGAACAGAATTTTTAGTTTTCAGCTCTTTCAGTTTTTGAAATATCAAAACCAACTTTGGAACTATGAAGCCAAGTAAGTTCCAAAATCAACTTCTTCGGAAGTTATTTATGAACTTTTTCTGACAATTCGTAAATCTTCAAATAATATATGGCAAGAATTTTAATCATGTTTCCGTTCCTAAGTAATCGGCGAGACACCACCAAAATAGGTTATGAAGCAAAATGAGGAAAAGAGATTGTTGTATTCTACATATTTGAATGAAAAAGAAGTTTTTTGTATTAAAACTTCCAGCAGTTTTTGAATAATTTATTGAAAAACTTGCCTTTCCTTTACACCTCTTCATTTTCTCTATAAGTATTATCAATTTCAAGGATCTTCGCTGTAAAACACCGATGTTGCCCACTCTGTATAATGAAAAGTGCTTGTGTGAATCGAAGGAGAAATATATTTCACATTAATATTTATAAACGGAGACAATTCAATGCTCCTTCCAGTTGAGAAAGTGCTACCTTTTTAACAAACTTCGAATGCAGAGATTTCCATTTTTCCCCCCCGGTTGGAATACAATTATTTCAACCCTCTTCTCGATTGGAGTTCGAACATATCTCCTCTCTTCCCGTCCTTTCGAACATTGTTATTTCAACAAAGGACACGAAAGATATCCATCTGTCACTCCCTTATCTCATTCTCATAAGAAATAGGCGTAAGTTATTCAGATGTCAACTGAAATTTCTGTCGCCCCGAAAATGTTAAGGTGGCCTCATGAAGAAAAGTTGGATATAAATACGTTTCTCAAGACACCCAAAGGAAAATTTATCGGAAAGGCAAACTTAGAGGAGACACTGAGTGATTTATTGTCGGAAGTCTCCTGGTTCAACAGCATGTGTATGCGGCCAGTGGAGGCCGCAGGACTGAGGAATATAAAGAAGGATATTCTGGGAGCGATTCAGGAACTTTATTGAGGTCAATTTTGGTGAAATATGAAGAATGGCCTCATTTTCTACGAATTTATACAGTTTGGAATCAAAATGATGTATTTGCTCTCATAACTCCACCTTTGTGCAACTCAGCTCACTTTCTAGTTCTCTCTGGGTTCTTATAGATCGCATGGGATTTTGATTATTACTAATTCTTCATTCCAAGGCAACACAGCTCTCGTGTGAAAGGAGAATTCCAGACAATGATATCCGGATCAGACTATGCTACATGTTATTCTTACTGTTTTCGTTCTGCGATTTGACCTTATGACATTTATTACCTGTTGCCATGATGCCATGTTCTTGAACTCTAACATCTGATTGAGTAAATGAAGAGAGGTCAATATAAATCTTAAGTATTCACCTGTATCTAATAATGATTATCATAATAATATTGATATATTCTTTTACTATGACCGTTATCCAATAAATTAAGAATACTAATCTGCCTCAAATTTCGGCGATGCATATTTCCAACTCATTTAAAGGCGCCTTTTCGAATTATTGAAACGACGCCGTATGGCTTTATGAATGATATGCGTATCTAAGGCGATCGATGAAAGACTCAAAAAAAAATTACCTACATCACTGTTAATGAGCAGAGAGCGCTTTATACTTATTATCGTTTAAATGTGAAATCCAACGGTAAAAAAATACCGAATTGTAGAACTCACCTTCAAATTTTTAATGTAATTCAGTTCGAAAATCACAACTGCGAAGATAGATAAAAGATTCCTATTATGTAGCACTATATTATTATAGTTCTGCAAAAATATTGAATATTGTGACGACACACGACACTGAGGTCTAACGAGTTGATACTCTTATTTCTCGAGTATTTTAAACACCTCCCGAATATCAAAATTTAGATTTCTGATTGGCAAACTGAAAATAAGAATCATTACTGAATTATCCTAGAAACCCTCCCAAATACTTTACAGTCCTAGATGTTCATCAAGGGGACCGACCGTGTTTATAATAAACTCGTAAACAAGTGTAACTAGGATGAGAGGCCGCTGAGGCGTTGGCGAAATTTACAACCTGATATGGATTTTTATTTATGAGTAGAATGCTGCATTTTCGATCGTTTTCGTTCTGCCAGTATTACTCTTCTATTGGTTCAATTGCATTTTTATCTGGTTATTTGTGTACACGTTTGATATATTTGGTTGACCAGGCTCAAAAAGCCTTCCCTGAGTTTGATCGTGTTTTCCTTTCACTTTCAATAACAGGTGGGTTTTCGATTTCGAAGGAAAGAAATCTGGTATGACGAAACTGATTTTGCCGCCCCTAGAATTTGGCGCCTCGGCAGACTGCCCGGTTTGCCGGCCCTGGCGGCGGCCCTGGTCCTAGAGACGGAATCACCTTTTTTTGAAACACTCTGTACATACTTGCCGTAATGTATGAGTTTATTCTTTGATCAAAATTAAAAGATGGCTTGTTCAAAATTGTTTGACCTCAAATAATTGTAGCCTCGACTTTTTTTTTTTTCGAGTTTTCGAAAAGTCTCCAAGATGCAGAAGTCAGTAGGTGAATTAATAGAGCTTTCAGTCAGGTTTTTTCGAAATGAAAATTGTCATCCAAAAAAACAAAAAGATACAAAATTGTTATCCATACTAGTCCATACTGATATCCTTACTAGTCCATACTAATATTATAAATGTGAATGTCCGTGTGTTGGTTTGTCCTTCTGATGAAACTTTCAATATATTGTAGAAATTTTTTTTGGAGGTTTTCATGAAGGCTTCATCCCTATATAACTAAGAAATAAGAAAAAATATTCATTTTTCATTCAACTGCTGAGGATCTCTTTCACGCTCGCCTCCCCTTATTGAGGTGGACATGCGATTAAAATTTCTTTCATCTCGGAAAAAGTCTTTTTTAGAGGATTTTTATCATTGAATATCTTTAACGTGCTGCCGTCGTCCAGAATATGCGACAATAAATGTAGCCATAAAATTCCGTCGAAACATCCACCATTTCAAAGCAAGTAATATCAGCCAAAATTCCTTGGCCTCCAGCCAAATTTTCTGAATATACGAGGAACCAGTTCTCCGTTGGAAATTGGATGTCTTTCGTTTTATTTAATTGGATTCCTTTCATGTCCTGGATCAATTAATCATGAAATATGAAAGAATTCGTTCAGAGCTCGGAGATTCTCGAATGATATAAAATTATTGAAAAATCGAGTCTACATATGTCCACAGAAGAATAAAAAGGTATTTTTACCAGGGTCCTTTTCCTTCCCTAGCATCAGAACTGCCGGAGAAACAACATGATGCAACAACATAAGTTAACATTTGTTTTCGACACAGTTTTTGGAGTGACTTTTGGGAAATATGGATGAAGGGAATCGAAACAGTAGAACGAAACATGATCATCACTATACGAATCCTTATAATATCTGTATATTATTCAAAGAATAACTGCCACATTTGGGGTTGAAAGATGGGATATGTCCACTATGGGTCGCGACGCAAGCATGAAGCCAATAATTTTCCTGCCTAGGGAATTATTGACTCATCATCAAAACATCTGGAACTATGGTTGTAGGAATTGCGATTTCATTCGAATGGGAAGTGGAAAGTGACAATAACTCTTTCTATGTCTTTTTGGTTGATTGTGTGGACGTGTTATCAGTATTACTAAATGTGTTGTAAGTTTAACTTCATTATTTATACGAACTTTTTCAGGAAAATTATTGCAGAAAGTGCAAAGTTTAGTTAAGGGTATTAACTTTTGTTTGAAACTTAATTGACGAAACAACAGTATATAAATTTATTCATTAAAAATGATTCGGCGTTGGTTCTCTGAATATTCTATAGCTTTTATTTTTTTCAAATATTTATTTTTTGAATATTGCACTACTTGAAACTGTAGAAATGCTTGTGTTTCGAAGGTCATGAGTTTTTCAGAGCAACAAACGTGATTTTTCCAAACACTCGATAGAGTGAAAAAACGACTGGTTTGATTGATTTGGCTTTTGATAGGGTTTATGTGAATATTTATCTGCCAATGGCACACTTAACATTATTGGTTTTATAAATAGCTTAAGGCTTTCACAACCGGATATACTGGTATTGAGTTTCATAACAAACCCCTAAAGTTCACTTCAGTTACAGTGCTCTTTAAGGTGAAGCTCGTTTTTTAAAGTCCACCCAATTCAATAATAGAGAGTTATCGAAACACACTTTATTAAAGGAGCATTTAATAAAAAATCCCTTAACGTTGGTCGGATATTTGAGCTATCGCAACGATTTATATCTTGACAACTTTATTATGACATTTCCTTTATTTTGACAGTTGTGAGAAGCTGTTCAACCTAGAAGTTTGCGAGAACTGTCAAAATAAGGGATCTTTTATTTAAATACGGCTGTCCTTTATTTAAGTTAAGTACAGGAGGCCCGTATTTTATTACAGGCCACCTTAAAATCTTTTGCGAATGCGCATGAGTAAATGTCAAAATAAGGGAAACTTTATTTAAGTTAGGCCTCTATTTGCGTTTCGATAACTCTCTAATGAAATTAAATGCCACTTTACGTAAAAGAAACTTCAGGTAAAATGTTGTATGTTGGCATAACTGAAATCGTTTCATTTGACCTAAAATAGATAGTTGCAGTTGTATTTAACCACAACCATCTTGAAATTGAAGGAAGTTATGTTATTTCCGTTGTGGCATGATTGTGGCTGAAAAAAGGGATCATTGCCCTGGATTAGATTTAGAAATCGAAAAAAGTAAAAAGAACTGAATAAACAATATATCTGAATAAGCATTCATTTTCACCAATTGCATCAGCTTTATATGGCAAAATGACCTATAATGATGGAATTTCTAACATGTTACCCTGTACAAAATCGAGGTTGTTCTGATTTTGGAAAATAAAGTTTAGGACTGTATCCAGATAATTGAGTTAGAGATGGTATTGTAAAAACATTTATTGACATCATTCACAATCATAAAATGAATAAGTCACCCGCATGAAGTTAATACAGTAAAAAAATATAATATTAAAGTCATCTTTACAACTCAGAGTGAATTATCCAACTAAAAACAGAGGTAATCTGGAGAAGTTCAAAATGAGAGGTCAGATGAAGTCAGACTTAGACTTTGAGAGAGTTCCATTAATTCAAAATTAAACACAGAGTTTACAGTGATGATGCAAATGAAATTTATTGCGAGAGCCTCTTTATCTCATCAGAAAAACAAAAGGTTCAATAATGAATTGTTAGAGTAGACTGAGTTGTAATAAAGTGAGATTAGGCCTTAGAGGAGTACGTATATTGAAAACTTAATAGTCTAAGTCTGGTCTTCATTCAGATCAGTACAATATTAGAATATCATGGTTGAGAAATCAATAATTATGATCTATAACGTAGTTCTGTAACGAGAAGGCTAATTAATCAATTGAGACAAAATTTACAGTGACAAACTACTTTTAGTGAGCAGGGTTAGTGTTCATCAGAAAAATAAGAGTTACAATTGATAATTATGAGAATGACAATATGAGAGTACATTGTATGAGTGCAAAAATCACCAACCCTTTGATTTGTTTGAAGCTGAAGGTTTGAAGTTCCTCTTGCTAAGTGTTTCCGATGAATGAACTTGAGAATTTCTTAGTTATAATGAGGAGATCATACCAATCTAATCATGTGGGCAATATTTGAGGAGACAACTCAAGGTGAAGCAGGGATTGAGACTGTCAATCAGGTTCAATGTGTGAATTACTTGATCGTTCAAGTACTTCAGAGAAAATGACTTGATTTTATTGAGAGAGAAGACTGATTCCATGATTTACTCTTACGCTTGAGATCGTTCATTCACCTGAAACTCGAGAACAATGATTAGCAAGTGTAATGAGAAGTGCCTAATTGAGAAATGAGATGATTACATCGAGATAATGAGGTGCACATGAGAATATAATGAATCAAAATTCATTACCACAAATAATGTTCATTTCTAGAGCAATCAATCATTATTTACAATGTGAAAAGTCTAGAGAAATCTGAAAAATCATGAGAACAGCAAAATATATCAAAATATATATCTTAGAGGAGTCAATTCCATTAGTTAAATTCAATAGAGATTTTCTGAGAGTAAAGTGAGAGAGGATTATCAGTATTTTTATAGATTTTTATGATCTAAAACGTGGACACATTTTCAAACTTTATAAAAAGCAGGAAAATAACATTAAATATGCATTAATGAGAGATGACTTTGAGAAAGGCTCACTTACCTAATTGATTGCTTCCGAAAATGAACGAGATGTACAATTAGTTTGCGAGGTGACTTTTTGAAAATTCTAATTTCACAAGAGAGGTCTGATTTTCAGAGAGTGACGATACAGAAAGAGGGATTGATTCATTGATACAATTAATGAGCATGAGTTGATCTGTCAACTGATTGGCACATAGAGGTAGGTCAGTTTTGATGTCAATCAGGTGTTCATAGAGTTGCAGAGATCGAGTTGACGTTTCGGTGCGTTCGGACCATAGGCGTAGTTGAGGATGACGTCTGAGGGGCTCAATTTTTAACATACCCATTGTTTACGATAAATTCTGGATAATGGAATATTTGTTGGGACATTATTTCGGTCATCTATATGATCTATATTGTTGGTATATACCGACGTTTCGGCAAGCATTCGCCCGCCGTCATCAGGGTTTTGTTGGTCCCATGGAAATGAAGAAAGTAACGTTTGAAAAGTTTTACCTGAACAAATCTGGACTTGGCACCCCATGATGGCCGAACTCGGGGTAATTCAAACTGTATTTTCTGCAATTTTGGCCGTATTTAATATTCGTTCGGTGGTTTTGGGAGTTGTATGTAATGATAAAACATAGAAGAAATGGTTTCTTGTACAGTACCTATATACTGATATAACTCTCCAATTAATGGTAAAAAGCAAAATTATCTGACGTTTGGACATACCACATAGTTTAATTATTGTTGCATACAATTCTGATTGATAGGGATACATGAGATAATTCTATCGTAATGCCTTTTTGTTTCATTGCATATTATCTGAACTTGTATGTTCGTGAATTGAAAAAATGAAACATAGGTATGATTAGTACAGGAACAAATTATTCGTTCCGTACGTAATTCAACCCATGAATTTATTGAAAGCAATAGTTTGTGATATTTTGACTCTTTTTGATTTGTTTCTTTCATTATTCATTTATCTTTTGGTTATTGAAGAAGAATCGAACAAACTTCGAATTGTAAAAATTCAAATATACAAAATTCCTGCCACGAATTTGGCTCCGCAACATGGCAGATTTTGGTGACACTTTCGTAGCAAGGGAAACATAGTATATGCAACCTTTCATCATTCTACCTCCATGGTTGGTCCTGAGAAGGACCGATCTTTGCCAAACTTATTCCGTCTGAACTTGTGCGCTCCATACTATCCAATTGTGATATGGGGATTCAAATCTGCGTTGTCAGGGGTGTATTCTCCGAAACTCGACCCACTCTTACTGTATACCAGTCTACCGAAGTAGAGAATTCTCATTTAATTCAAGTTGTTTTGACACGTGGACATGAATGTCATGACTTTGTCAAATACTAGACCTTCTCAGGACCAGCAAAACCCTGATGACGGCAGGCGAATGCTTGCCGAAATGTCGGTAAATACCAAGAATGTAGATAATAGAAAAAGCCCAAATAATGTCCCAATATATTCCCCATTGACTGCATCAGAAGAAATTTGATTTTCACCTAATTCTTATTCAAAATTATTGATAGGAAACAATCATGTCATTGATACCAATTGCAACACTGCAGTTGCAACTATAATTGGTCATATGGTGTCTTATTGTAGTCGCATTCCAAATTTCGAAATTACAATTTCATATACGCTTCAAAATCCGTATTCTCATTTCACAATTTTTCTGGTTCATGTCATGGATCTTCTTCAATTCATGAATCTCGTCTTGTTGTCTTCAAATTTTTCATTTTCATTATTAAAATATTTTTTTGCAGAACACAAGATTATAATCTTGTGCTCGAAGCATTATCTCTTGTTGTGGAAGTTGATTTTGAAATAAATGAAACACATCATGAAAATATCATGTAACTAACGTCAAATAAGCCGACAGTTTGGACACAAGAGGTTAGGAATGTATTTTTATCGAACAGGAGATCAAGCTTTTACAAATAGATTTTTTACTGTTGAATAAAAATTTGAAAAAAATTCTGCTAGAAATGTTCAAGGGGAAAGCGTTTTATTTTCCTTCATATCTTCGATAAACACAACCAAAATATTTTTGGATGCCATCTGGGTCGAATGAATATTTACTGATTTCATTCTCGTCAGAAAAAAGAGTAGAAAAATGCAGAATTCCTCAAAAAATAATGGGTTCTAGATAATTCGTTTTCAAGAAAAATTCATCCTCTGAATTTACCATGAATAAATATCTATGAAGATATAATATAATGTTATAGGTATGTTTTTAAAATTAAATAAGATGTGTTTCTTATTCTGAAATACAACTACAATTTTGCGATTTTTCACGTACCATATTTGAAAATATGACAAAATGAGATTGGAAAGGAGTTAGCTTTCTTACATGGATTCAAAAAGGTTGAATGCAGAATATTTAGTGTCATTATCATGAGAGTATTGAACATTATTCGACAACCCATAACCCATGATTTTTCATAGCGTAGGAAAAATAAGTGGTTGCCTTCTTTATTTTGCCTAGCAATAAGTGTGCACCGCATAGTTTTCTATTCTAAATGCGAAATCCGATAAATTTAAAGGAACTCGAATCATTCGAAAATCATAAAAATTTTACTCTTGAAATAGACCCTGCCGCACTTTATGTCGTTGCCGTAAAATCCGCAGTTTCTAGGATAGTCACGTTTCTTGTAATGGCGTCATATATTCTGATTGGATTTAGAGGTATGGTATAGTTCACTCGAGCATTCACCAGGCTAACGAATAGCGGAATGAATTATGCCATTGCGAAGTGCATTGTCGAATTTCGACTGCAGAAATACTGAACCTCAACAAGGACGGATTCGGTTCCGGTCAAATGGAATATTGGTCTTCGACCTATGAAAATTGAATTACCTACTGCAACTTGGTACAAAAGATAACGAACGAAATTCCACGAATAGCCCTCACATGGAATCAGAACTCTCATGCACTCGTACAAATTCATACTCACTGTGCTCCTCACAAAAGACTGAACCCACTCAACTCTGTCCGGCTCCATCCTCCAACGAATCCTCAAATAGTCAAATAGGACTGAAATTAACTGGTTCATGAACGACCTTTCCATGAAATACCTTTTTCACTATTTTTTCCAGTTCCTTCATGATAATTAATTTTCATTGTGCTGCATAGGTTCAATACGGTTCAATGTATTCAACAATTTCTGTTTCTCTATAAATTTATGAGAATTCCACAATCACTTCTTCAACCGCCTTAGAGCAATTGTTTAATTCTTGAGGCCATCCTCAACTGATTAGTCACCTTGGGACTTCATTAGCATCGAAGAGCTTTGATCTTCTGGACTAAAGCTAATGAAATTATATTGACCTCTCGGTTGACATACTGTGAATGAAAGATGGGATTGTAGTTCTTCTGTTCATTGAAAATTGGGCGAATTCGCTACATATTTAAATGATTATTGAATTTCCTTCGAAAGTAGCAGGATGTATACTTGTGGAATCAGTGGGAAAAAATTCGGTCAACGAAATAACTTGAGCAGACATCTCAATATACATAAAAACATGTTATTTACTTTTATAGTGTGCGATAGAAAATTCACTAGAAATGTTACTATGAAAAAATACTTTATCAAGAAACATCAAGGAATCCAGATCAACGTTCAACCAAGGACAGGACACTGTGAAAAGATACATCTGAAATATAATTGTGATAAATCCAACGATAAAGAACAGGGATTATCTAACATCGAATACTAGATATCCTCATGAAGTTAGTCGTGCTAAACATTTTTCAAAATGTGATGTGATGAGCTGCGCACTCTTTATAAAGAAAAATATTCTGAAGATACATCTAGCAGAATAACATTTTTAGTGAAACACCGACGAGAAGTTGCTACTATTTATTAGGATATTAGTATTAGACTGATAATATATTTATGAATTACACTTTTCTAAGAATTATTAACAAGAAAAACTTGTTTTCTCGTTTTCAATCACATATTTATTTAATCCTAATATTTTTTTTCAACAAAAACAAAAAGACCTGGAGGTCAACCATACGATTCTTCAATATTTTTCTATGCATTATTTCCTACACGAATAATAGAAAATGAAAGATTGTACCTCAACAGACAAAGCTCAAATGGATAAACTTCTCATGGTATCTTTCTATGAATTCAAAAAAATCTTCAAACACCAAGAAAACAGACAAAAAGAAACTCCATCATGTCGTTACTTTCGCACAGGTAGGTACATTCCCATCGACTCCTACAATTTCACCGTCTATTCAAGTTAAATTCACTGGATATACTCCCGAAAATATAGATAGCGCAATATTTGATAGATTAACTATGAATGGCTACAATTATTCATTAGAAAGGGAGATGATGAGTATATATGTCAATTATGGTTATATAATAGTGACATCACTCAATGTTTCATAGCCGTCGTAAACATTACATGGGTAAATTATTGGAAATGATTGTATATAAACACTTTACCTATACTTACGGTGACACCAACACTTTCGGAGACACCACTCGAGTAGTTCATGATAATTTTTAATTTTTCTCTAGTTGACAAGAAAATAAGTCCCAATAATGACAATTATTATAGATACGGAATCTGATTAAAAAATTTCATTCTCTTGATTCATCTTCGGCAAACAATTCGATCAATTCAGAGTAATAAATCGACTTTTTTGCCCTAAAGGAGGAACATGCATACGACATTCATAAGTTTCAGTGTTCACAATTAGCAAATTTGTCACCGGTAAGCTCAGAAATATTTTCAGAGCCGTTCGTAGAATTGAATAAATATCTTCAAGGGACAGATCGTATACAACTGACTGTTTGTAATGGTTCACTAGCAATAATGTGAACTGAAATGAATTTAAATCGAAATTTGAAAAATTTCACTGAGAACTCATATGTACTTGAATCAACAACATTTGCAGTACCTCTCTTCAACTCGTCAATAATCATACACTTCCAATCAGACTAAGGTCCTCTGCCATCGGGCAAAGCAACAGATTATATTTAATTTTTTCAAACTATCGAATAGACTGAAAGAGCATTCAGTTTCATTTCTTCTGAATTAATTCTACTTGTTTTACCTGTTGTGATTTCGATAAATACACAGCGTTTGACAGGGCTGCCGCCAGACATTTTGCCGCTCTGGCAAAATAAAATTTTGCCGCCCCGGGTAAATTATATTTTGCCAACTTGCTGTGATGTATTGAGTTTGCGACTCATAACAAACTCTTTCGCAATTTGATTAAGGGGCAAAAAAATTCAGAAAAGGAGAAAAGATAACTATAAATATGTATTATACAAAAAATATATTAAATAAAAAATTACAAGAAGAACATAATACCGGTCATCGCATGTATGAAAGTGAACAGAACTATCAGACTAGAATGTTCGAACTCAAATAAATTTCTTCCTTCTCTCCTTCATCTCGCAAAAGCCATTAATTGTTTGAGATATATCGTGATAATTGAATATCTTATGTTCAATGGTATAATGGCTAGATCAGATAATCTTTCTTGGGCCATTGTTGATCGTAGAAAATTTTTGATTTTCAACTTTGAAAAGCTTCTCGCGCCAAAAGTATCCCAAAAGTATTTTCCATATTCAATAAAATCCGAGATAAAATCATTATACGACAGTTTCTACGAAACACGATACCGATAAATATGTAAAAATTATCAATCAGGCGGTAAGGTATCATAATAATAATAAAATAAATTGATCGATTCAAGTGCAGATGCATTTTCATAAGATATGTTGAATGAAAATGCGGAATTCTAAAATGCATTCACATACAAATATCGAGAAACAATGAAAACGCTCTCTGCTTTCAGTATACGAAACTAAATGAACTCATGTTAAAGGAAAAAAAATTGAGCGCCTTGGATTTTGATTTTACTAATTCTTCATTCGAAGGCAACATAGCTCTCGTGTGAAAGGAAAATTGTAGACAATGATATCCGGATCAGAATAAGGTACATGTTATTCTTACTGTTTTAGTTCTTGGATTTGACCTTATGACATTTATTACCTGTTGCCATGTTCTTAAACTCTAACATCTGATTAGGTAAATGAAAAAATGAATCTTAAGTACTCACCTGTATCTAATAATGATTATTATAATAATATCGATATATTCTCTTACTATGACCGTTTTTCAATAAATTAAGAATACTTATCTGCCCCAAATTTCAGCAAGGCACTCATTCAAAGGTGCCTTTTCGAATTATTGAAACGAGGCTGTATGGCTTTATAAATAATATGCGTATCTGCGGCGACCAAAGAAAGACTCAAAAAAAAATCACCTACATCACTTTTAATAAGCAGAGAGCGCTTTTTACTTATTATCGTTTAAATGTGAAATCCGACGGTAAAGAAATACCCAATTATGGAACTCACCTTCAATTTTGTAGGGTAATTCAGTTCGAAAATCGCAACTCCGAAGATAGATAAAAGAGTTCTCTTATGTAGCACTATATAGTTGTGCAAAAATATTGAAGATTGTGACGACACACGACACTGAGGACTAACGAGTTGATACCCTTAATTCTCGATTATTACAAATCCCTCCCGAATATCAAAATTTAGATTTCTGATTGGCAAACTGAAAATAAGAATCATTACTGAATTATCCTAGAAACCCTCCCAGATGTTCATCAAAGGGACCGACGGTCTTGATTATAAACTCGTAAACAAGCGAGTGTAACTAGGATGAGTGGAGGCTGAGGCGTTGGCGAAATTTACAACCTGACAGGGATTTTTATTTATGAGTAGAATGCTGCATCTTCGATCATTTTCGTTCTGCTAGTATTACTCTTGTATTGGTTTATTTGCATTTTTATCTGGTTATTTGTGTACACGTGTGATATATTTGGTTGACCAGGCTCAAAAAGCCGCCCCTGAGTTTGGTCGTGTTTTCGCTTTCACTCTCAAAAACAGGCGGGTTTTCGATTTCGAAGGAAAAAAAATCTAGTATGACGAAACTGATTTTGCCGCCCCTAGAATTTGCCCCGACAGACTGCCCGGTTTGCCGGCACTGGCGTTTGATGATTTCAGGAATGTTTGTGCTAAAAATGTTAATTCCATTGAAGGTGGCCATATAGCCGCGCGTATATTGGCGATCAAGCGCGATCGACTTTGCTCTGTCGCCAGTATCTTGTTTCGCTCGACGTCGCGCGTATTGAAGTACAACTGTCAGGCATAGACGTGTTCAGATGATTCGCTCGATTTGACGTACAAAGCTGAAATATTGACAGAGAATTCAATGACTTTTTCTGTGCTCGTAATCAAAAAATCGCCACAGCATATTGTAAAGGATAGAAGAATAAGAACATGGCAGTAGTCGCGGGCTGCCGCGCTATGAACGAGCGACCATCTGAATACATCAACGAGCGTTAACGAGCTACAAACGTGCGTTGTCGCGCGATCATGTGAACTTAGCCTGAATCTTAGCCAACCTTCGACCATAGTATCTGCGAAGAGCCAGTACGTAGTTCTAAAAAGAGGAATGTGGTTGAAACATTTCTACAGATATCTTCAAAAAGAAGCTTAATATGGATAATTACGAACTTGATCTTGAAAAAACAGTGATGCAGTTTCTAATAAAAGGAATTTAAGCGGGAAATCATTCTCTATAAATTCTTCGATCCCATTCGGAAAGTTTCATGAATGAATATCTAATCTCGTTACAGAAAATTAGCAACCAAATTGAGAACGTTGAAAATTAACAGTGTTGAAAAGCCGATATCTTTTCAAATCTTGATGAAAAGAAGCAATTCTTACAATTTGAAGTCGATATATCCAATTATCAGGGCCATCCTCATTCTTTCCAGGAGTTAGAGTGGGCCATTCAGCTCGCAAGAGCTTTAATGAGATAATTATCCAGGACGGGAATAAAGGCATATCTTTTATCTTTCCTCTATCAATTAAGGCATTTCTGAATTAGCGAATAAGGAGCAGCATCCTATTTTCTAGATCGTGAGTTTGGAGGTTTGATAATGAGGAAAGTCTGCGATGAAGTACCGTTTTCAGGGAAAATGGAAAGTTTCCGTATCGGGAATCGTGCCCTCTAGCTAGAACTTCGATCAAAGGGACCGAAAAATGCGGTGGTAGATCAAATGGTTCACTTACTGTTGCATTTTGCAGGAAAACTCTTTAGTGATATTATAAAAATATCCTGCAGTCCTCTTGCACTGCTCTTAAGTATCTAGTTAACATATCATACGGGGCGAGTCTTCGACTTATACACATATTAAAACGGAAAATGATTTATTTGAAAGAAACACCTTTTCTTCTTACGAGTTTTACTGATTTGCCTCGGTCGGAAACATACAGGCTAGTGAAAATCACTTCATGAGTGATTCAATGAAATGAAATGATTTTCAGAATACCTAAAGGTTATCATTTCTAATCAGGAAACATGAACACAAGAATAATATGACAAATAGAGATATTGGTAGATCACAGATAGCAGATCATGTGTGTTCCAATACCGGCAATCACACGATGGATTGGAATGGAACAAAAATTCTAATGACGGAACCTGATGGTTATGAAAGAAGAATCAAGGAAACAGCTTGTATTTTGTTGGATGATGCTAATAATCTCGCCAATTGTTCAGTAGGAATACATCGAATTTGGATGGATTCCTTGAAAAAAAGAATTGGTTTCAGCGAATTTTGAAATAAAATAACGATATCAACATAATAGTAATCAATATTGATCTATGTTCATCATATATTGACAAATGTCAATAAAAAAAATTATCACGATCAAAGTTGAATGAAAATAAGTTATCGTCTGACGAAGGAGTCTGATTTAGACTTCGAAACGTTACTCTTAAGATTTCAAAGTGTTTTCTTCTTGTTCCTTGTTAGGCAAAAATTTCTTCTCGTGAAGTTTTGGCTCCTGACGAGTTAGTGCTCAAATTTTTACACAGCTGCCTTTCTTATATCATTAAAAAAATTTTCAGATTTTTTCTCATTTCAGAGACTGGGAGAAAAAAACCAAATTAATTTTTTAGGAAATTCTGGAAATTGAAGCTGAATCCAATTCAAGTTGAAAGAATACACAAAATTAAATTTATGCTATGAATTTTCGAAGGTGAAGACGGTAGATTTGATGCTGGAGAAAACACATGTAGGCTGAGTTGAAAATATTTTGTCCGGGGAAAGTATCCTTCGGACAAGAATCTCTTGTTAAAAAGTCGAATAATCAGCTTCTATTTATTTATTAATTGCAAAATTTGGACAAAAAACAGGTTAACATTTCCAATAGAGTTTATAACAACAATAACCTCACTTCCAAGAAAAATGTACCCTTAATTAAAAAAGAACAGACTACAAAGGAAGAGTACTGTGAGTAAATAAATTCAGTAATCCTTGGTCTCGAGAAAAGCATAAAGCGTGAGATCCTACTTCAGTTGACCATTATCAAAGGAGGTCGTCCTGGGTGAAACATCTACGAGAGATTGTCAACCAGTTTCATGTGTCTTACAATTGACTGTTGAACCATATCAGAGACGTTCTCATCGTGTTCTACAGGAGATCCACTAAATCCAATGTCCTAACTGACACTTTGAGAACTTATTATTCGGAAACTCGAGAATAGTAATCACAAATAAGTTTTGGAGGTGAACAGTAAAGAAATTGAATTATCTGATTGAAATAGATGCTCATTAATACATCTTAATATATAAAACTCAGTCGGTCATATTGTTGGTTACACCATTTATAACTCAGATTGGATGAACTGTTTGTTATGAGTTTTTTTGTTGGATTCTTCTACCTACGGTGGAGTTAACATAAAATACATTGAAACAATGAAAAATTTGATGAAATGGAAAAAAAGTAGGAATTATTTTCCTTCTTGCAAATAACGTCAGTGGATGTCGCTGCAGTTGATAGCGTTTTCGTGTAAGTATTATATTTGATATAAATTCGGTGAATTTCATCCAATAATGATGTTAACGCATCTGTGTCCATGTGTTATCACACTTTTCTTTCTTCTGAACACTACGGAAAATTTTATGACGAAAAAACTATTGTGGTTCATCATAGTATACAGCAATGAGAGAATTTTTAAATAACAATAATAAGGTACCGCTTAAATAAAGTGAAGTCTGTTCATGTAAATAACAATGTGAATACCTACTTATTTAAATTTTTTATATATTTTGTACTTTAATTTTGTCTTATTTAGCTCCTACTTGAAAAAGTACCAGTTTTGTTGATACAACTTCATGAATATTTGAGGCGAAGCAAAGTTCGCCGGGCCAGCTAGTAATAAATAAGAATTCATCACCACAGATCGAGGAAGGTATAAGGTTGGGACTCGTAATACCCCCAAACAACTTCAAAGAAGTGGTAAAACTTCACATTATATATCATTTTGGTATCATTCTGCATTCATGTTGAAATATGATCTCATTCTGCAACTTGTTTTAGAATATTCTATAATTTCAATCCCAATTAGTCCTATCAACCCTGTTAAACTAGTTTAATTAATATACTCTAATCTTTCATCCCTTCAGGAAGAAGTGTCAGATCAGATTTTTTCGTTCTCTTCAGGTGAACGAATAAAAATCAATCCTCAATTCGAATCGTTGACATTCTAAATGATAGTGTTCTAAATTTGAAATTGCTCCTCAACAGACAATTTCTTTCAGTGTTTTTCTCATTGGCGTCGACTTATTCATTTACTCAGTGTTGTTTAGTTTCATTTCGTTACTAGTTATTAAGCTTATTCAGTTGATCTGTGAATACCTTTTATGGGTTAAATCTAAACAAATCGAAAAAGGATTAAAATATTTAATTCTTTTGTTGCCTTTTTTTTTTCTAATACACATTCCGAAATCAGATTTCCAGTTTCCCTTCGAACTTCACTCGAACAAATATGTGACTTTTTCTACCTCTTAGGAGGATTTTCTTTTGTTGAATATTTCAAATTGTAGATGCTCCAACTGTATAAAAAAGCTTCCTGATATTTCGTTTTGGTTCCCCCAAATATGCCATCTTACCATCTTACGCTATCTGAACCTCCTGAAATATTCAAGTGCATATCGAACAAATTTCCAGGATACACGCGTAGTTATGACAAATTCATAAGATTCCTTTCAATCGCAGAATGCGGTGAAAGGGAGAAGAAGGGCACAGAATGAAATTCCCCACCAGCGTCTGGCTAGTTGTTATAAAGGAGAGGATAACAACTTCTTGAGAACAGTATGCTTTAAACTAACTCACAAACGAACTATATGGGCGTCGTAAAGTTTTAAGCGGATTTACACGCTCAGTTCTTGTTTGCCATATTACCCATTACACTGAATCATTTATATTTCTGCTAGAAAACGGGACCTCGAGAAAGCTGCCAGATGTTAATTACTGCTCATAACATGTGGCAAAGTGATGCAAAGCATACACCTTTCTGTAGACGTCTAACATCCCGTTTCGCATCGAAGTAACTTGACTGTTTTTGTATTGAACGTCTGAACACCACTAGCGGCTCCCTCAGAGGCGACAGAGTCTTCCCAAATATTACTGGACTAGCTGGCCAGGCAAACTTTGTTTCGCATCAGAGATACATAAAGTTGTATCAACAAAACATTGGTATTTTGTCAAGTGGCAGGTATATTAGGTGAAATTTAAGTACAAAATATACAAAAAATTAAATTACATTGAAATATTTTTGGAACATAGATGAATTCAAAATAGTAATCATCGAAATGAATACCAATTTCAATTCCTAGGCTCAGAAAATTGAAAATGGTATTCATTTCGATGATAACTATTTTGAATTTATCTATCTTTCAAAAATATTTTCGGTGTGGCCTCCGTAAAGGCAAAGAATGTTTGTGTTTACCGTTTTATTTCTTTTCTTAAATACATTGAAATAGGTAGGTACATTGTCATTTACAGGAAAAGGCATCACTTTATTTAAAATAAAGTGAAGTCTTAATATTATTTAAAAAATGTCTCATTGTAGTACCTTTTTTTCCCGGGTGCGAGAATAATAAGAGCCGAAGGTTTGCCGACTCGTGAACACGCAACATACAACTAGTCATGAGAAAAACAACTATTTTCTAGATTTATGCCACATACACTCAAGGATTGGCCTTGGGATTTGTTAATTAAACGGTCGGCTGGGACAACGTTGGATGTTACACTAAAAAATGATACACATCCAACGTTGTTCCAGCTGACCATACAATTGTTATAGCAAACGATGGACGAAATTGAATTATCCTTAACTCAAATGGCATATCTGTTGGGATTATCGGAATTATGGGAATAAGAACTTCCTCACCTTCATATTTTCCTTTGAGTATTGTGCAATGTGCAACTATCTGTCCTGGTCGAATTCTTTCTACTGACCAGATACTGCCATTCAATTGAATAAATCCAGTATCGAGTTTCCCCGAAGACATGTTTTGTAATAAAATTCATTAGTGACTTCACTTTTTGTTTGAATACTCGTGCAGTGATGTCATGTCGATCAACTGATGTTTGTCCGGGAAGAAGCAGTTGAATGATTTCTTCCTATTTTGGATTGCACCCTTTGTTTGCAAATGAATCTAAAATCTTTCTTTCCATTTACCCTAACCTGGTTGTATTGTCAACGTTATCATTGTTGCCATGAACCATTCCGAGCATGATCTGTCTATAAATAACGTTAAAATCTCAATCTTTGTACTCTCTTTCCCTGTTTGATATTTAGTTCAATTTAAAATAGTATAAGAATTTTAAATTGTCGTTTCTTCGTTTACAGGTATGATTCTAGATATTGTAAGTAGAAATGTTGAATAAAATTGAAAACTTTGTTTATAGAGAAACACATTTGGTTCCGATTTCACCTGATAAAAATAGTCTCACAAAACGACAATATTTTGTAATCACTTCTTCCAATATCTAAACATAAATTCTTCCCAAACAATACTCATGACAATCAGCGTCAGAACATTGACATCGACAATGATTTTCTTATCGAAATTTCTTTTTGATTAGCGAATACCGGTGTCTCATCTCCTCACATCTATTAAGAAGAAGAAAGAGATCGTAGCGACATCTATTGGCGTTATTCCCAAAAAGGAAAATTATTTCCTACTTTTTTTCATCAAGTTTTTCATAGTTTTAATGTATTTCCACTGTAGAAGAATCCAACAAAAAAACTTTCATACAAAAAAGATCATCCAATCTTGAGTTATAAATGGTGTAACCAACAATATGGCCGACTAATTTCTATATGTCAAGTTTACATCGAATTATCAGTTCGAGTTCTATATCACTATAATTTTCATCAATAGATAATTCAAATTTCCGAATATTTTCAATTCAATATTTCTCAATATTGAGCTGAGAAGATTTCCCATACGAAGTACCAGCCAATTAAAATTCGAACTTGATGTCACGGGACGGAGGCACATGGGCGCCCGCAGGATTTTTTCTCAGGGGGGGCAAAATGAAAACTTTCGAGAAATGATGAGGCTCAGGCGACATCAGTGCTTCGTTTCTTTCTTTTTCTTTTTTTATATTTTTGCAGAGGCGCCCGCGGAATTTGTTCTTTTGTGGGAGGAGTCAAAGTAAAATTGATACATTTTTCTACTTCAACATTTCTCAACGTCAACAACATAGGGTTATGTGTATAAAAAAAACGGCAACTGTTTCCGAAACAGATAAACAGAAAAATAATAGTATTTTCTAAAACAAGTTGCAGAATAAGCTCCTATTCCAGCACGAATGCGAAATGCATGAATATTGGATTTGCCTTCTGCAACGAGTATTAGACGGTAGTTTCTCTATTCAGTCAAGTTTTGCGAAATACTCTCGAAATTCAAATAAAAATTCAGATTCATGACTTTCGTGTTGTATCTTGGCAGTTGGTGTGACTTACGAAGTTTGACAGATTACGGGATTTTGAATAGATTTTATTTGAAAATTGAGAGGATCGGAGGTCAGTATCACCACAAAATGAAAAATATAACTGGAAACAATGTTGTGATGAGTTTCATTACAGTAGGGTACAGTAATAAACTTAATACGATACTGAAATAGGGAAAATATAAATAATATGGAGAAAGAAATAAAATAAAAATTATAATTGCCAATGAATGATGATGAATAACAACTGAATGAAAACAAATATACATAATATACGCTCGATAAAACGATATTCATAAAAATCATACATGAATAATAATGGACCATTAAATGAATCAAGCACTGACTTTTGAAACAAGAAACTGAAATATTATCCGAAATAATACAAAACTGCTCCAGAAAATGATATCAACAAATATATTATCGTAATTAACAGATTATGAAATAAAAGAGACACAACACATACAAATATTTTTAATTCTGATAACAAAATACCGAATTGTAATATCTTAGTCTCACAGAATTCATACGCAGTTGTTGCACTATCCGGTTCGCTATATTTCGTTTCTCTGTCCACATTTGTGTATGAGGCAAAATTTTTTTGGAGGAGGTAATTTCCTCTTGAAAAATTTTCTAATAATCATATTTTCCAAGGGTGAATTTATCAAAATATATAAACATAGGTCAAGGTGACTGTCAACAAAAAAAGGGAGTCGTTAGGGAGTGCCTATAGAAGTGAAATCAAAGTAACATGTAAATTGTATCGTCGAACTATTCGATTATTGTTTTCCAATTATTTTTGGTTTACAAAGAAAAATTTATGATCGAGGATCAAAGAAGTTGAAATTGGTCATTAATAATTCCTTATAAATTTAAAATTATTCGGAAAAAATAATCTAATAGCTCAACGCTCCACTACACAATTCACTGAGTTTTCATTTCCATCAGCAGTTTTCGATGAATACCACGTTTCTGTTCTCTTACACTTCTGATTAATAAAACAATATAATAGTTGAACCGTCATGCACATTGATGAGTTCATTTTATGGCCCCAATATTTTGAATTAGGAAAAAAAAATTTATACTGTACTGACTGAGGTACTGACCTTCATTATCTATTATTAAATTTGTATTAAAAGAAAAGTAGAATATAACATACGAAAAGTCCCTTACGGAAAAAGCAGCTACTCGAAAAATTATAGAATAACACAATTTGAGGCAAAGACACTAAAAACTCCCTGAATACAGTGCCAACGGGTTTCGAATTCAAATACTCTTTCTCTAGAATAGGAATATAAATGAAAAGATTATATATTTTCCCCCTTCTCAGAAAAAATTTCTTGATTGCTGAATGGACAATAGTTATTGAAATACAAGAGTAGCTGCACTTGCCCCTTGGTAAACTCCGCATCAAAGATACCGCCTAATAAAAACAACCGTCCATAAAACGATCATCTGGTAACGATTGACAAGAATGCCGATACGCATGGGTACTTTTATGAATTTATAACTTCTTAGGGGCGCGTTGAGCGATTTTGGGGTAAACAAAAATCATGAAATTCAACTTTCCATGATTTTTGCTCATCCAAAAGATGTTCTACGCGCCTCAGGAAGTTATCAATTCATTAAATACATCTGCCGATTACATAGTAAGACCTTTGGAAACCGGAGAATTGTTGTGAATCCAACACCTTTTTTCTCGCTCCTAGGATTAGATGAATTATATTGAGGGTGTCGGGCGAAAAACGAAAAGGCAAATCAAAATCTCAGGGGGGGCCACGGCCCCCCCTGGCCTCCCCCTGCGGGCGCCCATGCGGAGGCAGCTTTCCTCAAAGCGAACCTAGCCGAAACCGCACGAGCTCTTTATCTGCCAAATTCGATTCACGATGGGACCGGATATTGTTTGTTGCTTTGATTTCTTCTTTCATCGTTGTTAGTCAGTAGCGAAGGATATTTCAGCGTTTTGTTTTTGATTTCGCTTAAACATTGTTCGGCAAAATTCGTGGGTGAGGGAGAATATTGGCTAGGAATTCGGAATAATAGAATCTGCGCAATGATGTAGATAGCACGGTCAAATTAGTTGTGAAGCAAAATAGTTGGTTTTCAAATATTTCCATAAAACTGAAACACGCTTAAAAAATCATCATTAGTAAATGTGGAAATTATCGGTTTTTCGAAATTTCGAGGAGAAATGATGAGCTTCATCATAAAAATAAATCGGACGAATTCAACTGTGCAGAAAAATTGTCCTTCAAATTTTTTCCCCAGAAATACAGTTTCAGAGGAATAACAATTCTGAAAGGAGAAGAAGAATAAAACAGGGTGTTCCTTCGCGTCAAACGAAAACAGAATGTAGATCAGAATGTCAGAATTATTCAATAAGTCACATCAGAGCGTGCAGCGTGAAAAGTGTCCCGAAAAAAGTGACAAATATAGTTTTCATCAAGAATTGAAAATATTTTTTTCCGAAGAGGGTTACAACCTTTTCGCAAACGCCACAGAATAGACAACTCTCCAGAGTTTTTTGCAGAAAAGGTCCACTGCTCATTTTTTTCACACCACTGGAGATCGAATCCGGTACGAAAAAAATTTGATTCAGGGATTCTGAAAACAAAATTAAGAAATTTATGTTTTCAGAATCCCTGAATCAAATTTCATGTACATAAGTTGAAGTAATCATTCAACTATATTGACCCGAAATAGTATATTATATTCTTATGAATTTGAGAGCTGAAATAATGCAATGAATATTGAAACAAAAAGTACCTTTGCCGAGGTGAAAAAAAACGGGGTACCATAACATTCTTCATTATCATCACTAATAGCATACGAAATAACCGGAAAAACCTGTCTCCCTGTGAAAAAATGTAATAAAATTCTTGTATCTGGATATTTTATATTGAAGGACATCACGATTATCGGAATGGCTCTTCGGAGGAAGGATTTCCAAACACAAATTCCAACCTGAAAATAAAAAAGACATAACAGCAAGAAAATGCAATTTATACTTCATAAAATTGATCTGGAATTTTCAACCCATTGCAAAAATTAATTTGATACATTGTGTACGGCTCTTATGCCTTCTTGAAATTTATTGAAATATACGTGGCGTGACGAAAAGTATTCCACTTGAAAAAATTGAAAAATAAATTATCCAAAATCTTGAAATCTGTGAGACTTTCATAAAAACGATGTGTCTACATCAGGTAGAGCACATTCTCGTCTATATTCATAAAAAATAGTAAATAATAAGAACGAGTAAAATATCAATAGTCAATTATGAGGACAAAAACAACAACAACAACGAAAAAAACCAAATATTTAAGTTGTCCATACAATGGAAATGATATTGATATTCTGATTTGACTAAGGTTTCATGCCATATTCATCTCGAAATTATGGAATAATACATCTAAACAAAATATTATTTTCCTGGTCTACGAAATCAGGCAACTAAAATACAGTTAACGCAGTGGAAAACGTGACTTCATCTCGAATGAAATTTCAATTCCCTATGCCAAATTGTAATAAAAGCGCAATTTTTTCATCATTTCATGTTCACATGGCTTGAATTTCAATTAGTCAATTTTATACGAATTTATTGCCTCGCTGAAAGAAGGACCGAAGTTAATATTTGAACTTCGGGATATTTCGCTGTTTCATAAAAATTCAGCCGGAAATCCAATTTACTTCAAAACAGTCTCGATTATGAATACAAAATAATTGCCTCGGATACGAACTGATTTTATAGAATTCTGTTCAGAATTATTATAATTGAAATTATTGAACTCATATGTGGATTCGAATTGTTCTCAGCTACAAAAAAAAAATAATTTTAGAAAAACTTGACCACAACAAAAAGAGACGAAACTCCCCGGAACAAATCAATGTATAAATAAAGATAAATCGAATGTGGAATATTTTCAAACTGCACAGAAAAAAAACATTGCATTAGCGGTCCAACTGTAAATATCCCTTTTCCAAATATTACACTTGTTTGAAATTGGTTGAATATTAAAGTAACAATTTCATAACCATTGGATGGGAATAAATAACAGATTATCATTCCATTTGTGAATCAATGTTCTAAAAAGTAGTGAAGATAATGAAAAGCTCTTCACCAATGAATAAAAACCGAACTGAAAAAGAAACGATGAAATAAAGCATTTAGTATGATCCTTATAAATTTTTATATCTTGAATTGAATGAAAAATAATGTTTACGCCAAATAAATTTCATGTATATGAATAAACAGTATGAACCACTTCTCCTGAAAATTGCACTCGTTAAAATAAAATTTTAGACTATCCTAAGAATAAAGTTACCAACGTAACGTATGGGCAAGTATAAATATATTTCAATCATAGATTCCCAAGGAAAAATTAAACTTTTTGTTGTAAACGTTTTATACGGTTGTAGTTCACGGGTGTAGATTTATATTTAATATATACAATGAACAGGTCTTTTGGACTTGAAAATCATTGAACCTTTTTTTTTGACATTGAAAGATCAAGCGATTCATTTGTTGACATGTGTACTCTTTAATGCACGATGGCAATTTAGATTCCCTCAATGCATCTCATAACTTTTTAATTCAGAGAAAATGATTATATTATTTTGAAGGAAAAAAAAAACTCCGAATTTTATATTTTTTTTGTGATTCAGCCTACCTAGATAAAATTATATAGCCATTTTAAACTTTCATAATGATCCATGCCATCAAAGTATTCCCGAGCATAAAATCGACGGCATAAAATGAAATTTTATTCTGCGAACCTTCTGAGAAACACTAAACAAAAGTAACAAATTTTTTAATCTGACTAATGATGATTTTTTTCAATGATAAATTGCATATTTCACGAAAATTCCTCTCATTTTTCGAAATGGCAGAAACTAATTCAATAGTATTCAAACTACTCTTAAGATTCGGGTCCCTTGTATTTCTGGTTCAATTTTGGGATCTAGTGATTATAAGATTATGGCCGAATGAGAAAAATTTAACGTGTGAGTAAAACTTTGTATTATGTAATCAATATTCCAGAAATCATTTCATTCGACAAAATCATTTACTAAATGAGATATTTGAAAATTAACATGTTTTATGAATTTTTGAGCATCGTTTCAATCTAGCCGAATCAGAAATAACTGCTAAAAAAGTGTTGAAATCAGAAATCTCCCGTGAAAATATGTGCACAGATCGAAGCCTTATTGGATATTTTCAGAAGAACTCTGCTGGAAAATTCCCATGCTGCAGATTAAATAAGATGGACTTTCAATTCCTACAAATATTCGGAGGCAGAAATAATATTAATTTTTCGTACGATTGCGGCGATTCTGTCAATTGCCTTGCTATCGTAAGTTTGGAAAAAAGTGGTTCGTTAACAGTGTTCCAAATCTGCAGATCGAATATCATGTGAAAGAGTGATGTTCTGGGGACCTATTCTCGAAATCATTCGCAACTCTACGTATACGCATTTTGAGAATGACGATTTGCGTTTCAAAAACGGCATTATTGACAACTGCTGAAGGTTCATGGCATAGATTTACATATCGGCACTATTTTAAGCACAAATTTCGAGCTATGCGGACAATATTGGCAAATATCGGTAAAATACAACACCTTACTTTCAAGTTCAATGTCAATGATATCATTTGAACCAAAGATTATAGAGTTAGAAAGATAGGAAACACCCTTACATCTGTGGTACTAAAATCCGACTACGATTTTTGGCTAGTTTCTTAGTTTTGACACCTAGATGGCGCTGAAAACATAATTCAGTACAGAAAACTATTTGAATAGGCGCGAAATTCGAATTATATTTTTCATAAATTTCCATTAAAATGGGTATTCTTCGTCAAGCTTTCAGAGAAACATCCTGATCGACAAAACAAAAGCAGAGCTCCGTTTCGTTCAGGATTATATTTTCCATCTACACATTGTTTTGAAGTAAATGAAATACGTTTTGGATTCTTTATATTTTTATACGAATTGATTGTGTAAAGTCAACTACAATACAATAATTACGATTTTTGAGAACATTTCAAAAATTTGTTCACATATTAGAGAATTATCATAACAATTTCAAGAATTTTTTCATACAGTGAACTCTCGATAAATCGAACATCGATAAATCAAACAGTTGTTCTGGACCCGATTCATACATATCTTACCCAGCGTATTTTAACCTCAATGAGTCTAGAGGGTCTAGTAGATGAGTAGAACTTCTGGAAGGGTCGTCAAGAGAACCACCACCTCTATAAGTCGTTCTTCGGACCACCATTGCCGCTATGAGTGGACTTTCTTGATCTAATGAATGAGACCGAAGAAAATTCGGTTCGCGAACAAGTTATCCAGAACAATATATTTTTGCCCCGAAACCTCTATCCATTTGACAACACTGAAAATAAAAAACAATGAACAAGACAGTTACATGATACGAGTTTCAAAACTTACATTTCCGTTATCTTTGGTAATGAAAAGATTCTATTGTTTCTGCAATTGATCACTATGCATTTCAAATGTCGGCCAGTTTCTAACACAAAAATTATAATAGAAAAACACACAAACCAAGATTATGAAGTGAGCTAGGTGCTACATAATCTTGGATTTCGAGTTATTTCAGTGGAAAATACGCGAGAAAATACAATCATCTTTCAGCAAAAATATTTATTCAAGTATTTCATTCAAAATTGACAACAGCCTACTAATAATCTCTATTTAATCCATGCCAAATGGACCCTAATTAAATATTTTAACCATAACCCGATTACTTTTGAAAAACAGATGTCGCTGACATCTCTGTAGTCGCTTCGTTTCCCATCTTCATACTCTATAATCTTTGATTTGAACTGTTAAATATTTGCGAGTTCTCAACACCATTCGCAGTGAAATACGAACGGTCCTAGGCAGAGAACATAAAAATGTACGTCGTATGTTATGCGGACGGTCAAAAATATAGATTCGTCTGTCATTCTCAAAGGTAATAGATGCGAACGATCGACGATCGCATATATTGCGAATGGTCAAGAATAGGTTCCCTGGCGGTTAAAGGTATCAATACACAATTCAACGATTATCATATCGACATTGAATATTTGCTACTCATCAACAGATTAAACAGGGACAAAGTGAACATTGTTAACGAATTAAGAGAGCTTTTCCAACTAGAGCAGAATAAAGTTCTGGGTTACAATTACTTCACAAAGAACATTCGCTTTGAAGTTTCAGAGCGAATCCTGATTATACATTCACTTTGTTTCTGTGTAATTCAGACTGTTCAATTGTATCCACCGTGATATGAGATCAAGAAAAGATATCGAGGACTTAATTCTCCAACTCAAAGTAACGGGTATCAGAGCTCTTTGATTTAGTCAGCAATTGTTTTCGGCCCACCGTTCGAAATTCATTTCCCAGGATTCGACAATGGACCAAATCGCAGCTTAACGAATCTGTCGCAGGCACGATATGGGGCAAAGTGCATCGGTTCCATGGTCGTTGTTTTAGCCAACTTTGGAGGACTATTGAAGAGCTCAGTTGATAATAATTAATCCGCTGATGGATTGCTTTATTCATTTCTAGAACAATGACTGCTGATGAAATATCTTTTGTGCGCAGGAATCAGGAATTTAGTAAAATCCTTCAATCTCATGGTATGAGTTATGAACCTACGTAGTATGGAATGGTGTGATATTGAACAAGTCACAATAAAACAAGGAAACAAAACCAGAATAGATTAAAAAAAAAGTATGTTCTAAGAGTTAAATATGACGAAATTTTATGGAATATAGGTCGTCACTTTTTTTGAAAATATAGGTCCGATTCGTTTTAGCTCAACACGAGCATTTGTTATAAATGTTTTCTCGTACAAATGTAAAAAATCTTGATATTTCTCCATATCCATTGCTGTGTGAACCCTCAGTTTTTTCACCGTGAATGAAAGCCCACAAAATAACGTGAGATATCATTTAGTCCATGACTACTCTTTAATTTGTACATTTCAAATGATCTCTCAGAAACGTTATGATGATCATGGTCATAATGAGGAATGTTCACATTTTTCAATTTCAACTTATTCCTATCCTCCATAGAAAATGAAAATATCGTGTCCAAAAATTTTTTGAATACGTCAAAAAGCACCCGAGATATTGAGTTATAACCATGAGTTTCCGAAACTGGCGATGGATCCGTGTGACGTCACTTTACATCCAACGACTAGCGAGGTTCAGTACGTAGCCGGATCCAATATAAGGGCCTCTCCACTCACGGAGTGCGATGTGCGAATGTAGTATGACGTCACAAAGCGGCTGTCCATGCCGCGAGGAATTAAATATTCACGGGGTTGTAAAATCCGAACTACTAGGTCTTTTCGACTGAAACAAAAACTAGTGATTTCATATACATAAAGGTTATAGTGTGACGAAGTCTCGATCGATTTTGCATACCTGTGAACATTCCTCATTATAGGTACGTTATTCGCCACTGAGTGGGATCTATGTCAAGTGAAATTTTTGACGTTTATCGTGAATACAGATAGTTGTGTCAAAGCTTTCAATAATTATTGTCATTGTTGAAAATGCAGATTAATTCGACTTTTACCGAAGAAGTCGGGGACAGATAAGAGTTTACTATTTGCACTTGATTACTATTATTTGCTGCAATATTTGATAGTAAAGTTTGAACAATTGATTCCCGGAGATGCTTCCACCATGTTGCTGATCGAAAACGATAGATATTTTTTATAGGATGTCATCAGATATTTCAATTTGATGGGAAGAAAAACCAGAATTTAACATGCAGTAGAAAATCTCAATTGTGTTATTCGAAATATCTTCTACTAGCTTACCCAGCAGACTTCGTACTGCCACAATCGATAAATAGAAAGCAACTTTAATATATAATGATAATATATAATAAACTATTATCTATTATGGTATGACATAAAATTGTCCTGTACAATATGTGTTGTGCCAAACGATGTCGTCTGAAAGGAGTTATATTTTTGAATGTTGTCTAAGAATTTCCCATCCCAGAAACTGAAGAGCGTTAGGTATCTGGTTGGGACCAATTGTGGCAATTAGCAATTAGATGAGCTAGCTGACCCTTCGAAATTTGTTTTGCCTCAGAGATGAATAAAGTTGTAACAATCATTGGTTTTTTTAAGAAGGAACTACATTATTAGCAAAAAAACAAATAATTTCCTAATTTTTTTCATCAATTTGTTCAGAGTGGTAGAATCCAACAAGAAATCTTTCATAACAAACATTTCATCCAAACTTGAGTTATAAATAGTGCGACCAACAATATGGCCGACTAAGTTTTATATATCAAGATATACAAGGTGTATATGAATAATACCAAATGAATGTAATGGATCTGTGATGATAATCGAGAAGTTATTTGGCTTAAAATATTCTGAAGATGACCCTCCCGGAAAGCTTCCACACCTCCGGAGATGAAAAAAAATTGTTTTTCTTTTTTATTTTTCATGTATATCAAGCTGTCTCGAAACTTGGTAAACAGTATTTGTTGATAAAACTACACATTTTGGAATATTATTAATGTTCGAATAGTCAATTTTTTTTTATTAAGTTCCATTTCCAGTTCCACTTTCAAATCTCGAAAAAACTTGTAGAGATAAACGAATTAGTAACAAGGCTTTTATTTTGAAGGGGAAATATTCATCCGCAAAAAAGGTGTGACAGAAAATATCACAGTGGTTGACTACAGCATATTTCACGGGAGAAAAAATTTGAAAATGTGCAGTTTTATCCATAAATGATATTTTTCGAGTTTCCTGTATTTAGCTCAAAATGATGTTGATATGAGTGGTAACAATAACTTAAATATTGGAATTTGACTCCTGTATGTATGCATTATGAATAATTATGAAAAAATCGGGGAGTGGATTATAGGGTGGTCTTTTTTACATCATCTGTCAAATTTGATTTTTCTGAGTACGACACTGAAAATCGTTTGATTCTGATTTACTGTACCAGGAATATAGGCAAATGAAATTTCGGTCAGAATTGATAAATCACCTTGTGTTTCTACCTACTCATTTCGTGATGCTGATGGTTGACCCAATTTATGGAAGCATAGTACATATATAGATACGATTATGGTAGTGTCATTATACTCATAATTCAGAATTGGGTGATTGCTATGTAATTTGGTGTACGTTCGTTGTGTTTCGAAATGAAACACTTCCAAGTTTTTTCAAACCATTCACTCTGTTAATTAGAGCAACCGCAATATGGAATGTATATTGTGCATATTTGATCAAACAAGTGTTAATATAATTGCTTTTGAGGAGACTGATAAAATATTCGTCAGATGTGGTGGGATATGATTATTCACTATTGATATTTGTTCAATTATCTCTTGAACATATTTCAAATTGAATATCATCTCAATTTATTATATGACTAGGTTCATGATATACATCTTAGCAAATACGAGTTCTCGATCGGAATGCACTAGAACATTTCGACCAGATTTTCCTATTTGTTCATGATTATAATCGATTTGCGAAATCGGGCTGTCACCGCAAACAGTTTTTAATTTTTTGATCACTTCATGGGAGGAAAATCGAGTCTGTTTCAGTATGATTTCGAGAAATGTACCAATTGGAAGAAGTAGTTGAATGGGCAAGGGAAGGATCCTAAACCCATGTAGTATATAATGGATATTTGATCATGTACTCGTATGTCCCTTTATATTTTCGTAGTGATCTATATACGCTTTTTGTACATTTGTCGTCGTTTCTCTGTCTTCATTTTCCAATTATCCCTTGGAACCATTTGCTGTCTCGCATTCTCTTCACACCTCCCACAAAATCAATTGCTTTAGGTATACTTCTTCAAATTATTTTCTATTCTTGTAAAATCTCTTCAAATTCTACTCAATCTTTTTCTTACTCATCTGTGATACATCGCAAACCTCAACCCTAGACAGTGCTACAACTTACACTTTACTCGTATATATACAGGGTGTTTCATTGGTAAATTAAGATACAGTAATCTGAGCTAGAGGTACCCTTATCCTAGGCGAGTCCAGAAAACCTATATATGATAGGTCTAATCAATTCCATAACCGAAATACAGAGTGATTCATGTTTTCACCAAAATTTTCAATTGCTCGTAACTTTCGAACGAACTGGTATATTCAGTTGATACTTGGAACGTATCGTAATCTTTCTCAGGTCGATCGATCTACATCTGAATTCCTGAAAAATTCCAGGTCCGTATTTGAAAAATAAGGGACATCTTCCAAACTGAGATTCGACACCCTGTATATTGGAATTTTGATTGGTATATTTGAAAAAAATAGTGAATTTTCTGTGAGGTTCAGTAGATTTCAATGTCTCGCAGGTCTTTTTGCCTGAAGAAATCGTCAGGTGAAGATTCAATTGAAATATTGTGAGTCCACTTAATTCCCAGAAAAATAGTACATTTTGATCAAATTGAATTTTTTCGTCTCACTTATTGCACATTCTCATTTCATGATATTCTGAGGAATCATTCCAATGTATTATCGGCAAAAACTTTCTGACTGAAAAAAATCATTTGAAGTCAATAACGATGATCACTCCACGTGATTCACAGAATGTTTGCGAAAGTAACCCGTTTTTCTGAATACAAACACTTTTCCGCTTCGAAATATGTCCGACATTTTTTCGATCATGCCTGGATTTTTACGTATTTCATTACAGGCGACTTCAATATCTCCTCACTTCATTTTTCAGGTGAATATCCTAAACATCTCAAATAACTACGTATGAAATGACCAACAGGATTGAAATCTGGTGATCTAGAGGACCAGGATTGCAGTCCACCTCTGCCTATTCACATATTCGGAAAAAAATGATCTCAAAAATATCATCATCTGAAATGCGGTGAGCTCCATCATACTGAAAATACAATCCTACAATGTGCGTAATTTCGAGTAACACAGGAAAATTATTTTGAAGGAAATCTAAGTGAAAATCGCACGTAAGCCGTCTTGGTAGGACGTGCGGTCTAATCAATCGATTTTCATAAAAGCCCCACCGCACGTTTGTTGAAAATTGAATTCCCCATATTGAAGATACCAGTCAAAATTTATTTTGTAGAAATGGTCGAAGTCTACTCGAAACAATTCGTGTGAGATAAAATACAAACAATTCAATGCCTCCCAGTCAAACCTTTTTGTTTTTTGAAAATCTAATAATATTGAAAAATGCGAATATTCGATCAGTTCGGGATAGCATTTTTCAGATTTGAATGAAATGAACTAGTTTTTCACGGAATTATTAGAATTCCAACATCGAATTGGATTTTTTCCTGCATCTTTCTTCGGTCAAAATCACGTGCGGGACAATGATTATATAGATATATAACCCCATAGAAAATTTTCTGCTCTTCTCAAATAGCTCAAACAAATTCCAAATTTCTAGTATACAAGGTCTTGAATCTCAGTTTAGAACAAGTCCCAAATTTCTCGAATTAGGAGCTGGGATTTTTTGATAATTCAAATATGAATCGATCGACCTATGGTAGTTTATATACCGGTTGGTTCAAAAGTTATGAGATATTGAAATTTTCAGTGAAAACATGGACCATCCTGTATCTCGGTTACGAAGTTGATCAGACCTATCATATATAGGTGTTTTATTTTCGAGAGAGCTAAAATAATAAAATAAATGTTAAAACAAAAAGTACCTAAGCTAAGGTAAAAAAAAGAACTATAGAATCATACGATACTATCATCACTAGGATCATATGCTACTATAGAGTCAGGGGAAAAAACCTCAGCCGAAAAATCGTGTCTCCCCGAAAAAAAAACATAAAAATGAAATATCAGGAAAGTCTTGAAAGACATCGGTGTGTGATCATCTTCATGTTATCCGTCGATAGGCTCAGGTAAACAGATTCTTTCCAAAACGGCTCGGAATTCTTAATCTGAAATGAAAAAAGACAAATGCAGAAAAGAAACCGAATATTCTGAATAAATCAAATAATTTTGAAATTAACCGTCCATTTTAGAAATGCATTTGGTACTTTATGAAAACCTCGACACCATCTTGAAATTTATAAATGGGACAACTATTTATAAGATGTTCTATAGTCTAATCATTTTCCCCGCACTCACAACTAAATACGAAACAATCAATTTTCAATTTGAAAAAACTATTCTGTGAAATGAAGAAATATAGGAAAGAATTCCTTTAATGATTAATAAATTTGATGAAATTGCTAGCAGTGAATTAATGAAGCTCAAAGTTAACTTTGACCAAGAGATAATGGTAAAGAAGAAAAGTGTTTCTACCTGTATTGTAGAACCTAGAATGGTTCAAATAAATCGAAAATCGAGGCATGAAAAGACCCACAATAACTGGTTTTTGTACCTGATTAGAAATCTACGTTGATATTTTGATATATATTCAAGAGTTCAGATCTGTTAAGATTCATTTATATTTTGCTCTATCTTTCATACAATATCTTTTTGTTAGCTTCCCTGAATGAAACTATTTCTTGTTACAAAGTATTTAATTTTTTACTGTCAATAAAACGACAAAACATGTTCAACATCTTTAATTTTCTGCTTGCAACGAAAGATTATGGACAATAATATTCTTTTTCATTGTTTCTGTCTCATTAGAAGTAATTCAACGTCCGGAGAACATTTATCAGTTCCCTCACAATCATCAAAAAAACACGATCAGGCTCTGCTTTCAAAATGAAATAAAAATAAACTATACTTCGAAGACACAACTGAAATGTACGACTAGGGATAATTTTGTTCTTAAACTTAAACTATTTTTCATTTACGACAGCAACAATTCAATTTTGAAATGATATATAAAAATGTATATATGCAAAAGTATTATTCATAACCAATACCTATATTCAATGTTTCAATGACATTCGTGAGAGAAAAATTATGAACGACGAGTGTGAAGTAAAGACCGAAGTATATTTCTGATCATATGGCCTCTTATTCAATTCTCTGAGTAAGTTTGAGAACGCAGCCATAATGAACATTTCGTGAGGTTGCACGAAAAAAAATGTCCAACGACCCCAAGCTGTGAGCTTTATTTGTGTATAGCCTTAGATTGCGATAAGATTCAATTTATGGCATGTTGTGATTGATGCATGTGGCCTTTTGGAACCAGAGCAATACGCTGATAGTGTTGAAGGTTTTTTGTGAGAATGGACCGAATGCACACGGCCTAATTTAACGTGTAGAAACGTCGTGACTCCTATGGTTCACGCCTTCATCGAAGATTAGAGGCCCATGCATCTCCCCGATGCCTTGGTTCTAAACGGTAAATAAACCTTTGTCGATGTCACGCTCCCGGTGTTTCCACGGTCTGGCGCACCCCGTATACCTACAAACGTAACGATAATCAGGTTTTGTGCAACGCTCCGAGTTCCCTCGCTCGTCCGTCACATCGACGGCGCTACGTTCTCGCTGCTCCAACTATGCCGCCAGTTAGTCTCCGTATACGGCCAAGTTTCATTGTATCGCCGCCGTCCCGCGTTTTCACTTTCTGAATCGCGCCTCGAAGGGCCAGAAACGAAGTTGCTATCGTTAGGCCGGATCGTTTAAGCCGCCAGGTCGAGTGTCGGCCGTGTCTAAGTGCATGTGAGTGAAGTTTGCAATGTGCCACTGGAGTATCATCGAGTGATCGTTTGAGGAAACGTCATTAAAATTGCAACAGGAGTCGTATTGAAAGGGTGAGTGCTCGTCTTCATTCGCCTCGTCCTTTGCGTTGCTGCGGTCGTGTCTTATCATCCTTGGCGGTTTTTAATGTGACATCAAAATTCTTTTGAGCGCTAGTCTCTTCTAATAAGATGGCCATCATTCCTTCGTGAAGAAGTCCAATAGATACCGGCAGTAAAGTCACGATGCGACATAATTCAGTCAAAGAGAGCCGGAAGATGTTTTTCTCGATATCTAACTGGCCAATCCTAACGACATGCAAGTAACTGTGTTCAACATGCAATTGAACGATATACGGTGACCTTCACGCTTGCCTTCACGTCAATTTCATTTCAGTGATAACTCGCCTTTGAAAGCAATAAAGATTCATTCCTCGATTTATTCGAGTCGTCGAACGAGAATATGAATACAAATTTGCAGTAAACTACTGTAGTAAATATACAAAATTATACTCACTATCAATCGAGCTATCAATGCACTCCAAAAGTTGATATGATAACATAAATGCGAGCATAAATGTGCTCTAAGGCTGAGGAACTATCCAATTACCACAATTAACTGAAAATTGACGTTGAAACCGGAAAGAAGTTGGGAGAAGATTATTTATTCTCTTAAAACCATTTAAGATATTCAGAAGCATTCGATAATCTACAACAGGGTGTACAGGGTGATTCACTCATCTTGGTAACCCCAATTTTCTCGAAAACGTCCTAATTTTTTTTCTTTCTGTGAATGACGTTTCGTAAAAGGCAATAAAGACGTCAGGCGTTATCAAAGAGTTTTCTCCAGGGACATACTTTCTTCATCATGTCATTCGAAAGATAATTCCATTTTGAATATTTTTTTCGAATACAATTTTTTTCTATTTCTAATCGTCAGCGATCTGCAGGGTGTTTTATGATAATTCTATTTAATTTATTTTTTCTGTACTGTGGTAGTATGCCTTTATTTGGAGACATAGATATGATTTTTTGCCTTGAATTCAAGAAGGCTAGTATTCTAGACAATGTGCCTCTTCAAATAAGAAGAAATATGTGGCTACAGCAAGATGGGGCTCCATCCATGTCACAACGCTGCCATCGTGAAGACATATTTTGATCAAGTATTCGAATATAAATGGATAGGAACCAATGGACCCATCAGATATCGCCATACCTGAAGCTCATGGATTACTTTCTTAGGGGTACCCTGAAAAATATGGCATACCAAAATGATTCTAATAACTTGGAGATAAGAGACCCCATGTGCTTAAGTAGATCCTTACATTTTGACCCAAGTAACTAATAATGAAATAGAGGAATGCTATAATTTATGTATGGAACATACATTTAGGATATAATATTTAATGAATATAATGATAGAGAAATAGTTTGTTAGAAAGCCTCCGCCATTTTACGAAGCAAAATGATATCTATGCCATCTAGACATTAGGACCCATACATAAGTTATAACATTTCCCTATTTCATTATGAGTTACTTTGGTCAAAATATAGGGGTCCATTTATTTTCGAATTCTTGATATCAATATATCTTCACAATGGCAGCGTTGTGACATGGAGCCCCAACTTGCTCTATCCATATATTTGATCTTATTTGAAGAGGCAGATTGTTAAGAACATTAGCCTTCTTGAATTTCAGGCAAAAAATAAATGATATAGAATTAACATAAAACACGCTGCAGATCGCTGACGGTTAGAAATGGATGAAAATTGTATTAGAAAAAAATTTTGAATTAAATTATCTTTCGAGTGAAGTGATAAAAAAGGTACGTCCCTGAAGAAAAAATATTTGATAGCGCCGCGACGTCGGTCGTCTTTATTTATTTCGCAGATTTTTATACGCATCTCAAGTCGACATTGACTAGTTCAAAACGCCATTCACAGAATGAAAAAATATTCTAACGTTTTCGAGAGAATTGGGGTTACCAAGATAAGTGAATCACCCTGTACAATGTTCACCATATGTCTATAAGTCAGCGAAATTATGAACTTTGAACGACGCTGTATAGTGTTGAACCCAGTGTTGAACTAAATCTGTCCACGATTCTGTCGAAGATGATTGATACACTGGACATGAGGGGATAAAGTGCAGGATAAAGTACAAATATGGAAATGTCAGCTTTCTACGAATCCGATTCAATGCGAGGATTAAAATATCTAACGCTATCTATACATTAAATTAATTGGGGCGATGTTTCGCACAAAAAAAAACGCTCGTGAAAACATCGCCATCAGAGCATTTTCATCTATTAGTTCTTCTGTATCCCCTTTTCCCGTATTCGAGGAAATATTTCAGATTAAAAATGTATTTCATGAGGCTGAAATTCTTGAAATGGGTCACTGAAATCTACGCAACCAAAATGATTCCGTGAGATGCAGATTGTCTTTTCGACTTGTCACGCTATGTTAAAAAGCAAAATAGAACGACCTAGGTATATTTTTTGTGATCACACACATGGGACCATCAGGTCCCACGCTCAGTGCCATGGACATTCACAAGTATATTCTAGTACAAGTTGGGGAATGAGTCCTAATTTCAAAATGAATTCGAAAGCACGAGTGTTGAAATTGCCTTCTGCAACGAGTATTAGACAATATTTTCTCTATTTCAGACAAGTTTTGTGAGATCGAGTGTGAAATACTCTCGAAATTCAAATAAAAATTCAGATTAGTAACTTTTGTATTGTATCTTGGCAGTTGGTGTGACTTATATGAAATTTGACAGATTACGGAATTTGAAGTGATTTGATTTGAAAATTGAGAGGATCGGAGGTCAGTACTGAAAACCACATAACGAAAAATACTCGGAAAAATATATCTGAAAAGAATGCTGTAATAAGTTTCATTTTAACACTAGTTTTAATACTGTAATGAACTCATTTCGATACTGAAATAGACCCTCGAATAGACCAAATTATTTTTTGTAACAAGAAATCTTGGCTTGATTAGATGACAGTAATTCTTGAACGAAGGATATAATGAATTCTATATTATACCCGACATTATATATAAGAATCTCGAAAAAATATATAATTGAAGCTACTCCGAGAACTACCCAGCCAACTTTGTTTCTGTCACTATTGATCGCTCGAATCGAGGCTCGAATAGATACTCGAATAGATACAACCAAGCATACAACCCCGTAAAACCCGAGATAGAACCGAGGATATCACACTTTTGAAATATCGAAGTGTACACCGACCTTCAGATACATTGCAATCATTTGCCAAACCCCGGAGCAAGACTCAATGAAATCCCCGAGGGAATACCTCCTTTAATTTCAAAGACTAATCCGGGAAGGAATCATACGACTACAAATTGAAGTAGAAAAAACTAATCAACATGTTATGTTTTTTTTTCCGATAAAAATGAATTGCGGAGGTGATTTTGGAATTTGGTTTTTTTTTCAAATAGAAACCCCGATGGACACCATAGTTAGCTATGCTCGTTGCTATGATATTTTTCCATATAATCTTCTCACACAAGTTCAAAAATAGATGTCATGATGTACACTCCAGTTTATATATCCAAAGTTCCAGAAAACAGATATCAACAAAATAAAAAAAGTTGTTGATTTACATTAATATATTTTCAACTGAGGAGGTCAAAGACTTTGATACTCTCGAGGATATTCCACAATTCCAAGCTGTCGAATTAATTCAGAAAACATTATTGTCACAGTAATGAAAGCCTACTTGAATTCTGTGTGTTTTCGAAATTTTCGATGAATAGGTAATAATCATAAATCATATCATTGAATGGATGAAGAAATGTCGAATCGCACTCAACCCAACAAAAACACAATTTATTACATTTGGACATAAAATATCAAATACTTCTCCCACAATGAATATTTTACAACACAAAATTACACCTTCAACATCGGCCAAATATTAAGAAATCACATTGGATAGCAAATAAAATTTTAAACTTCACACACAAAATATGAAAAAGGAAATTATAACTAGATCCAAACACTTCCGATCATTGACATACAAACGGGAAGGTATTAGTTTGAAGACTGCTACAAATATTTACATGATGATTTGTCGACCTATATTAGAGTATGGACATCACTTATTAATCAATGCAAGAAAACCTACATTGAGGAATGTTGAGGTAGCCGAGAGGACAAGTCTAAGAATTCTAACCGAAATAAGACACCCCAGTAACCCATTATACAACTCATCGAATATAATCTCGAATATAATGCTATATGAGGAAACCAAAATAGAACCGAACCAGATTTCAAAGATGGAGCAAGAAATTCGCTGACAACCCGAATAGCCTCAACATAATTGAACCATTGATTAGTATAGACCACAACCAGAACAGTAAGCGGAAATATCCTATTAAAATCCTAGCTTCAGAACTTCAAGAATTAAGAAATTAAACTTTCCCTCTTAACTCTTTCATTTTATGTTAATTTAATGAATGTCGGGATAAATGTATAATATTTGATTTTTTGTGTCGTTTTTCGTTTTTTTCAATATTTAAATGTCTACTATATTAGACAGAATACTTGTTACCAAAATGTAATTATATTGTAAATGGGCAGAAAGACCTCGGTCGTTAGCCTATTGGTCTCGCTATTGGTTTACCCAATAAATATTATGATTATTCACAAATCATATAATTTATTCTTGTAATTATTGGACATATGGGGGTGCAAAATTCAGGATTGATGACTCAAATTTTTCAATATACTTTTCTAGATTTCAGTTCTGTAATGGGTTCATTACAGTACTAAAAGAAGTGCTGTAAGAAAACTCCGAGGAAAACACACTACAACATTGTTTTCAGTTTATATTTTTCGTTTTTTGGTTGTCAGTACTGACCTCAGATCCTCTCAATAATCAAATGAACTAAAATTCCGTAATCTGTCATATTTCGTAAGTCACTCCAAAATACAATAAGAAAGTCACTAATCTGAATTTTTATTTGAAGACACAAATATGAATGAAATAGAGAAAATATCGTCTGATACTTGTTGCAGTAGGCAATTTCAACACTCATGGAGCGAAAACTCGCTCCTTAGTGTTCGTGTTCGCATTCGTGTTTGCACTTGTTGCAACTTGTTTCAGAATATACTATTAAATTCAGTCTTTCTTGAATTCACGAAGAAAAACGTCTGTTTACGTGAACCTTCGCTGAAACACTTAACTCACTATTTTCACGTTATTTGAATAAATCCCGAAAAGAATTCAAAAGTCAGCTAAAAAAAAATAAACCTACAGAGAGGCCCCGTGTTATATTTACCGAGATATTTTCTTGATCGGCATAAATCGGTCTATTGGTTTCGTCATCGGTTTGGTCCACGGTTTGGTCTTATCCTCGGTATTATCGTATTTTCAACATGTCATAATTCTAACTCTATCGAGGTTTATATCAAGCTTCATGTCTTATGAAATGCAATTTGTGGAGATTTGGTATTACTCCAGCAGAAATTGTCTAAGAAAAATCTAGTGAAAAATATCATAGCACACCATAGTTTCCATTTGTTTCCTTTTCAATTTCTCTGAAAATTGAAGTGAAACTGAAATTTCAATACATGTTTCTTTTTGGAGAACGCAGTTGCAATACTGCAGAATAGTTATTTACTCGGTTATTCATGATACAAGTGCAGAATTTATCGATGTTCTTACACGAGTTCAAAATTCAATGAGCCTTCTGTACGATTATCATACATTAGTATACCAAATTCGCTGAATTTTAATGAAACCAATGAAATATTGCAGTGGAAATCGTTAAGAAATTTTTGCTTTGAAAAATATTGATTGGCAGAACTGTTTTCTATCTCATGAAATTTGACAGATGTTAAATGAATCAGGGACAGGAGGCCACCATGTCCCCAATAAATATTACTGAAAACAGTGTTAAAATGAAATAATTTAACATTGTTTTGTTCTACGAGATGTGGCTGAATGAACGGCTTAGACATATGAATAGCGAAAATATCGGGGAAAATATATTCTCGGTTATATTGAATTAAACTCGAATTAAAATAACTGGCCAAATTTCAAAATCACCCTGTAACATGTAAGCATGTAAACCTAGCCTAGAACTAAACAACGTAGTAAATTGCGGTTACGGCAATTCATGTTCAGCGAAAACACAGAACATGACTTGTATACTCTCTTGTATATTACATTTTTCCCATCCCTTTCAATTTATGAGATGTTGTTCTAAAATCATGTAAATCTGACCACCCTGTACGTCCTGAGAATGATCGATTAAAGGATGTATCATTCAGATCAGAATTCCAAGGTTTGTATTCACAAAAAACCTATATCATTAGTACACGAAATGGATTATTCATCTGCTCTTAACATTAGACAAGCTGGCTGCATCGACTCGTAGAATAAACCACCCCAATAATACGTGTGCTGTTGAGAACCAGGTGTTTGTGGCATATGGCCCTTTTCCGGATCGGTTGGGGCTGTGAGGTCCTACCCAATGCTTCAATATCATGGATTTGCGTCGCCGATGGTGAAAATCGAACACTATGAGTAGAGGAGATAAGGTTTCTTTCTAGTCAGCTGGCCATCGATAGATTCGATGATGCAGAATAGAACCGGGGGACTATTGATATTGTTTTCGTTTTATCGACACGGTCCCGAAATCCAATTAGACGATGTCAATCGAGCTATCAAAGGAACAGAAGATTGAAGAGACTTTAACACCGAGTTTAACATTCTGTATCCTGAAAGCGTTGTACGCTCGGTTAGAAGTGACATGTAGTGTCGGACTTTATTTTTTTCATTTTCTCCTCCAGGTCTTCTTTCTAGAAATACAGGGTGTGCATAATTCATTCATTTTTTCTCTTATATCTCAGGAACTGTTTGAATCACTGAATTGAGGTTTTGTACTCACATCAAAACTAATGATAGCTTCTTTCTTGCATTTCACCCGGTTTGAATAGGCTTTCCAGTGACAGAGATAATGACGAGGATATTGAATTTGCCTCGGAATTTGCACAAACTTTTTAACTCCCAACTTTCACATCACAGGACAAAAGTGCATTTTCACAGCAAATTTTGGTACGCCAATGTGTTCTACACTCGGTTTTACAAGAAAAAGATTCTGTAGGATTTTACGATCAAAAACAAACGCATTGTAAATTTCTTGTAATTGTTAAAATGAGTATATGTAGTGATGATCGAGGTGATAATTAACAAGTTTATTAATATCAATATAACTTGATAATTCAGCAATTTGAATTTGACACATTAGTTGACCAAATTTGTAGAAATCACTAAACGAAGAATTTACATTGCGCTCAACAATTTGTTACAAATTGTTAATAATAACAATAATAATTCTCCTTTTTCTCCAAATCATTGCTAACAAAGATAAAAGAACACGCCAACTAAAAGAAAAAAATAACTCTTCATAGTAGGATTTCAAGAATTTTCCATAAAATGAAAATATTCACTGACAGAAGAGCGTTCTAAATTAATTTACAGTTTCTTAACTCTCGACCTAGCTCTAGACCTAAATAATTCGAAATTGGAAAGATTGTTGTACAATTTGATAAACATATAATTTGAATTTTTTTAGTTAAAGTCAGAGTAGGTATGCTTAAGAAGATGGTAGCGATTTACTCGTCTGAAATAATGATTGTTCTTATGTACAAATATGAGGCAACGTCAAAATTTCGAACCTCTTAAACATACCACTACAAGTTCTTCTGTACTTCAAACCAAAAACCGCTCTAACAGCCATTTGTTGCACGACGAAGTCACGGGCTCGGTCTCGGGCTATTACCCCAGATCATTAAATGCTATTTTCCTCGACAACGGTTCACTTTAGATTAATAAACCAAGAACAACATTCTTATATAACACCAAGAGTAAAACCGAGGGTAAAACACATTGGCGCATCAGAATTTGCTGTGCAAATGCAATTTTGCCCAGTGGTGTGTAAAAGATGGGGTTTGAAACCTTTGTGTAAATTCGATGTCTCCGCCTCTGACACGTCTAAATAAACTAAATTATGAACTGAACAAAGTGTAAAAATTATTATTATTGGTAACAATGATTTTTGACACCCTGTATCTAGTGAATAAAGACCCGGAAAAAAATTGAAGAAAAAAATTTGTTCATTTTTTGATAAGAAGTTCACAGTTGACCATTGATACACTTTTCAAAAAACATGTATGTTTATTTGAAAGTTTTTCTCATTAAACAAATGTTCTATCCCCGGTTCTATCTGAAGCCAAAGTGAAATAGTCAATATCTCAATAATCTTGTATATTTCCTTACAATTAGAAGGAATGGTCGTTCATTGTTTGGCAATAATTTCTTCGATTAAATCTTCTTCGAGAACTCTTCCTCAAATTATATGATTTCTCTGAATGAAAAAGAAAACCTCCGAAAAAACTCGAAAAAAAACGAATGGCTGTCAGCATACTGCAACTCCAGCGACGTTAATAAGTTCAACTCTCTATCGAACTGTTAAAAATCAAAAGCTTCATCATGGATTTCGATTAAATGATACAAGGACAGAAATTCCACGGAAACGAGGTAATTTTTGACCTCCAGCCCGACATGTTTTGCGGCATACTTCTCGCAATCAACGGGTTATTTAATGGACTCTGCAGGTTGTAGGTTAATTATTCCCAGTGAGAACAATGTGCTCTAATTGCGCTCAATTTCGCTTCGGTTCTTACCTAGCCATATATTTTCAAAAATTCACATCTCTTCACATCACTCTGGTGATAGTGAATGTAATTAACTATGTATCGAGGGGGTGATCACGATCAAAAATTGTGTACAACATATATACACACAATTTCAAGCATTTTCATACATTTCCAAGCATTTCCATACATTTCCAAACACTTCCAACTCTTTATATACATTTCTTTACATTTTCAAATATTTACAAACATTTTTTGAAATGACCATAAAATATTTAGGTGTTCTAAGATGAAATATTTAGATGATTAAGTAATTCTCTCTGTAATTTTCAAATAGTTCATACAGGATGTTTCATCCCAGAGGAGCCCTCTGTATATATGTCATATCTCTCAGTGATTACAAATTTTTTTTTCGAAATGTTTCGAATAATTTTGTTTCAGGGGACATTCAGGAACACAGTTAATATGAGAGTAACTTTGAGTAGAGAAATAATATTTTTATTAATATTGACAAAGTGCAACATTCATCAATGAATATAATATTTACAAATACAGACTGCTTCCAACTAAGCTTGATTAGGAAATCAATCATCGAGTTAATTATGAGAAAAGAAGATACAATCGAGGATACAATTAATAATTATGGGAGTTAAAAAACGAAGAACTATGAGAAGAAAAAAACCACTAATCTTTAGTTTTGAGAAGGACAGAAAACTTATCTTAATTATGAGTAGAATCGGAAATAGAATCAGATGAATGAACTCGGGAGTTCCAATTTACAATGAGTAGATTATAACCATTATCGGTTCAATAATATCAGAGAATACCTTTCAGGTTGAAACAAAAATGAAAGGATGTCAACCAGTTTCATGTGTGTTACAATTGACCTTTTAACCATAAAGGAAAAGTCCACATTATGTTCTGCAGGCGATCAACCGAGAGATCCAGGGTTTATACTTGGCTTTTGAGGATTCATTCAGCTCATACTCGAGAACAGTAATCAGCACTAAGTTGTAGGAGACGAATGGTAGAAATATGATATAAGCCTCGAAATGAGCCTCGAAATAAACTGATGAAAATTAGTCATGATGAATATTAGTATATATCAAATCAATATTCATTACCAAAGAGAAATTGAGTAATCTTATGAGGATTTACAATATTCTTCAGATACTTTATGACAAGTCACGTGTAGATATATCATACATCATAAGAAGCATGAAAATGATATGAAAATTAAATAATTTTAAATTTTGGGGAGACTGAATATACCGGGGAAAATACATGCATTGATCACACCTGAACATGCACCACTATGAAACAAGATGGCCAGAAAGGTACAAATATTTAATGAGATAGCTTTAACCGAGGCTTTTACACTAGCACAGTGGTTAACACTATCAAGGCAAGAACGAGCTGATTTCAATCAAGCATAGAGATGAACTTGGAATTGAACCATGAGCTCCGACAAATGACAGGTCGAAGGGGGCATCGTTCAATTTTCAACAGTTACTGTTTGTCACAACAAGGTTTATTATTCGAACATTCGATTTTAATTTGTCGCATATTTTAGAATTTGTTTTTCTTCTCATCCTCATTCGAGCCTGGAAAACTCAGCTATCGAGTTTCAATTTTAGACCAAGAATTTTCTGAAGATGCCTGTCGCAGATGTAGACGAAACATAAGGGAAATATTTTCTAATAGACCAAGTCCAATGAGCCCTGAAGACTCCCAATGTCAGGAACTTCTATGTTTCCCACAATTTTTTCACATTTGTATGTAATTCTCTGGATGCTTGGCTCGGTTTAAAAGGCTTCTTCATGATTACATAGTAGAGAAACAACGATGCTCATTGTACTTTTTCGCAAGCAGAATTACAAAATTTTAAATGAGCATTTACCACTTGAACCATTCAACCTACGAACAGAATAGCGGAGAGAGCCTTTATCTTGGCAGTAAAAGCAACTTGAACCCCTGTTTCTATATTCCTAGGGCTTCCTTCAGCCGGATGATGAGGAGATCTCGATTTATTTGAGACTAAGATTGTCGTTTCGTCTCACAATCATCCAGAAAGGGAGTGGAGTAATGATGTCCCTTCCAGAAACGCCCAACGACACAATAGAATACCTCATTAGATCCGTCTTATTACCCCATCGTTTTCTACGTTTACGAAGTAGGTGAACCCCCATTTTCCCCGGTGATGTTCAGGGTGAACTGTGAAATTCATGGGGCAGTGAAATCTGGGATTCGCTCGACATCGCGGCTGTAACCGGGAACGAGTAGGTTGGATTAGATTGTTGGCAATGACGATCGGAAGCTGTCGTCGCTGATAGAATACCGTGTCGCATCGATGATGTGTGGTTTGTTAGGTTCGAGCAGAGTATTTCTTACGAAGTTTTACGGACATTTTATTAGTCTGTCGTTTATGTTCGGTCGGGAGAAGTGCCTCGAAAGTTCGCGGTCCCTTGAGAGTAATCTTCAACCGTTGATATATGAAATTTTAAGTTAGAAATTTATGGGCTATTTTAAATTCAGAATTGCTTGTTTATATGTTAAACTTTGGACGATACAGAGTTTTTAAGTTATCGCTTTTTCGTTCATCGTTCGTGTTGATCGCGATAACCTCTCACGGTATTCTCAAGATGAAAACTTTCTCTGCTAGATATTTTCACGTACAGCAGTCATTGGCGTTTTTTTTATCAATCGATTGGGGCACTACGAAGTCTGCTGGGTCAGATAGTTATAAACATAATTAGGTGTATGAACTTTGACAGGAGTTTTTCAGTAAAGTGAATCGGCATTGACTTCCGCGCGAAGACCTAAGAATTCCAAGACTATAATGTTCAGGCAATTCGAAATACACAGTTCACATTTAGTACGAGAGCTAGTGAACCTTTTGAGTAACGGTTTGCCTGTAAGGCTAGATATTTTTATAGTGATAGTTCCTAGCATGCTGAGGACGGGAATCATCGCCTGGCACCCCTCACCCCTGCACGTCATCAAGATCTATATCTTTGAAAGTGTTAAAAAAATTAAAAAAATAAACTTGTTCCTGTAAGCTTGAAACTTTCATACGATTTTGTTCGTTCATTGTGAAGTTCAAAAAAAAATTGACAGGCGATTTCCACGAGCACAACTACCTGCCAGGCGACTCGAAAAGGGTGTAAAATACGGACAAAAATTAACTTTTTTATGTAAGGCTGAAATTTATATATGTGTTCGTCTGACGGAATGAAAAAATTAGTTTTATTATTAATCTTCATCATCATCTGATATGTTATCATTAATTTTTCATCTTATAGTACAGTCGTTTCAAGCGTAGTACACTGTGTCTTAAATTGGTTGAGACTGCATTATATCTCAGCTATTATTGAAAATAGAGTCATGCGGTTTTCGAAACCCTGTGTCACTTTTTTGTAAAACTTTTAAATCCACAAACAGAAATATTCCATCTTTCTTTTGTTTCTGGAATACAGTGCGAAAATGAAAATGTTCACTATTTGAAGATGTTATTATTTCTCGGGCCCTGTATGAGAAAAAAAAAAGTATGAAAATGTGTATAATAATGTTTTTATGTAGAAGTCAGTGGCGTAGCTCAACATTTTTTCAAATCATTATTTTTGAGATTGAATTGGAACGGAATGAAATTTTTCATATGGAACACCATGTTTATTTCAACGTCAAACTGTATCACGACCTAGGCTTCAATAAATTTCAGTTGAAAAAAATATCATACGCATTTAATCAATATTCACAAGCATTTAATCATTACTTTTTCAAAAAGCCATGTGATCTAAACCCATTTATTGTATCCTGTTTTGAACATAATTTCAAAATATCAATTGAAAAATGGTTTTTTGATGCATGTGTGGAAGAATTCATGTCTTACTTTAAAAAAAAACAAACAGAAATACAGTAGGCGCTTGATGCCGGATTATCGGAAATGCCGGATTATCGAATTTGTACAGGAAAAAAAAGCTAACTTCATATGATTTTCACTACTATCTAACTTTCGCAAAACAAGACCGCTATTTTGTCAAGGGACGCTATGAAACAAGAAAAAACAAATACACCACTGTTGAGGTTAGGTCCGGACTGCCGAGCGGGAAAAACTACTCTCGGTGATCCGGCGTTCAGCTGTATAAAATGCCGGATCGACATTTTTCGGATGGTTGCCGCTCAAATTTATTAAAGGTAAGGTTGTGATACATCGATGTATTCAGAAAAAAAAATGAGAAGATTTGACGTTAAAACATACGAGATGTTCAATTTGAAATATTTCAAGTTTGAGCTATATCTTAAAAACATTTATTAGATAAAAATTTTAAGCTACGCCACTGACTTCTACATAAAAACATTATTATACACATTTTCATACTTTTTTTTCTCATACAGGGCCCGAGAAATAATAACATCTTCAAAAAGTGAACATTTTCATTTTCGCACTGTATTTCAGAAACAAAAGAAAGATGGAATATTTCTGTTTGTGGATTTAAAAGTTTTACAAAAAAGTGACACAGGGTTTTGAAAACCGCATGACTCTATTTTCAATAATAGCTGAGATATAATGCAGTCTCAACCAATTTAAGACACAGTGTACTACGCTTGAAACGACTGTACTATAAGATGAAAAATTAATGATAACATATCAGATGATGATGAAGATTAATAATAAAACTAATTTTTTCATTCCCTCAGACGAACACATATATAAATTTCAGAATTACATAAAAAAGTTCATTTTTGTTTGTATTTTACACCCTTTTCGAGTCGCCTGGCAAGTAGTTGTGCTCGTCGAAATCGCCTGTCAATTTTTTTTTGAACTTCACAATGAACGAACGAAATCGTATGAAAGTTTCAAGCTTACAGGAACAAGTTTATTTTTTAAATTTTTTTAACACTTTCAAAGATATAGATCTTGATGACGTGCAGGGGTGAGGGGTGCCAGGCGATGATTTCCGTCTTCGCAGCATGCTAGGAACTACCGCTATAAAAATTTCTAGCCTTACAGACAAACCGTTAGTCAAAAGGTTCACTAGCTCTTGGACTAATTGCAGTGTCATCTAATGGCGATGTAGAGAATAGGGGTCTGTTCAGAATATTTCGTCATGAAATTTTCCGTAGTGTTCGGAAGAAAGATAGGTGTAATAGCACATGGACTCAGATGCGTTAATGTTATTAAAACATGTAGTTCACCGAATTAATATCATACTTACACGAATAAGCTATCAACCGTAGCGATATCTACTGACGTTATTCGCAAGAATAATATGGCTCTCAGAATCGCGATATTTGGAAGTTGTAACTGCGGAAAGAATTATGTGGACTGGTTGAAACCTCGATGGAAACTATTCTTGTAGATAATTTCTCTATTTCAGTATCGTAATGAGTTCATTACAGTACTAGAAGTAGTGCTCATTACAGCATTGTTTTTAGTTATATTTTTCATTTTGTGGTTGTCAGTACTGACCTCCGATCCGATCGATTTTCGAATCAAATCAATTCTAATTCCGTGATCTGTCAAATTTCGTAAGTGACACCAACTGCCAAGCTACAATACAGAAGTCACTAACCTGAATTTTCATTTTAATTTCGAGAGTATTTCACGAAACTTGACTGAAATAGAGAAAATATTGTCTAATACTCGTTGCAGAAGGCAATTCCAACACTCATGCTTTCGAAAACTCGCTCCTTCGACGCTCGTTTACGTGTTGGAATAGGAGCTCATTCTGCAACTTGTTTTAGAATAAACTATTACATATCTGCAACTTTTGCTCTAAGCAGAGAAGCGCGGTGTTATTGTGAAAAATAAAAAAACAAAAATATCGACCTTTGACCCCGAATTACTAACGACCCACACATGGAATCGATTGGCACTTTCGACAATTTATTCCTAATGGCAAACACTAGTTGTCCGAATTCCTTTCTTGAATTCATTCGATCAGACTACAATAAATAAACAAGAACAATAACAACAAACATATTTTATACGTTGTTCAGAATTATTATGACCATGACCCTTTTTTTCAATATAGGTTGAGTGTTTTAATGGGTTTAAGGTAATTAAAAATCTTCAACAGATATCGTCAACGATAAAATTGTTACGAAGTTATGTGCATCAAGTTCTAATCATCGATTAGAAATAAGTTACCGCAATTTTTCACTGAATACAATCCTTCGTTATTTCGTATTGGGAATTGCTCTCGAAATCACCAGTAACTCTCCATAAATTCTACTATGTATCTGCTAAGCTCGCTGCTATGTATTATTTTACCTCGTACTTTCCTTTTTCACTGAAGTAGCTATTTCCTGAGAGGTAAAATTATTCTCGCTGCTTCTAAGATGCAATGTTCAAAGCTCGGTTCAAAGTATTCCTCAACTCTCTCCAGTCCATTCGCACTTCGCTATACACTTTTGGTTCTTACTCTCAACTTTCGCTTTCGTTATTTTTGTGGTCATTTTTGCAATGGAGGCTACAACTCCTTGAGATATTGAATTAAATTCACATAACCACCTGAACTTCAGTCACAAAGCAGTATTTCATTTTATTGTTATGCTGACTACTTCGCTATGTATCATTGAAAGAACTCAGCATGAAATCTTCTAGAACGATGTAAAGTTTACTTACCTGAAGCAAAATGGGTTCAAAGTAAGATGAGAAAAGACAGGTGACTAAAACTTTCGATTTCAGTTCCTACCGAATATGTCTTCTACCTGCCATAAAAGATATTGAAATTGTAAAGAAATATCTCTCATTCGTGGTAAAAAAACAACCAACATTCGGTAAACTTTGTGAATTGTATGTTTCGGGTACCAATAGATTTCAGGTACTGAATAAAGGCACCTGAATTGTTATTTCGATAATTATGATGAATAATTGTTATCTGCCCCTAGCTTTAAAAAAAAATATTTTTCTACAGCTGCCGAACGAAAACAGCTATCAAAAATTCTGCACATGCTGAATCTGCTCCAAAAAGAATTATGGAAGAAGAATCTAAGACAAGGAAATCGACTCTTGTGACTCAGTCTTCACCGAGGGCCTTACCAGATCCGACAAAATAATATTTGTCAGCACTGTTAAATATTTTTGTTGGTGATGAGAATATTATATATTCCTTTTCCTTTAGTTCGATTTTTTGTAGAAAATATAAAATATTCTTTTTATTGTAATTAATGAAAAGAAGGCTGTTACTTCCTAGTTCGTTCATTATGGTATTTATGGTGACTAGTTTCGCTCCTTTCATTTCAGAGCATCCTCAGTCCTCACCACTAGAAATTACAAATACAAGAAATTCACATATAATCTTAACTACGAAGCTCCTTACCCGAACTCTTCCCTTCGTCAAATTTATTGAAACACTTTGTAGGATTATTCATTCAAAGATCAGGTATCTCATTCACAAGAATTCAGTATAAAATAGCCACACATAAAACATAGAAAAACAAATTTTGACATTTACTACTGAAACAAACTTGATGTGTGGCCATTTTATATTGAATGCTTGTGAAAATATACCTGATATTTGAATGTTCGAATATTCAAATAATCCTATAAAGTATTTTAACAAATTTCACGAATCAAGTTGAGAGTTGGGTTGAGGAGCTTCATAGTTAAGATTATATGTGAATTTATCGTATTTGTCATTTTTAGTGGTGAAGCCTGAGGATGCTCTGATATTAAAGGAGCGAAACTAGTTACCATGAAGACCCTGATAAAGGGAGTAGGAAGTCACAACCTTTTTTTCATTCATTAAAAAGAACTTCCTACTTGGACAAATTTATAAAACCTTTACATTTCGCTTAATTTGATAAAAATTAAATTGGAAGTGTAAAGTTAAATTATAACTTTCTGATTTATCATGCTCATCATGTCTCCAAACTTGTCATTTCACAATGTTTCAGAATCCTTCGGAAAATAATTATACCACAATCAAAAATATTTGGTATGCCCTCCTGTGAAAAAAAAACATGTAGCAGAATACTTTTTTTGAGTTACAGGCTGATCTAGCTGAAAATATTGAAACCAAAAGTCAAAATTCCTCAGGGTTGCAATCGAGGTGGCTCACTTACCTTATTAGAATGGGTAGTATCGGATTGTATGGATTGAGAGAGTCTTCGAGGCCTATTTATGCTAATAAACCAATATCAATAGGTCCGCAATTATACCTTATTTTGTTTCTACTCTTCATTACTCCGCATGTTTCACTTCTTGTGTTAGAGCGCTGCCCATTCTGGGCACTAACTCAACTCAAACCTCCAGAAATTTTTTCAGCGAAAGGATAATTTTTGATCAATTTCAGATCCCACTCTTCCGACCCTCTACAAGCATATTCATCAAGAATTCCACGAGGCCAACAAAATTTTTACGTAGATAACGGGGTCGGACCGAAATGCCGAAAGTTGTTAGTGAAAGGGACAGTAACGATGATCGCATTACTGCATTATCAAATCATGTCCCCTCAACTAATGTCATTCTATAAACAACGTCGGATACGCTGTCACATTATCTGGCGATTGATCTAGAAATGGGTTTACCTCTTTTGTGACACAGGCATTAACGCATCGTGTTACTCTGACAATTTTCACATGAATGAAATTTGAATTTTTCATGTTCGGATGAATGATTCACGTCCCCTGGCTCTCTGCTGCCTGATTGGGATATTTATCAATTTATCCCGGAATTCAAAACATCCGGAAAATTCCCCGTTGGTGAATGTCGGACACCATCTGGATTATTATCCGGTTTAGTATCTATCTGTACGTTTTTCACTCAATCGTTGCATTCAAGATTTGTGAACAAGATCAGGTGATGATAGGGTAGTGTTTTGAGTATATGATAAGAAAACCTAGAAAATTTACCGTCAACCGTTTCTTGAAATAGCCTACTGCAACCTCGTCTGATATCTGCATATCTTGTGGTTTATACAGGGTGGCCATTTGAAAACGAAACAGACGAGATTACAAACGAAATAAATTTTTTCGATAGAAATGCTCGGACAGGTCGATTTCTGTTTCGAGGGGGACAACTTAAGATGTAGGTTACGGATGCATAGCGCTTCAACCCTTGCTACTACAATCCTCACCCCCAATTTTTGAATAGGGAATATGGGGTGAGTGATACCTCATTTGAAAGGTTTTCCACAAAAAAACACTACACGTGCCATGAAAACACCACTTCATTTTCAAATGCTTAGTCAAGAAAATTCCGAGAACTAATGCATAAAATGAAAAAACAATTACTGTGCTGAAAGCAGTATAAAAATACCTTTCAAATGAGGTATCACTCATCCCATCTTCCCTACTCGAAAATTGGGGGTGAGGGTTGTATTAGCAAGGGTTGAAGCGCTATGCGTCCGTAACCTACATCTTAAGTTGTCCTCCTCGAAACAGAAATCGACCTGTCCGAGCATTTCTATCGAAAAAATTTATTTCGTCTGTAATCTCGTCTGTTTCGTTTTCAAATGGCCACCCTGTATTTTGAGAACTAATGCATAAAATGAAAAAACAATTACTGTGCTGAAATCAGTATAAAAATACCTTGCAAATGAGGAATCACTCACCCCATCTTCCCTATTCTAAAATTGATGGTGTGGGCTGTAGTAGCAAGGGTTGAAGCGCTATGCGTCCGTAACCTACATCTAAAGTTGTCCCCCTCGAAACAGAAATCGACCTGTCTGAGCATTTCTATCGGAAAAATTTATTTCGTCTGTAATCTCGTCTGTTTCGTTTTCAAATGGCTACCCTGTATAATACAACTAGATCAAAACCTGCGGCTCTGCTAACGTAATATTTCAATTTCAAACGGTGCTGATAGGTCTGCAACCCCACATTCATAACCTCGTATCGAAAGAGAGACTGGTACTTGACTACTTGACAAAGCTGTCTCGCGTAGATTCAATCCATGGGTTCTAGACAAAAAAGTTTTCGAGAAAACAACCTTAATCTTGACTGATAAACCACCCTTTGAAATGATACACATCAACATCAATTCTAAATATGGCTATTGAACAATTATGACATAAGTAGAAATGAGAAATTGGATCCACCGCATATTGATGAAATTAGTGATATTCTGGTATGTTTCTTTTCGAAGAAGTTTTTTTATTTTCATCTCCTAATTAGTTCTATTTATTACTTATTCAAACTATATTTCAATTTAAAATGGTACTGACATGTCCGCAACTTACATTCATAACCTCGTATCGAAGGAGAGACAGGCACTACACGTGACAAAGCGATTTCGCTTACAATTTCTTGCTCAAATTCGCATTCGTCCAACCTGCGGTAACTTTTGATGTATCTCTTAGAAAACTATACTGTGAAAATTATTTTTCATCAGGAATATAACAATCACATTTATTTTTATATAAATTAATTCCATGCCAGTCGGGAGCTCTCTTCGAATTGGACATTGTTTTGAATCGAACTGAAATTGTTAAAAATGGTTAAGTGGGTTGTCCCCAGCAGTTAGACATATGCCGTCGCGGACTTTTTCCTAGAACTTTTCGAGCTCTTAAAAATTGTCTCTGACCATGTTTCTTTATCTCTTATAGTTTACCCAGAGTCGGCAGTAAAGGCCTGAGAAAACACCGGTGTGAACTTGGCAGACCGTTTCCAGCGGCCTCCAGCGGCCAGTTTGGCGAAAGCACCCGAACGGCGGGATCAGTGGCGTGCTGGTCGATCGAAAATTATTAACTGAAATCTGTTAAAATTCGATATCTCGGAGAATATATGTTGGAGCATATTGGTATTTCGTGTGCTAGATTATGTTTCCAATATCGATATTACCAGAAGGCGATCGACTTCCCGTGGGAGCACGGGCTAGTTTATACAACCTTTAACTTTGAAAAATTCATATCTCAGAAACTATTTTTCGGAACACATACAGATTTTGCATGTGGGTTAATCATATCGATACTAATCACCACTGAAAAAATGATCGACTTCCCGTGGGACGGAGGGGTTGTTTTTTCAACCCTTAACTTTGAAAAATTCATATCTCGGGAACTATTCTTCGGAACACATACAGATTTTGCATGTGGGTTAATCATATCGATACTAATCACCACTGAAAAAATGATCGACTTCCCATGGGACGGAGGGGTTGTTTTTTCAACCCTTAATTTTGAAAAATTCATATCTCAGAAACTATTCTTCGGAACACATACAGATTTTACATATGGGTTAATCATATCGATACTAATCACCACTGAAAAAATGATCGACTTCCCGTGGGACGGAGGGGTTGTTTTTTCAACCTTTAACTTTGAAAAATTCATATCTCGGAAACTATTTTTTGGAACACATACAGATTTTGCATGTGGGTTAATCATATCGATACTAATCACCACTGAAAAAATGATCGACTTCCCATGGGACGGAGGGGTTGTTTTTTCAACCCTTAACTTTGAAAAATTCATATCTCAGAAACTATTCTTCGGAACACATACAGATTTTGCATGTGGGTTAATCATATCGATACTAATCACCACTGAAAAAATGATCGACTTCCCGTGGGACGGAGGGGTTGTTTTTTCAACCCTTAACATTAAAAAATTCATATCTCGGAAACTATTCTTCGGAACACATACAGATTTCGCATGTGGGTTAATCATATCGATACTGATCACCACTGAAAAAATGATCGACTTCCCGTGGGACGGAGGGGTTGTTTTTTCAACCCTTAACTCTGAAAAATTCATATCTCGGAAACTATTCTTCGGAACACATACAGATTTTGCATGTGGGTTAATCATATCGATACTGATCACCACTAAAAAAATGATCGACTTCCCGTGGGACGGAGGGGTTGTTTTTTCAACCCTTAACTTTGAAAGATTCATATCTCGGAAACTATTTTTCGGAACACATACAGATTTTGCATGTGGGTTAATCATATCGATACTAATCACCACTGAAAAAATGATCGACTTCCCGTGGGACGGAGGGGTTGTTTTTTCAACCCTTAACTTTGAAAAATTCATATCTCAGAAACTATTCTTCGGAACACATACAGATTTTGCATGTGGGTTAATCATATTGATACTCATCACCACTGAAAAAATGATCGACTTCCCGTGGGACGGAGGGGTTGTTTTTTCAACCCTTAACATTAAAAAATTCATATCTCGGAAACTATTCTTCGGAACACATACAGATTTTGCATGTGGGTTAATCATATCGATACTAATCACCACTGAAAAAATGATCGACTTCCCGTGGGACGGAGGGGTTGTTTTTTCAACCCTTAACTTTGAAAAATTCATATCTCGGAAACTATTCTTCGGAACACATACAGATTTTGCATGTGGGTTAATCATATCGATACTGATCACCACTGAAAAAATGATCGACTTCCCGTGGGACGGAGGGGTTGTTTTTTCAACCCTTAACATTAAAAAATTCATATCTCGAAAACAATTCTTCGGAACACATACAGATTTTGCATGTGGGGCAATCATATCGATACTAATCACCACTGAAAAAATGATCGACTTCCCGTGGGACGGAAGGGTTGTTTTTTCAACCCTTAACATTAAAAAATTCATATCTCGGAAACTATTCTTCGGAACACATACAGATTTTGTATGTGGGTTAATCATATCGATATTAATCACCACTGAAAAAATGATTGACTTCCCGTGGGACGGAGGGGTTGTTTTTTCAACCCTTAACTTTGAAAAATTCATATCTCGGGAACTATTCTTCGGAACACATACAGATTTTGCATGTGGGTTAATCATATCGATACCAATCACCACTGAAAAAATGATCGACTTCCCGTGGGACGGAGGGGTTGTTTTTTCAACCCTTAACATTAAAAAATTCATATCTCGAAAACAATTCTTCGGAACACATACAGATTTCGCATGTGGGTTAATCATATCGATACTGATCACCACTGAAAAAATGATCGACTTCCCGTGGGACGGAGGGGTTGTTTTTTCAACCCTTAACTCTGAAAAATTCATATCTCGGAAACTATTCTTCGGAACACATACAGATTTTGCATGTGGGTTAATCATATCGATACTGATCACCACTGAAAAAATGATCGACTTCCCGTGGGACGGAGGGGTTGTTTTTTCAACCCTTAACTTTGAAAGATTCATATCTCGGAAACTATTCTTCGGAACACATACAGATTTTGCATGTGGGTTAATCATATCGATACTAATCACCACTGAAAAAATGATCGACTTCCCATGGGACGGAGGGGTTGTTTTTTCAACCCTTAACTTTGAAAAATTCATATCTCAGAAACTATTCTTCGGAACACATACAGATTTTGCATGTGGGTTAATCATATCGATACTCATCACCACTGAAAAAATGATCGACTTCCCGTGGGACGGAGGGGTTGTTTTTTCAACCCTTAACATTAAAAAATTCATATCTCGGAAACTATTCTTCGGAACACATACAGATTTTGCATGTGGGTTAATCATATCGACACTAATCACCACTGAAAAAATGATCGACTTCCCGTGGGACGGAGGGGTTGTTTTTTCAACCCTTAACTTTGAAAAATTCATATCTCGGAAACTATTCTTCGGAACACATACAGATTTTGCATGTGGGTTAATCATATCGATACTGATCACCACTGAAAAAATGATCGACTTCCCGTGGGACGGAGGGGTTGTTTTTTCAACCCTTAACTTTGAAAGATTCATATCTCAGAAACTATTCTTCGGAACACATACAGATTTTGCATGTGGGTTAATCATATCGATGATCACCACTGAAAAAATGATCGACTTCCCGTGGGACGGAGGGGTTGTTTTTCCATTGCTTTATTTCGATAGTCCCATAACTTGGAATAACTCATATTCATATAATATTCAAGTAGATCCAACAGACACTTATTTGATATCTACAAGTAATCACATACATATTTTATCGCAAAAAATTTAAAGGTACTATCCCATTTACGGTCCAAGTCTTACCTGAAATATACAATGCCTAAAGATATTCATAAAAGGTGATAATGCCAGATTATTTGCGAAACACCTCTTGGTTCAGTCTGAAAGAGAAATATTTCGAAGCTAAAAAATATACAATGGGCTTTAGGCACGTTTTGGATATACTGGTTGCTCCTTACCTGTTCCACTAGACCTTTTTCTTATTCACAAATTTGCCAAATTTATTATGTCAATAAGCATTAATCGTTCAGGGAAAGTTTTGCTCTTTCGGATTTCATACTTGGAATATAATTTTGTGGAAAATATAGCTCTGAAGTATCTGTTTTTATACACAAAGAAGTCTTCAAACTTCACACATCCGAATGCCATAAAGGGCATACATAGTTCCACGGGAAGTCGATCATTTTTTCAGTGGTGATTAGTATCGATATGATTAACCCACATGCAAAATCTGTATGTGTTCCGAAGAATAGTTCCCGAGATATTAATTTTTTAATGTTAAGGGTTGAAAAAACAACCCCTCCGTCCCACGGGAAGTCGATCATTTTTTAAGTGGTGATTAGTATCGATATGATTAGCCCACATGCAAAATCTGTATGTGTTCCGAAGAATAGTTTCCGAGATATGAATTTTTCGAAGTTAAGGGTTGAAAAACCAACCCCTCCGTCCCACGGGAAGTCGATCATTTTTTCAGTGGTGATTGGTATCGATATGATTAACCCACATGCAAAATCTGTATGTGTTCCGAAGAATAGTTCCCGAGATATGAATTTTTCAAAGTTAAGGGTTGAAAAAACAACCCCTCCGTCCCACGGGAAGTCGATCATTTTTTCAGTGGTGATTAGTATCGATATGAGTAACCCTCATGCAAAATCTGTATGTGTTCCGAAGAATAGTTTCCGAGATATGAATTTTTCAAAGTTAAGGGTTGAAAAAACAACCCTTCCGTCCCACGGGAAGTCGATCATTTTTTCAGTGGTGATTAGTATCGATATGATTAACCCACATGCAAAATCTGTATGTGTTCCGAAGAATAGTTTCCGAGATATGAATTTTTCAATGTTAAGGGTTGAAAAAACAACCCCTCCGTCCCACGGGAAGTCGATCATTTTTTCAGTGGTGATAAGTATCGATATGATCAACCCACATGCAAAATCTGTATGTGTTCCGAAGAATTGTTTTCGAGATATGAATTTTTTAATGTTAAGGGTTGAAAAAACAACCCCTCCGTCCCACGGGAAGTCGATCATTTTTTCAGTGGTGATTGGTATCGATATGATTAACCCACATGCAAAATCTGTATGTGTTCCGAAGAATAGTTCCCGAGATATGAATTTTTCAAAGTTAAGGGTTGAAAAAACAACCCCTCCGTCCCACGGGAAGTCAATCATTTTTTCAGTGGTGATTATTATCGATATGATTAACCCACATACAAAATCTGTATGTGTTCCGAAGAATAGTTTCCGAGATATGAATTTTTTAATGTTAAGGGTTGAAAAAACAACCCTTCCGTCCCACGGGAAGTCGATCATTTTTTCAGTGGTGATTAGTATCGATATGATTAACCCACATGCAAAATCTGTATGTGTTCCGAAGAATTGTTTTCGAGATATGAATTTTTTAATGTTAAGGGTTGAAAAAACAACCCCTCCGTCCCACGGGAAGTCGATCATTTTTTCAGTGGTGATCAGTATCGATATGATCAACCCACATGCAAAATCTGTATGTGTTCCGAAGAATAGTTTCCGAGATATGAATTTTTCAAAGTTAAGGGTTGAAAAAACAACCCCTCCGTCCCACGGGAAGTCGATCATTTTTTCAGTGGTGATTAGTATCGATATGATTAACCCACATGCAAAATCTGTATGTGTTCCGAAGAATAGTTTCCGAGATATGAATTTTTTAATGTTAAGGGTTGAAAAAACAACCCCTCCGTCCCACGGGAAGTCGATCATTTTTTCAGTGGTGATGAGTATCGATATGATTAACCCACATGCAAAATCTGTATGTGTTCCGAAGAATAGTTTCTGAGATATGAATTTTTCAAAGTTAAGGGTTGAAAAAACAACCCCTCCGTCCCATGGGAAGTCGATCATTTTTTCAGTGGTGATTAGTATCGATATGATTAACCCACATGCAAAATCTGTATGTGTTCCGAAGAATAGTTTCCGAGATATGAATCTTTCAAAGTTAAGGGTTGAAAAAACAACCCCTCCGTCCCACGGGAAGTCGATCATTTTTTCAGTGGTGATCAGTATCGATATGATTAACCCACATGCAAAATCTGTATGTGTTCCGAAGAATAGTTTCCGAGATATGAATTTTTCAGAGTTAAGGGTTGAAAAAACAACCCCTCCGTCCCACGGGAAGTCGATCATTTTTTCAGTGGTGATCAGTATCGATATGATTAACCCACATGCGAAATCTGTATGTGTTCCGAAGAATAGTTTCCGAGATATGAATTTTTTAATGTTAAGGGTTGAAAAAACAACCCCTCCGTCCCACGGGAAGTCGATCATTTTTTCAGTGGTGATTAGTATCGATATGATTAACCCACATGCAAAATCTGTATGTGTTCCGAAGAATAGTTTCTGAGATATGAATTTTTCAAAGTTAAGGGTTGAAAAAACAACCCCTCCGTCCCATGGGAAGTCGATCATTTTTTCAGTGGTGATTAGTATCGATATGATTAACCCACATGCAAAATCTGTATGTGTTCCAAAAAATAGTTTCCGAGATATGAATTTTTCAAAGTTAAGGGTTGAAAAAACAACCCCTCCGTCCCACGGGAAGTCGATCATTTTTTCAGTGGTGATTAGTATCGATATGATTAACCCATATGTAAAATCTGTATGTGTTCCGAAGAATAGTTTCTGAGATATGAATTTTTCAAAATTAAGGGTTGAAAAAACAACCCCTCCGTCCCATGGGAAGTCGATCATTTTTTCAGTGGTGATTAGTATCGATATGATTAACCCACATGCAAAATCTGTATGTGTTCCGAAGAATAGTTCCCGAGATATGAATTTTTCAAAGTTAAGGGTTGAAAAAACAACCCCTCCGTCCCACGGGAAGTCGATCATTTTTTCAGTGGTGATTAGTATCGATATGATTAACCCACATGCAAAATCTGTATGTGTTCCGAAAAATAGTTTCTGAGATATGAATTTTTCAAAGTTAAAGGTTGTATAAACTAGCCCGTGCTCCCACGGGAAGTCGATCGCCTTCTGGTAATATCGATATTGGAAACATAATCTAGCACACGAAATACCAATATGCTCCAACATATATTCTCCGAGATATCGAATTTTAACAGATTTCAGTTAATAATTTTCGATCGACCAGCACGCCACTGATCCCGCCGTTCGGGTGCTTTCGCCAAACTGGCCGCTGGAGGCCGCTGGAAACGGTCTGCCAAGTTCACACCGGTTGAGAAAACCGGGTTGATTACCGACTTTTTCATGAAAACTTGATATTTTTTCGAGATAAATGACTAAATACTACATGAAATCCTCCCAAAATAAATTCTCTACGTTATAGTGAAAGTTTCATCAAAATCGATCAACCGGTTCCTGAGTCTATAGAGAACAAACTAACATATAAACAGACGGACATCCACATTTATGACATTAGTACCTATAGATAGTATAGATTAATCATTGTTGGAAGTGCAAGGATAGAGGTATTAGAATGAAAATAAAACTAACATTATAATATTAGATATTATGAATCTGAAGGAATATGACTGTAATTATTTGGGTTTTTTCGTAAAGTCCAACGAGATGAGAATTCTGTTTTGAAGAAGAACCGAAATAATGTGTAGGAAGTTTCGAAATATTGTACACAATTTTATATGGTTATCACTGTCCCAGTTATGAACCTAGGCTAGCAATGCTCATCAAAATGACCAATTAAGAAGACCATCTCAGACGTATGTATTCCAAATTTCTGTCAGAATAAAATTGAAAATTTTTTTCGTGTGTATCCGCCTTCACCCATAAAAATGACAATGTTAAGAAGAATGATGGTCTTTCACTTCTTTGAGTTGAAATCAGAAGAAAAAACAACAAACCTGGTTGTTGATAGATTGAATTTGATGCTTGTACACTGTGTCCCACTTTGGTTGAAACTGCAGTGTTTTTCAGCTATTATTAAAGATTGAGACATGCACTTTCGCCACCCTGCGTCACTATTTTGAAAAACCATTAGGTAAATCCACAACCAAAAATATTCCAACTACTTTCAAAATACGCGTCGAAAACGAGAATGTCCACTTTACTGTTATTATTTCTCAGAAACTGCTTCTACTATATTTTTTTACATAGAAGTGAGTGTTTTTTTAAAAAAACTTTTCAACATAAACTCGAAACTGTTGAGAACAAAAAAATTTTAATATCAATATTGATATTTGTTCATCCCTGTCCAACCTGTGTCTAAGAATTCATAACCTGTTATTCAAAAGCGAACATCAAAAAAAACTTATTTGATTTCTGGAGCTGAAATAGTTCAATGTATTAAAAAAACTGCAAAAGTTTTTCGTTTTGAAATACAGGGTATTCCATTTGAAAAATGCCAAGTTTGTACCCAATCTTAAAAACAGTGTTATACAAAAAATTTTTATACGCCACTGACATATGCGAGCTTTCATCTAAGAATATCTAATATATTCTTAGAGTTCAAATTTTTTTCCACCTCATACAGGGCCTGAGAAATACAGTGAATCCAAAATTCCTTGTGCATTTTTGCAACCATTGAAGATATACAAGTTTAAGCTTTATGGGCTATATTTTCTGGGTATATCCAAAAGTGCTTTCAAGTATTCGATGAGCGATATTCGAAACTTACAGGGTCAAATTGAAGTTATTGTGGAAGGATTTCCAAACACAAACTCCAACCTGAAAATAAAAAAAGATGATATCTATATTTGATAGATATTGTCGTGGATATTTTCATGTGGCACTCATTGCGTAATTAATTTTTTTTCTGGGTTATCGTTATCGAGTTATACCTAACTAAAACCTATAAATTTTGAATGGGCCACCCCAAAGCGAGCAGTGGCATACCTCAAGGGATCATATTAGGAATATTACAATTCATGAGGATTTTTCTCATTAAAGATTCAACATTTAACTATCGAGTCCCGGTATTAATCTAGTGATGGCACTAACTTCTGGAAGTTTAATTAAATGAGCCAATTGTTGGATATCCCTTTGAGGATTTTCTCCTCGTTGGTCTCCTGCAGATCTGATTCAAAATTGAATAAACAACTCGCCCCACATCTATCCGACTCATTTGCAGATATGTGTGTATTTGAAAGAAACCTTCACAAGGCAAACGACTATATTTTTCGTGGATTCCTTCCTGCTACAGAACCTAGGGGATGATTATTATAGTCCGTTTCAAAATGATTGTCATCAGAGCAAGCCATGGAATTCCAGCCGGGGCTTTATTTCTAGTTACAAAAAGTAACTAAAAATTTCTGTGGGTTCATCATAGATTGAAATATATCAATATAACCTATTAAATGATTGAATACATTTTTCAAGGCAAATAAATTCGAAGATTTTTTTGTGAAATAATATTATTTTCGTCATTGTTGGACACATTATCAAACTTAGCTTCAATTACAAAAAAAAAAAAACGAGCTGAGATGATGACTAAAATATACACACCCACACTATTTCGCTGTAGATCAAGGATCAAGCATGGGAATTGGAAATAATTGGATTGATAATAAAAATAGCGTGGAATACATCAACATGAAATCTTGCAAGCTTTCGAGGAACTCCAATGTAGAGATATCATTCATTAAATAATCAAGGATAACTAAAAATTCGTTCTCTATGAAGACTCTTCAGCCAATTTTGGAATCTGGATTACTATCGAAAATTCAGTTCTCACCCTGTGCCATTTTTTCTGAGTATTGAGGAAAAGAAAGTATAATAAATCTGACATAACTTTATGATTCCATAGCCAAGTTGTTGAAATAAATAGAAAATATTTGTTGACAAATTGTGAATCATTGGAAGTGTGAGATGCTATAAAATAGATCACTATTATTTGTATTTTTTGTTAATACTGTCTTTTTCATGATTCATTAAATAATATACCAAATGTTGATTTTGATTGAAACTCAGTTACTTTTCAGGCAGTTCATAAAATATGTACAAACTGATTTATTCATTGTTTCTGATTTTAGAAAGAATAACGTCGTATAATGTCTCTTGAAGGTATAATCATGTGGAATAGGTTTCCATCCACTGCTCACTTCTGACCGTTAATGACTTGTCTTGCCTTCTTTCTCTCCAAAATTCATCTGACAGTTCTAGGTGAAAACTGAAATTTGAGACTTATTTATTTATTTATTCGAAAACACCTCGAACAAGTAAATGATTGTTACTTGAATAACTAGCAAAACGCGATTAATACTGGCAGAAACCTGCTGAACTGTTGAAAAACTCGCAATACCGACGAAAACTGCTTCAAGTTTCCTTGTAGTTAGGCGAGGCGAGAGGTATCTTGATGAATTCCAGCCATTTTTAATTCGGTAATACTTTAGAAATATTGAAATCCAAAACTATTTTGTCGATTTAATCAAGAACATAAGCATACAAAAATAAATTCGAAAGATATTCAGGAGGTTAATTCAAACTCTGAAATGTCAAAGCTTAGTGTTTTCAATCAACATCAACCTAAATCCTAGAACTCAAAAGTTACTGATGGGATATTACCAACATATTTTCGAGATTCCACAGCCGCCCGAGATGGCAATCATTTTGAAACGGACTATAGTCGCAAAAATAGTCATTATCCTCGTTCAACCTGTGTCCGCATCAAACTCATCGGCACAAGACAGATTGCCCAGATTGATGGCAGATGAGGTGTATCGAAAATTTTCCAGACCATAGGACACGTCCAATGCCAGCTAGAGGTTTCGACTTCGTCAAACCGCTGCAAGGGGTGGAGGGGTGCTTGTGTTTATTATTAGATCCCGTTAGATAAACAACGAGGGAAACGAATCTAGGTTTCCCAACCCGGTCGGGAATTCACAGAGGGTATAATACTGATGTGGGTTTGAATTTCGTCTGGGTTTATAGTTAAGTTTATATTAGATCATTCGGTGGTGTTCTACATGCTCGACATCTTCCCACCGTAAATTCAGGATTCAAAGGAGAAATGAGATGAGAGATCTTCTCTTCATTCATGTCGTTCATTTATGGTTACAAAAGTAGTAGGAAAAAAAATTTGCCGTCCATCCAAATCAGAGATTATGGAGTAGAAAGAGAGGTAACGCGCCCTTATATCTTTATAGAGCTATATCGACTGGAACTAAGCCCGAAACGAGTATTCGTTTCGACACTTAGTACGTGAAAGCTATGTTCATTCGTTTATTTTTACGTTTTCATTGCAATGAAACAATATGCCTAAAGAAAAAACTGTGAAAAACAAAAATTGTCGTAATTACGGATGTTATTCTGAAAAATCCAGAAATCCTTCAGCCCATTCACATTATTTCCGAGGTAAAAAACAAAATATGTTCACGTAAAATCAATAGACGTAAATCCCTATAGTAGAGTATGTTCACACCATTTCTGACCAGAAGATTATAGAATGGGAACTGTTGTCAATTAGAAACAATGCTTAATATGTTTTGAATTATTTCAGAAACTCTTACTATGAAAACATTTCTGCTACTGGAAAGAACCTTAAACAGCAAGTCAAGACATTTTAATTTTTTGTTCCGATCGTTCTTGTACAAAAATATCCATTCTGATCGAAATAAATGGCTTCGAGTCTACTTGATATTTTTGAATATATAGAAGTCTCAACAATTCAAGGAGTCTTGTTGAAAGTGGAATATAATAGGTAAAGTGCAATAAAACTAGGAGCAATCTGAAGGTGATTCTCTTGATTGTTGCAAAAATGAACCTATGTGCATTTCCAACAAAATTCCGAGAATTGGCAATTTTAAGCAATATATTGAACATATATCGCACCCTCGCTACAAAAGTGACACAACTCAAAATTTACTTTTTTCGGTTTATGCTATGAATTAGATCAGAAAACGAACCTAGATTGAATCATGGAAAATTTTTACTCACATCAATGGGTCCTCCATATATCATATAGTTACCTACAAATCAAAATTGGTGTCTATTTGATGTTTCCAATTAATTAGAAAATATTTAGCATTTGAATATTTTCGACTTTTGATTTTGGGTTGTGTCACTTTTGAAGCAAGGGTGCGATATGTATCAATTTGATATTAACATTAAAAATAGCTTGATAGTATTGTCGTTCATTTAGCAACGGAAAAGGTGCAATCAATAGATAGATAAGTTAAATAATTTTATTTTATTATAACTGCAGCCTAAGACACAAGGGAGATGCAATAAGTGAATAATATATTGAAATCTAGTGAGTAATGAATTCTTCAACACATTTAGAAGATGATCACATCATCTTCTGCACACATACGGTTCTCTGAAGAATGTGCATTTCTATTCAAAAGTTATCACTCATTCTGTTTTCATAGATTCTTTCCCTGAACAGAAAAAAATTGTTCTATTAAATGAATATATAGTTCAATCTGTTTAATTACATTATAATGATGCATGTTTTCATATTCTGATAGGTCACAAACAAATTTCAACCTTCTCATAGTTTTCATCAAATATGGATAATCCTAATGTTTTCTGTTTTGTTCATTTCATTGTTATTTAAAACAAAAAAAAACAGCAGAAAAAACACTAAACAATGAATTTCACAATCAGTAGAATTGTCGAGGTATTTTATAGTAAGTACAACCAACCTTTTACAGTTGTATGCTTGCAAATTACAGACAATTTTGCTTGGTATGTGTATCTTTTCGACATTCACACCGTCATTTTTATAAGAAATCATTTCTTCAATATCATAGGTTACTCCTTGTAGAATTCCAATGTTTTGAAATAATTTTTTCCCACATAGAATCAACACTCGCTCACCCCCTACACATCATCTTTGAGCAAGTAAATACTATAAAATTTCCTATAATTAGACTAACCTATGGTAAACATCTTGCCAGATGATCTGAAAGACTTTCAAAATTGTGCCCACCTAAATATTCTACTTGAAATATTGCAAAAAGCACAATAATACCTATACTTGCACCTACAATATAATCTACAGGATCCACAATAATTGAGGAAACAACTTCGATTATTGATAGTCAATAAAAGTTTAAACTAAAACATCCCATAAATACAAATAGTTAGCTAATATAAACACGATTCAATACTCGTTTCGTTAAACAACTGATCGGCGAATGCAGCGCCACCATCGGCAATTACTTTGTCCAATTACCAGAAACTGACTACCAATATCGTGTTTGTTGGGTATCTCAAAGATATGATGGCGTTAAAATCGTGTTTCTCGTTTTATAACGTACTCGAAATTTGCAAGAAATCATACGTAGCATCTCAAAATATTATTTTTCACCTTTTGTTTCAAATCAATTGATAGTTATTGAAAACGCCGTCAGATTTGCCATGATTTTATTCGAAATGAATACATTCGTAAAACGGTAGACGCAAAGTTGTACACCTAAGGTGTAATATGTCAAACTTTGGAAGTTACAAAGTTATTTTTAAATTGCGTAAAACGTTTTCGGGGCCACTCTGCATTTTGGTATCCACTAATGATATTTTCAAGATGAAAACTCTCTTTGATAGATATTTATACGTTAATATCTCATCTCAGTGACAAAATCTGATATCATTTCTCCAACCTCATGTTAAAAGATCTCAGCGGCTAGGAATTGAACATGGCATTCATTTCGATAATTACTATTCTGAATTCATCTGTTTCAAAAATGTTTTCGGGGTGGTCTCCACTTCGCAAACTCAGGCATTTAAAAAAAGAATTTAGGCAATGCTCATATTTTCAGTTACTTCGTTTAATCCATACCTTTGCTCAAAATCAAAATGAAATTTCTGATGAAATTCATAATGACTTGAGTTTCGGATTTCAACGACATTTTGAAACAGTCTTCAAACAAATCTGTGCTCATGCAAAGATTATAGAGTTAGAAAGATAGGAAACACCCTTGTATCTGTGGTACTAAAATCCGACTACGATTTTTCGCTAGTTTCTTACTTGTGACACATAGATGACGCTGAAAACATTATTCAGTACAGAAAACTATTTTAATAGGCGCGGAACTCGAAACACATTTCTCATAAATTTTCATTTAATTAAATACTTTGTCGAGCCTTTAAAAAAATATCCTGATCGACAAAAAAAAGCAGTGCTCCGCTTTTTGATCAGGATGATCTTTTCTTCTGCATATTGCTTTGAATCAAATGAAATACGCTTCTGGATTCTTTATATTTTTATTTGAAATGATTGTGTAAAATCAACTACAATACAATAATTATGAAATTGAGTACATTTCAAAAATTTGTTCACATATTGGAGAATTATCATAACAATTTCAGGAACTTATTGTGAGTGAACTCTCGATAAATCGAACATCGATAAGTCAAACAGTTGTTCTGGACCCGATTCATACATATCTTACCCAGTGTATTTTAACCTCAATGAGTCTAGAGGGTCTAGTAGATGAGTCGAACTGCTGGAAGGGTCGTCAAGAGAACCACCACCTCTATAAGTCGTTCTTCTGACCACCATTGCCTCTATGAGTGGAACTTTTTGATCTAATGAATGAGACCGAAGAAAATTCGGTTCTTAAACAAATTATCCAGAACAATATATTTTTACCCCGAAACCTCTATCCATTTGACAACACTAAAAATAAAAAGCAATGAACAAGACAATTACATGATACGAGTTTCAAAACTTACATTTCTATTCTCTTTGGTAATGAAAATAATGCACATTCAAGATTATTATTCCTGCAATTAATCACCATGCATTCCGAATGTCGGCCAGTTTTTAACACAAAATTAATAACAGAAAAACACACGAACCAAGATTATGGAGTGAGCTAGGTGGTACTCTTGTAGATTTCGAGTTATTTCAGTAGAATATACGCGAGAAAATACAATCATCATTCAGCAAAACTATTTATTCAAGTATTTCTTTCAAAAATGACAACAGCCTACTAATAATCTTTATATAATCTATGCCAAATGGACCCTAATTAAATATTTTAACCATAACCCGATTACTTTTGAAAAACAGATGTCGCTGACATCACTGTAGTCGCTTCGTTTCCCATCTTTATACTCTATAATCTTTGTGCTCATGCTTTCATGTGTTCTACCGAGCTCAGACACGTGTTGTTGGCGCTTTTCCGTATTGAGAAGTGCCATTAATGACACTTCTGTTTATTCTGAAGTTTAATTGCCATTTTATTGCCTCGATACCACGACACTAAAGTTTTGCCTTTTGGTTTCAGGTAAAGGAACACCGAATCTGGGAATCGAAATGAATTGAGAGTTAAATTGGTTGATTGCATTATGGTGCTGTATATTCACCTTTTTTCATTTGAACTATGAAGATATTGTAAAATAGTTGGGTGAGTTTAGACGTAGAACGTTTCATTGGTATTTCAGGAGTTTCTACTAGACATGAGATCAGAGACCATTGGATCTTTCGTTCCCTTCTTTTGTTCTCTCAGCTTTAGACAGAAAAGAGAGCTTCCAAACGACAGTTCTTTCTATCAGAAAACTGAACTGAGGTGTGTGTTTAAAAGTTTTACTGCACTTATTTTCTGAAACTGAAGATTTTAAGAACTGGGATACCTGAAAGGTGTTCGAAGTGACTTCTAATGATGAAAATTATTACACGAATAAGTTTTTTTTTTAATACTCAGTAATTTCTTCATTCAATTGGTTTTCCTATTTATTGCTGCAGAACATTTAATTTTGTATTTTCAAGATATTCTTTTGTCTGTTATAAATACTGCAAACATTTTTCAATTTGAAAGTTTTAAGAACTTGAATTACTGAAAGTGGTTTGAAGTGTTTTTTAATGATGAGTGAATTTGTTAGTGATTAAGAGGTAACAGTTCATCATTGTTTGAAAGTCTATTGTGCCCCCTGAAGGGCTGTTTTCACCACTATGAATAATTATAAAGATTAAATTGGTTGAAGCTTTTTCGACTACTGTTCAATGTCACATGTCACATTTGATTAGTTCCCGACTTTTCACCAGTTCGAGTGTCTGGCTCCTTCAGGAGTTATATTTCAGGAAACATTCTCTCTGAACTGAGCTGCCTGAGTATATAGCAGTGGTGAAAACAGCTCTATTATGTAGCACAACAGACTCTCAAACCATAATGGACTGTAACCTCTGAATAACTAACCAATTCATTTATTATTAAAAAACGCTTTCAGGAATTTAACTCCATTTTCAACTAAAAAAAGAATATCTTAAAAATACGAACTGAAATGGTGTGCAGCTTTGAAAATGAGAACGTGATATTTTCAAGCATGGCACGACAGCATTTACATGAAAATAAGCATTCCTGACATGTTATTTCGAACCTAAAATATTCACGTTCGATATGGTCTGCAATTTTTTGTTGCTGTAACCGTAGATAAGTATTTGCACTACATGCTCGTAAAAGATATCTGCTACAACAAAACATTAGGGTAAGTGCACCGGTTGTGGCCACTTTAAGACATTTTCCAACTTCACATTGTGATCATTTCACTATTCATGCACAGCTTTCACAATTAAAAATATGAAAACGCTCCGTGTGAATATTCTGATTAGTGGGTTGCCAAGCAAAAATTGTCTTCATGGCGAATGGAATAATTAAAAAATGAAAAGGAGAGCGAGTGCAATTTATCCATTTGTGGCCACATTTTCCACCAGTTGTGGCCACACAATTTTCCATTTGTGGCCAGTCACGGTTTTGGTTAAACTTGCACAGTTTGATACTCACTTCCATCAAAATTCAACAAACCTTTTCTCATAAATAACAAAAATTATATTAGAATTTTATGAAAATATAGATACAAATAGTAAAAAAATTATAATCTTTCTTAAACTGAAATAACAAAATTCATCGGAACATGGTCCGCGATCATCAGCAGCCCTATGTTCTTCAATTTTCGTGATGATCTTCTTTCTAATACCACAGAAGGTCTGGAGATTCATGCTATTTTCAGTTTTCCACTTCTGGAGATTGCACAGAACTATACCCTTTCAACTTTAAATTGAGATTGATCACATTTAAATTAGGATTGGTGATCATTGATATTTTTTTCTTGTAGGGTACAAAGTATTTTATCATAAAGATTAATTTCGGAAAAATGTTAGCAGACTTGCTCGACTCCAGCTCGTTATATTCATAGCCCCATCCTTACAAAGATATTACAATATATCTTCTTTGTATAGTCTTTCTCAAATTTCTCTAGTTTTCAGTCTCATCCATTTATTAAGCCTTTTTTATGAAGCTTATCATTTTCATTCGCTTCCAGATATTCCAATTCATTTATCGGACGATATTGTTAAGTTTTTCATCTTTGTTTTTTACATACGATGCAGTATTATCTATCCTTTACTATCTAGTGGCCACAACTGGGTTTGTACGCTCCGTTTCTGGCCACTAAGTGGCCACAAGTAGCGAATCGTACTTTTTTGTGATCCAGTTGTGGCCAGCACTATATTATATAGTTAGAATGGGAAATTTTCAATTTTTTATAAAAAATATAGAAGAACATGATATAAGAATGATATAAAACATTTACTATTTGTAACGCATATGTTTAAATAAAAAAAAACATCGGAAACACACCCTGTGTTTCTTAATCGCACTTCTAAGCAGTTGCCTACTACCCCGTCATGTCAAGAACTAAATGAAAAAGCAACGAATTTCGTTATCTCTTTTAAGAAATGAGCTTGCCAATTGGTGCAGGAATAATGGAGGATGGCAAAGAAGGCAAATTTCAATGGCTAATTCGAATGTACTACGTTTTATTCAAGAAAATGATCTCGAGTGGCCACAACTGGAACGATGGCCACAACCGGTGCCCTTACCCTATCCTTGCAACAGTATAGCAAAGGAATTTCAAAAACTTGAACATATTTTGTTCTTTTTATACTTTTAGAGAACAATGTGCTTAGTCATCGTTTTCGGGGTAACTTTGAACTTGTTCAATAAAGCTAAGGTTTGAAACTAACTCGGTTTCTTCTTGTAGAAAATATTCCGCTCTTACAAAAAAAAATATGGTGCAGAAAAAAATGCCACTTATAGTTCTGTTTCAGGAAGCTCCCGGTGAAATAAATTGGAAAAAAATTTCTTTGCGTGAGTTTACCTGGCAATAAGTATCCGACGAGGGAATTATGGCGATCCTCGAATTATTCACAGCTTGGCAAGACCCCAAGGTAGGCAGAAAAACAAGAAGCCCTCTTGTTCAGTGCAAATTATCTTCGCCCAATATCTGAGTAGTAGGGAATAGATATTTCAGTCCTATTTATTGTTTTCTGATACATATTTTTCTTTTTATTACACAATTTTAGTTTAATTCAGTTTATACCAACTTTATTTTTCAGGAAAACTTCTGTTTTTTGATTCATTTTTTGTGATAATGACTGCCTGATGCTATTACGAAAAAAAAAATTATTTTTAGTATATTTTGTTCATTATTTTTTTCCACATTATTTTTCTTAAGTATTTTTAATTATTTGTAGTATTGAGGTGTTCAGAGAATTGAAATCGCGTGGTTTCCTCATAGTCCTTCAAAGTAGATGGTACAGTAACTTTGAACACCCATAATGTAATTGAAAGAAAAAGTTTATTGATCTTCTTGATTTGCTTGGGATATATATTTTTCTGATTTTTCATTTGCTTCCTTACCGGAGATATATAGCTTTGAAAGCCCATTCCACGGTATAGAATAATTTTGATAATTTATCATTAAGTCAGGTCGAACCACTTTCAGGTATTCCAGTACTTAAAATGATGAAAATTAGTGTAGTTAAATTGTCTGCTCGGAAGTTCTGAACACATGCCTCACTTAAGTTTCTTGTGGTCTTCTCAAATATGAAAACAAATTTTCAAAAATTTGATATACTGGTTGTTGTTTCGAGGATTCAAACAGTGCTTAGTTTTTTTTTTGTTAACCCAGACCTAGATTTTTTTGGGTTTATTGAATGCTACTCTTGAGCCTTGAATAAGAAAAACTTGTACCAAATAGGAGGAGAATATATAGGGTGATTCGTCTGATATTTCTTCGAGAAGAAATGAGCTAAATTCAAAAAACAGTCTGTATCTCGGTGACGAAGACAGTAAGAGCCCACAAATGTGGTATCCCCCCTGTTCTAGTATTTCCGTTCACCAATGAAACACCCTGTATGATCAAAGTCTTCACCGCGAATGCTGAATTTTTATGTCAGGTTTTATCCAATTGAGAATTGCATCTCCTAGAGTCGGTCTCACAAAACTTTGATTGTACCGTTAAATTAATTGGAGCCACTTTGATTTGTTGAAATTTCAAAACGAGTGGTTTTTCAATCGCACAATCAAAGTTTTGTGAAACCGACCCCTAGAATTCAACCATTGATTGCTTGATTTCAGTGTAATAGAATCGATTTTGTTTCGGTGTCCACATTTTTCTCCATCAAATATTCGCCGTTTAGTTCCCGATGGTATCGAATGAAGTAAATGAAATAAATAATGAAGTAACGGCGAATTACACCATTATAGGAAATTGTATTAAGGCGCCAGTTGAATATTAAACCGCAATATGAATGTGATAAATTGTGTATCTCATCAAATAGATCATTATCACGTTTGCGACCCCAACTTCAAGTAATTAACCTTCTGCTTGGCCAGTTCATTAGAATAAGCCGCTAATCGCTGAACGTACGCGTTAAAACATGTCGCTCGGCTGAATAGGAAATTAATTCGTGTGGTACTCCGAACATTTTCATTGATTATATTAGTCGGAATGGGAAAGCAGAAAATGGAATAATGGGGAAATGGGAGAAAATATTTGTGTTACATATTAAACGGAGCTGAGCCTGATCAGCATGTGGTAAACAGAGGACCGAAGAACGGCAAGGATACGTGAATTTCTGGTGTTTAGCGCTCTCCGAGTATTTTAGAGAAATTTCAATTCTGATCAGGAAAAATATTTTCGATCTAATAACCGATTCGAGCAGCTTATAAGGTGATCAACTTGTTTTCTTTCGTTCAGATCCGCGTTGGTTTTTGCTTTTCTTGTTTTTTTGCTCTTCGATGAATGTGAGTTGAGTGTTTAATCAAGGAGCCTTTTTCCTATTCGCTCAACATCATTCGTGTGGCGTTGATCAACCACTTTTGCGTTGAAAAAAGTTTGTGTCGAGTATTTTCGTTTTTTCTCCTCCGAAATGGGTTAGAGAACTTGTTCTGCCTTGCGCCTTTGATATTTTCACGAGAATTCTCTGGTTCTTTGCCAAATCATCACAGAAAAAAATAGGCAGCCTAGCATTCTTTCTCAGAGTAAACATGTGTAGAAAAATTTTGGTACTTCAACGAAAAGGTGTGAATTGTAGGTTTCACTAATATTCGGCAAATTCAATCAGAAATGAAGAAAATTTTTTTTCGACGAAAATTTTTTTAAGTGATTGTTGCGCTATTTTGATATTTTCTGCCAGTCAACCTCCTGATTTCAAGAAACTACAATTCATTATGAATAATAATTCAGATCGCTTTGAAATTGGTACTTTCCAAGTAACCTGAATACCTCTATGGAACTCCTGAACTAACCATGAATTCAGTTGAGAAAAATTTCTACATTCAATCTGAAGTCAATCTAAAACGAAGTTTATGCAATACAGGCGACAAGCATCGCAGACCGGAAAGAGAAGATAACTGCAGAAATGCGGAATATTTCAATCTAAACTTTCAACGAAGTTATAAACCGGGTTTATAGCACAATATTATTGTCTAGAACAAGTTGGAGAACATTTTGAGTTGTTATGATATATGTTATGATATATGTAATTCAAGTATACAATTTTTTGAATCCTATCATGAATTATTTTCTCTGATTGCAACTGATATTATGTTCAGTTTCGATTTTAAATTGTTCGAAATCGAGTTTGAAATATTTGTAACTTATTCACTAGGTAATTTGTGAATTTTTGTGAAACTTCATATGTTCGAAACATACATGAATTCAATATAGTTTACTTCGAAATTAATAATTAAACTATTAAGTTTGGTCACCCCTAACTAACTATCGCCTCTCTTCAATATTTCTAAAATCAAATTAATCACATTCGTGCAGGAAAAATTTTAAGCATTTCCTATTCGTGAATATTGGATCATACTGTAGATGGTGATTAGATTTCGATGATTTAGGACTACATTTCATGAATAAAAGAGTTATTTACATTTTTTTTTGCGAAAAACAAAAATTGCAGAACACATTTCGCTAAGGTGTATAGTTTTCATGCTACAGGTTGATTCTGGAGTTTGACCGATCACTAAAATTGGCTATAACCTCCGCAGTATTGCAATTATGCCCTGGAAATAAAAACATTTTCAGAGCATTTCTTTAGTAATTTCTACAGGTACTATCGAAATTTTTGTGCTTTTTCAAATTTTATAGCAATTAAAAAAAAATTCAAATGAAAACTAAGAGCTCGCCATGGAGTGCTATGATAAAACTTTAAAGACTTTTCTTAGACTGGACTTTAGATTTTGGTATACAGGGTGTACCAAGGTATACGTCCTATTAGGCGTTTCTGGAGAACTGGGCCTGTTTGGAATCTGAAAACTGTGATTATGATATTATTTGATATCATTTACCGTACTAAAATATTCTTACTACCTGACCACTTTCAATTATACAGGAAATGAAAAACTAAGTTCAATTTTCGTTTTCTAATTTGATAGAGTATTCATTTGTTAATACATTCATATTCAAATCTCAAATATCGAGAATACTGAAGAAAAAATGAGATGAGAGTATTCGGTATTATGTTTGATATTCATAATCAAGATATTTTAAAGACAAAATGTTGTCATATTTTTGAAGTCGAGGACTGTGGAAATATTTTAGATATTTTGAATTTTGAAAAACTCGTCACAGGGTGTTCCCAATGTTGGGTCAAAAATTGGGATCAAGATTGAAAAACTTCCGTGTTTCAAATAAGAACCCTATTTTTTTCTTGCGTTGGATTGTGCGGAGAAAAATGATGATGATGTTCAAACATGTTTATGTTCCTAAAATTAATAATTTTTGAAGTATTCAGGATTTCCTGATTTGTCGTACGTAGCGTTAATTTAATAGGATCTGTTTCATATCAACAGTGACCTTGGTCATAGAAGATAAATTATTCTAATATATATATATATTCTGATGGATCGAAAACAGAAAGGGGTACAGGCATTGGGATATGGGGACCCAAAACAAGGATATCCAAGTCCCTCGGAAGTGAACCTTCGGTTTCACAGGCTGAAACACTAGCAGTCTATACCTGCGCTCAAGAGTGCCTTCAAAGGAATCTTAAAGGAGCGCATATATATATCACCACGGACAGTCAGGCCACTTTGAGATCACTGGAATCATACAGCCAGAAATCTCGGCTGACATATGAATGCCGTAATACCATAAAGCAACTGGCCAGAGGCAACAAAGTGACTCTACTATGGATACCAGGACATTGTGGTATTGAGGGAAATGAAACAGCCGACGAACTGGCGAAGAAGGCTTCAAGGCTGAAGCCTGTTGGACCTGAACCTTTCTGTGGGCTTGGAATAGACCAATACAAGAAAGCGGTCCAACAATGGGAAGCGGCAAACAAAATAACGCTTTGGAGAAATACTCCCAGACTTGCGCAAGCCAAGAGATTTGTGGAATTCTCGTCGACCTATACCAGGAAGCTCATAAAGCTGCCACGAGCTGAGCTTCGAGTAATTGTGGGTCTGCTGACGGGACACTGTCGATATAAATATCATTTGTATCGCATGGGAAAGTCAGCAGATGAAACCTGCAGGCTATGTGGATCGGAGAAGGAAACAGCTGAACACATGGTATGCAAGTGTCCAGAACTGGCGGAACTAAGAACCATTCACATGGGGAAGTCGGTTCTGGATCCACATGAAATAACCGCCAAGGCTCCTAAGGAGGTCGCTGGGTTCATCAACACCATTGATGGCCTCCTTGGGATTTAAATGAACGAGTTGGGTAAAGAACAAAAGATCCTTGCGGTCGAAGTTCCCGGAAGGCTGAACGAAGCCACAACGACCCCTGTTCATCATAATAATAATAATAATAATTCTAATATTTTACTAGTGACATAGTTCTTTTCTGAATTCATTAATCATAGTTGATATGGAACAGATTTCTTCAATTTGATGTAATACGACATAACATCAGAAAGTCCTCAATAACGCAAGAATTATTAATTTCAGAAGCATCAACATTTTAGAACATTATGGTCACTTTTCTTCGCAGAATATTGATCCCAATTTTTGACCCAACATTTGAAACAATCTGTGACGAATTTCTTGACATTCTGGAAATCTACGATATTTCCACAATCTTCGACTTCAACAATATACTGAGTCAAAAACAAAACATTTCGAATATATATTTAATTTAATTCGGGTTTTCTCTAAATAATAGGAGAAAGGTCCCTGCCTAAACATTTGAGCACTGATTTTCATACAGAGGTCTTACTTCTGTTATTTGAAAAAACCCAATTCAACTATTCGGGAATATTCAAAGACCTCCCAGACAATATTTCAACAGATATATTTGATTCGGGTAGAAGGTACACCATTGAATTTAAAAGTTGAGGTTTTTTATAATTTTGTAACATGAGGAAACAAAGCATTTTATTCCATAAGGAGATATGCAGATGAGCTAGTGAAAATCTAGATCATGAAGTAAAATGCGAGAACGTGTTGGCAACGAGCATCAAATGAAGGTCTGCAGCTGATTCTGGTCGTCATCGAGGAAGGCGTTTCGCTACTAATGTCGAGTAATAACTCAGAAACCCGTCTACCTGCTACGCTGGTTCCATGACAACACATTCTTCGACGGATAATGAACATCACTCTTTCATAAGTGGTCTCGACAGTGAATAAACGGAATATCTTTAAAGTTTCAGTGTTAATATGTTTGATAAGAGTGTCAAAAAATGGATATCTCTCCTTCCTCGGTCCCATATTGCAGAATTGATCGATCTCAAAATAACCCATTAGAATCACATGATATTTTTGTTGAGGTAGAAGGTGAGAAGAAGAAGATAAAAAGAAGCAGAAGAATGTCTGTTGTTGCCTTCGATAATTTTTGTTTTTGTTGCACCTCTGTTGATTTTTTCTTCTTCTTTATTATTCCCATACACAAGGAAATTCCTTTCCATGGGATAATTTAAGGCTAACATTAATAAACTGTTTTTATAATCTCTTATAATTGTTCTTATAATGCTCATTACGTGAGAATTTGGAAATTGGAATGGTGGAACTATGTGCCTTTTGTTTATTTTGCTGCAACATGTTGAATATTCATATTTTTTTTAAACTAGGGTTTCATTAAATTTTTTTGATTTACATTTAATTAAGAATTATAAGATCTTGTTTGTAGATTGTTGTTCTAAATAATTTATTTGCAATTTGAAATCTCAAGCATGTGACCAAGTCGAAATTAAATTGATTAGATTGAATAGTCCGCATATTTCTATGAGAATATCTTTTCCTTCAGGGCCACTTGGATAATCCCTTTGACCGATAAACATTTCCTGGTTCCGATCCTGTCAAATATATGGGTCATATTTCATAAATTGCTAATCCTCATCACATTCCGAAATTATAATTCACCTAGAGTAATTATTATCAAGAATGATGGATGCAATTAGCTTGTTAGGAAACGTACAACGGACATAAAACAAACGCCACTGTGGCATGCTACGGCCATCGCCCACTCGACCGCCATTACGACCACATTTAAAACACTAATGGGGATTTATTAAAATTAACAACCATGCGAAGCTGGCCTGGGACATGATATACCGCACTCGAGGGCCCACCATATACGCTCGTACTTGAACCGCGGTTTTTGAAACGTTCTAATGCCATCTCCACACCTCAGAAATTATGATATACGCGGCAGCTGCATTCTAAATTCATAAAGAGCTTTTTCCGCCGAATCATGACTTCTCAATTATTATCATTCGTATTGTTGTTGCCTGAGATCATCAATTTCATCATCTGGCTTCCACAAGAAAAAGTTCAGATCAACTGTTATAGTTCATTTCGCAAACAGCGCTATCTGGTCGTTTTTCTCTGGGAACCAACGGTTCTTTCTCTGGATCGTGACTACTCGAGAATAGGATAGCTTGAGAATAATAACATCTCCCGCTCATTCTAGTTTTGATTCTCATTCTGATAAAGGGATTGTACACGGTCTTCACAAAATGATTGTAGCTTCGAAATTTTATTATTTTGCCGTTCTATGTGCATGGTGTTTCAATTCCATTTGAATGTGTAATCTTAGAATTCAATCATGAATCTATCTGAATACCAATGAGAAGATTTCCTATTCATTAAGAAAATCGGTTTTATGAAGCCATTGTATAAATTCTGAATCAACTGATATTAAAACTTTTCTTGAATACTTTGTTCATCAGTCAATGAAATATGTTGATCTTTTTTCTTTTTTCCAATTAATTATTATTTGGGCATTGCATTTGGTATCCTACAAGATAAATATGAGATACTAGTATATTTTCTCCTCTAAATTATTGACGAAGAAAGTGGAAAAGCTACTCCAAAAAAAATTTGAATTTGAAGAAGAAAAATTTGAAATTTTACCTTTCTCAACCATTTTCAGTGTGGGCAATTCTTGTGAAACAGCAATTCCATCTAGGAGAAAACATCGAACTTGAAGATATGTGCTATAGAATGCCATCCTTAAATGAATTTATTTTTGTCACTCACAAAATACTTTTTTTCTCATGTCTTTCTTATGTCCGAAATACACTGTAATTTTTTCCATTCGAAATATTGTTTCACTTCGCTTTGACTTGTTTTTGGACTACAAAAGCATATGACTGTCTCAATGTTGAGATCCTGCTGAAGAAAATGAAAAATTACGGAATAAGGAGGTCAGCATTGGAATGTATTAAGTCATATTTCAGTAAAAGAAAAGAAATGGTTGAGATGAACATGAGTGATAAGATAATATGATCAGAATTATTGGATCTGTAGTTGGGAATATCGCAGGAAAGTATAGCTGGACCTATATTTACATTAATGATTTCCATGGAATTGATTATTTAGAAAACCATGTGAGCAAAGTGAATTATGTAGATAATACCGAGGATGATACCAACCTATTAATTGTTTAAAACTTGTGCCCAGAATTGAAACTTTTAGCTGATGGTCTACAGTATGCTGAGTCATGGTTTAGCCAGAATAATTTGGTTGAAAATAAAGAAAAAACAATGTACATAGTATTATTTCATCCAACCAACTCCAATATAGCATCACCAGAAAATATTATATTACAAGGTACAACTTTTTGTTTATCAGAATCAACCAAATTCCTTGGTCTCCGTATTGATCAAGAAATAAAGTGGAATCATCTATGAACTTGGCAATAGAATAGGATCATCTATAAATACATTTAAAAGACTATCCAAATCTATTGATGAAAAAATAATCAAAACAGTAAACCATGCAACTATTGAATCAAAATTGAGATTTGAAATTACATTTTTTGGGTTGGGAAATATTTTTCCCCATTCAAAATTCCATAAAAGTCATTGAGAATACTCTGCAAATTACGGTATAATAAATCCTGCAGTGATTTCTTCAAGCAGGAAGGAATTCTAATCCTAATCCATGGACTGTATTTTCAGGAATGTAGATATATGTTTCAAGATCATTAAAATTTCAAGCTACGATATGAAACATATGAGGAAATGCAGTAACGTTGTCTGAAGATTTTCAACACTCTTCCAATCCAAGGGGAAAACCAAATATAGGACATTCAAAAAGAAATTATTCAAATACTTGTTGAATAAAGAGACCTACAGTATGGAAGATTATACAGTATATACATAGTCGATTTTTTTTGTGACACTATTTTCATTCATATTGTGATATATACCTAGGCATCTCGAATAATTGGAAATGAAGAGGATTCTTATTACTATCGAAAAAACAGTTAATTCTCAATCGTAATCTACTTTGTCATGAAAAAAGGTGGAATTTTTTTAGTTTAAGTCTCCACAATCTCTAGCAGAGAGAGAAATTACTTGCAGCTGTGAAAGTGGATGATATAATCATTTAAAATATGCAAAAACTATTATAAAATATGCTATCCGATAAGAGGTTTGAACGAGGTTTTATCGGTAATAATAGTAGTAGTTTCGAAACTTTGAATAATGGTCTTCCACAAGGTCCAGCTTTATCTCCTCTTTCATTCGGTTTATATATTTTATTTATATTTTCAACATGAGATAGTTTCTCATGGAGTACTGATGCAACAAAATTTGGTACTACAGAGCTAGCTTTGGTTTTTCTTGCTGCTGAAAATTGTTTCCCTATTTGGTTGAACGATGTTCATGTAGAACAATTGATACCCAACAGAATTTTTTTGTGAGGATTATTACTAGTACTATCAAGTCTACTCCTACTCCTTGGCTACCAGTCCTCTCATATATTGTCCCTCTTCATATTCGCAGAACGACAACAGCTATGAACTTTCGGAACAAATTCATTTTCTTTCCAAATTCGTTTCTCATACTCACCTACATACCAGATAATAAGGTTCCCAGATTGAAGTCGCGTCAACCTTTTTGGTGAAATTTTCTGATTGATATGAATAGAAGCTACAAAGAAATTTTGCCAACTGAATGGAATGTATCCAATTTTTTCAATAAAGATCATATTTCTGATCCTTGAATAAGAGTTCCTGGTTTTGACCTTCCTAAGAGAATATGATCTGTTTTAAATCGCACGAGAACAGGACGTTGCAATGCAATAGCATGCTTTTCTGATGGTATTTGGGTAAGAGCCCTAGTTGTGAGTGAGGGGAAAATGAGGAGATTATATAACATCTCATAAATATTTATAAATTTCAAGGCTATACATATAGTAACAAATGCATTTGTGAAATGGGGTCTCTTCTGCTCCTTTTTAGACTAAGAATCTATTTCTCTGAGTCCATAGGCGGATAATATTAAGATGTCCTTTTTGATCACGCTGATGTGTTAAGATTTCCCTGATATTTAATATTTCTGGTATATTGTTTTTCACGGGCGAGGTAAGGGTTATTCTTCAGGTTTTTTCAATTCCCCCATTCGATCATACTTCAGACCTGTATGGTTTTCCTCTGTTGCACAAACCTCAGCAAGGTACCTTTCTGTTTCAATGTGTATTATATTATATTTTATTAAATTAGTGACTCCGTTCAGAAGATGAAATGGTTTTAATTTTCATACAATTGTTAAAATCACCACTACATATGGAGGATTTTCGTGATCCTCTAGGTGTTCTCTTTCTCCCATTGAAATGTTTGCCATCTTATCTGGAACAGTCTCTAGTCTCTATATATCCTTGAGGAATTTACCTTCGCTTCACCTTTTGTCCATTATAAACTGATTCATATTTTAAACCCCTGAGGTTTGTGGTCATCATTAAGAACTATTTGTAATCCCATTCAACTTCATGTTGGAGTTACCGATTTGTAATGCTCGGCAACTTCGGAATAGTGTTGTCGTCCATGGGAACTTTACGCCCCCTGACACAACGGGGTCTATTTGTTTATCTCATGAACGCCCACGGAACCCGGAACTGGAAAACACGTTAAATCCAGACGCGTGCGTCGATCTGTATCGCTGCAAGCTACCCCGGCATTAATCTAGGTTTACAATTCGCATGGGAGATATAGATCCAAAAACATACACATTTGTAGACGTTTGTGCCGTTTTCATTCGGCGAACGTAACGCGGGGGCGTGGGTGGAGGGTGGAAAAGAACGCTGACCGAATTCGCAGATACGGACTGAAGTATGGCCAACCGTCGGCTGTGCGTAAACAAAGCCCTGCGCCACAGCCGGGAGAATTGGGGCCCAATTTTCGGCCTACATCGAGATTGAATTAAGGAAAACATTGTTCGGTTGGAAATTAGCGGTCGTGGCATTCCTGAAACGCTTATCGTTACATTGCGGGCGTCCTAAATCAACTGGTAGGCATTACCTTCATCTGGCAAGCTCGGTCCTTCGCATAGTTCAAAAAGCAAGGGGTTACAGAAGAAATATGATGTTTTCCGATGGAATGGCAACTCGTTTTTTGCACAAAAATGCCAAGTTCGTCGAATCTTTAGCATGGAGTCAGATTTTTTTTGAAACAAAGATGAATTCAAAATAGAAATCATCGAAATGAATACCATTTTCAATTCCCAGGCTCAGAGATCTTTCATCATGAGGTTGGAGAAATGATATTAGATTTTGTCCCTGAGATGAGAGATATACCGGTTTTGGCCTTGTTGGGCCTCCTCAGTATCCCGCACATCTCAGGACAAAATCTCCATATGAAACTTCGGAATTTGAAGCAATTGGTTGTGAACTAATGAGTAAAATTTTACAAAGTATTAAGGTGGTGACATCCAATTGCGTCAAAATGAAGTTTCACATCTCCAATCAAATGCAAAAAAAGAAATCTGTACTTCCTCTTTCACTGAATGAGATTTTAGCAGTGGCTCTATTCAGGGCCCGCTTGCTAGTTTCTCAAAGTGATGGAAATCGCCCAAAAAAAAGATCGCTGAGCCTGGGAATTGAAAATGGTATTCATTTCGATGATAACTATTTTGAATTCATCTATGTTTCAAAAATGTTCTCGATGTGGCTTCCGTAAAGGCAAAGAATTTGCTTTTTCTTAAAAACATCTGGCTTCACAGTCACAAAAAATTGGGCGCTTTCCATCACTTTGAGAAACTAGCAAGCGGGCCCTGAATAGAGCCACTGCTAAAATCTCATTCAGTGAAAAAGGAAGTACAGATTTCTTTTTTTGCATTTGATTGGAGATTTTCTTCATAGTAAAACAATAATTAGTCTTTTTCATATTTAGTTTTGGTAGTGGACTTCCCCACATATTCTGTAGAGGTAAACTACACAGTCACACAATTATATGATGAGAACCATTTGTTGTATTCCTGAAACAAGCGCTCCTGTGAAAACTGTCATAGCTCGGGGAACAGCACTTATAAAAAGAGGAATATAATTCGAGAAATATTATACGTGAAGAATCTAATCTCTAATAAATAGTTTCAGGCTTTCACGACCGGATATATTGACATTAAGAGAGTCTTCCGGGCTTATTGGCCGTGGTCTATTAGGAATTATTTCACCTAACGTTTCGCCCACAACTGCGGTAGGCATCTTCAGAGGATTCTTGGTCTTAGATTGTAACTCGACCGCTGAATTTCCGAAAGTGATGCTGGATTCGATCCGTTGGCTCCACTTATACTCTGATCATTGGCGGGAGAAGGTAGTGGGTTTACGCGCGCGATGTTGATTGGTCCATCGCTTCCACTTCGTATTGGCTTGATTTTAGTCTTTTCCAACACCGGCAACCATGCGCTATGTACCAAAGGAGTTTCTTCCCTTCTGTTCATATTGTTCTTATGTTTATATATCTCAATGGCTTCCATGTTCATCCTAGGATAGAAACTTTTGATGTTTGAAATAGCTTCTGCCTTTGAGAAAACAATATTGTGTCCATCTGTCAGAGCATGTTCCGCTAGTGCGGATTTTTCTGTCTGATTGAGTCGACAGCATCGTTCATGCTCCTTGATTCTCGTATTGATACTTCTCTTCGTTGTACCAATGTAGACTTTGCCGCAGTCACAAGGTATCCTGTAAATACCGGGTTGAGAGAGTGGGTCGACTTTGTCTTTGGTAGTTCTGATCATTTGGCCAAGTTTTTGAGTTGGCTTATAGACAGTCTCTATATTGTGGCCCTTTAGTATTCTACCAATTCTATCGGTAACCTTGGGGATATATGGTAAGATAGCTCTTCCATTGGGGGTGAGTTGTGATGTGTTATCATCACGTGTGGAAAGTCTTGGTCTTATTGCTCTCTGAATTTCCTTAGCATTATATCCGTTAGCGACGAATGCATGCTGTAGATGTTCAAGTTCATCCTCCAGAAATTCCGGCTCGCACAATCGTCGGGCTCTATCTACGAGTGTTTTTATAACTCCTCGTTTCTGTTGAGGATGATGATTTGACTGCTTGTGTAGATATCTGTCAGTGTGGGTTTGTTTTCTATAAACCCTGTGTCCTAGCTTTCCATTAGGCTTTCTAGTAACCAAGACGTCTAGAAAGGGTAGAGCACCATCCTTTTCAATTTCCATAGTGAATTGAATATTTGGGTGCCTACTGTTAAGATGGGATAGGAAAGCATCCAATTCTTCAAGTCCATGACTCCAGACGACAAAAGTATCATCCACATAACGTAGCCATGTGGACGGTCTCTTAGTTGCCGCTTCAATTGCACTTTGTTCGAATTTCTCCATGAAGAAATTTGCAATTGCAGGACTTAGAGGGTTTCCCATGGCGCATCCGTCTATTTGCTCATAGAATTCGCCTTTCCACTGAAAATAGCTGGATGACAGGCAAAGTTCGAAGAGCTTTGTTATGTCATTCGGGAATAACTCAGACACGTAGTTAAGCGATTCCCTGATGGGAACTAGTGTGAACAAAGACACAACATCAAAACTAACGAGTCGGTCATTCGGTCCCAACTGAATGTTTTGCAGTTTTTCTACAAACTGGGTAGAGTCCTTGACGAAAGTGTCCGTGTTTCCCACATGAGGTCTCAACATAGTTGTTAAAACTTTGGCTAAGTCGTATGTTGGTGAATCGATGGTACTAACGATAGGTCTCAATGGGACATTATCCTTGTGAATTTTCGGAAGTCCGTATATACGCGGAGCCCTTGCTTCACTCTTACAAATCCTCTTTTTAAGTTCCTCATCGAGAGAAGAAACTTTTATAAGAGCCTTTGCTTGTCTGAGCCTGGACGAGGTAGGATCTCTTTTAAGTTTCCTGTAGTTTGAGGGGTCTAACAACGCCCTCATTTTGGAATCATAGTCTGAGGTGTCCATCACTACCGTCGCGTTTCCTTTGTCAGCTGGAAGGATCACAATGGATGTATCTTCATTGAGACTCTTTATGGCTTGGTGTTCCCTGAAATTTATATTATTTTTTGGAGGTTTAGCCTTCCTGATGATTCTTGAGGCTTCAGTACACTAATACTATACGCCTCAAAAATAAATTCTCACGGTTGCAGGAATTATCTGTTTCTTCAGTTCCGAACAGGAAAGAAACTGTTGTTAACTTGTCCAAGATGACATTAACACAAGAGGAGAAATCCATCCTTGAAAAGGGAAACAATTTCTCCATTCGAACGAAACAAATTCCTGTAGAGAATATAATAGCCAATGTTGAGGCAGCAATTCGATCCTTACCTGAGGCTACGGCTGAAGAAGTGAGGACTGAAGCCTCAAGAATCATCAGGAAGGCTAAACCTCCAAAAAATAATATAAATTTCAGGGAACACCAAGCCATAAAGAGTCTCAATGAAGATACATCCATTGTGATCCTTCCAGCTGACAAAGGAAACGCGACGGTAGTGATGGACACCTCAGACTATGATTCCAAAATGAGGGCGTTGTTAGACCCCTCAAACTACAGGAAACTTAAAAGAGATCCTACCTCGTCCAGGCTCAGACAAGCAAAGGCTCTTATAAAAGTTTCTTCTCTCGATGAGGAACTTAAAAAGAGGATTTGTAAGAGTGAAGCAAGGGCTCCGCGTATATACGGACTTCCGAAAATTCACAAGGATAATGTCCCATTGAGACCTATCGTTAGTACCATCGATTCACCAACATACGACTTAGCCAAAGTTTTAACAACTATGTTGAGACCTCATGTGGGAAACACGGACACTTTCGTCAAGGACTCTACCCAGTTTGTAGAAAAACTGCAAAATATTCAGTTGGGACCGAATGACCGACTCGTTAGTTTTGATGTTGTGTCTTTGTTCACACTAGTTCCCATCAGGGAATCGCTTAACTACGTGTCTGAGTTATTCCCGAATGACATAACAAAGCTCTTCGAACTTTGCCTGTCATCCAGCTATTTTCAGTGGAAAGGCGAATTCTATGAGCAAATAGACGGATGCGCCATGGGAAACCCTCTAAGTCCTGCAATTGCAAATTTCTTCATGGAGAAATTCGAACAAAGTGCAATTGAAGCGGCAACTAAGAGACCGTCCACATGGCTACGTTATGTGGATGATACTTTTGTCGTCTGGAGTCATGGACTTGAAGAATTGGATGCTTTCCTATCCCATCTTAACAGTAGGCACCCAAATATTCAATTCACTATGGAAATTGAAAAGGATGGTGCTCTACCCTTTCTAGACGTCTTGGTTACTAGAAAGCCTAATGGAAAGCTAGGACACAGGGTTTATAGAAAACAAACCCACACTGACAGATATCTACACAAGCAGTCAAATCATCATCCTCAACAGAAACGAGGAGTTATAAAAACACTCGTAGATAGAGCCCGACGATTGTGCGAGCCGGAATTTCTGGAGGATGAACTTGAACATCTACAGCATGCATTCGTCGCTAACGGATATAATGCTAAGGAAATTCAGAGAGCAATAAGACCAAGACTTTCCACACGTGATGATAACACATCACAACTCACCCCCAATGGAAGAGCTATCTTACCATATATCCCCAAGGTTACCGATAGAATTGGTAGAATACTAAAGGGCCACAATATAGAGACTGTCTATAAGCCAACTCAAAAACTTGGCCAAATGATCAGAACTACCAAAGACAAAGTCGACCCACTCTCTCAACCCGGTATTTACAGGATACCTTGTGACTGCGGCAAAGTCTACATTGGTACAACGAAGAGAAGTATCAATACGAGAATCAAGGAGCATGAACGATGCTGTCGACTCAATCAGACAGAAAAATCCGCACTAGCGGAACATGCTCTGACAGATGGACACAATATTGTTTTCTCAAAGGCAGAAGCTATTTCAAACATCAAAAGTTTCTATCTTAGGATGAACATGGAAGCCATTGAGATATATAAACATAAGAACAATATGAACAGAAGGGAAGAAACTCCTTTGGTACATAGCGCATGGTTGCCGGTGTTGGAAAAGACTAAAATCAAGCCAATACGAAGTGGAAGCGATGGACCAATCAACATCGCGCGCGTAAACCCACTACCTTCTCCCGCCAATGATCAGAGTATAAGTGGAGCCAACGGATCGAATCCAGCATCACTTTCGGAAATTCAGCGGTCGAGTTACAATCTAAGACCAAGAATCCTCTGAAGATGCCTACCGCAGTTGTGGGCGAAACGTTAGGTGAAATAATTCCTAATAGACCACGGCCAATAAGCCCGGAAGACTCTCTTAATGTCAATCTAATCTCTACTTGCTGACTTCAAAAAACGATAGACAGTTTTCTTAGGACCATTTCGAAGGTTCGAGAACAATCATCAAATTTTTATTATAACTTTTCTAAATTAAACGCACGAATGAAAATTCCTATAAGGAATACCTAAAAAAGTGAGAGGTTTTCTATGAAACCCTTCAGAAACTACTGGAAGATTGTGCGAGTTTGAAGGATAAGGGTGTTCAGTGTAGGCTTGGTTAATGTGTCCCAATGCTACCTCAGACACAGCATATAATAGTTTACCCATTAGTGAAGGATTCGGCGAGTTCTTTCATTCGTAAAAGTTTCGAACCTTGATGAAAAATTCTCAGAGCTCCACACTGAAGAAAAGAGAATGATTATTCTGAAATTCACAAGATGTGGGAGATATGGAAGTTAATATGCCAATCTCAGATACTCCGCAAGTGGGATGGCGACATTGAAGCGGAATGATTCAACGTTTGTCATTTTCTCCGGTTTCCATCTCATCATGTGATTTCCAGCAGCATCAGGATTCGGGAATTATATCTCCAGCTGGGGTTGGTTGGGAGGTAAGGCAACTGGAGCATTTCGCCATAAATTTTCCGCGGCAGGGATTTCGCATACTTCCCACATAAATCTGTCTTCACGCTCAGGTAACTCACGAAGTGACCCGTCTATTAATTTCAACTGTTAACTCGGATAGGAAGCCATTATCGGTTTGTGGGAACTTCTCGGCATATTATTGATCCCTCCTTTTTCCCAATGTTAACTGGATGTTGGCGAAGGTGAGGATTTATCGCGTACGTGGCTCTTCATACAGAACGCAACTACCGAAAACCGACAATATACATCTGACAGCGGAGCAGCCCCATAAGTTAGGTCAAAGTTAGTCTTTTTTGTCTCCTTGAGGTAGGGAAAATGCTCTAGTGCCTAACCGCTATTGATTGACACTTCTTCTTCTTTCACTCTTTCATGTGCCTTGTCCGGTCTCCCTGACCTTGGCGATCACCATGGCAAAAGCCGTACGGTCCTCCGCCAGTCGAAAAAGTTCACCAGCTCTTCTTATGCCAGTCCAATCCCGTATTTTGCTCAACCACGACTGTTGCCTTCTTCCAACTCCACGGCACCCCTCAATCTTGCCCTTCAATATTAGTGTAACAGATGATACTTATCACCTTTCAAAATATGTCCAAGATATGATATCTTCCTGGCATTTTACGGTGTTCAAAAGTTGCCTTCCGATGGTTGCTCTTCGAAGTACATTCTCGTTTGTAACATGTTGTGTCCACGGAATACGAAGCATTCTTCTGTGAAGTCACATTTCAAATGCCTCCAGTTGTTTCATCGTTCTGACCTTCAGAGTCCACGTCTCCACTCCATACAGCAATACCGACCACACATAGTACTCAACCATGCGTTGTCTCAATTTCAGATTCAGGTTGTCATTGCAAAGGAAGGATCTCATTTAATTAAAAGTTGCACTTTATCTCGCAGTCCGGGTTTAAATCCTCTGTAATGATACTGCCAAGGTATTTGAACTTAGTGACACGTTCAATTTGACTTCCATTAAGTTCTATGGTGATGCCATTGTAGGGTTTCTTGCTGAATATCATAAATTTGGTCTTTCCTATATTGATTTTCTCTCCCACATCACTCATTTTTTTTAAAAGAAACTGTAGTCCCTCGATTGTGTCCGCTAAAATCACTGTATCATCAGCATATCTGATTGTTGTTATTGACTCTCCAATTATTTTGATGCCGAGATGAGATATTTCTTCCAATGCTCCCCTACATACTCGCTCAGAGTATAAGTTGAAGAGCAAGGGCGAAGTATGCAACCCTGTCTTACTCCACGTTGTATCTTAATATGGTCTGTTTTAATATTGCCTACTTTTATCTGTGCTGTCTGATTCCAGTACAAATTTCTGGTAATGCGGATATCTCTTTCATCTATTCCAATCATCTGCAGTATATCAATAACTAAAAAATCCATCCTCTGGTGCTTGGCTGAAACTCCAAGGATACTGATTATATCCAAATTTCTTGTTGGTACACCAATAACTGTGATATTGTTCAGCTTGTCCTAGTAGCTCTCTCACTTCATATTTATGTTAATTGGAATATGAGCCGAAAGCCTGACAACCAGTAGCGAAGTCCTCCAGTCTACACTTTCCGTTGTAAGAAGGCACTCTCCACTGTTTGACTCTGTATGTCCCCACGTCTTGGTTACAGAACTAGGGTTATGGGTAGATCCTTATTCAAGTCTTGGACAACTCTTCACCTTCTCTTAAACAAGAGTATAGAGAGCCTAGGTACCAGCTCCTTCGAGAACAGAGTTAAGAAAATTTGGTATCTTTACCCTGATTTGCAGAAACGTCCTTTAAATTTAATGCTGCCTCAATTCTCCATTAAACGGAGTATCCATGGATACCGTTTATGGATATTCCGTTCAAAAGAGAATTAAGGCAGCATTAAATTTTAATGGACGTTGCTGCAACTCAATGCTAGATTGTCACTATTACTCACTGGGATTCAAACAAATTTTGTAGATCTCTGAATTCTCTACAAAATAGGTCCTACGAATGTTTTCATCAGAGTAACAATTACTGAGATACCGCCATTTTGAGAGCCACATTATACATGAGATGCACATGTCGCTCGAGTGAGAACAGTCGTCTGCTTGTACTCTCCGTTCATTTTTACTAAGTCATCCTCAAACTAAAAATTGTTTCACATTTCTTTGTGAGGTGAAAATATAAGAATAGTTTCAAATCGATTTGTTTTCGTGGTGAATTTTGGTTAATATGGCTAAATCTGCTACTAATATCAAGGAGTTGAACGTACGGATTGACAAACTATCAGAAGAATTCAGAAAAGGTATTGATGATTTTAAAGATGAATTTTTGAAAGCCACATCAATAGCTAACAAGGATGGGAGCCCTCTGGATCTCCTCAAGGCTTTTGAAAATAGGATCAGTGATGCTATCAATGAAATTAAAGTTGATATTGATTGTCTCAAAAATAATGTCAACAAAGTTCGAAGGAATTCGCATAATTCTGAGATGAAACAAAATCTCAATTTTCTACTTGTTCATGGAATTCCAGAATCTGAAAAGGATTTATTCGTAGGTGTTGTTGAAATTTTTAAGAATAAAATTGAAGTCCACGTGAAAAAGGAGGATATCAGTCAGTGCTACCGAGTTGGGAGGAAAAAACTAAACTCCGATAAGCCTAGACCGGTGGCGGTGCAGTTTCTTAGAAGATGGAATCGCGATGCCGTGTTTGTAAACAAACGCAAACTTAAGGGAACTGAATTACTTGTAACTGAATTATTGACTGTGGAAAATTTGATATTATTTAAGCAGGCGAGGAAGATACATGGAAAATCTGTGTGGACTCATAATGGTGTGGTTTATCGAGATTTGAATGGTCAGAGAACTGTTATAAACGGAGAGGAGGATCTGGAAAATCCTTAAACCCCTTTAATTCAATGGTTGATATTTCGTTGAACAGGCAATTTCACGAAATACTGAGTACTTATGGTTTTATTTATTATTATTTTATATTTCGTTTGAGGATCATTATTAACAATCGTAAGTTATGAAGCTCATACTAATCTATTCTCATTATAGTTATGAATCAAGTTTGAGTTTTGTTGAGTACAATGACAGATGAAAGTTTCGTGCATTCGTCAGTGATTTTTTGTATTAATATATTTTTTTTTTCATACCCTTTGAGCCTCTCTACTTCATTTTTAAGTTTTTGTTTCTTTTTATTTTGTAATAATTTTTTCTTCTGTACTGAATAACGAGCACTCGTGTGAGGGATATTACATACCTTGTTTTCTCACAGCATGTTGGAACTAATGTATGTGTATATGTTTATTTTCTTTTTACTTGCGTACTTCTTTTTCCACTAATATATTTTCTCTCACCATTTTTGAAGAGATGAAATTTGCGCATTTAAATACCAGATCTGTGTTAAAAAGTTTCAGTGAAGTATCATCGCTAATTTTGGTTCATGATTTTGATGTCATAACATTTACTGAAACTTGGCTCTCTTCTAGCCTTAATAGTGATATTCTGCAGATACCAGGTTATGTATTTGTAAGGAAGGATAGAGGGGGAAGGGGAGGTGGAATTGCAGCTTATATACGGCAAACTTTGAAACATCAGATTATTTCAGTTGGACTGCAGGTGATGCTACTGAGTATCTACTTCTGGAGTTCAGGGTGGGATCTCGTAAAATAGTTGTCGCTACTTTTTATCGTCCCCCACATTTCAATTTGAATAGTTTTATTAATGATATTGATAACATATTTGATGGTATTTCTCCTGCTGCGGATGAAATATTGTGTCTCGGTGATATGAATGTTGATTTTCTGGGACCACGGGGACCTCTAACGACGTGCCTGGAATCTTATGGTTTGAGGCAGTTTCTGAAAGAACCAACTAGAATAACTCGGTCTACCTCGAGTTTGATTGATCCGATATTTTTCACTAGTGAGGACTTGGTCTCTGGTGTTGGTACCCTGGATACCTCTGATATTTCCGATCACCGGTTGGTTTATGTAGATTTAAATTTGAAATGCGGAAAAATGAAACCTAAATTTATAAGATATCGAGATTTTGGAAACTTCGATCTGGTGAATTTTCGTAGAGATCTGGAGAATCTACCTTGGTATCGCTTAGTAGCTGAGGATGATATTGATGGGAAGGTCGACATTTTCAATGACTTAGTTGTGGGAATATTTGATAAACATGCACCATTTATTGAGAGAAGGGTGACTAAACCTCCTGCACCGTGGCTGACATTTAATCTCAAATTATTGATGAAACAAAGGGACGCTGCACTTCAAAAATTCAAGAAAACACGTTTTTCGGGAGACTGGGATTTGTACAAACAGCTTCGTAATTACACAGTTTCGATGATTAGAAATGAGAAAAAAAAATATTTCGAAATTATAAGCGCCCAGAAAAACCCTTCTAAATCTTGGAAAGCCTTACGTGATCTCAGAGTTTGTTCTTCAAGTAGCAGTTATATACCAACATCTCTTTCTGATCCGGATGCTCTGAGTAAATATTTTTCCACTTTTTCTAACGCTAGTAATCATTGTTGTGATTCTAGAGTAGAATACTATAGTGAACACGCACAATTCTCGGACACCTTTGCTTTCTCACTTGTTACAGTTGAACAGATTGAAGATATCTTGAATGGGATGCGGGGTAGCTCGGTTGGGGTTGATGACTTGTCTATGCGGATGATTCAATATTGTAGACCATTCATTGTCAAATATATTGTTCATATCATAAATGTTTGCATTGAATCCCACTATTTTCCTTTTCTGTGGAAGGTTGCTCTGGGTAAGCCCATTCCCAAAGTTAAGAACCCATCCTCTTTTTCAGATCTCAGAGTTATCAGTATACTTCCATTCCTGTCGAAGTACAGCACTGCTACTGCACTTGCTACTGTGACCGGCGATATAATGGAGGCCTATGATTCTGGATTGGCTAGTGTGCTTATACTGTTGGACTACTCAAAGGCCTTTGATACGATTAATCATGAGTTGTTGATTGCTAAAATGAAATATTAAGGCTTTGATTTCTCTTCGTTGCAGTTGATCAGATCTTACTTAAGTAATAGAACTCAGTATATATCCATAAATAACAATTTATCATCTGCGACTGAAATCATTGCTGGTGTACCCCAAGGTTCAGTGCTGGGACCATTGCTGTTTATAATATACACTGCTGACATAATAAGATCTATAACTCAATGCAAATTACTAGCCTATGCAGATGATTTCCAACTGTATTATCATTTTCCTAAAGAGTTATATGAAGATGCTTCTCGTGAAATCAACAATATCTTGAAACTCATCCTAAAACTATCTACTGAACATAATCTAATCCTCAATCCCGAGAAGTCAAAGGTTATGTGTTTTGCCAGCAAGTGTTCTGCTAGTTTTCTGAAATCGAACATGAAAATTGAATTAAATAACCAATGCCTCACGTTCGCCGATGTTGCAAAAAAATTTGGGTTTGATACTTGAACCTGATTTACGCTTCTCAGAACACCTAAAAACGTTACTTAATAGGGCATATTCAAACTTAAGACTTATCTACCCCAATCGGCATATACTTGATGTGAAGACTAAGAGAACTCTTAGTGAATCCCTTGTCTTATCCCAATTCACATATTGTGATTTTATATATGGGCCCTGTCTAACCAAGATTAATCGGGATAGAATACAGAGAGTGCAGAAATCGTGTTATAGGTTGATATATGGTAAAAGAAAGTATGATCCTATTAGTTATAAAATTAGAGAGGATAATTGTCTCTTTATGGATTCGAGAAGAAATTATCACCTTGGTACTTTCACTCATAAGCTTCTTTTAAATGTTGATGCTCCGTCTTTCCTCAGAGGGAGATTCATTCGTCGTGGCTCCGTTCACTCGAGGGTTACGAGATTTCAAGATAAGTTTGTGGTCCCCAGACATAGAACAGCTTTATTTCAAAGAAGTTTCATTTTTAAATCAATAAAGTTTTATAATTCCATCCCAAATGAATTCAAATTGTTAAATATAAATAAGTTCAAGTATAAACTTAGAGAGTATTTGCTGTGTGAGCAATAATTATGTTGGTTGTTCCAAATTAATGTATACATGCTTGGTTCATTTCATGCTGTGTGATTCGAGTGCTCATTGGGTATATATTATTGTTTCTTAGATATATTTCAGTACTGACATATTGTTATTAGATAGTATTTGTTAAATAATAGCTCATTGCTGGTATGTGTGAGGTTGAGTTTGAATAGCATTGTGCTAGACTTCGCCTTTCGCTGCTAGGTTGTGGGTTGATGTATTTCGCCAATTTGTTTTCTTTTTTTTCTCCTAATAAAGACGTCATTTATTTATTTATTCATTTATTTATTTATTTCCATGCCACCTGAGAGGTAGGGTACCCGGCGCGTTTTTTCACCGTGGTTTCCTCTGTAGCCCTACTCCATTAATTATCATGACAATTTCAAGACAATTTAATAGAAACAATACTAATCCAGTTATTACGCATTCAGATATTATTACCTTATTATTGATATTGCTATTGATTACCCAGGGCCGCCGCCAGACATTTTGCCGTCCCCGGAAAATTATATTTCGCCAACTTGCTGTGATATATTGAGTTTGGGACTCATAACAAACTCTTTCACAATTTGATCAAGGGGAAAAAAATTCAGAAACGAACTATAAATATGTATTATACAAAAAATATGTTAAATGAAAAATAACAAAAAAAAAACATATATACCGGCCATCGCATGTATAAAAGTGAACTAGAACCATCAGACTAGAATGTTTAACCTCAAATAAATTTCTTCCTTCTCTCCTTCATCGCGCAAGAGTCAATAATTCTTTGAGATATATCGAGATTTTTGATTATCTCATGTTCAATGGAAATAATGGCTAGATCAGATAATCTATCTTAGGCCATTGTTGATCGTAGAAAAATTTTCATTTTCAACTTTGAAAAGCTTCTCTCGCCAAAAGTATCCCAAAAGTATTCTCAATTTTTAATGAAATCATACGACAGTTTCTACGATACACGATACCGATAAATATAAATGCGTATGTAAAAATTTTCAATAAGGCGTTAAGGTATCATAATAATAATAAAATAAATTAATCGATTCAAGTACAAATGCATTTGTTTACGACATGCTAACTAAAAATGTGGAATTCTAAAATGCATTCACAAACAAAATATCGAGAAATAATGAAAACGCTCTGTGCTTTTAATGTACGAAACTAAATGAACTTATGTTGAAGGAAAAAAATTTGAGCGCCTTGGATTTTCATTATAACTAATTCTTTATTCCAAGGCAACACAAATCTCGTGTGCAAGGAAAATTCTAGACGATGATATCCGGATCAGAATAAGGTACATGTTATTCTTACTGTTTTCGTTCTGTGATTTGACCTTATGACATTTATTACCTGTTGCCATGTTCTTAAACCCTAACATCTGATTAAGTAAATGAAAAGAGGTCAATATATATCTTGAGTATTAACCTGTATCTAATAATGATTATTATAATAATAAATATTATTATAATAATATTCTTTTACTATGACCGTTACCCAATAAATAAAGAATTCATAATCGGCCTCAAATTTTAGCGAGGCATATTTCCAACTCATTTCAAGGAGCCTTTTCGAATTATTGAAACGACGCTGTATGGTTTTATGAATAATATGCCTATCTTAGGCGATGGATGAAAGACTCAAAAAAAAAAAATCACCCGCATCACTGTTAATAAGCAAAGAGCGCTTTATACTTATCATCGTTCAAATGTAAAATCCGACGGTAAAGAAAAAACCGAATTATAGAACTCACCTTCAATTTTGTGGGGTTTTTCAGTTCGAAAATTACAACTCCGAAGATAGATAAAAGATTTCTATTATGTAGCACCATATAGGTTTGCAAAAATATTGAATATTGTGACGACACACCACACTGAGTACTAACGAGTTCAAACCATTATTTCTCGAGTATTATAAACCCCTCCCGAATATCAAAATTTAGATTTCCGATAGGCAAACTGAAAATAAGAATCATTACTAAATTATCCTAGAAACCCTCCCAGAAACTTTACAGTCCCAAATGTTAATCAAAAGGACCGACCGTCTTGATAATAAACTCGTAAACAGGCTAGTGTAACTAGTATGAAAGAGAGGCTGCTGAGGCGTTGGCGAAATTTACAACCTGACGGGGATTTTTATTCATGAGTTATGCCAATATTACTCTTATATTGGTTTAATTGCATTTTTATCTGGTTATTTGTGTACACGTGTGATATATTTGGTTGATCAACCTCAGAAAGCCGGCCCTGAGTTTGGTCGTGTGTTCGCTTTCACATTCAATAACAGGCGGGTTTTCGATTTCGAAGGAAAAAATCTAGTATGACGAAACTGATTTTGCCGCCCCTATAATTTGCCGCCCCGGCAAACTTCCCGGTTTGCCGGCCCTGGCGGCGGCCTTGCCAATAACCTCCCAAGTTTTAATAATATCCGTCAATAAGTTTGGATTTTATGATGGCCTAAGTATTTCCATGAAATTGGAAAATCACCCTGTAGCTTTCTAGGGAAATCCAGAAATTAATTTTCTCTAGTCAATCAGTAATCACTTTGTCCAACTCTTTCTCTGGTAAGAGAATGTACAGTTATTCCCTGATACCCTGTACTACAAAAATGTTACTACAAAAATGAGTAACGTCTGCTGGGGCCCTGGGATTTTATATTATTATATATCGTTATGAGAACAATGTTTTCGTCTAGTTCTTGTGGCAGAATCCTTGTTACCCTCGTGAAACGCATGTTATGCTACCATGACTGGCCTCTTGGCACGACCAATAAATCCAACGTCCATTGAGTGGCAGCAACGTTCTTTTTGATTATTCAGAGGCTGTTGTTCTTCCTCGAAAGACTTATTCACTCCGCACAAGGCTGAGTTTGAGACCGTCCCTGGATGAGTAGAGACATCAAAGAGTAGTTTTAGATTCTCTGAAGGAGCTATTATACTCATGAAAGGAACATCGTCTCCAAAGAACGTTGACGCCAACCTAACTCCACGATATTGCCAAACAGGGGTCTTCTCCACGAGGACACTCGTGTGATCGTGACAAAGGGACCCATTATAATACCCCGTCAACGCCAAGTCGCTAAGACCACTCCAGAGCGTGCTAAAGTATCATCCGCCCATCATAATCGTCTCCGGGAGCCATTTCTCCACCGGCTCCCCGCGCGTGATTCATTGGAATCAAACCGAGAATCAACAGAATAATACGCGATAAAATACACTAATGACTCTCTTTGTACGTTTGGGAGTTGGGCCTGTGAAAGGGCCCGATGGCGGGGCCGCGTTGATTTTCTGCTCCATTTGCTTTTCATCTTCAATGCCGGGAGGAAACGATTTGTCTTCGGAAAAATAGGAAAGATTGCGCGCGAATTGAAACGGAGTCGGTTATGCTTCGGCTGCAGTTCCGTTTGAGGATGCGGCTTGATAATTTCCAATGAATAATCACCATCCCGCTGTCTGCACGATTCTGACCCACATTCTGTCAATTTTGACGTCAAATTATGAGCATATGACGTTTCAATTGTGACACTTTCCATAAAAAAAGTCTCGGGCGAAAATCGATGAAAGTTCAGATTCTGCTTCTACTGGTTTTACTGTCGTCATAGATGAATACTTATACAGGGTGTCCGGGGAATAACTGTACATACTCTTACCGGAGATAGAGTTGGACTAGTTGATTACTGATTGACTATAAAAAATTAATTTCTGGATTTCCCTAGAAAGCTACAGGGTGATTTTCCAACTTCATGGCAATACTTAGACCATCATAAAATCCGAACTTATTGACGGATATTATTGAATCTTGGGAGGTTATTTGCACATGCTGAGGTAGAGTCAGAAAGAAATCAATTATTTCATTATTCCAGGGCCGGACTCATTAATCTTCATTTAAAGTGTTCATGGTAGAACAAACACTTTGTATTTCGAATTACAAATAATTGATTTGCTTTTTAGAAAGAACCTAAATTATGCCTCAATCTGTGGTATCGCCTAAAGTTGTCACATCAACAATTGTTTTTTTATAAATTTTCGAATTTGGGTAAGGTTCGAAAAATTGAATTTATTTACATGAACAGGACTTAGTCATCTTATGGAGGTCGAAAATAAATAATAAATTTCCTTAAAAATGTCAATAAAGGCGAGAAGACTATAATAATTTGTTGATATACTGGGTGGCCACCCCAGACGCGGATCTCATTGCGATGGAGTAACTGAAGGTATATTTCGAAAAAAAATTGGTGAGCATATTTAAAAATTATTCGTATGTATACCGGGTGTTCGACAACAAAGATATAGTCCAAAGTGACACTTCTTTCAATGTAAAAACCTCTAACTGAATTAGTAAATCGAAATCCAGATTTCAACCCGCTTGATTATTTTGTATGGGGAAACTTGAAGGATATGGTATATCTTGAAGAAATCCAGGCAAGAGAACAGCTGATGAACATAATTATCAGCTGCTGCGATATTTAAGAAATAATGGCGATATGATTCGCAAGGCTGTATCCAATTTGAACATTCGCAAGAGAAATGTATACAAGCTTATGGTTTTTATTTCGAACCACTTCTGGAATAACGTTGACTCAGCAATTCATTCGTTCCTATTTTCATTTTTATTAGGTACTCTTTACTGTATTTCAATTTCTTTCATTTGTTTTTGTTTCGTTATGGAATGTGCTCATTAAAGCTCTGAACTCTTTTGAAAATTTTCTACTAATACTTCCGCATTTTATATTCAAACATGAGATTTTCAGTCCTCTTCATGGTAAAAAATTAGATTTTTCGAACTTTATCCGAATTCAAAAATTCATTAAAAAAGTAATTGTTGATGTGACAACTTTAAGCGATATCACAAATTGAAGCATAATTTAGCTTCTTTCTAAAAAGCGAATCAATTATATGTAATTCGAAATACAAAGTGTTTGTTTTACCCTGAACACTTTAAATGAAGATTAATCAGTCCGGCCCTGGAAAAATGAAATAATTGATATCTATCTGACTCGACCTCAGCTTGTGCCAATAACCTCCTAAGTTTCAATATTATCCGTCAATAAGTTTGGATTTTGTGATGGTCTGAGTATTTCCATGAAGTTGGAAAATCACCCTGTAGCTTTCTAGGGAAATCCAGGAATAAATTTTTTATGGTCAATCAGTAATCACCTAGTCCAACTCTATCTCTGGTGAGAGTATGTACAGTTATTCCCCGGACACCCTGTATAGATAGGAAAGTCCGTCGAAATTTTGGACCCGTGTTCATAGTGACATCTATCGGCCTGGAAGGAAATACGAATCGTTTCAGATATCATCAAATAGCCGAAAATTGTTATTTGATAGATCAAGATTGGTTGCGCAATAGATCTATTGGGAAACCAATCCAGATGTATCAAATTTCCTGCGATTCATTGAGATTGAAAATGATTCGTACTTCCTTCCAGTCCGATAGATGTCGCTGTAAATACACTTTCATATCTTGAGAGGGTTTGCACTATACGGAAAAGCAATCAACTCTCCGTTACAACCATTTTTGAATTGCTTGAGAGTGTTTAGGTCGCACATTACCATATCATATGTTAATAGAGTCTTGATTTTGTCTTCCAAATGTGTATATAAGTATATACTATTAATCTATGACTGTTATGTATGCACAAGATGATCCAGGTATTAGTTTATTTCCGAACTACCAACAATATTTCCGCAATTTCTTTAATCTCGACAATGGACAAATCTGCATAGTAGTTTTTTCGAACAAGTTGCAGAATGAGCGATGATGAATCGAGGAACGATCAAGTGTTGGAATTGCGAGGAATGTTCACATTTTTCAATTTCTACATATTCCTATTCTCCGTAGAAAATGAAAATATTGTGTCCAAAAATTATTTGAATACTACAAATAGCGCCCGAGATATCGAGTTATAAACATGAGTTCGATGGATCCGTGTGACGTCACTTTACATCCAGCGACTTGCGAGGTTCAGTACGTAGCCGGGTCCAATATAAGGGTCTTTCGTCTCACGGAGTGCAATTTGCACATGTATTATGACGTCACGTCGCCGCGAGGAATTGAATATTCACGGGGTTGTAAAATCCGAACTACTAGGTCTTTTCGACTGAAACAAAAACTAGTGATTTCATATACTTATAAGGTAATACTGTGACGAAGTTTCGATCGATTTTGCATACCTGTGAACATTCCTCATTGCCTACCGCAATGCAAATTAGACGATATTTGCTCTATTTCAGTCCAGCTTGTGAAATAATATCGAAATTCAATGAAAAATACAGATTATACATTCAGGTAGTCTACAATTAAGTGAAATGTTGGGAAATTCAAGTTTCACGTTACAGTTTATCAGAAAAAGGATTGATAGATATAGAAAATATTTTTGAAACATAGATGAATTCAAAATAGTAATCCTCGAAATGAATACCATTTTCGAAAATGTTCTCGATGTGGCCTCCGTAAAGGCAAAATATTGTTACTCTTTTGGTCAAAAGGATTATTTATTTTATACCACTTATTAAAATAATGATATGCATGCTTATTAACCCGAATATCGGTTTATAAACCGACACAAAAACTTGTGCAAATGATCAAAATAAACAAAAACAAAGTCACAAGCTGGTATTCACAATATACGTTATGACTGCGGCACAAGACGAAGTATTAATACGAGAATTGAGGGGAACAAACGATGCTGTCTACTGAATCAGACATAAAAATCCGCACTAGCACTAGATTTCTCAAAGGCGGAGATTATTTCCAAAATCAAAATTTTCTTTCCCAGGCTGAACATGGAAGCCATTTTGATTCATAAACACAAAATTAACATAAACTGAAAAAAAAAGAGGAAGAAAGGAGAAGGTAAGTCTGATACACCATATAGTTCTAACTCTCTTATTTTATGATTCATATAGGCTGAAATGTCCCGGCTAATATGTCATTCTCAAAGCCATAGTATAAATACAGAGTTATGTCAGATATGAATTAAATTACCCTAATCAACTCTTCGAGCTGACATTATAGAGCTATCAAGATAGGAAAGGCCCTTACATCTGTAGTACCAAAATCCGACTACGATTTTCAGCTAGTTTCTTACTTTTGACACCTAGATTGCGCTGAAAACATAATTCAGTACAGAAAACTATTTTAAAGGGCGCGGAATTCGAATTATACTTTTTATAAATTTCCATCGAATTGAGTACTTTTTGTCGAGCTTCTAGAGAAGCATCCTGATCGACAAAACAAAAGCAGAGGTCCGTTTTTTGATCAGGATGATATTTTCCTCCTACACATAATATTGAATCAAATGAAATACGCTTCTGGATTCTTTATATTTTTATTTGATTGTGTAAAATCAACTACAATACAATAAATATGAGATTGATAATATTTCAAAAATTTCATCACAAATAAAAGAATTATAACAAGTTCCAGAACTTATTCATACAGTGAACTCTCGATAAATCGAACATCAATAAGTCAAACAGTTGTTCTGGGCCCGATTCATACATATCTTACCCAGTGTATTTTAACCTCAATGAGTCTAGAAAGTCTAGTAGATAAGTCGAACTGCTGGAAGGGTCGTCAAGAGAACCACCACCTCTATAAGTCCTTCTGACCACCATTGCCTCTATGAGTGAAACATTTTGATCTAATGAATGGGACCGAAGAAAATTCGGTTCGCAAACAAATTATCCAGAACAAAATATTTTTGCCCCGAAGCCTTTATCTATTTGACAACACTGAAAATAAAAATCAATGAACAAGACAGTTACATGATACGAGTTTCAAAACTCAAATTTCCATTCTCTTTGGAAATGAAAAGAATGCACATTCAAGATTATTCTTTCTATTTTTTCTGCAATTAATTACCATGCATTCCGAATGTCGGCCAGTTTTTAACACAAAATTTATAACAGAAAAACACACAAACCAAGATTATGGAGTGAGCTAGGTGCTACTCTTGTAGATTTCGAGTTATTTCAGTGGGAAATACGCGAGAAAATACAATCATCATTCAGCAAAAATATTTATTCAAGTATTTCTCTCAAAATTGACAACAGTCTACTAATAATCTCTATATAATTTTTGCCAAATGGCCCCTAATTAAATATTTCAATTATTTTAACCATTACCCGATTACTTTTGAAAAACAGATGTTACTGACATCACTGTAGTCGCTTCGTTTCCCATCTTTATACTCTATCTTTGCATATAACGTTTCAATTGTGACACCGCCCATGAAGTAGTCTCTGGGGAAAATCGATAAAATTTCAGATTCTGCTTCTAATGGTTTTACTGTTATGTATGCACAAGGTGATCCAGGTATTAGGTTATTTTCAATCTACCAAAACCATTTTTTCAATCTCGACAATGGACAAATCGGCATAGTATTTTTTTAAACAAGTTGCAGATTGAACGACGATGGATCGAGGAACGATTAAGTGTTGGAATTGCCTACCGCAATGCAAATTTACAATAAAAGTTGTGACTGCGGCACAAGGCGAAGTATCAATAAGAGAATTAAGGAGCACGAACGATGCTGTCGACTCAATCAGCCATAAAAATCCGCATTAGCACTAGATTTCTCAAAGGTGAAGATTATTTCGAATATCAAAACTTACGATTCCACGCTGGACATTGTAATTCATAAACACAAAATTAACGTGAACAGAAAGAAGAGAAAGAAAGGAGAAAGTAAGTCTGATACACCATGTGGTTTCAACTCTCTTATTTAATAATTCATATAGGCTGAAATGTTTCGGCTAATATACCATTCTCAAAGCCATAGTAATTTATACTATGTCAGATATGAAATAAAAAACCCTAATCAACTCTTCGAGCTGAGACAACATCGTGAAAAGGTTGCGAGTTCTTGGGAAGATAGATTTGATGCTTATTTTGTGAAAATGACTTGTTTATACAAGCTTATGAACACAAATATCGGGTTATAAACCGACACAAAAACTTGGGCAAATGATCAAAACAACCAGAAAAAAAGTCACTAGCTGGTATTTACGATATAACTTGTGACTGCGACACAAGGCGAAGTATTAATACGAGAATTGAGGAGCACGAACGATGCTTTCGACTGAATCCGATATAAAAATCTGCACTAGCACTAGATTTCTCAAAGGCGGAGAATATTTCCGATATCAAAAATTTTTATCCCAGGCTGAACATATAAGCCGTTGCAATTCATAAACACAAAATTAAAATGAACAGAAAAGAGGAGGAAGAAAGGAGAACGTGAGAAGCAAATCAGTTCGAAGAAGTTGTTGCCTTGATATTAACAAACACCTTCGTACTATTGAAACTCATGAACTTTCAAAATCGATCATCACACGGAATCTTTAGCAATTTCAGAATCGTAGATTTTTTCGAATTGTCATCTGACATTTAAAATTCATAGCAATTCACTACAATTCTCAGCAAATCATGGAAATTCAGAGAATATTCACCAAAATACAAAGCAAGTTCATGAAAATTCATAGCAAAATCATCAAAATTCATTCAAAATCATGACAATTCATGGCGATTCCAAACAATTTCATTACTTTGTACACCACAATTGACGAACAGTTCACCCCTCGATTCTTGTTCAGTATATACCCCATTCTTTTCAGATTTTCCGAGTCACTGAACATCGAATCAGGGTTGTTGCGGATGCCGATTTTTTCACATCCGCGGATGCGAATGCGGATTTTCGAAAACTCACATCCGCGGATGCGGATGCGATGCGGATGCGGATGTTTTAGATCTCATTTAAAAATAGTATACGAGTAAAGAATTAAAACAACGATAAAGCAGTTATTAACATTTTTGAAGTAAAATAGTATTAAGTATATCAAGTGTAAGAATTTACCTACATGTTTTTTTTTTAACTTCACTTACTTATTTTTAAATTAGTAAGAGAAGTTAAAAATTGGAGCATTATACTTTATAAAAAGTAATTTTGCCGCCTTTTCTGCTTCAAGGCGGTTACGCAGAGGTTCGTAAATTAAACCCGCGCTATACTGAATAATTGCTCGCTTGGAACACTGCCTGGTGGAGTGGACAAAATTCTTCGTGCTATCGGTAATAATATCGTGAACAATGAAACGTACTACCGGAGAAATATAATGGCATTCACCTTAATATTTCCCAATAAACAATAATTCGAGTACACGTACACTCCTCACTATGATCAACTGTATCATAATAGTCACAATATTATTCAAAATCTCACAAAAATTTACTATTCGACAAGTAATCCACAAGGCCAAAAAACACGTTATGGTTCATTTACAATAAATAAGTATTGCACCATAACAAACGCATCGGAACTTTTTCACCAATTTCTTCGTTCCCATTGGTCAAATGCGAAGAGCACACGCCCATTTTTTCTTATCGCGACTCTCACGTTTTCCAATATGCCATATTCCGAAAGTAAAAATGATTTTTTTTTTTCTTTATCATCAACACATGACCAAAAATCGTCAAACTAGGCGAATTTTATAGCCCCTATAAACGTTTTATGAGCTTGCAACAACCCGGGTTGTTTAGATAAACAAACGTAGACAATTCTCACTGATCGGACGAACATCTGGCTCTTTTTCTGTCAAATCAAAAAAAAAAAACCGCAACAACCAAAAAATACGCAATTCAGATGAAAATGTTTCTCCCGATTCGCGAATCATAATTCATGTTCAAAGACGCTTGGTCCCTGAACTTTCCTTCAACATTTCAAATGCTTCTGAAACAACGGATATCGCAAAAATATAACATTTCAATATCACGGCCGATAAGAAATCTTGGGACTGGGACCACAGGCGGTCGTTAGAAAGGGGACGGATTGGAATTTCGGACTGACCGGAAAAAAAAACAGATGGTATAATAAAATATGTATTTGGAAAGTGTTTCGAAAAGATAATTACCAGTATGAATATAAACAGAATAGAGGGGTGCGTCGGAAATGCCACCCTCTTGGATGCAGATGTTTCGGTTTCAGAAATAGCTACAGAAAGAAGTAACAGTGAAAAACTAGCATCTTTCTGACACTTTCAAAATTGAAAAAGTATATATCTAACATATTTTGTTGGCCCTGAGATGGCGACACTGCACAACTCACAAATTATATTACATCCGCATCCGCATGAAAATCCGCATTGGTTTTTGCGGATTCGGATGCGGATGCGGAAGTAGAAATCTATGCTCGTTGAGTATCAATGATGATATTCAGACACTCTTGACCGCTTGGGAATCGAAACCCCTAAATGTGTGAGGCATCACACATTTAGCACATCACAGCTAATTCGTGGTACTGAATAGTTGAATGAATTATAACAACATTTTTCACCGCATCATGTTATTTGCCAAACATGAGATAGATCGCAATTATCTCATCTATTAATTGACGTACCTATTATAATTTTCAGGTGAATCTAATAATTTTAGTAGAACCGTACTATAATTTCATTTAATTCATCTGGCAACACTGTATTCGACTACATCAATCATTACAACGAGACTACGAACGCTAAGTGACTCAAATATCTGGATGCCACATGAATGATTCGTCCGAATGAGGTTAATTTTCTGCGAACAATGGAAGAGTTCCGTTTTTTCATCAAGGATCTCATACAAACAGTAGAATTAGGGACAATTTTTTTCAGTCGGTTGCAGCTATAAAGTATGAGTATACGAAATTCTAAAATCTGAAACAGTCATGACGACACATGATTCATGTTTTTCGATTATTGAATTATCACATCTTCAACTCTTTTCGGTCTTATCTAATCATGAAGGAACGTGAAAATCGAGAAACGGGCAGAAACAGAGCTCCACAGAAACGTTCACGGCTCAGGCTCTATCCCACCCGAGCTCATCTCAGCATCCCGCAAGGAATTCCTACCCTTTTCACAAATTGGAAAATAGTTTATTCATTATACGAATAGGTCATAAACATTGCTCTCCTTCTGGGTCTGAATAATTCAACCCATTCGCAGGTCAAGACCTGTTTCTCTGTTAGAGCCAGGATTAGTTCAGTTTTATTTCTCGATGGCATCTAGAGAGACTAAAGGACAATTAGCAATCCATTAAGAGGACGTAATTGAGTTACGTTCCATCTACTGAAGTTCAGCTGAAGTTTCTCGGCTGATTTAACTCTTTCAGACGGATTTATCCGTTACTAATCAAATTTCACTTCATCAAAGGTGTACGGATTGCTAGACATGCGCTTGACTTAGTTCAGTTCGAATTTCTTCTTGAAGATTAAATCGAAAATGTCGTCGAAAACATTAACATATTTCTCGAGGTTCACTGACCTGATTCTGAAATGTTATAACTACACTGCGCAAAAAAATTAACGCACATTCTGAAAATCTCAATTTTAATGGAAGTTAATTCTACATTGACTTTATAATTTATTCATGAAGAAATAATTGTTGATGTGAGAATTTTGGGCGATATCACAAATTGAAGTATAAATCAAGCTCCTTTCTAGAAAGCGAATGAAATATTTGTAATTCGAAATACAAACTGTTTGTTTTACCCTGAACACTTTAAATGAAGATTAATGAGTCCGGCCCTGGAATAATTAAATAATTGATAATATTGATATCTTTCTGACTCGACCTTAGCATGTGCCAATAACCTCCCAAGTTTCAATAAAATCCGTCAATAAGTTTGGATTTCATGATGGTATTTGCATGAAGTTGGCAAATCACCCTGTATCTTTCTAGGGAAATCCAGAAATTACTTTTTTTAGTCAATTAGTAATCACCCAGTCCAACTCTATCTCTGATGAGAGTATGTACAGTTATTCCCCGGACACCATGTATATGTGTTCACTGTTGCGAGACTCACATGAGTTTTTCTGAACGAAATAAGGATTAATAACCGCATCAAAATTGATTAATGCGAAAATTAAAAAGGACGCTGTTTTCCTTCACAAAGATTCAAGTTTTTCTGTTTTCGGCAAGGTTCAGGGATTCTCGCGGATTGAAACGTCAGATACAGAGAGTTGTTGATTAATTCTTCATTATTACTTCGGCGCAAATATTCCACAGACCGTTTCACCTTCAACCAACCTCAATGCTACTGCTCCACTTATCTTTCCGTTTTATGAACGTCAATTCCACTGCTCCAATTTTGCATAATTGAAACAAAGTTAATGATAAATTAGCGGTAATGAGACATAGTGTAATTAGCTTCGAGTTGCTAGGCGCCTGTGTGCAGCTTCTGTTCGGTAAACATCTAGGCGCATGAGATAATTCGTGTAATCATTTTGACTATGCTCATACTTGGTCTGTGAACGTTCACCGTCTTGGAGCCTGCCTGAGATAATCAAGTCGCCGCAAAGAAGAAAAAAACCGTATTTACCACTCGACTCAAGCAAAATGAACTGAGATTGTTCGGGCATCGAAGCACACGGTTCTGATCCTTATATTTGTGTGTTGGCTCAGAACTTTTAGATTTAGGAAGAAAATTACATTCAAAAGCCGATAAAATAGGCTGGCTTAGCAATTTTCAGTAATCGGATTTGACTGAAAAATTATGCTACATACAGGGTGGGCCGGCCGCAACATTCCACCTCGAATTTTTAGTTTTCAGATAAGAAAAGGAAAAAACACTCGGACAGGTCAAATTTTGTTGAAAGGAGAACAAATAAAGGGTGTTCAAATGAGTTCGATAACAATACTTCTCTAGCTAATAGCTCACATTTTTGAATAGTTGTTGGCAATTTCATTTCCTGCATGGATTTTTTTTTCATTTCTGTTCGAAGGATTGTGCTTCTCAAAGGTGATTTTCACTTATTTGCCACGGAAAAACAAATGAATTAGAAAGAAGTTACCTCAACATTTTTTTTCGACAAAATTGTTTCATATGATTATTGTCGGTCATATTTTCGGAAAAAATCAACTGTTTTTTCTCCAAATTTGGCAACGGTTGTGTGTGAACATGGCCCGGCACTTTTTGAATTAAAAAAAATATTTTTCTGATTGTGTTATTATAGGTTTGTTGAGGTTCTTTGTGACGTTGGAATGATTTTAAGCGGTTCTCACACTATTTCACGAAATGGTAGATGATAGATCTCATGCCCGAAAAAAAAACACGTGTGGCACTCGAGGACTGCCGCGGTAAAGCTATTGCATGGCATCTATTCATAAATGAGAAAATTATATTGTTGATTTGAAATAATTTTTTTATTTATCTTACAATACATGTAGGTTATTCAGGAATGTTCATCATTCAAACAATAGGTTTATGGTAACTGAAATAAGAAGCATAAGTTTGAGAATTAATGTCTTCTTAATATCTGGAAAACACCGCGTCAATAGTGGTCCCATATTTTGTTGTGAATTCTTGTGGATTATTATTCATTTTTGAGCACTATAAGATTGTACTATATTCTCGTTCCCATAGAGTGCCTGTAGTTCTTGATTCTTTCTTATTCTCCATTCTCCCGTTATTTCGTCTCTACAAGGCCCAAAAATAGCCCTCAGGATCTTCCGTTCCAGTACCAGCAATCTATCAGCCTCACGTTTGTTCAGGATCCATGTCTCACTCCCATAAGTTATTGCGGGACGAATGATTGTTCTGTAGATTTTTATTTTGGCTTCTCTTGAAATTAATTTTTATTTTAAAAGTGTTGCCAAGGAATAATATGCCCTGTTTCCGACCATAATTCTCGATTCCACGTCTCTTTCATTCTTGTTATCAGCTGTTATGACTGCTCCCAAATATTTAAATTCTTTTACTACTTCAAAATTGTAGTCATTTATAGTAACATTTTGACCGATACGTGATCTTGGGTTTTTTGTGATTACCATATATTTGGTCTTGTCTTCATTGATCCTGAGGCCTACTTCCTTGGCTCCTTCTTCCAACAGGGTGAAAACTTCTTTCGCGTCTCTAACGGATTGTGTGATTATGTCCACATCGTCGGCAAAAGCCAGTAGGACCTTCGAACCCTGTGTTGCGAAACCGTTTGATAGTGCGACATATCAAGTCCAATCGCATAAGATGGGCAGGACATGTCATGAGGTCACAAGATGGAAGACTCCTCAATACAGCATTCTGGGAAAGGCCTGAGGGTAGAAGAACGGTTGGTCGTCCAAGAAAACGGTGGAAAGGCGCAGTGACCATTGATTTGCAGAGACTGGGAGTAACACAATGGGAGCTAGCAGTACAAAATCGACTAGAGTGGAGAAGAATAGTAAACGCGGCCAAGACTCACCTTGAGTTGTAGAGCCATTGATGATGATGATGATGATGATAAGATTGTACTGCTTGATTAACCCTTTGTTCATCAAAATTCGATATTCTTCTTCATTTATTCATGATAGGGATTGATGCCACATAGAAGCCTACGCGAATGAATTATCTACACTACAATTAAATCGAGAGTTGAATTTTCATCTGAATTGGATATTTGGTCATTTCTCCTTCAGGCCATTCCCATTAAGTGTCATAACCATTTTAGGATAATTCAAGGGAACAATACCCGTCAAGTTGTAGATAAAACTTGAGAATTGAATATTCATATTTTGATTATTGGGTTGACTATTGTTCTGATTTTGATAGATTAATGGTGGCTTGGAAATGTATGCATGCCATGTATAACGTATCTCTCAAATTCGCAATATCTCAGAATTAGTAACTCTGAGGAAAAATTCATGGCGACCATCTTCGACGATAATCTCGAAATCTTCAACTTCTGGTCGAAGTTACTGTTTTTGAAAAAAAACTAAAATAAGTACGTTTGACTCCGAATTATTTTTATCGCAATTTTCGAATATCTTAATTACAATGGTTAACCCTTACTCTCCACAAAAATTTGACTCCTCGGCAATTTTTGGTATTTCAAATGACTTGATTGACCGTACGCATTCAGACATTCCGTACCCGTATTTGGCACTTTACATGAAGAGGCGCTATGCCATTGGTCAGACGAGCACGAATCAAGAAAAAATTGATTCGCTTTGTAGAAAGAAGCAATATTGTGCTTCTATTTGTGATATCGCTTGAAGTTGTCACATCAACAATTATTTTTCCGTACCCGTATTTGGCACTTTACACGAAGAGGCGCCATTGGTCAGACGAGCACGAATCAAGAAACATTGACATTTCGAGTGCAAAATGTACACTTACCGACTTTAAATTCGATCCATTCAAAATAATGATTTATTTGAAAATGCTATAACTTTCAAATGGGGAAACTGATTTATTTGAATTTTTTAGCAACTTTCAGATAAAATACTGTAGTTTTAAGGTTATTATTCGGACATCTAAAAGTAATTCAGTAATCGCCTCATATACAGGGGAGAACAAAAAACAATTTTTTCCTCTACTCTTGACACACCCTGTAGGTTAATTCTCCTAGTAGATCTGCACACGATAAACTTTATCAAGAAGACTGATTCGTTTATAAAAATTTGTTTTTTCATTTATCCCAATATCTTAATTTGTTTATGAAATGTGACGGTTTAAAGAAAATATAACATTCTTAATTTTTTTCTTCAGTTTTAGCAGAGTAATACATAATTTTATAAACAAATCAAACAACAAATTAACTAATAATTATTACAAATTAATAACGGGTATTTCCCCGACGAGCGCGAATAACTGCCTCAATGCGTCGTGGCATACCCTCTATTAGATGTCGAATCTCCATCTGGTCAATTTGATCCCATTTTTTGACCAAAGCATCTCTCAAAAAATTTGAATTACTTGAAGAAGGAACTCGGTTACGAACTCGTCTGCCATCATGTCCAGACGTGCTCAATTGGATTGAGGTCTGGGCTACGTGATGGCCAGTTCATCCTTTAAATTTCTGTTTCCCCCAAATATCGAGATACAATCCTCGTGGTCGAGCGTTGTCGTACATAAACATGAATTCCTTTCCTATAAACGGTGCAAATAGAATTACATGTGGATCTAGCACATCACGAATATATCGGTTAGCTGTCATTGCTCCTCCACCAACAATGTACGAGCTTCCATGCTGATGCCGCCCCAAACCATTACCGATCCTCCTCCATTTCTGAGTCTTGTGGAAAAATTTGCTTAGTCAAACCTTTCGCCTCTTCTTCGGTTTTTTCTTCCGCGGCCATCTGGAGAACGTAAACAAAACCTTGACGATTTCGAGCGATGACAGCAGTAGTATTTCTTTCTCGCAAAACGTTTAATGTTACAAAACGATCATCTCGAACATTTGTAGCACGTCGTCTGCCAGATCCTCTTCGTCTCGAAAAACAACCAGTTTCATTGAAACGTTGTACAGCTCTCTGGACGCTACACCTTGTAACACCCAATATTCCTGAAGCATAATACTGAGACCTACCGTCTTGTACCAGAGCTGTACAAGACTCAGTAATGGAGGAGGATCGGTAATGGTTTAGGGCGGCATCCACTGTTTATAGGAAAGGAATTCATGTTTATGTACGAAAACGCTCGACCACGAGGAATGTATCTCGATATTTGGAGGAAACAGAAATTCAAAGGATGTACTGGCCATCACGTAGCCCAGACCTCAATCCAATTGAGCACGTCTGGGACATGATGGGCAGACGAGTTCGTAACCGAATTCCTTCTCCAAGTAATTCAAATTTTTTGAGAGATGCTTTGGTCAAAAAATGGGATCAAATTGACCAGATGGAGATTCGACATCTATAGAGGGTATGCCACGACGCATTGAGGCAGGTATTCGCGCTCGTCGGGGAAATACCCGTTATTAATTTGTAATAATTATTAGTTTATTTGTTGTTTGATTTGTTTATAAAATGATGTATTACTCTGCTAAAACTGAAGAAAAAAATTAAGAATGTTATATTTTCTTTAAACCGTCACATTTCAGAAACAAATTAAGATATCGGGATAAATAAAAAAACAAAATGTTGGAAACAAATCAGTCTTCTTGATAAAGTTAGTTGTGTGCAGATCTACTAGCAGAATTAACCTACAGGGTGTGTCAAAAGTAGAGGAAAAAATTGTTTTCTGTTTTCCCCTGTTTATGCGGCGAGTACTAAATTACTTTTAGATGTCCGAATAATAACCTCAAAACTACAGTATTTTATATAAAAGTTGCTAAAAAATTCAAATAAATCAGCCTCCCCATTTGAAAGTTATAGCATTTTTAAATAAATCATTATTTTGAATGGATCGAATTTTAAGTCGGTAAGTGTATAATAGGTTCGTACAATAAGCGAGAGTTCAGCTTTATTTATCCTTTCATACAGCAATTATTTCGATCGGCTAATTTTAAGTGGGGTATTTTTTCAATTGATGAATGAATCTTTACTGGTTGCATCATGCAGCCAATTCAAATTGTGCATGTATAAAGCTTGGCATGACCTTTTCCAGAAGACATACTAGCCAGACAGATTTTTTAGACTTACCAATACTATAATATAGGTAAATCTTCATTCTGCAGCATTCAAATGATTTTGAGATCGAAACATGTTATCAACTTTTTTATTGTGAAGCAATGAGCTGAAAATGTCTAGTTTGATCGAGAGTTTGAAGACTGAATTTAAAATCATTTCAAACTTTTTCTGAACTTGAAAATTGGATTAATTTACTTTTCAGAAAATTAGTTTGGTAGGTTGGGTTTCAGATCGAAACTAAAACATCTCTACCTAATCTTAAGATTAAATGAAGATGAGAATACTGGAATTCTAGTAATTCAAATCAACTAGTTCATTAACGTGTGAACGGAACGAGCGTTTTGAAAGTCAAGATCATTAATCGCTAGATAATAAATGAGGTGCCATAAATAATCAAATGAAGAAATCCTCACATGAGAAGTATTTCATTCTTCAAAATATGATTTATGAATGTCCTAGTGTAACCTAATTGAATGGATTGACCTATCTCGCCTTAATATTATAACTTGGTTCAGAAATGCAATTATGCATGAGATTTATGAATTTTTCATGTTCGAATACACATGACAATTGCGCATTAAAATACGAAATCCAGTATTAATAGGGGTCATTAATGGAAGATTTCGTGTGCGTTTAACTCGACTATTGAAGTGTATTGAAAGTGTGGGGAATGTTTCAGTTGTATTCATACTAAATCGCACTCAATCTGGTTTGGATAGTGTTTTGAATTTCACTTTTAATAAAAACATACATACTGAAGAAAACGAAACCTTCCAATATAATTTCATTTCATTTTATTTTTCAATTAATATCAAGATATTTTTCTGATTTTCCTCTTGAAATCATTCCTATTCCAGTAGAACATAACTTCTGATTATTTCTTTGTTGTACCAATGTGTAATGTATGTTATCAAAAAGGTGGAGTCAGTTATATAGGTACACGTTTCATGAAGCCAGTTGAGTGATACCTTATACACTGAATCCAGCCGGATTGAGACTTTGTATTTTCATTCATAATTTCATATTTCAGGGGCATAACGCCTTCGTAATGTTCTGTCTCATCGGAAGCTGCTTCGAGTTGTGATCCAAGAGCAAACTTGACCTTGTACTCCTTCTTTTCCCTCATACTTCCGCGACATGGTTTTGCTACAATCAGTAAAGAGTTCAGATCGGTACACAAACTATAACAGAACACTAAAAATATTTAAAAGAATTTATACTCAGACTATACAGGTGTATGAGTTGTATAGAGATATATATATATATCTCCTAAAGGCATCTATACCTCGAAAAATCAGGGCAACTATCCCTTTCGGTACGGATAGATGCCCATGCACTTTTTTCGCAAATTAAAAACAAAAAAGCAACTGGTCATACTTAGATGCACATTTGAAGAACCAGTTTATTGATATAATAAAAAATTTGATCGAATTTATAACTACTTCAAAAGTTCTACAACGGCAAATACTAGCCTTTGAAACTTTTACATGTTTCCGAAGTTCGTTGCGGAGATAATCACATACACTTGGAAAACGCGTCCTCACTGTACCATATTTCGTTACCAACTGAAGTTAAGAGTGACAGTGGATCATTCTTACACTATTAATTATTAGTAGAGAGTTTGGGAAGTTAGGTATTTTGAAAATGGGGCATCTATCCGGGTTTCACCCTTGGCAAAAACTACGACTTGACGAGAAGGTTTCGAGTGTACCAATGGCGTAGCGCCATTCGCTCAAGGTTCCAATTGTGGGTACGGAACAGGGATGTTGCATCCGCATCCGCAAATGCGGAGCTTCCGCATAGATTTCTACTTCCGCATCCGCAACCGAATCCGCAAAAACCAATGCGGATTTTCATGCGGATGCGTATGTAATATAATTTGTGAGTTGCGCAGTGTCGCCATCTCAGGGCAAACAAAATATGTTAGTGTTGCGTTTAGAAAATGCTAAAAATATACTTTTTCAATTTTGAAAGTGTCAGAAAGATGCTAGTTTTTCACTGTTACTTCTTTCTCTAGCTATTTCTGAAACCGAAACATCTGCATCCAAGAGGGTGGAAATTCCGACGCACCCCTCTATTCTGTTTATATTCATACTGGTAATTCTCTTCTCGAAATACTTTCCAAATACATATTTTATTATACCATCTGTTTTTTCCAGTAAGTCCGAAATTCCAATCCGTCTCCTTTCTAACCACCGCCTGTGGTCCCAGACCCAAGATTTCTCATCGCCCGTGATATTGAAATGTTATATCTTTACGATACTCGTTGTTTCAGAAGCATTTGAAATTTGGAGGAAAGCTCAGGGACCAAGGATCTTTGAACATGAATAAAGATTCGCGAATCGGGGGACTTTTTTTTTTGATTTGTCCGAATATTATCTACTGCCTAATAAATTCAGAGATATCTCCAAGAAAAAGAAAAAGATGTTGGTCCCGGTCAGTGAGAATTGTCCACGTTTGTTTACCTAAACAACCCGAGTTGTTGCAAGGTCATAAAACGTTTATAAGGGCTATAAAATTCGTCTAGTTTGACGATTTTTGGGCATCTGTTGATGATAGAGATGAAAAAAATTTCATTTTTACTTTTGGAATATCGCATACATGAAAACGTGAGAGTTGCGTTAAGAAAAAAAATGGGCGTGTGCTCTTCGCACGAGAATTTGACTAATGGGAACGAAGAAATTGGTGAAAAAGTTCCGAAGCGTTTGTTGTGGTGCAATAATTATTTATTGTAAATGAACCATAACGTGTTTTTGGCCTGATGGATTACTTGTCGAATAGTAATTTCTTGTGAGATTTTGAATAATATTGTGACTATTGTGATACAGTTTATCATAGTGAGGAATGTACGTGTACTCGAATTATTGTTTGTTGGGAAATATTAAGGTAAATGCCATTATATTTTACAGGTAGTACGTTTCATTGTTTATGATATTATCAGCGATAGCACGAAGATTTTCGTCCACTCCACCAGGAAGTGTTCCTAGCGAATAATTTTTCAGTAGCGCGAGTTTAATTTACGAACCTCTGCGTAACCGCCTTGAAGCAGAAAAGACGGCAAACTTAATATTTGTAAAGTATAATGTTCCAATTTTCAACTTCTCTTACTAATATGAAAATAAGAGAGTAAAATTAAAAAAACATGTAAGTAAATACTTACACTTGATATACTTAATACTAATTCACTTCAATACAAACTGCTTTATCGTTGTTTTAATTCTTTACTCATATATTATTTTTTTATAAGATTTCAAACATCCGCATCCGCATCCACATCCGCGGATGTCAGTTTTCGAAAATCCGCATCCGCATCCGCGGATGTGAAAAAATCGGCATCCGCAACATTCCTGGTACGGAATGTCTAAATGATCTTGCCTTAAAAATGTCATGACATACACATGATTTTTAATGGGTGCTGGTGGCAAATGAAGAAGAGTGGAACTGTCGAACTATAGTGGAAAATATTCACGTAACGTTTTGCTCCTTCCACAACGTTATTATCGATTGAATCACAGAAGTAATTTTGCCGCAATTCAGGTCTTTCAGCCTTTTCGCATCCGACTGCTGGAATGGTGATGGACTTCAGAAGTGGGCGTTCTGCCGATAGAGCATAATTTAGGACGTTGCCTGTCGAAGGGGCTATAGTTCTTCAACCGCCCAGGAAACATCAAGTGGCATTTTCTAAACTACGGCGCTCGCAATCGGCCGCATCAGACCAATTGAACATGATGAAGTATTCAGTCCGGGATCGATGGAGAGTCCGTGAAGAACACGCGACGAACTAAAGCCCAAGGGCGCCCGAAGGGGGGGGGCAGGGGGGGCCATGGCCCTCCCTGAGATTTTGATCCTCTATAGAATTGATAACTCCCTGAGGCGTGTTGAGCACTTTTTGGGTGAAAAAAAATCCTGGAAAGTTTTCGAAGACGATGAATTTCATGTTTTTGTTTACCTAAAACGAAGTAATAAATTCATAAACTACCCCATGCTTATCGTCATTCTCTTCAATCGCTACCAGATGTTCGTTTTATGACCGGTTTTTTTAGGCGGTTTCTTTGATGGGGGATTCTTCATGCGACAAGTGGGACTACTCTCATATTTCAATAATTATTGTCCATTCAATCAGAATATTTTTTTCCGAGAAGGCGGAAATATAGAATCTTTTCATTAGTATTTTCATTCTAGAGAAAGCTGCATTCGAATTCGAAACAATCCTATTCAGAGAGTATTCTTCGTTTTTAGTGTCTTTGACTCCAAATTGTGTTATCGACGGTAACTTCTTTGATTATTTACGTAGATGATTTTTTCGTTCGGCGCCTCTCAATATGAAATTTCAACTATTATTATTTTAGATATTGATAAGAACTGTGAAAAATTCGAAATGTGGCAGCCTTTGGGGTCTGCGGATAGAAGTGAAAACAAAGTAACACGTGAATTGTATCGTAGAGCGTCGACCCATTAAGTTATTATTTGCGAATAATTTTGGATTTGTAGGGAAGTATTAATGATCAATTTGAACTTCCTTGATCCCTGATCATAAACACTTCTTTTGTAAACCAAAATTAATTCAAAAATGATAACCAAATAGTTCGACGATACAGTTTACAAGTTGCTCAGATTTCACTTCTATCGGCAGTCCCGGAAGACTGTTTTTTTCTTGTTTCTTGAGAGTCATTTTACTTATGTTTCTATATATATTTCATATATTTTTATAATATGATGAATTTACGTTTGGAATATATGGATATTCTAAAATTTTTTCACAGAAGATCGAATGCCGATGACGATCGCTATAAGAAACCCAAAAAATAAACCTTTATACATCAATGCAGACTGATTCCTCGTGTTCTGATAAAGAGAAAATCTAAGAAAAATATAGGAATTAACTTCCTATTGAATTTCTTGAGACTAACAGAAGGCTGGTTTTTAGTTCAGAATAAAATATGCGTGGTATTACGATTCCGGTATTTCATTTTCAGAATTATTATTATTATTTTTGTGTGTGTTATGTCTTTTTTTTATAATTAATTCATTTTGATAATATATTTATATTGTGTTATTTCGAATAATCTCTGAGTTTCTAGTTTTGAATTCATGGTTTGTTTCATTTAATTTATATTTCATGTTTCATTATTATTCATGTATGGTTTTTATGAATATCATTTTATCCAGCGTATATGTATATTTGTTTTTATTTCGTTATTACGGGTTGATGTATCTGTAGTTATTAGCAATCATACAATTTATTTCATTCCGTTCTTCATATTATTTATATTTCATTTTCTTGTTAATATTCTTTCATGGATTGTGATTTGTTTAGAAAACAGTTACCGTATTATCTTATACATAGCGCCTTATATTGTTGATGTTAAAAAAATGTTTAGGTGGAAAACTTAATCATTTTTAACAAATTCTGCGGGCGCTCATGCATGAATATAAAAAACGAAATAGAAAGAAATGGAATACTGATGTCGCATGCGCCTTATCGTTTTTCGACGATTTTTTTTGCCCCCCCTGAGAAAAAATTCTGCGGGCGCCCATGCTAAAGCCTCTCCTACGTCGGAACCGGATCGGCAATGGCGTTAATCTGTTATTACTTCAAGGTGGAAACCGCTCATGCCCTAAATTGCGAGGGCGGTTTCTCTTATTCAAATCCGTTTCCCCGCGGGCGGACGGGCGGATAATGCCGTTTCTCGTTGGAGATTCATCGGCCCTGGCCTGTAAAGGCCCAACGGTTCTACAGGCTTGAGAATTTAGCCAGATGGCGTGCAGTCTATGCAGTCGAAGTGGTCGCATAAAGAAAAATCGGTTTGGTGTGCCTTTGATTTAAAATCTTCATGAAGTCGGCGAGCCGGCAAAAGTGGAATTAACTTTTCATAGGGAACGAGAAGTAGCTTTTTTGTATGCTACGTCCTACAATGTGGCGAGGAAAAAACTTTTGCGTTCGTCAATTTATATAATTTCTCTAATTTCGACTATAAAGTGATACTTTCTGATACTCATAGACGTGATCAAATGTTTTACTTTTCGCAACTGTATATGAAAAGCGAGATGAAGAGTGAATCACACGGCTTTAATTGTGAAAAGTACAAATTCATTGAGAGACTTATTTACTTCAATGTCATTAGGTCTATCCAGGAAAAGAATTCTAATATACAAATTCGAGATTCTTTATTTCTGACCTGTAGTAAATAATAATAATAATAATAATAACATTTATTCATTTCTCACAGATATTGATTAGGTACAATAAAAGGGAAATACGTCATACAAAAAAAAGGGAGAAACATAATTTTTAGTTAATTATAGAGCAGCAGTAGTCAAAATATTCTTGAATAGTATAAGGTTCGCATTGCAAAATCAGTTTTCGAGTTCTATTTCTGAAGATTTTGTCGTTCTGGGCACTGTGATAATATTTTCAAACAGACACATAAATGGAAAACTTCGTTATTTCAAATATATTTGGATTCTTCGAAGTTGAAGCTGAATTGTCGAATTTTTTGTCAGGAAGATTTTCAAAAATTAGTGTTTAGTTTTAGAAAATATCGAAGATTGAAAATAGCTCATTGTGAAATATTTATTTTTGCAACAGTGAAATAAAATAAAGTACCGTCTGGTATAACTTTCAAAGTGAGCCTGAATAAAACGGAGAGTAAAACTAAGAAATCTCAGTTTTCAAATTGCCATCGAATAATTTTGAAACTATAGGAGAAAATACAATGGGTCGAAAATGATGAGCAGAATATTCAGGGGTGATTTCTAGACCCCCCCTCTCATAAAAATAATTATCTGAATCGATCATTACCGAAGTTACAGGGTGTTAAAGTTTAACATTTTCCACAGTTTTCCTGCCTTACGTTCTGACGCGTTGATGATATTTCGACAAAATTTCGTGTCTCTTTCAAGTGATGAGGAAAACGAATTTGCAAATATTTTTTTTCCAATCAGTAGAGGGCGCTACATGTGTGCCTAAGCTTTTGTTTAAATGGTCCTTACTTTAGTGTGCAAGTTTTGCGAATATTGTCATACTCTGGACTTATTTTCACAAAGAAGGTATACTTCTTTTGTTTAGATCAATCTTACCGTTTTCGAGTAAACGATGAATACGAAATCTTTTCAATATTTACCCACATAATAATAAAACTACAAAACATAACACAAGTAAATTGAATTTTGCATCCTCCATATGAAATCCACAGTATGGATGTTACATTGATAGATAAGAAGAAGAACAAAAAAGATTTCTCAGATTTTTGGCCTATTAAAATAATTATATTGTACTGAATCACAATTATTCGCATATAAGGAACGATTTCGGTGTTATGTTACTCTCAGACTGAAGAAAAATCACGAACGTTCTATTGCTCTCTCGATTGCTCTTTAAAATAGTTAATAATATGGTGTCGATCCCAAGTACTCTGGAAATGATTTCTGTCAAAATTCCTGATATTAGACTTCTTAACAATAATTTGTTTTACACTCGATACAGACGTCCGAAATGCTCGAAAGAACAGGTTATATTGAACGAGATGACTTCGAATGCCTCAAGTAATTCAATGAATCAGTCATTCAGATTGAAGATTCAAAGGGACGTGACAGTACTTGAAGCAAAAAACTGCAACAATTTTTATTCAATTGTAGGGTCAGTATGTGAGCGATTCCATATCACATTAATCCTACTCCTAGGTTAATGTACTATCACTCCTTATTAAAGTAATTGAACGAAAACCACAATATACTGTTTGCAAACAAAATTGCTATAACTTTTTTGGAGGGGGAGTTAATTCAGAGTACCGGAAATTATGTGGAAGAAAGAAATATTGTAATTCAAATTTATTGAGGTTTTTGATTCATAATCTGTTGATATAAAAATGAAATGCTATCTATGCGTTAGGTATTCCAAAACTTGAAAACGGCTATACCAATTTGGCTTATTTTGGTCTTGACTAATTCGTGGAATTCCAAGAAAGATTTGGAAGGTGAGAAAATATGAAAATTCAAGGTATTTAAAATGGTTTTTCCTTAGAAATGGCGGTGATCGATTCCCATTGATTTTCGATTATCATCGATGTTTGACAATAATTATACATCGAAGTTTCAAAATTGATTCTGCATTATTCATAACTTTGTTCCATCCTTTTCTCGATATCAATAATTTCGTCAAGTGAGGAGGACGCGAAGTTTACTTGAAACACCAATGTAATCAATTAATAATACATGAATGATACATTTATATTTGGATAAACATCAGGTATCATGTTCGGTTATCTATGTTGATATCGGCTTCGGTGATCATTTGTGAAAATGATATTTGAAGCGTCTGAATGCAAAAACAGACATTTGATGTAAAAGCAGTTCCGAGAAAAACCTGCCAAAATCATAGTTTCCAGTCGAGAAACTTCCAGTTTTGACTATTTGAATAACGAATGAAGGCTTCCAAAAATCAACTTATAAACCTGGGGGTATAAGAATCAGATGGCCAGCAACTTTTTCTGTTGTAATCCTCCCTCAACTCATTTTTTCGGAATATGTCAAATGTCCGGGTTTGCATTTGAACGTATTTATTTCTTCTTTTGTGACAGATACAATTCACCTCAAAGTGTTCGAGAACTTTTTTGTCAACTTTGTCAATTTCATTTTGCGTCACTGCACGTCACGGGAGGGCCCATGCATTGAGGGCGTTCACTGATTATTTGATTGTAGGAACATATTTTCAGTTATTCAGGTATATACATATACGATAAGTTAGGGAAATACAATTGGGTCTGGTAGGCTGTGTAGCAATCAGGATATAGGTTTCTTCAAATTTTTTTCGTCTTTGAAGATAACATAGGACTGATAATAATAACAATAATTTCAATAGCCGATTTGAGTAGACGAAGTTGTACAGGACAGCTAGTTCAAAATAATTTCAATTAGAAGTAACTATACAATAATCTAAGGAATAGGGGCTGAAAAAGCTATATTTAATCTCATACTGGTCCTACAATCAGAAATAAGTGTTCGAAATCGGTGATATTAGATAATAAATTCATGAAATCTTCAGTTAATTCGTAAACGGTACAATTTTGCCTAACTATTGGTGTCATTGGATAGTATTTGGTTTACTCTGTTGCTGTGTGCAACTGATTCACTAGTTATGAGACATCTTGTATAAAATCAAATTGGTAAATGTACCTTTATGTTTTTAAAATTGCCGCTGTCGTGAAACTTTCATAGTATGTAACTCACACAAAAATGCGAGTCTTTTTTGGATATTTGAATATCTCGGTTAGTTATTCATTAATTGTTGATCGAAAACTGAAAGAATGAATAACTGGTGATGGTAAAAAATCCTCTTGATCGGAAGAAATTATCCAATAATGCATCAAACCTAATGAAAGAAAGTTCTCCAAATGTCTGAAATATCTGAAACTACAGAAACTGATGTGCACCGACTTTCTGAGATCTTCTATGAGACAGGCGAGAAATAAACTTGGCAGGAGTTGCTCATAAAACGAGTGTCAATCATTCAAAAGCATTAGAAACGATCCGAATACAAGAAAATTGGATGTCGTAAAAATCGAAGCCGAGATATGTAGAACGACGGTTTTTTTTTTCATGTGGAACTAGGTCTTTTCACGTCAGGAATGGAATGGTTTTCCGAATCGCTCCTTGGCAAGCGATGAAGAGTGCGACACTACGATAACCTGATGTTCAGAAGGTAACAAGGCAGCAGGCAGCAATATCGACCCTGAAGTCGATTATCCATAGCTTGAAGCTGATGCACTCACTCTATATTTGTTGGGATCAGCTGGGCAAAGTGTAGGTATAATGAGCTCTTCAAATCCAACGTAATCGTCGGAAGACTTCGCCTCCCATTGATTGGTTTCAGTCGAGTGTTGGAGGAGGAAAACTCTGTTATATGAAGGCAAGACACGTTCCACGTGAAAAAAAAAGTTGATAAAAGCAGTGTATGAGGTAGAAGCTTATGCCCGTTTTTTTAATTCAATGCCAAGGGGAAAACTGAAGGCAAATATCATTTTATAATATTAACCCTGACAGTTGGGAAATGTATCGATGAAAAAGTTTTCCAAACAATTATTCTGGAGAAAAAAATTCAACTATTGAATTCAATTTGGTAATGATGGGTAATAAATCTAACAGGAGACATATTTTGATATAAAGGTAGGACTTTTCATGTGAAAACAATTGAAGGTTCTCCGATTTTCCTGAAAACTTTATTTGGGTTTTCACTCTCAGTCTCTGAAACGAGAAGCAATCAGATGAATTTTGTAAATAATGGAAAAAAGACCCCTGCGAAAAAATTTTAGCACTAATTTGTCAGGTGTCAAACACCCACAAGAAGAAATAGTTGCCTAACAATGAACAAAAAGAAAAACACTTTCAACATTGAAGTGTTCCGGAGTCTATCAGGTCCCCTTCTCGTTTCAGAGAAAGGAAGAGAAAATCCAAATTAATTTTCTAGGAATATGCAAAGGCGTTGCAGACAATATTTCAATAGATACGCTTCGATTTTGTTTTACCAATTACAGAAATCAACGCAACAAAATCCTTGTGTTGAAGAAGCATTTTCCAATCATCAAAGATCTAATTTTTTTCAATCAAGTCGATATGTTAAATATACAGAGAAGACATGAATAACCTATCCTAAACGAAACAATTTTTTTGGAACAAATAAAGTTTAATTGTAAAACTACTCCTTTTCATGGTTTTTGATGAAGGATTCATCACCCAATTTCCACTCCATAAAAATTTTTAATAATAATATAAGTTATGAAACTTCATTTCGAGTGTATTTGCATTATCAATTCAACGCTGGAACTTGAGCACAAAATATCAGTTAAATACGAGATTGAATATGACCCGAAAAATAATATTTGGGTATTTATAAAGGAAATGTCTAAAAGGAAACCCTTCAATATGTTCTGCATGCAATTTTCCCAAAAATTTCGCAAAAAAATCGTCAATTTAAAATTTTCTATCAGTTTTTCTACTCCTATGGTTCGAATAGTTATAATACAGACAAAGTTTCAAATTGAAAAGGTTCTGAAGATTATTTTCATGTCTTCATTAAATTGGAAGATACAGAAAAATTCCCCAATAGTAGTTTCTCATTTACATGATTTAAATTTCATTATTTATAGTAAATGAACAATTCAACATGAAAAATGAACGTTTCACCAAATTTGAGTCGATACCGTATCAATAAAATTCATCTCCGATTTTCGTCATAAATCTCAACTGAAAAGAAGCTTTTATGCTTATTTTCCGATTTGAAAATGAAAATATCTAATTATTTAAAATAATAAAGGTGCATGATAAATTGTGGTTATTATTGAAATTTTTTCCATTACATAATTTCCTGGCAAAAATGAATTCTACTTGAGCATTCATTTCCAATATTTAATGGAATTTATGACGTTTTGTTGGTACACACGTTTCTCATTCTGCTCTTGAACACACCGATTGATTCCGGCTCAGTCAGATACCTTCACATTCGATATAATTAGTCTATAGGAGTAGAATCGGGTCATCGCAGTGGCCACTGAAACCCCACCTTCGAATCCATTTTCCTGATTCTGAAAATAACACAGCAATAATACCAATAATAACAGAATTGATAATGCCTTAATTAATCTGCGACAAAAAATAGAAGCGTTAACTAGGGAATTCAAATACTCGCAGAATGAGGTAGGTATCACACAATTCAGTTTTGAGTTTGAAAAAAAAACTCGAATATTGCCTCACATAATAAAAGAATTGGAAGAGATTGCCACTAAATTTATTTAATTTAATCATATTCTTTAATCACGTCTGCATATAATCAAAGCGGCCTCAAGTTTCATTTATCGATGTAGCTTAGTGAAGACAAAGTCACAATGGGAAACAAAGAACACGTGCCTAAAGAAACGAGTCTTTCAAATCCTATCATTATTTGAAGAGAACAAAAGTTTATTTTGTTTGTTGAAGATGACTACATTTATCCAAGACCTATCCCGCATGCTAATGACAAAACAGAGTGTAAATATTCATCGCATAATTTTCTTATGGTAATCCAATATGCTGCCCACCACGAAATATATATCTTTTTTCTTTTCGTTTCAGATTCGGATGAGGATAAATCTGCGGTTGTCCAGTGGAACTGAATACATGAATTCGAATGCTCGGTGAGTAAATTACGGAATGTAAAATTCATTCAATTACGAAAGGCTTTGTGCTTATTCGAATGAAAAATATGAGGTTTTTTTGTTAGGCAGCACTTCAGGAGAAAGTATTTCACGTGATTTTTGTTGTTTGTTTCTCAGGGAAAGTTCCTCTTCTCATTTGAATATTTCTGCTGCAGAAACAATGATGATTCTACTTTGATTACAAGCAAGAGTGATTATGAAATAACAACATTCTCATCATTGAGAAACTGTAGAATTCACGATTTTCAGAGTGAAGTAGGTTAAATTATTCCGTTTCCGTTTTTCTTGTTAATTTTACAGATCAGTGTATGATGCTAATAATTTCCTTGATTTTACTTTAATGCGGAAATTATACAAAAAACAACTTTTAATTGTTCTTTATTTAATCGTATCCAAAACCAGTTTCAAACAATACTCTTCGTAATTCAAATTGAACATGTGATAGAAATAGAAGAGAGGAAATATGGATTGATTAATGTTGAAAAAAATTGAAAAGAGTAAAAGAGTTACTGAGTTAATGACCAGATATTTGAAATCAAATTCGAGCTGATCAAATTGTGTTCTTCAAATATTTTAAATGTTGAAAAAAAAGTTATTGAGATTTCAAAATGGATTAAAACTAATTAAATTTCGTTTTGAGAATATTACTAAATTCTCGAGAGTACAGATGTTCGTCATTTTGCTGTTGACACTGAAACAATTGGGACCGCAATCGTTAGATAAACACAAACGATCCTATAATCGTGGGAAATTATTCATAAAACTTAGGGTAAATAATTTAAATTTTATAGTAACATTATTTTGGATTATTTAATGAGTTTAATATCACGTCCATAATTCTGTCCCCTGGGAATTGATCGATTGAGCGTTTGCAATAAATTACAATGGTAACTATATTCGACATACAATTTGAATATCAGGAGAGGATTATAAAATCAGCTATGGGGGCACTAACTGAGAGTTTTTTTTCTTCTGGAACTTTCAAGAACCTATCATAAAACCTTAATTGAATTTCAAGCTGAAAATCTTTTTTCATTTATTATTTATTTCATAAATTTCAAACGCAATATTTTTCAGAATTCAATTTGTTTTCAGAAAATGTAATTTTCAAGCAATTTATGTGATATACAGGTTGTCCCAAGAGTCGACTTCAGTCAGTAATCGGGAATTCTCAAATTATTGGATGCACTTGTCAAAGTTCGAAATTATGTTTCTTCCAGAAAGACCGTTTCTTTTGACTGATCTAAGGAATTATGTAGTAAGAGTTATACCTTTTTAAAAACCTCATTGAACGTGCGAACTTTTGAGGCATCTTGGCAATTTTATGTCGTACAAATTTTTTCAGTACAGGGTATCCCAAACTGCTTCATTTGGCTGGTTGTGGTTCTTCTAGACTAGATAGGTAAAAACGTTGAAAGAAGTCCTAGACTCGATTTCCGTGAAAACACCAGTAGTGAAAACCGTTTCACGATATCTTCATTTGTTTTGAAGATATAACAAATATTTTAATTTTTCTATTGACCTAATGTGCCATAACTTTTACATTTTCGTAAATATCGTAAAATGATAAAAACCTTCAACAAGTTTTCTTTCATCCAGAATAAGGCATTATTTCAAATTTTCTTTATCTCTGATTTTATTATGATACAAAATTAAAAAATGTGTTTGTATTTGAAGTAAAAAAAAGGTTTTTTTTCACGGAAGAAAACTATTTGATATAGTTTCCTATTTCCGGTGGGAAAGCGCTTCTAGAGAGTTCAAATATTTTCAGATATTTTCGTGAATTAAAAAAGTTATGGCAAGTTTTCAAATTCGATAAATTTTTCAAAATGAAAAGAAAATTAAGATATCGTGGAACGGTTTTCACTCATATTGTTTTCACGAAAATCGAGCCCAGGAGACCTTTCGAAGTTTTTACCGATCTGGTCGAGAGGTACCAAAAACAGTCAAAATCAAGCAATTTGGGATACCCTGTAATATTGAGTTTGAATAAAAATTTTAAATAATTGAAAATTGTAGCAACGGTAGTTCGAAAATAATGCAAAATGAAAAATAATTTGCATTATATAAGACTCTGATTTTTTTGAACCTCTATGACTCAGTGTATTGCCCGATTCTGGATTGACATCGACTTCCGGGACACCCTGTGTAAAATCTATAAATTTGATAATTTTTAGCATTTTGACAATTTTTCCTGGACCACTAGAAGAATAAATTTATATTTCATGAATTACATTCCCCTCTTCAATTCATAATTTATCAGTGTTGGCCATGGGCGCCCGCAGAATTTTTTCTCAGGGGGGGCAAAAAAAATCGTCGAAAAACGATAAGGCGCATGCGACATCAGTATTCCATTTCTTTCTATTTCGTTTTTTATATTCATGCATGAGCGCTCGCAGAATTTGTTAAAAATGATTAAGTTTTCCACCTCATAATTTTTTTAACATCAACAATATAAGGCGATATGTATAAGATAATACGGTAACTGTTTTCTAAACAAATCACAATCCATGAAAGAATATTAACAGGAAAATGAAATATAAATAATATGAAGAACGGAATGAAATAAATTGTATGATTGCTAATAACTACAGATACATCAACCAGTAATAACGAAATAAAAACAAATATACATATACGCTCGATAAAATGATATTCATAAAAACCATACATGAATGATAATGAAACATGAAATATAAATTAAATGAAACAAACCATAAATTCAAAACTAGAAACTCAGAGATTATTCGAAATAACACAATATAAATATATTATCAAAATGAATTAATTATAAAAAAAAGACATAACACACACAAAAATAATACTAATCATTTTGAAAATGAAATACCGGAATCGTAATACCACGCATATTTTATTCTAAACTAAAAACCAGCCTTCTGTTTGTCTCAAGAAATTCAATGGGAAGTTAATTCCTATATTTTTCTTAGATTGTTTCTTTATCAGTACACGAGGAATGAGTCTGCATTGATGTATAAAGGTTTAGTTTTTGGGTGTCTTATTGCGATCGTCATCGGCATTCGATCTTCTGTGAAAAAATTTTAGAATATCCATATATTCCAAAGGTAAATTCATCATATTATGAAAATTTATGAAATATATATAGAAACATAAGTAAAATGACTCTCAAGAAACAAGAAAAAAACAGTCTTCCGGGACTGCCGATAGAAGTGAAATCTGAGCAACTTGTAAACTGTATCGTCGAACTATTTGGTTATCATTTTTGAATTAATTTTGGTTTTCAAAAGAAGTGTTTATGATCAGGGATCAAGGAAGTTCAAATTGATCATTAATACTTCCCTACAAATAAAAAATTATTCGCAAATAATAACTTAATGGGTCGACGCTCTACGATACAATTCACGTGTTACTTTGTTTTCACTTCTATCCGCAGACCCCAAAGGCTGCCACATTTCGAATTTTTCACAGTTCTTTTCAATATCTACAATTATAATAGTTGAAATTTCACATTGAGAGGCGCCGAACGAAAAAATCATCTACGTAAATAATCAAAGAAGTTACCGTCGATAACACAATTTGGAGTCAAAGACACTAAAAACGAAGAATACTCTCTGAATAGGATTGTTTCGAATTCGAATGCAGCTTTCTCTAGAATGAAAATACTAATGAAAAGATTCTATATTTACGCCTTCTCGGAAAAAATATTCTGATTGAATGGATAATAATTATTGAAATATGAGAGTAGTCCCATTTGTCGCATGAAGAATCCCCCATCAAAGAAACCGCCTAAAAAAACCGGTCATAAAACGAACATGCGATGGAAGAGAATGCCGATAAGCATGGGGTAGTTTATGAATTTATTACTTCGTTTTAGGTAAACAAAAACATGAAATTCATCGTCTTCGAAAACTTTCCAGGATTTTTTCACCCAAAAAGTGCTCAACACGCCTCAGGGAGTTCAATTCGATAGAGAATCAAAATCTCAGGGGGGCCATGGCCCCCCCCCTGCGGACGCCCATGGTGTTGGCTCAGAATATTTATACGCAAAACATTCCGTGATTCATCGCTTGATAAATAACTTTTTATGCAGTGAAAAATGTCTTTCCAATGTTCGAGATTTCTTTTTCTGTGAACCATGGGAAAAACACTTGGAGACCCGGTTCAGGCGCCAGCTATCGGCGTCAGGACGTCCTGATGTTGCTAGATGAAGCGTATAATATTCGGAAAGCAGTCTCTCGATCGTTCTCGTCCGAGTTCTTCCAATCGAGAACAAAACAACTACTGAATATTCAATTAATTCTTGTTCAGACTGTCCCCCTTCGATTCAATTTAATTTATAGGGGTCAATGTTCGGTCCGAATAGAATCCCATACTGTCTATTCATACAGTATATTCATATATGATATATATGATACTTAAAAATACTCTATGACCGGAAGGAAATGGATTTGTTGTGTTTTCAACATTCTGGGTACTGCAGGCGTAAAATGTGTATCTCCTTGCGCCCGATAAGATGTTTCACAAAGCGTTGGAATTCACGCTATCAAAGTTCAAGACAATATGGTTGCTGTGCCATTGACTTGAACATCAGGTCAAATTGTTGGATATCGTAACAAACAGAGACGTACTTGATATTTTCAGTATCGAATGAGCGATAATATAATTTTTTATCAAATGTACCTCTCTTCCAAAAAGTGCTGTTCGCTATATATCAACGATTAATTAGTTACCATTAACAAAATATACAATTTTTTTTTTATTTTTTTTTTTACTCAACGAAAATAATTCAAATGTGCAGTTGGTCAATGATGCATTCTGGATATCGAAACCATGTTGTAATTTTGACGAATTTAAAAAATTAGGTTTTTTCAAAGGAAAACCATGGTGCTCTTTTCTTAGACAATTTCAAAAATACTCCAGGTGTTTCATTCGTAAATGAACATACCGTAACCTACCCTAGGCGAGCCAAAAAAAAACGATATACGATAGATCTAATCAATTCCATCACCAGTGAATACATGAACCACCCTGTATGGTTTATTGTATTCACCAAAAACTTCAATTCGAAATAACTTTTGAACCGACCAGTATTTTCAGTTGACAGTTTGAGCGTGTTTTAATCTTTCATAGGTCAATCAATTCACATTTGAATTCCTGAAAAATTTCAGGTCCTTTTTTGAAAAATATGGGTCTTCTTCCGAACTGAGATTCAACACCCTGTATATTAGAATTCTCTAGTCATATGAACGCCCCAAAGCACATTTGTTATTAATTCCTATTGGGATATCGTATACCTGACCGCATGCAGATTCTCTTCAGCCCATTCATGCGAATTCCACATTTTGAAGATACCAGTTGTCAAAATTTATTTTTCAGAATTCAAATATTTAATAAGTTCTTGATGAAATATTTCCAATTTGATCGCAGTGAAGGTTTCTTCTAGCAAAATCACGTGCGGGAGAATGAAATCTATTAAAAACTATAGAAAATTTTCAGCTGTTTCAATCAAATCCAAATATACAGGGTGTTGAATCTCAGTTTGGAAGAAGTCCCATATTTTTCAGATACGAACCCGGAATGTTTTGATAATGTAAATATAAATCGTTCTACCTGAGGCAGCTTATCATACGTTCCAAGTATCAACTGCATATATCGGTTGATTAAAAAGTTATGAGATATTGAAATTTTCGGTGAATACTTAGACCAGCCTGTATCTCGATTACGAAATTGATTAGACCTATCAAGTTTTTTGGACTCGCCTATGGTAGATCTAGCCCAGATTACCGTATTCATTCACCAATGAAACACTCTGTATATTATCATGATATAATTCGATGTTGATATATACCGTTTTTGATTCTGATTCACATCTATTTCACTGAGGAGGTCACAGAACTCGATATTCCACAATTGTGAGCTGTCAAACAGATTTAGAAATCATATAAGCTTCATTTGGACCCATTCGATTCGATTCGATATAATAATAGAGGACTGCATCTAGAAAAAGTGTAGAAACAAATGAGAGAAGTTTAACCAAGGCTACTCCTACACCCTCTTTCACTTATTGCATAAGGTTCATGTTAAACAGAATTTTCTGCTACACTATTCATGCATTTCTGATAGGAAAAAAAAAGAAAACACAATAGAAAGAATATAAATAAATCGTGAAAATCAAATAAGTGCGGTTTAAATTAGAAACAAAGAGGCTAAATCAGAGCAAATTCTGTGTTTAAACTTGACATTGATCTCTAATGATCGAACATTGTGGGGCGAGTATGAAGGTTTTCACGTCAATTTTGAATTTATTCAAATTTTCAATATTTTTAAAATCCACCGTTTTCTTATTTTTGAACCACCCAGTATAATAGTACGTTCGAAATAGTGTCATTACTTAGTTCCACGAAACGTAAAACGCAACATATGATAGACACAAACTAATCAGTGTAAATATTTACAGACGATTACGACTACAACCATTCCGTTAAAAATGGCATTCACGCCATGAATAAACATTGTACAAAGCAAATATAGAGCTCTCCGATAGTTAGGTACACGATTTACCGAAGGATTAAATGTGTCATTTCGAATTGGTGATCGATAAAGGTTTGGTATCATGATCCAATTTTAAATTCGTTCTAGGTCATACAAAGGTCAGCATTATTTTTTAATCATCTCGTTCAATCTAGCTAGATATGTCAATACACGTGAAATAGTGTGTGGAAGCAGTGAAATCAGGTTTTTTTGAAACAAAAATCATATATTCTTTTTCACAATAAAATCTCTTCTTTACCTTATTATCATTATCGCTAATTATCAAGAGATTTCATGCTTTCATGAAATCCATATATTTCCTCATGAATTCGTTCTTGAATAAGAGAAACGAATGGTAAGAATAATTAGCAACTCAGATACATTAGAGTGAATAAGTGGACATATAGGGTTGTACCACAGTGAAATTATTCCAAGAGTTTCTGCAGTTTATTGTTGAACTGGCTTCAATGTCACAATCCCGAATCATCTTCTCTCTTTCCAAATTTTCGATGATAGAAATATTTTGATAAAGTTATGTTTACAACGTTGAGAAGATTGAAATTTGTATATTCTTGAAATGTCTTGGTAGCATTCACATTTTGTTCTTTGGATGCAATTTTGCCAGTGAATTTGAAAAGTCCACTATAGCACTTCAAATATTTACTCGAGTTTTTTTTTTATAGGATAATAATTACAACTCGGATTATAATAATTTGTCCTCTGGGGACGTTTGAAAAAGTACTTGACTTTTTCGAGAGAAGTTAAAGATAATCTGTAAAAGTTGGAGAATTTTACGACGAAAATGATGTGGAATCAATAAGTATCTATGATATGGCGGCCATGAGCAACAAGCACTCAGCGACTTTAAGCTATGGAATGAATCAATTACATGGAAATGTTCACCAGTCGGTGGTTGTCTGTTTCATCTGCACTGCATGATTGTGCAACAATTAACTACAATTATATGATTACTTCCTTGCGCTTGTTGGCATTCCATCTTTTCGAATAGATGAATCAATTCCATTGCTTTTAATGCAGAAATGTTTTTCCTGCTGATCTCGAGTGAAACTAGAATATGAATATATTGTGATTTAGCGGAACACGACCGCGAAATGTTGAAACTATTGAAATGCAGAAGAATTCAAAAATGGGTTCAATTTCAGGTGTCAAATGGATCAGTGCAAAGAAAAAACCATAAAAAAATAATCAAGTAAATCTGGGAATTTCACATCTATATTATAGGCATTCCTAAAATTAATTTTCAGTCAGTAAATGATTGGGAGGCATTTGAATCAGAGTAAGAATACTATTTTTTCTATTTCAGTATAGTAATGAGTTCGTTACAGTTCTAAAAGTAGTGCTGTAATGTAACTCATTACAGCATTGTTTTCAGTAATATTTTTCGTTTTGTGGTTGTCAGTACTGACTTCCGATCCCTTGGATTTTCAAATCAAACCAATTAAAATTCCGTAATCCCTCAAATTTCGTAAGTCATACGAACTACTAAGATACAATACAAAAGTCTCTAATTTGAATTTCGAGAATACTTCACAAATCTTGACTGAAATAGAGAAAATATCTTCTAATACTCGTTGCAGAAGGGAATTTCAACACTCAAGCTATCGAAACTCGCTTCTTCGTCGCTCTTTTTCGAACTTCGCATTCGTGTTGGAAAAGGAGCTCATTCTGCAACTTGTTTCAGAATATACTATTTTTAGATATTGTCTGGTGAGCTGAGAAAAAGTGCTATTTTTTGTTTAGTAGAGTTTTACAAGTAGTTTCATGAGCATTATGTAATTCAATAGAAATGTCTCCCATCATCTGGTACTGTAAATCAGAATTGAATGATTTTTTTCGACTGTTCGAGCAATCAGGATCATTTAAAATGATCGAGAAAATAAAAAATGAATGTTCGAAAACATTTCATGTAACTTAAAAGGATATTTCAATCATAATAGATGTTGTGGTGGAAATAATGATAATAATGTTTATTCAGTGAAAATTTAATATACTGAAGAGTACGAAAAAACAAGTTAAACCACCAAAACTACATGGTTGTGCGCAGGGAAAATGGCATCAATTCATTGTATGTCATGCATTCTCAATGTAGAAAAATCACTTGGAAATATATTGAAAGAAACTATCAATACTCGGTTTAATCACTGGAAAAAACATATAAATTGATCATTATTTGAAAAAAGCTGAGAGAAGTTCACTAGCAGGTCACAACATGTTTCTGATCACGAGCCCCACACATTCTTCTGGATGTGTCATCATCTGGTAAATTACTTTTCTTATGGGTTTTGATTGCAGTTAACATTTGGTAAATGATAATGGCGAGTTTTGACTTTTTAATTTATTTTAACAATAATTATTGAGATATAAAAAAAAATATTTTTGGTATTTTTTCTTCCGATTCGCCACTTTTAAACTTATGTAATGAACTTTGCCACTCCAGGGAACATGACACTGAAGACTTCCCGTTTGATCTAATGCCTAAACCGAGGCCGAAATCTTCGGAAAACTGTAATTATGTGAATCTTTCGAACAAGAGTAAATAATTTTTTTTACTGATATTAGTTTTTTGAATGATTCGAAATGGATGCAGGAAAAGGGTTGAAATATGATAAAGACAAAAAGTATTTCTTTCGGACTCAGGAGTCTTAGACAGCTTTTCCAAAGTGGTTGAAATAATTGAAATTACTCGTTTCCCAGCAAGCTATGCTTAATGAGCTTCTTTTATACCATTTGTCGACTGAACTAATAGGGATATTTTGTATATGAGTTAGGATGTTGTGCATAAAATATGTCAATGTCGTCTTCACTTATCCCTTCATCGGGACAACGACAACATGATTAAATTTCAACCAACTTTTATATTTTGTTTTTCCTAAAAACTTAATTTTTGTTTTCTCTCCCAGTCTCTGAAACAAGAAACAATTAAATTTTTTTAATAATATAAAAAAAGTCCCTGCGTAAAAATTTGAGCACTAATTTGTCAGGGGCCAAAACTTTACGAGAAGAAATTGTTGCCTAACAATGAACAAAAAAAAAACACTTTGAACTATCAAGCGTAACGTTTCGGTGTCTAAATCAGACTCCTGCGTCAGACAATAACTAGTATGTATTTATTCAACAATACAACAAGTCCGTTGTATTCCTCATTTCTAATAAATAAATGAAAAACTTTGTAGAATCGTGATACCTTCTTTCATTTTTGGATTGACATATTTTATAATATTGAAAAAAAAATTTTTATTCTTTCTTGTTTCAGAGACTGAGAGAGAAAACGCAAATTAAGTTTTCAGGAAAATTCAGAGAACTCCCAGACAATATTTCAATAGATATTTTATATTTGGTCCCTAGTACTCCTTAATATACAGATAAACCGAAGGTATTAAGTGAATTCCTTCGGACGATGGCTGAAAATATCGCAGAAAATATAGAAAATCGTTATAACTTATTTAATCATCTGATTCAATAATCGTACTTGTTATTTTTCACCTGACCAAAAAAAATTGGAACACAATTCAGTCTGCACTCGAAATAGACAATCAAAGTTATCTTTAAATAAATCTTCAATAAATAACAGAAATTATCAAAAATTCGTCTGATATAAGACGTTATTTCCGGTTTCGCGAACTAGAATAACTTCGGACTTCGGTCAACACGAGTGTGATTTGTATTTTTTTCCTATTTCAAGACTTAAAACCAGACTCAATGGCGTTCCAAATTTTTATGGGAATTTCGGGGCACTATAATCTCGTGACCTGCAGGCAGAAATGTATGGTTTACGATGTGAAAAGGATGGCGTACCGATCTTTATGACGTTGGCCATGCCGTATCACTGTTAGCTCAGCTGTAGAAGACATCAAAATGTTGTCAGGGTTTAATGGATTCCTTTCGAAAGACCTAATCGAGCCCATTGTCTCTCAAAATTGATAGTAGACCAATGTGGAGAACATCCCATCAATGCTTCATTTTGTATTCCATTTCATGCGTTTTGACTGGTGATGGATGCAGATTCAATATGTATATTTGTACAAGCAGGCTCGACTAACAACTTAGTTGTAAAAGCTTCTTGGACTCCGAAAATACAACAATGAATCCATTTCATGAGCTGGAAGGTGTCACTAACCCAAGTCGACTCTATTATTTATGACTTGTTACTACGGAGAATTCGATAATAAAACATTTTCGCACTTACCCTGCCAAACGAAATGGAGAGTAAAGTTTCGTTTACACTCTGTTGCAGAACTGTACAGGGTGAGTATTCGATTAGCACATACAACCTGTTTCTGAATTGATGCGAAAAATTTCTATTATCCACACTTTTTTCCTCCAAGTTACAGACCTTTGAAATAAGTGTTTTTATTTAATATACCTGCTTTAGAAAAATTAACAATTATGAATCTCGTCAGATAATTGATGCTAATACAATGGCAGTTTTTCAGTGTTTTGTGTAATCATAAGTATGTAAAAAGAACAACTCATAATATTTTGCATCGGGATTTTATAATACGTCTATATTTAAGCTATTTCAAAAAATAGATTTGAAAAGACATATTCAATGGACAACTTTTTTAAATCTCGACGTTTTATCGATCAATCATACAGTTGGTAGTTTGATAAAAAAATATTGCTGGGATTCATTCCCAATACATTCACAGGGAGATTATGAGTTACGTGGTCCGGTGTCAGTTCTTTGAAGAACTTAAACTAATTAAGTAAAAAAATTTCAAAGGGCTTCAACTTGAAGTTGAAAGTTATTTTTACTGAAGAATGCTCGAGTTTCAACAATTTTTATCATTCTGCTGGGTTCAAAGTTACAGGCTTCTGAATATCCATAAAAAATGTAATTTTCAAATATATCTCGTAAGATTTTTCATTGATTAAAAGGATATTCGGAATATAGGTTTCTCTATTTCAGTATCGTAATGAGTTCATTACAGTTCTAAAAGTAGTGCTGTAATGAAACTCATTACAGCATTGTTTTCAGTTACATTTTTCGTTTTATGATTGTCCGATCGAATCAAGTTTCGAATCAAATCAATTCAAATTCCGTGATCTGTCAAATTTCGTATGTCACACCAACTGCCAAGATACAAAACAAAAGTCACTAATCTGAATTTTCATTTGAATTTCGAGAGGTTTTTACAGAAATTGACTGAAATAGAGAAAATACCGTCTAATACTCGTTGCAGAAGGCAATTCCAACACTCATGCTATCGAAAACTCGCTCCTTCGTCGCTCGTTTTCGAACTTCGCATTCGTGTTGGAACAGCAGCTCATTCTGCAACTTGTTTTAGAATATACTATTTCATTCATCATGTAAATTTTTTAACAACAAACGAGTTTTTTGCTTTATTTTCAAAAAAACATTACAAAATTTTATTAGGAATTCAAGGAACTCAACTTGATGAATATTGGGTCATTTTGGTAAACAAGATTATTCTTTGTCGAATCACAATAAAAAATATGTAATATATATATAAGAGAAATTGAAAAATGGGGTTCTTTCACTGAATGAAAGTATGTTAAAAAATTCAAAGGAAGAAAATAAATTTAATTACAGAGTTAATTCATACCAGCTCGATGGAATATTCGCGATTTATTTTGAACTCGAGAATTTAATGTATCAGCTGGCTTCACTGCGGCAACACCTTGATAACTTATAATCGATACCACTAGAGTGGGTATGCGGCATGAAAACTGCCACTCCATATTACACTCTAATATTAGCAAATACGATGCTGCATCGATTTTGTTCCGATTGCACCAGAAATGATAGAAAACGTCGTCATCGTTCTGTAAAGTTTATTATCCTTATCTGGTCGTGTCACAATCGCTTTGTTTCATACTTCACAGATCAACCAGAGGCGCCAATTAAGTTTCAGCAAGGGGGACTCTGAACAATTACGATGAGAAATTTCTGGTTCGAGGTCAACAGATTTGTTTCCGGATATTATCAGGTTTTTTCACCTTCATGAAAAGGTCCTTATCTATCCCGATTTTGCTATCAAATATATTTGAATTTTTTCACAATCTGAATAAAGAATATTATCCCCGATATAATATATTCTTGCCGAAACACAAGTAAGTCAGAGTTTGGCCTTTGATCTTCCTAGATTTGACCTTTATGATGAAGAGCTGCTTTAATAAGCCAGGACTAATGTGACGGCAATATAATCAACATCTACGCTAGTTTCACATGTAGCGAACGGAGGACTTGCTTGAAGGGTGTACCCTTGTGGCTATTCATAAATAGCCACGAGGGTACATCAAAGGGTGTATAGGGCGGTGTAGTTCATTGATATTATAGATTTCTTCCTCGAAGGAGACATAATGAGGTGGTTTACCTCATACCATACTTAATTTTGTAATTTTGAAAGATATAACAATCCTTCAGCGAAATCCTCGGAATATATGTTGATATGAAATTTCTAAAATTCAAGTAGAAAAATTTCCTCTTCTTCAAGATTTGCTCATATTTTTCAAACAGTTGAAGACGATCCATCCATAAGGTCCCTTTAACGGTCTTCATAAAAAGAAGTTTCGAAAAAGCATTACTTGGTTAACGAATAGTTAATTAAGTTGTGAAATTAATTAGAATTGTAGGAATTACAAACGACCGGGCATCGAACTGGAAAAGGATCCAATTATTCCTCAAGAGACCTCCTTGAAGGTCAGAGTTAATTTTTTTTTTTTTGATTCGTTTCAATTCGGAAACTTTTCATAATATCCTTCATTTGCCTGATCCCCTTTTTGTTTTTCAAGAATTGATTCTTCTTGGCTTGAAGAAGACTAATAACTGTTCGAATTCGACAGAAGAAAAAAGTTCTTTGAGGAGTAGACTTGAGTTCATGGTAGGTACCTTAAAAAGGATGTTGGAATTTTTATTATAATATTATCTTTCGGCATTAATCTCGATATTAATTCTTAGCCGGTTGACCAGTTAGAATATGGAAGGACATTTACATGTGCCGTTCTAAACTAACGGAAGAACATTTATAAATTAGTGTATAAGTAAGATATCTATATAAATATACAGGGAAAATAGGGATGAAGATAAAACAAAGTATATATATTTTTTTAATATCATGAAGAGCAATATCTTTTCAATATCGAAGAAATGGGGTTTTCATGAAAAAAAAATTGTATTCGAAATTCCGCATGGTCGATAACGTAGGTGAAAAAACTCCCAATGGACCACGGCCAATAAGCCTTATACAGGATGCTCCACAACTTACCCGAAAATTTTTAACCACATGCGCACTCTTACGAAAGAAGTTGATTTCTCAAAAAACAAAAAAGAAGTCATAAAAGTCCTACAGTTATCGAGATAATATAATTATCTGCCCTGTTTAAGCGGAAACATTGTCCGCTAACTCCTCATTAGTGTACACATGTGACATTTTCATTGATAAATAACCAAAAACATAAACTCGCCAACTGCTTTGTTTTTTAAATTCACAAAAATTGACCGTTCTTCTTCAGATCACCGATGATACAAATCGAATCTTATTCATACTTTCTTATCAGTATGAAAAAATGAAAAATGTCGTGTATTTTGTTGTTGTCAGTTGCCTTAATTAATTATTGAGGCGTGTTTGTTTTTTTTGGAAATAAACTTCTTTCGTAACAGTGCATATGTGTTTGAAATTAATGAATACTTTTGTAATGAATTATTTACCGGTTTTCATGAAAAACTATAGACCACAAAATAATGACACAAATTTAATAATGCTATCTATGATTTATGTAGATCGCTTTGAAAATCTGACAATTTGAAATGAGTCCACTGATTTTCGCTGCGTATCTTTGAGTTTTCCGGCAACAGACTTGAATTTCCTTTGCTTGCTGCTTCTCGAGTAACTTCTGGAGCTCATAAGATGATTGCATCCCGAATATCATATATATGAATCATTTTTCAACACTCAATTCTATAGAATAATTCAAATGAATTAGGTATGAAATTATATTATGACAGCTTGATAAACAGGTTGATATGGAAAAGAATGGACCGTGACATAGAAATATACACAGAAATTCATTTATCAAACGAGTAATCACGTTATTAGTTTGTTATAACATCTATGTAACCGCACAATTTGAAATATTCAACTGAAAATATAAGTGAGTAGATTGATTGATCCGACCAGTGTAAAAATTATTCTCGGTTGTAGAATAGTTATTTCGCTGAATTTGTATCGAAATATTGCCCTAAACATCGTTTACCTAGTGATTTTTGCATCGAAAAATATTGATTGCCAGAATTGTCTTCTATCTCATGAAATTTGACAGATTTTGAATAAATCCGTGACAGTAGGCCAATATGCCATAAATAAATATTACTGAAAACAATGTTAGAATGAAATATTCGAAAGTGTTTTTCCTTCAGTAGTTTTTCTCACTTTCTCTTTACGAAGTTAAACTTACCGGTGCAAGTTGGTATAATCCTATGAAACAATTCTTGTGGGAGAAAAAGATACGTGCTTTTCTGAAGATTTTTCAAGATAAGACAGCACAAATTTTCCTATTAGTTTGTGAAGAAAAAAAATTTTCCTTAGAACTAGAAAGATCCGAAATATTGGAACGGAACAATATGTGTAGCACAATTTTTTTCGTCATTGGAATTCAATTTTTGGAAAGTTGTTTAGCTGGCACATTTTTTCGGTTGTTCAAATATCTGGAGAACTACATGGAATTAAGAAAAACTTTTCACCGAACAGGGTGATTCACTCATCTTGGTAATCCCAATTTTCTCGATAACGCCTGAATATTTTTTCATTCTGTGAATGGCGTTTTGAACAAGTCAATGTCGACTTGAGAAGCGCATAAAAATCTGCGGAATAATTATAGACGCCAGGCGTCGCGGCGCTATCAAAAATTTTTTCTCTAGGGACATCCTTTTTTTATCATGTCATTCGAAAGATAATTTCATTCCGAATTTTTTTTGGAATACAATTTTTATCGATTTCTAACCGTTAGCGATCTGCAGCGTGCTTTATGTTGATTCTTTCCCATTTATTTTTTTCTGTATTGTGGTAGTAGGCCTTTATTTAGAGACATAGATGTGATTCGAATTCAAGAAGGTTAGTTTTCTGGTCAATGTGCTCCTTCAAATAAGATGAAATATGTGGCTACAGCAAGATGGATGACGCTTCATGCCACCACGCTGCCATTCTCAAGAGATATTTAGAACAAGAATTCGAAAAAAAAATGGATTGAAACCAATGGACCCATCAGATATGACCAGATATTACGCTCATGGATTACTTTCTGAGAGGTCCCCTTGAATATATGGTATACCAAACTGATTCTAATAACTTGGACTATTTGAAAATGAAGATAAGGAACGCATGTACCCAAGTGGACCCTTATATTTTGACTAAAGTAATGAAATAACTTATGTATGAATCATAATGGCCGGTATATAGAACATATGATTCGAAATTTTTCGTTCGTTATTAAAAAACATGTTTATTATTATATGATATAATATTTAAGAAATAAAATAATAGAAAAATAGTTATAGAGCCTCCGTCATTTTACGGAAAATAATTTAGGTCATCTAGCTATTATGATCGATACACAAGTTATATCATCTCTCTATTTCATCATAAGTCACTTTGGACAAAATACAATCGAATTCTTAATCTCAATATCTCTTCACAATGGCAGCGTTGTGACATGGAGCCCCATCTTGCTGTATCCACATATTTGATCTTATTTAAAGAGGCAGATTGTTAAGAAAACTCGCCTTCTTGAATTCAAGACATAAAATCATATCTATGTCTCTAAATCAAGGCATACTACCCCAATACAGAAAAAAAATAAATGAAATAGAATCAACATAAAACACGCTACAGATCGCTGACGGTAAGAAATGGACAAAATTGTATTCGACAAAAAAAGTTCAAAATGAAATTATCTTTCGAATGACATAATAAAAATGGTATGTCCCTGAAGAAAACAATTTTTGATAGCGCTTCGACGCCTGGTGTCTCTATTTATTCCGCAGATTTTTATGCGCATCTCAAGTCGACATTGACTTGTGCAAAACGCCATTCACAAAATGAAAAAATATTCAGGCGTTTTCGAGAAAATTGGGGTTACCAAGATAAATGAATCACCCTGAACGAAGCATCACTACACTGAGAGAAGTATTCACTTGATATTATCGATCATGCGTTAAAGTTAATAAATCATTTATTGGCCAAATGGACAAATAAATATTTCTTTCATGGAAATAAAGAATTTATTTAAGTTTTCGCAAATCACCTTCACTCAATATTATATCACATTTATTTATGAATAATAACATTCAATAATACCGAATAAAGACGCATTACACTGAAATAAATATATTTAGTAATAATTAACAAACTGCATGCATTATGAATGAATGTTAACGTCTGATAGCAAAATTGGAAATTGATGGCTATGCAGACAGAATTGAATTCTTGAATAATGACCAGCCGTGCAGGATTTGAACCTGCGACCCTCGAAATACTAGTCCAATGCTCTAACCAACTGTGCCATTGGGAAGGTTGAAGGTTTCATCTGATCGTCGGTTGGCGAGTCTCCCAGAATTCGATGTTAGTTTGTTAGTCTTAATTCTTCATGAACTATGACGCTCGTGAAGAATTCTTTGGGAAGTTAGGGTTGGAAGGGGAACTCATTCGCTATCGGTGGTCATCGATGATTCGATTTTTACCTTTCATCCGATTGCGTCATTCGCGATTTATCGGCAGGAGTCGGGTAGTTGAATCTACCGACCACCGAACAATATTAACTAGCCAAGATGACTGAAACATGTCAAATGCGGTTTGTTCATTGTTAATAAATCCTGTATTTTGAGTAAACATATCGTGGAGTGGTGGCAGTTTAGAATCATTTAGTAATAGAAACCAAACGTTCGTTTATTACCAAATGAACATATGTTTTCAATTGATATATATTTGAAGAGAACTGCAGTTTAATTGAAATACATCATACCCAAATATATTGAATATTAACAAATAACGTGTAAATAAATATTTCGTTATATATGAATGAATTCTTTCAGAGGCAAGATCTGTTAGTTAATAAATAAATTAAAGATTAATAAGTGGATTTGTCTGTTAATGAATAATCTCGAAATAAATACTTTATTGATAAAAACAAATTTATTTCTCTCAGTGTACCTTACACAAAATGAATTTCGCGAATCGCAAAGTGATGGTCCAAAAAAATTTTACAGATTTATCAACTGATGCGGGGGACAACTAACCCCCATTAAATGACGTCGCTGCTCGTTCTGTAGAGTTCATTCTCTTTATCTGGTAATGTCACGAGTATCGCCGCTTTTCGCAGTTTGTCCCACAGATCGGCCCTTATCTTATCATCGCTATCTCCGCCAGTTTACCAGCACTTCGGTGCGGATTTTTACCGCCAGTACCAGTGTCGGTCTGCTCGTTGCATGTTCTCCGCTCCGCAGCACGCCTACGAGACCGACCAGCTCCAGGTGATTCACTCTGGTTGCGCCGCCATTGTAATCTTATGAATCACGTTCTTCTCATTCGATACCTATATCCACAATGTGTTCTGTATCTCGCTGAGAAACCGGTCTTGCCTGGCTTTTTAGTTCTCTCGAGGATCGGGCCGAATTGGTTGTGTCGAAGGAAGATGTCGAAGGCGTCGTGCATAGATGCGGTTGTTGAAAGACTCTTTCGGCGTTTGTGTTAGTTTCGTGGTGCGAAATTTTCTGGGATTTAATTCATATTGGATTTCGTTTTAGGTAGGTTCACTTTTCACTTATTTTCCATAATGACATTTCGATTTCTTCGTTCTAACGACTTGAGGATATGCAGCTGCTTTGTTATCGACTGAATGTTTCGGTATCGACAAGTGTTTTCGAAGTGTTCGGATGTGAATCACAAAGAAGTTTGAGGAACTGGTGTCGTTAAGTTTAAATGAATTCTTGGGAGTGAATGAAGTCCATTTGAACGAAACAACCTGAATTTGATAAGGCAACCGACGATTCGTTTCATATTTTCCACAAGACTCGAAAAAAAACAAGACTAAATACGGATTATATAACAGTTTTTACTGTGCCCCATTTTGATTGAGACTGCACTGTATCTCAGCAGCTATCATCAAGAATAAAGACATGCGATTGTCGCGCCTTTTTATTGAAACTTTCGAAGCCACAAACAGAAATATTCCAAATATTATTGTTCCCAAAATACATAGCAAAAACGACAATGTTTACTTTCACAAATGTTTTCAAATCCTAGGTCGTGTGTGAAAAAAATTAGAACTGTTCGAAATAGATATTTCCACAGTCAGTGTCGTGTTAACATTTTTTTGCAGAGCAATGTTTTCGAGATTAGGCACACACTTGGTATCTTTCGAATTGGAGTCGTTATATTTCAACGTCAAAAATGTTGTAATTTTTCTCTCTCTCCATTCGAACGAAACAACCAGAATTGGATAAGGCAACCGACGATTCGTTTCATATTTTCCACAAGACTCGAAAAGTCAAGAAAATAACAAAAAAAACAAGACGTAATACGGATTATATAACAGTGTTTACTGTGCCCAATTTTCTTGAGACTGCACTGTATCTTAGCAGCTATCATCAAAGATAGAGACATGCTGTTGTCGCGACCCCTGTATCATTTTTTCATGAAACTTTCGAAGCCACAAACATAAATATTTCAAATATTATTGTTCCTAAAATACATAGCAAAAACGACAATGTTTACTTTACAAATATTTTCAAATCCTAGGCCGTGTGTAAAAAAAAATTAAAACTGTTCGAGATAGATATTTTCACATTCAGTGTCGTGTTAACATTTTTTTGCAGAGCAATGTTTTCGAGATTAGACACACACTTGGTAACTTTCGAATTGGACTCGTTATATTTCAACGTCAAAAATGTTGTAATTTTTCTCTGGTTGCATAAATGAATCACAACCTAATCTTTAAAAAAGTTCAACTTCAAAAATCCGGAAAACCCTATCTTTTAATGGTAAGCCTTCAATTATTCTGTACTTACATGAAAGTTGAACATGCCTGAAAAATCTCGTTGAAAATATTAATATTTTTATGATGTGTTCAGTTTTTGTTTGAACTATAATTAAATGAAAAGGTTCAACTCGCATGACTTTCTGAAAAAGTAATATTTAACCCTGCGTGGGGCGCGGTCTAGGATTCGCAAAATCGGGGCGCGGTGAGCCTGACAGGCTCTCATGAAATTTATTCAATTTAAATGTATTGAAACTATATATTCAACTGAAACGTAATTCACCGAGCTCCTGAAAGATGTAAGAAGTGAGGAAATATAATAAAAACAAAATTTTCGTCTTCAATTATTTATTACAATAGTAAATCTTATTGTATTTCAGTTGAGAGTAAGTGAAACTTAATTTTGCAATTAACTGAAAAAAAAACACATAAAATTAGAAAAAAATTTAAAAAACTGCATGGATATATATTTCGACAGATTGTTGAGTCAAATCACTCAGAATCGTCGTCCATTAGTTCCGTGGCAGGTATGCACGAGCTCGCTGAAAAGCATGATGTACAATACGATTTTGCGTGACTGAGGCATATGTCTCTGTGGCATTTTTTACAAGAGTAATTCGACAGTCGTCGTTTACCTGTTTCCACCGTGCAGTCGCAACATCTAGATCTTTTGCGGGCAACTGGGGGTGATTTTGGACGATCAACATCATCAGGTAAGAATCTCTTCAGACGAAATTTCAAGGAGGTGTGAAATCCAGAGGACTGTTGGCTTCTTCGCTGAAGTTCTTGGAGACACAGTTCATTTGACAATGCTTTGAGGAAACTTCTTCTGGGCATTGACTCAAGTTTATTTACAAGGTGAATCACAAGGGAATTGATTCCTCCAAGATTCAAGATGGTGTAGAAAATTACTATCGGCCAGCGTTGCGTATTTCTCTGCACGCTGTATGTGGCATACATTTGGTCAGCAGTGTCAACACCACTTTTGTGAGCATTGTAATAAGTGATGGACTCAGGTTTTGCCTGTACTCCAGTATTTTCATCAATGGCTTTGAATGAACAAGGTAGAGAACGCGAAATAAAAATTGGGCGCAGTGAGCCTGATAAGCTCACTAGAAGGATAGGCCCATGCCAATATTTTCCTTATATAATGCTACATGGACATAATACCCTTATTCAGAGAGGTTCATGATGCTTTCAAAAAACGTTTTTTAACAGAAAAAAATCATAAAAACTTACCTCCGTTTAGTAACGAATACGGGCGCGGTGAGCCTGTCAGATCAGATGGTGAATTGCTCGTCCTCTTGATGACCGATAAGGTACTGACACGGGGTCTGGAATCATCTCGAAAAGTTAGATGACTACTGGGAAGGAGGGTGCGCTACCTGCCTACCGCCCGAAGAAACATGATAAAAACCGAAGCCTGAGCCTGTCAGATCAGCCGCGCCCTACGCAGGGTTAATTGAATGCATGTGTGAAGAACACAATAAAAAACTGTTATTAAAACAACAAACTCAAAAATATAATTTTCTGAGTTTTGAAGGAAAAATTCATTGAGGGTAAAGTTGTGATACATCAATGTATCCAGAAAAAGAATAGCTGAAATTTGACATTAAGACATTCAGGATGTTTGAAAAACATAGTTAGTGCCCAATCTCAGAAACACTGTTCTGAAAACATTTTCAGATACGCCACTAACTTCAATGTCAAAATATCTTTCATGAGCAGGTTTTTTTGTTACACAAAAATAACATCTCCAAAAGTATACAGTTTCGTTTTCGCTCTGTATTTTAGGAACAAAAGTATGTAGGTGGAATATTTCTGTGGTTTCAAAAGTTTTACAAAAAAGTAATACAGAGTCTCTATATATTCAAAAAAATCTGAAAAACAGGGCAGTGTCAACGAAAATTGGATACAGTGTACAATCGAGTGTACAATAATAATACACTTTGATAACTACACATTGAATGATATTCTTAGTGTCCTTATAAAATCATGAAAAACACGTTCGAAAACACGACTTTCAAATTCAATTTTGACACGTATTTTGTCAATCTCACTCAACATATATCAACAACTATATCATTTATGGTTTATCACCAGAAAAACCGGCGAAAAAATTAAATTAAGGATTTATCAAGTGAAAACAAAGCTTTTGCATCACAGACCGGAAAAGAAATGAAACTACAGAAATGTGTAATATTTCAACTAAAACTTTAAAAAATCATACTGAAATAGATTTTAGAGAAGTTTTTACTTGGGACGAGGTGGATAGTATTTTTATTACATTCCAATGTTTGAAAATCAATAATGAAATTTAGGTATTCATCTGTGCTGGACGCGCCCATATCAACCATTATATTTGAATTGATGTTTATGAGCATTGCACATTGAATTAAAAAGTTGAATATCAATCATTTCACAAAAAACACACGAATAATTGTATTCCATATTTAGCGGTTTCCTCAGTTTAGTCTCGAGTTTAGTGAACTATTCAAATCAATGGACGACTCGATTGATAGCATTATCCGATGAACAACAAATTGTTTTGAGAAACCAAAAGAAACTGAACTGATATCTGATATGCACATATTGAATGAAATATAATTCAACGAAGAGGAAGAATTGTGATATTTACCAATTTTCTATACGCTCATTCGTATGGAGAAGAATGTTCACATTCAAATTCAAATTGCTAATTTTATGCGTCAAGAGAATTCGTAACTGAAAGAAATTCGCTCGAGGTTTCTTCAAGAAAGTCAAATTAAATAGTTCCGAGTCCTTTTCGAATCTTCTAATGCAACAACAGCGTGGTTACAGACCACCGATTATGAACCACTTAAGTTAATTATATGATGTTGTTAACAATTGACAGGTCACATCGGATATAGTTGGAGGAAACATAAATTATAAATTCAGATTTTATATGTTAATCCAAGTGTTAATCTCGAATCTCCATTCAATAAACCACATGATTTATGTGAGCGTGCTTACTTATAGTGGGTATACATATACCTGCACATTGTTGGCCGATAGTCTAGAATGAAATTAATCATTGGTGAACCACTCGGTGAACCAGTAACTTAGAATAAGTAGGCTTCGACCGAGGCTTAGACCTATCAATTGATTTATTATTCTGCGCATTTCATAGAGGTGAAATTGAAAATACATACTTAGTTCCCTTGAAACTCTCGTCTGCAACCCCACCCAACTTTTGTTTTTTTAACTGTAAAGATGACATGTGTGAATCCTAATGAGACCACACATGATATATTTTCAGCTTGGAAAAACAGAAGTTGGTAGGGGTGACACGAGGGGTTGATGGAGAATACCGAGAGGAATACCTTTTCTATTTCATCACCACAAATAGGAAAATTTATGAATATCTTTTCACAATATGATATTTTTTTTTTTATATGGGCTCAAGCATATATTATACTCGAAAGGTACACCCTGAGCGTTTATACTTTCTCTCATTTTAACACGTTGTGAAGTTATATACGAGCTCGAGTACGAAAAAAAGAAGAATAAAAAGCGTATCAAATCACATTAGCTACATCGAACTGTAACTGCTCCAAAAAAATCAATGTTTCCAATAGCGTCTACCCTCGCGTCTACCAGAGGCTGACATATTCATTACGAATAAAAATGGAATCATATTTGAGGAGAAACAAACAATTTACTTAATGAAAAACTCAGATTAAGGATATTGCTCTACTGTCCCAGGGAGTTACTGAAATTCAAAGAGTCTCTTCTCGAAAATTGTTGTCATTCTGAGTCCTGAGTCTGAGTTCTGAGTTATTTCAAATACTTCTAAGCGGAATAAATATCTGAATTTATGAGCATTGTTTTTTTTACTTATGCACTGATTAGTTTACACCAGGGATAATTTTTTTGAACATCCCTTTTTTTCGCTTAAGGGTATCCACAACAATTCAAGGAAGGTCTTGTGAACTTTACAAGATGACACCACTAGAGCTTGAAAAATAGTCGTTACTTGATCAAATTCAATATAAATGTTTTCTTCAGATTGTCTAGAATACGGAAATACAGAGTGAAATGAGCTCGGAAATACACAAGATTCGTAAACAATTTTTAGAAAACTCGAATACTCACTCCAATCGAAGTGTTACAAATAGAATTCTTATGAAATTCAGCAAGTAAGTTTCTTATTAAACCACTTTTGAATTATGGAATATATTGATTCAGCGATGGGTGAAAAAAGTTCGTGAAGCGTAATGAAATATTTATTCACGAAAATTTACCTAGTTGAATCAAATTTTTTTCAAGGATTCATCTTATAATTTATGAAATACGGGATATTTCATTGAATAATGTTCTTCTTTATTATGTTTGCTCTCCCAAATTCTATTATACAGAAACCACATAAAACATGTTTATTTATTCAAAATGGGACGATCCAACTCTGAATTCGAACAAGTGAGCATAAGTTCCCTAAACTAATTTTACTGCTCTTAAAATTTGTATACTTTCTTTTATGTTCGATTGGACCTCAATTCATTGAGTTCAATTGGACGCGTTCATTGAACTCACATCTTAAATATATTTTGATTCGAACCTGCTTTGATCGGATATTTTATTATGCTTATTGAAGACAGATCTGAATACTATTTATGTATGTTGTATAACCAGAGATAATGCTTTGAGGTAGCAACTTATATCCAAGAAAATAAGAATAAATCTTCAGTTTATTTTCGATTGATCGTCTAGAACATTTTGAGAAAATTAATCTCCACTCAATGTTTCTTGTTTAAAATAGCATTTGAAAAATTCATGAAATTAGCTGATATGCAAAAAATTAGGTATCAACAAGATGCTCTATCGAGTAGCTTTTTTTCGTGCAATTATATCATGGTCTACCCTCAATCTTACCACAATAGTTCGGTAACGTTGTTTTCAATCTTATATTTTGATCTCATTTATTTCGGAAATGTTGATTCTTAGGTTGTTTTTACAAATTCCGCGTTTTATGTTGTCATTAGAATTCATTCATAAGATACTATAATCGTAAATATACTCTCGAATAATTCAATAATTCAAAATTTTTACTGATCGAAATACGCCGAAATTCTCTGTTCTCACGAGACATCGAACATCTTCTTTATTTTTAATTGGGTTCAGATATTTTATCAGTTTTTCCATTCATTTGAATTGAAGGGCATAATTTCTTTCAGCACGATTTACAGTTTGGCCCACTAGACGGAACCCTTTCCAAAAGTCATAAATCCTTATTTTATTATACTTAGTTTTCAGCTTGTTATTGTTCAAGTGACCTACATTCACAGCTTTGCAAATGAAGGTCTTCATTTTCAAAAGTTCATATTCTCTGATTGAGACTTGTTGTTGATGGCGCAGTAAAAGAAATTTATTATGAAGGTTCTTTTTTACTACCATTTTATGAGTATTTATGATGAAGTTTACTATTAAACAATGAAAGCGAGAATGAAAGAGGTTTTAGTTTGGAGTTGTTCTTGGTTTGGGGCGAGACTATTGATATTTTCTTAGTAATGTGCACGAAACTGACGAGAATGAATTTTGATATTTTCATTGGCGTACGTACACTGAAAGTTTTTTGGAACAGGATTTTCGAGTCATTCCTCAAACTTTTAATTCATTATAAGGAACCCTTCATGCCAGTTCACTATTAAATTGCATTTTATTTTCGTTTAAATAATATATCATACTTTGTATCTGAATAAACTAAAAACTTAAAAACTAAAAAAGTCATTCTTTTTTTACACCAACCAAAATTTTCAAAGTCAAATGGTACTTATTGTATATTACCATCATAATTTCAATGTTTTAAGCTGTGTTTGATAACAATAATTATTAAATATCATAGCCCTGTAAGCAATTCCATATATTGCATAGAAGCACACGCATAGTGTGACCGTAACCCTTGCCGTAGCCTAATGGAGCATTCGCACGGGAACAATTGACCAGCCATTCCATTGAGACAATCCAATAATCTAGTGTCTAGTCTAGTGAATTGGCATCGGAGACAGTGAATCCATTCACGTGGACAATCCAGTGCAGGAAACCAATTGATAAGCTATTCCACTGAGAAATTGGATTGGCTTGGTGTGGAATAGGGTTGTGTGAATAGAGACAATCAATTGATATGGAATGTCTTTACCTGCCAATAGGGACAATCCATTGAATTAGAACGATTTTGAATTCATTGGCGCCAATACCTTTTCCTCGGCCTTTCTTCAGCCTCGATACGAAGAATTGCTTCATTTTAACTTTCATCTCAACGTTTCTACCCTACATCCTAGTTGATATCGAAAAATCACCGATGTCGTGAATCATCTTTTGAAAATAGCATTAAAAAATTCCAAAAAATTACAGAACAAATATTTTAATGAAAAGAAATTACGAGGAGAATATTTCAAAATCAAACGATTTCAACAAAAGCAGCTACAATAGGCGTAGACGCTCAACACGCAAATTTGTTTTTGTGTCTATGCTGATCTTGGGATTTTCGCTAGCTGTTTTCCGAACAACTGAATTTCTGAAACATCTTCATGATTTTCTCTCCGAATCAGAAAAAAATTTAATAATACAAGAAGGGCTCCTGTTTGAACTTGTGCACACATTTATCTACGGTCAAAACATGTCTATACATGGAAACATTTTTTATTTCATCTCGGAGTCAGTTCTTTCCTTAATATATTTTCCCATTGATTTCCACCGAACCATTAGTCACATTATTATTTTCATCCAACAATATACGAGATTCTTCCTTTTTTCAAGAATTTTTTCACTCTACATGTGATCTTCGGTATTGGAACACTCATGACTTTCATTTCGCGATTTACTAATATCTCTATTTTTATGTTGATATCTTCAAAAGACTTCATGAACAGAAATTATTGAAAAAAAAATTTGTAGACTCTTTTTCTGATCAAAAAGTTCACTTTTTATCATGAAATCATTTTGTGTTTCGAATACTGTTCGTATATTGAATTTGAAACCATTCATTATTCTGAACTATTGTAAAAATCATAAAATGATTTAAGATCTATACTCACAAAAATTGAACCCTTCGAATGATAAACAATAGTCAAAAAACTGTGTTTTCAATACGAATTTGTCTGATGAAGGAGTCTGATATAGACTTCGAAACGTTACAAAGTTCAATATTATTCAATATATTATTTCCTGTTTCATTGTTTAGCAACAATTTTTTCACGCAGCGGCTCTCTTCTTCTATTCAAAAAAATTGTTCCAGAGATTGAGAGGGAATTTTGCAGCAAAATGTTTAATCTTCCTGTAATAAATTTCAATCGAAAGAAAATGATTGACACTCAAAATATCGAGAATATATTTATAACTAAGATTAATTGTTCAATTTATGTATGGTAGGTCCAATTACAGATTCCACCGTTTCTGGAGACATTCTAATCCACAGGCTACCCCTCAAGGTTTTCCAATGGACGTTCTGATTTGAGTCTATCGATCGCTGAACAACTTTTCTCAAAAATATTCTTTCTCATTATATTCTGACAGAAAATGTTTACATGAGGAACATGAATTTGACACTTCCCATTAGAATGGCTTGTTAATTGTGCTCGTGTGAAGAAATGATGCACTTTCATGGAATGTCTCAATGGATGGTCTCAATGGAATGGCTTGTCATTATCCCCGTGTGAATGCTCCATAATACGTTTTTCTGAAACACGTGTTGATCGTCTTATTATAGTTCAACGTAAAAAATAGTCGAAACACAAACATGACACTGATAAGACTACTTGATGTATCTCCTTCCGATAATGAAAGGCAGTTAGTAGATACGTATTATGTATTATCATTTCTCTTTGTCTCTGGTTCAAGAGTGTTGAGATATCCAGAATGTATGCGTTTAGATATCGTGACTCTGAATACTGACCGGCAATTAAAAGACAAAGGAAAATTTTTGTTTTTATTAATAAATTCGGTTCGGCTCAGGATAGATTGATAAAAACTCCCCAAAGAAGGAAATATTTTGAAAATTTCAATATGAGTATCATTCGAAAGAAGATTGCATTACTTTCCAAAGGAGGCAACGATCTTTCAATTAACTCATTCTCAAAAAACGTCATCGTCAATGCTCCCTTTTCCTCTGGATCTAATTAAGAAAGGCGAGTTTCATTCAGAAAAGGGCGAATGTTCCAGTAATTACATCAAGGAGGGAATATATTTCCACTGGAACACAGAATGGGGGATGATGAACTAATTAGAACTTCAAACCTCATAATCTTATAAACGAGTTCATAAATTTTTTTCCCGTAGTCGCGGCAAGGCTCATAAATTTTGCAAATTGCGTAGGAACAGCCTATAAACCATCTGCTTCGCTGTTTTGGAATACGTCCTGAAGGTAATAGATAATTTCGGTGCGGGAAAATTGCAGAACAGTTTTAACATATCTTTTTTCATGGAATTCGTCTTTTAAGCACACGCTCTTGTTCATTATTTGATGTATTGAATTTCCTCGACATACGCAGAAAATCGCACGCGAAAGCTCATGAAATATGCCAGAAGTTTCTTGGCAAATATATTTCAAAATTGTGCTTTTGATATCTTCTGAATGTTAGTCATAATCGACTATATAGTTTGAATTTCTAGTGATACGATTGTAATATGTTCAGTCTTCTTGAAAAACAAGCTTCCATTTCTTGGATTTGCCCCATCTTGCAACACGTCGAATGCACATACGTGTATGAGGTTGTTAATTTTTTTTCAATTCAGAATTTAATTTTTTTTATCGACTGTTTGACAGACTTCAAATTTCGGAGAACAATTTCGATACAGATTTAAATCAGGCTCTCAAGTAAGGAAAACATGATATTCATTGGATAGGAATTTTTTATTTTTTCGGGTTTCTTTGAATCGATAAAATTCACTATATGTAATTGGGTTTTTTATTATCTTCAAAAATAGTAAATTTCGGTTGAATGCATGTAATCATTCGTGAAAGTCCTTCGAGATCGATATCGATATCGTTCTTTCATGGTTCATTCCAAAATTTCGAATAAATATAACTAAAACAAATATGTTGATTTTTTATGAAGAAACGGACATTTGTGTACAGGGGAAGTTCGAAATTAACAAAATAAAACATTTTGGGTCCCAGAATACGAGAATAAAAACGAAAAGTTTCGAATCCCTCTAGTTGAAAAAAGATCATTTGCTTCTGAAAGGTGGAGTTAATTCGGGTGTCAGCTATATTTCCTCTGTTTTCTCAATATAGAGTGGTTAGAAATGTTTTATCTCATTCATTTCGATTTTTAACTCTATATTTTTTATCAAAAACTAAAAAATACCGTACCTTCCTCATTAATTTATATAGTTGAAGAGATTATACTCAGTCAAATCATTATAATTCAAAATTTTCAATATTTCATTGAAAAACGATCCAGAAAAATAATTCAAGAAAGAATTTATCATGTATAAGATGTTCGTTCAACCAAAAATCTGCTGTTTTTGAAAAAACCTTATAAAAGTGGGTTTCATCAATTCGAAAGAACTCGAAAAAACCTACTGGGTTTTTGAAGGTGGGGGTATTCTATGCCATCCCTGATCTGGAACCCAATAACACTAAGTGAAATTTTTTTCACAGGTCCGACACAGTTCGTTTAGTTCTCCAACCTAGGGTGAAATTAAATATTTTCATAGCTGGTAACATTATTGAATGAAATTATCATTGTTATTATCCCTACACAAACTATTGCAGATCGTCTCTTTTGAATTGAATGTCCCAACCATTTTTCGAAATCAAACTACACTAGATCACTTCTCGAAAACACATGGACAAACAAGGAGTCAAGGCCTACCAAGATGGCTACAACCGTTCGTCACTCAAGCAATGTAATCGACGACTATCCCTTCTACCTGGCTTCTTCCCAATCGATATACTGTTACAGATTGTAAAAAATAATCGCACTAATATGTTCACGATTTGATTTCGTTTCTGGAATAGAGTATCTTAAAAGTTATTGTGAACAACACAAATTGCGCCCGTATGTCAAAACGTCCTGAGTACGCATAACCTCAAAAATTTCAAACTTTGCGATAGAGCTATCAGTTGCCCAATTTCAACTCTGTCTAATCCGGAATATAAAAGGCAAAACGTCTCGTATTGAAGTATCAAGAACATTAATTCATTAATTCACAGCGCCTTGATCAGCTTCATGGATAATTTTCGGTTGGTAATTATCATGTCATTGATGTTGATTCATGAATGAAAACGAAAATAGCTCCTGAAACATGTGTTAATTTATTCACGGCCAACAGCAATTGCCACTATTCTTCCTCATTGAGATTTCAAATGTAGTTCTGTTATTTCGGGAACCTCATTCAGTTCAATGCGATCTCTCTCTTCCCCTCTCTATCTCTTGCCATCCTATTGTGTCATATATCTCCGTTTATTACACGAGTGACTTGGAAATATTTACCTATTCAAATTGAGGCCCGAAACCATTAGTGAGGTGTTGATGAGGTTCGCACCCACTCTGCACTTCCGAAATAGAGAGTAGGCATACCGGTTTTGGAACTTCACTAGTCGATCTGATTCGAGTGCTGAATCTTTTCGGTCATTTGAATAATGTGAGTTCCTTTCATTTAAGCATTGTGATTTCGTGGAGTGTTGCTGAATTGTTTGTTCATATGGGTGTGATATCGAATGGAGGTAATTCTAGGTGGATATTTCATCATCTGAAAAAATCAGGGTTGGCAAATATCATGATATTTATATAAATATCATAATATCGGATATATATCCGATATATATCTGATATATATCAAGAATTTTGTTCTTTAGCTAAACTGCAAAAAACCGTTCATTAAACATACATATGTATTGAAAGACCATTATTCATAAAATTTTAATTAAAACAAGTAACAAAACAGAAGAAACAAGACAAAAAACAGGACATTTTTTCTAAATAAAAATAAAATAAATAACTTCAATAAATATAACAAAAAAGAATCCCCGAGACGGGAGATCCAACCACAGTACGCACTGTTGTCACGTTTCAATTTTAACCAAATTATCAAGGATTTTTTTCTGCGGTATTTATTTCGTAAAAAAAGTGAATGATATATATCATGATATATATCAAGTCAATAAATATCAGATATATATCAAGATATATATCATGATATATATCACTCGATATATATCGGCCAACCCTGGAAAAAATGTCTATTTTCACTTCCAATCACTTGAACAATTCAAATCGAAAATATACTTACTGGCAAAGGAACTGCTGCACCCAGAAGAAGCAGTTTAAATTTTTATATTTTTTTTGTTAAACTTAGATATTAAAGCAAGAAATAAATGATCAAAATTCAGAAAAAAAAAGGAATGAAGGTTTTTTCATGTGGACATTTCAATTTTTCAAATTATATAAGAAACCGGTTGTTTCAGTAGTCGATGTTCAGTTTTTGTTTAAATGCCTGGAGCACCTGTTCGGGAAAAATATCGCCAGCAAAGTGAATTTGAATTAGGTGGAATTATTGATCTACGAGAGACAGGGTTGTCATTTCGAAGAAAGCGCAAACCGTACGAACAGAAATCTAAAATGAAGATTATTCACCGGACGTCGAAGGGGCACAAATGAAGTTCAAGATCGACGTCTACTTATGGATATTAGAAAATGATAAAAGAAAACTCGATCAATAGTTTCAGGTTTTCACGACCGAATATACTGACATTAAGAGAGTCTTCCGGGCTTATTGGCCGTGGTTTATCAGGAATTATTTCTCCTAACGTTTCGCCCACAACTGCGGTAGGCATCTTCAGAGGATTCTTGGTCTTAGATTGTAACTCGACCGCTGAATTTACGAAAGTGAATGGAACAAACTTCGAATTGTAAAAATTCAAACATACAAAATTCCCGCTGTAAATTCGACACTGCAACATGGCGAATTTTTGGTGACACTTTCATAGCAAGGGAAACAGGATATGCTATCTCCCCTTCATCTCCTTCCATGTAACACACGATACAGTTAAATCGTAAGACCTGATCTGAAAATCTTAAATTTTACTATAACATCTTCAGTTCTGATCTGCAGATTCTAGTAGCTGAATCGCAAATTTTGGTTGTGAAATAATAAATAGTTCTGAACTGCCAATGGGCTCTGAAGGAACTGCTCTACACACGGTAATTTCCCAAGCGATTTGGCGAAACTGCCGGCTGGGACTTATCGATGATGGATGTGTAGTGATAACAAAACTGTAGATCTACGTTTCTGCAGTCCAAGATTTCAGCTCGCCAGTGCGTGTTTAGGTACTACCTTTGTTCAACAAATTTTCACGTCACGCTGGAATTTATGGTAAAATATGAAATAACCTTGTTTCTAATTTTCACATTTTCCGGAAAAATTGCTTTTTACTGAATTTGGTGAATGATTTCTTGTCATGTTTTCGATGAAAAATATTTATTTTTCATCCCATTTCAAATTGAAATAACAGCCCAATTTTCAATCGAAAAAGGTCGTTTTTATTCGTTGGAATCTCTACTTTCTGATAGAATTCTAAAACAAGTTGCAGAATGAGCTCCTATTTCAATACGAATGCGAAGTTCGAAAACGAGCGACGAAGGAGGGAGTTTTCGATAGCATGAGTGTTGGAATTGCCTTTTGCACGAGTATTAGACAATATTTCCTCTATTTCAGTCAAGTTTTGTGAAGTACTCTCGAAATTCAAATAAAAATTCAGGTTAGTGACTTTTATATTTCATCTTGGCAGTTGGTGTGAGTTACGAAATCTGACAGATTACGAAATTTGAATTGAATTGATTCGAAACTTGAATCGATCGGAGGTCAGTACTGACAACCACAAAACGAAAAATTTACTGAAAACAATTCTGTAATGCTTTTCATTACAGCACCACTTTTAGTACTGTAATGAACTCATTACGATACTGAAATAGAGAAAAAAAATTAACATCACTTCCGTACATGTTTTCTCAGAAATCTAGAAGACAGAAATAAAACTGATGAATTTATGTCTCATAGGAGATCTTCGACAACCTTCAACTGAGGAAGAGTTGTGTTAATCTTCAAACTCCTCAGACTGTCTCTTGATAGCTACCATTATGCTCGCCATTTTGTTTTTGATTATCTTCTCAGAAAATATTAAATTGTTGATGTTTTCATCAAACTGAAATCTTACAGGAAAAGAGATGGAAAGTAAAGTATATTCTTCGCCTTCCAAAATATTCAGTCAAAACTAGATGGACTAGAAATGGGAATGAAAGAAGATGGGGATATACAAGGTGCATAAGGGTATTTCTCTTCTTGAAAAGAGCGCCATCGGGCAAAATTTATATGGTGTTTCCGGAACATATTTTCAGTTCTTCATCGGCTACTTTTGAAAGATTGCGTTTTCTAAATTTTTCAATTATTCGCCATGAAATTATTACTAATGATGTTGCAATATCTCGAGGGCATATTGTTCAAGAAAAGCGGAAAAGGGGCATTTTCTTTGGGTACCAGGCATTCTTCTCCTCAATGAAATTGAATAAATTATGAACGAAAGCAGTGTTTTTTATCCTGTGATGTTTCCGGAACATATTTTCAGTTCTTTATCAGCTACTTTTGAAAGATTTCGTTTTCTAAATTTTTCAATTATTTGCCATGAAAATATTACTAATGATGTTGCAATATCTCGAGGGCATATTGTTCAAGAAAAGCGGAAAAGGGGCATTTTCTTTGGGTACCAGGCATTCTTCTCCTCAATGAAATTGAAGAAATTATGAACGAAAGCAGTGTTTTTTATCCTGTGATGTTTCCGGAACATATTTTAAGTTCTTCATCAGCTACTTTTGAAAGATTTCGTTTTCTAAATTTTTCAATTATTTGCCATGAAATTATTACTAATGATGTTGCAATATCTCAAGGGCATATTGTTCAAAAAAAGCCGATAAAGGGCATTTTCTTTGGGTACCAGGCATTTTTATCTTCAATGAAATAAAAGAAATTATGCACTAAAGCAGTGTTTTTCATCCTGTGTTGGCGAATTTGTTGAGATAAATAAAAAACATCAAAAAATTCATTTTATCAAGAAATGGTTATCAGAGAAATACTGGTATACAGGGTGTACCAAGTTTGACGGCCTATTAGGCGTTTCTGGAGAACTGGACTTATTTGAAATCTGAAAATTAGGATTATATTATTTTTTGATATTATTTACCGATCTGAAATATTCTTGGAGCCTCACCTCTTTCAGTTATACAGGGAGTGAAGAAAGAATCTCAATTTTTTTTTCTGTTTTTTTTTGTTTTTGAATTTGCTCCTAAAATTAATAACTCTTGAGTTATGCACGAATTCCTGATTTCATGTCGTACGTACCGTCAAATTCATAGAATCTGTTCAATATCAACAATGAGCTTGGTAATAGAAGGTAAATTACTCAGATAACTCACTAGTGACTTCCTCTTTTCTGAATTCATTTATCATGTTCGAACATTATCATCATTTTTCCTCCCTGAATCTAACGCAATCTTAAAAAATTAGGGTTCTAATTAGAAAAACGAAAGTTATGTGCCAATTTTATCCCAATTTTTGAACCAACATTTATTACACCCTGTGACGAGTTATTCAAAATTCTGAAATTGTACACTATTTCCACAGTCTTTGCCTTCGAAAATGTGAAAACAGTTTGTGCTTACGATATCTAGATTAGGAATAACAAACATAATATCCAATACACTTATCATCCTTTTTTTCCTCAGTTCTTTCTCGATATTTTGGAAAGTATTTGAGTACGAATGTATTCGGAATTGCATATTCTATCAAATTCAAAAACAGAGGAAATTTATTTTTTCTTTCCCTTTCTAACTGAAAGTGGTCAGACTCCAAAAATATTTTAGATCGGTAGATAATGTCAAACAATAATACAATCCCAATTTTCAGAATTCAAATAGGTCCAGTCCTCCAGAAACTCCTAATAGGACGTCGAACTTGGTACACCCTGTAAAATTCTACAAATGAATAAACAAAAAAAATCATTTTGACTACAACCATATTTCAATGCATCTTGATGCTTGTTCTTGTCCACTGAGAAGTAATGCAACGATTTATTCTCGAATTTTTGGCGCCACTTTAGGGGGTCGTGTCATGAAAAAGGTTGAAAAACACTGGACTAGAGGATCATCGAGGTTAAATTCTATGGGATATGCATCTATTTATGACGCAACCATTGTTCACGGATGTTTTCGAACTTCGAATATGGTTCTGCCAATATTCGGAAAGCGTTGCGTTCAACAAGTTGTAGCATTCTAACACAACTAATTATAATTCGTTATTAAAACAATACACTGGAATTTACACAGAATCAGAACAATAAGGTAGAAAGAGACGCGATTTCATTCAGATTTTCCCGTTTCAGTGCGGAAACTCGCGGATATTCCTATGGAAATTCCTGCTGGTAGGCGTATAATTAAACGCGCCTAAACGCCAGAGATAAGGGTGGTCTAGGAAGTCCTCCGTTGCATTCGACAGTGTTGATGAATGCCGAAGATAATACCATGAGCGCTTTGGCCTAAAGGCCTCTTGAACGTTATTATTTCATTAACAGCGTGTTCAATCTCGAAATGAATCCTTCCTTGGGTTCCTTATTCATCACGTGACAATATGAACTCTGGCGTGAACTTATCTTCGGCACAATAAGGGTCACCGATGATCAACAGGTGCGGTTTGCGGTTCGCGAACACCCAGCTTTAGGCGATATTCGTACTGAAGCGAAGAGAGAAATAACTCTACGATATATCTTTCTAAGAAGACTTATATATAACATTAGGCGATAAATCGGCCTGATTCTGAAATGCCTATTCTAGAATGCCTTCACGAACCCACTGTATATTTGCAAATGACTGGTGATGGTTATGACAATTTTGTAGAGCAACCATTCATTATGGACTAAAGTAGAAGATTTGAAATTTTAGTATCTAACTTAAGTCGAGACTAAAGTTGACATCTTTGATAATGAATACGTATGTCATTTTGATAGGTCGGAAAATGAAATATTTCTGGAGATTTATGCATTACGAATTATTTGTTTTCATACATAGGATATATGTGAATAACACCGGGAAAATGTAAAGGTTGACTCTTTGTTGAAAATAAAGATAGGCGTTCGAGATGGAATTTTTTGAAAACCTCTGGCCTTTGTGAAGTTACACTCCTCCATAGATTAATACAAAAATTTTTTATTTATTTTCTGTGTTTTTAAGCTGGAGGCACAGAAAATGATGAATAATTTTTGTCGATATGAAAAGGGCTTGAAATAGTCAACCCCTAAAATACTTTTTGTCACCATTTTTTTCGGATGTGAATTTTCTTTTCAAGCAACATGGCTGGAAAGCCTAATTTTTTCACGAACTTTTTTATGTCTACAAGTTTTTTCGAAAACTTGAGAATCTTATCGAAAAACGAGATAGTTGAAAATATATTCGAGGGATTGACTATTTCAGTTCAAAAAATATTCTAAAATATGTAGTTTCATTGACGAATAATAGTATTCACTAAGTTTCGAGGCTTCAGTTTCACTTAATAATAATAATAAATATAGTACTTCATTCTTAAAATCCTTACAAGGAAGAAAAAAGACATAGTCAATATAAGAACAACAAAAATGGAAAAGCTTCTTAAATTTTTTTTTCGAATACAAATTTTGATCAAACGTGAAAAGTTCTCAGATCTGCTTCAAAACATACAGGTTTGGCCATCCATAACTTTTCAACCCGAATTTTGAACTTTGCGATGGAATAAAGCAAACGCTCTAATAGGTCAAATTTTGTTTAAAGGGAAACAAATAGGGGTGTTCAAATGAGTTGGATATTACTACCCTTCTAGCCGCAACCAATAGCTCTTATTATTTTTGTATAGGGAAAAGGAATTGTGCAGCACCTTGGTGGAAAGGCAATTCCATTTCCTACATGGGTGTTTTTTTTTTTCATTGTTTCATTATTATACAGAGTGACTCAGTATTCCATCAATCAATTCCTGAAGCAATTATTTTTGAAGTCGAGTAACTTTGTTGATGAAGTAATTCAATCACCTGCATAAGCGTTTTTTCTTCTATCGCCCAACTATTAAACAGGATGAAAAAGTCAGCGGTAGTAATGTCGAATTAATTTTTTGACCCGTCCGAGAGCTTTTTCCATCTTAAAGTTCCGAATATGGCGTGTGAGAGATATTGATGGAATACTCAGTCTTTCTGTATGATAATAAAGAGATGAGAAAATACACCCATGCAGGAAATTGAATTGCCTTTTCAACAAGGTGATGCTCGATCCCTTTTCCCAATTAAATTATAAGTGCTGTTAGCAGTTGAAACTAGAGGGGTTGTGAATCCAAACCTATTTGAGCACCCTTATTGGTCCCCCTGTCAACAAAATTTGACCTGTCCGAATGTTTTCCGGCAATTTTTGTGATTTCAAATGTCTCTATTGATCAGAGTATAAACTAGAAGGTTAATTCAATCAGGTTGTAAATTATGTATATTTCTCATTTCATCGAAGCATTGGCCGCATTCATCGAACGGGGATTCAGGATTCAGCGAGATTGAAAGAGCTCCCAAAAATGCCCACTGCTCCAGAACGTGTTGAGTTTGCAGCGCATGTGCCACCGGACGATTCCGCAAGAGTTGCACATCTGTTACGTCTGTTGAATGCATTATTAGAAATATCATTTCTGAAATTTCCTACAGAATAACTGGGGCATGAAAATAAAGAGCTTCAAACGGTATACCTCTTGTACAAGAAGATGCGGACGGATGAACCTAGGATGGCAGTTATCGACGCACAATGGCTTCTGAAAGGTATACAAAGGAACCATGAGTAAACAGCTCCACTATTTTCCATAGTAAATTATGTACATTCATAAAACTCGGAGGTGATGTCTGCAGCTCCTGCAATTCGGGCATCTTTTTTGCATGTTTTGAATATTCATTTTCCGGGCATGCTTTCTTATCAAAACTGTATTTGTTTTGCTCCTGATTTCCGCGAGATATTTATCTCCATATCGCCCTGAAATATAATATGCTTCGTTGCAGAGCCTTGGGAGCATTCCACTCTATCCGGCATTCCCGTTCTGATTATAATTTCGTTCGTCCTGGATGAATTTCTGGAATACTATGGCTATGAAGATTATTCGCTGTCGTGATATTTTCAACCTGTCTTTATTTCATCATTTTCCAATGAGAAGTTGTTGTTTGTCCTTTTTGTAGGTTACGAGCCAATAATCCCCTCCCTGTAGTTTCACGTGAGCTCCATCGTTGTCATTTCCCACCTTTTTTTCCATTATTATTGTAGGTAGTTTTTTATCTTCCATTCGATTCAAATCGCAGTACCAGGGGTTTGCCCTTTGCCCTTTTTTTGTTATTATTATCAATATGTCTTCCTGTCCTTCGTTTTTTTATTTAGACTTCGGCAGTATAAAATGCAGCATGCCGAAAAGATAACTCGTCAATGAATTTTCTTTTACAGAGAATTATTAGGGAAAATTCTCGATTTCTTGATTTGGATATTTCTTACCATCAATTAAATTATTTCACCTATTCGGCGATGTGGCTAAAAGTGTAATTTGTTGTGTCATTCTCTAATAAAAAATTAATTTTACAAGGCATGGTTTCCGAGTACTGCAATCAGACCATTGTTCCTTCGCTAATTATTGTTTAGAGAAATTTACGAATCCATGGATTTGTAATTTCGGGGTCTTCCCTCGGAAATATATTCGAGAGGACTGGTAACCAAAGAGTGGATGCAGATTTGATAGTACCAGTAATAATCCTCATAGAAGATATTCAGCAGCAGAAAAAACCAAAGCTAGCGCTCCCGTGAAAAGTATTGTTGCATCAGCGACGCATGAGAAACCACCTAGTTTCTGAAAAAATATTGTTTCGAGTTTTAAGCTTCAAACAGATCATCTGAATGGGCGTTGAGGTTTACAGAGGAATCAAATTCCTTTCTCAGGTATCTAGGATTAAAATTATGTATTAAATGAAAAGTACCGAAAGTAACATTCAATTTTCTATATTTCTGATGATTATTCAAACGAAAACACGAAACCTCGGTTTTATTCTCATCGAAATCTGTGGAAAAGGTTAGGTTAGGTTAGGTCTGTGGAAAAGGTTCTTTCTATTGTTTGGAAATCGGAATGATAGAGCAATATTATCAGCATGAATAAATTTTTCCGAAAGAGTGGGTTGAATGTCACACAAATACACTGCGCAAAAAAAAATAACGCACATTTTGAGAATCTCAATTTTAGTGAAAGTTCCATTGACTTTATAACTTATTTTTTATGTTCTCTCTGGAAGGTCTTGAACGAAACAAGACACATTTAATGAGAGAAAAATTCAGGATTACACCGAATCTTATGTGAAAGAAGAGCAATGAACAATTTTCAAAATACTGAAATGCTGATAAGTGATTTAATACTTGGTATTTCCACCCCTCGCGTCAATTACAGCTCGGCAACGACAATTCATACTCAAAATGAGTGATCTTAAAATGTTCTGCTCTGATCCTTCCCAGATTTCTCCGAGTTGGATTCCTAAGTCATTAAGAGTAGCTGGATGATTTTTTGAACTCATCAACCTTCTATTGAGGTTGTCTCAAACCTGCTCAATCGGATTGAGATCTGGACTTCTTGCCGGCCATTCCATTCGAGAGACTTCAAACCTTTTCAAGGTACTAAAAAATGAAATTTTCACCAATGTATTATACAAATGGCACTACAAGCTCTTCAAGAATGTTTCTTATGTACTTATCAGCATTCATAGCTCCATTATCAACGACCACTAGGTCTCTGCGAGCAGTCAAAAATATTCCACACCATAACATAATCGATCTTCCCCGAAACCAGTAGTATTCAGGAATTTGCACTTAGCATATCTTTCATGTGGACGTCTGTATACGAGGGAACGTCGATCACGAAGGTAGAGGCAGAATCTAGACCCATCTTTGAAGAGAACTCTTTCGCAATCGGCCTCTTCCCAATGGATATGCTCCCTCGCAAAATCCAAACGCGTATTTCGATGGGCTGGGGTAAAAGCTGGGCCTCTTGCCGCGACACGAGACCTTGAATCATATTCTCTGAGGCGATTTCTCATTGTCTGAGTGCTAATTTGCACCCCATGAGTTTGCTCAAGATGATTTTGAAGGAGGCGAGCGGTTGCAAAGCGTTGTCTCAACGAAGAAACTCTCAACGTTCTTGAATGGCAGTTGTTACCCGTGGTCTACCCTGTCCTGGTCTTCGGACATTCATACTTATCTCCCTGAATCGCTGAAACATTCTGGACACACTTGTATGGAAAACTGCCAACCTTTCTGCAAATTTTGTGTATGTCCATCCTTCTTCTCGCACAACTACCGCTTGATTACATTCCTCTTCAAATTGCATGTTTCGTGTTGCATAACGATCGAGTGTAGAAAATCAAACAAAAGAAAAACTATTGATCACTCGAATTGATCGGGAACAACTGATTTTAGAATGGAGCCAATACATTCAAAATCTGATAATATCATCTTTTTCTGTTCGTGTTAGGAAAATACATCTGTATTGAAGAAAAACGATGAAAGTGGATAACATATGCATGCATAATTCTGATAGAAATAATTATCATTGAGAACACCTTCAGTTGTAGAATGAATTTGAGATATTCATAATGTGCGTTAATTTTTTGCGCAGTGTATAAATTGAATAGAAGAGGTGCTAAATAAAACTGGACTCTGTGGAAGACCATTATTCCAAGTTTCGGATATATATTTCACGAAACCATTTGTACACATTTTGAATAATTTAAAAGTTTATCAAGCAATCTATCTTTCCACACTGTATCATATTCAGATTGTATAGGTATCCGATACATTTTTCTTATGTCTGTAAAGATGAAATAAGTATTTATGTTCATTACGATAAAAATGAAAAAAGTTTAAATTCTCTTTATTGCCCTTCGTTGCATCTTGCTTCCTGGAGATTCTTCGGAATTACACTTAACCTATGTTATAAGGGGGTTAGTCATTCTTGGTTTTGTTTCTCCTCCGTGGTTTTATGAATTCATTATAATTACTTGAGCTCGCACACTACCACAAGGTGATGACCAATCGTGTGAAGAATTCTACCACCTGTCGACGAGAAGCCTCACTTTTGAATACACCCTGTATTTGAACCGCCGTCACAAAAATTAGCTACTGCAAAGTTTGCTATTCGCCTGCTAACTACCGACGAAAATCGTTTCCCGAATGTAATGAAACGTTTTCTCGGTAATTACTGCCGAAACAAGTTGTCGCTCGAACTCTGGAACCTCCCGAATTCGAACTCCAGTCCCCGAATGGCGGCCATAAACTCCGCCGCCTCGATCAATTATTATTGTCACGAAACCGCGGACTACCGACACTCTTCCAATTTACATCGCCGAAATTGAAAATATCAATGTCGGCTGGGGAACCAGCCCTGGAAAACTTAAGCGACCCTTCATCCCTGTTCTATCGGAACGTCAACAATGAGACGGAACGGTTTTCTGGCCCTATCTGGAGGGCTTCAGGCGCTCACCCACGACAATGCCAATATTCATTTATTTAAATCAATTATCTTCATAAAGAGACGGTATCGCTCGAGATTCAGGTATCTCGGAAACTTCCCTCAAGTTCTTCCCGTCTTCGCAAACATCTGGCACGGTAACTTGGAGAGTTGTCGAGTCTGAACACTCCCTCCGACACGAAATACCCGATTTAATTGGGACGAAAATGAGGCACGTGTTGAAGATGAGGTCTGACGAAGCTCCAAGACGGATAATTCCTTCGGATTGTATGTGTTTTCACGCCAACATGATCCATCGTTCGGGTGAGGGTTGCTCCCTTTCTTAATCCTCCGAAGAAAATACATTCTATGTATGCTGTGCTGTGGTGACACTTTATCAGTCTCGGCTTGAAACCTAGAACGTAAAGGAACTCAATGGATTCGAATGGCGCGTCAATTCTCACATTGAAATTATGCCGATTTGAATATTTCAGTATCGTAATGAGTTCATTACAGTACTAAAAGTAGTGCTGTAATGAAACTCATTACAGCATTGTTTTCAGGTATATTTTTCGTTTTATGGTTGTCAGTACTGACCTCCGAACGAATCAAGTTTCGAATTAAATCAATTCAAATTCCGTGATCTGTCAAGTTTCGTATGTCACACCAACTGTCAAGATACAATACAAAAGTCACTAATCTGAATTTTCATTTGAGTTTCGAGAGTATTTCACAAAAATTTACTGAAATAGAGAAAATACCGTCTAATACTCGTTGGAGAAGGCAATTCCAACACTCACAACTTTTTTTAGAATATACTATTTAATTTAATTATAATGAAAACGCAATGCATTCAATTAAAATTGTTGATTGCATAATTGGAAGTCTTTGAAGTCAAATATCTCAAACAGCATTGTTTTCCGTTATATTTTTCGTTTCGTCATTGTCAGATACAATACTAAAGTCACTTATCGGAATTTTTAATTGAATTTCGAGAGTTTTTCCCTTAACATGACTGAACTGAAAAAAATATCGTCTAATACTCTTTGCAGAAGGCAGTTTTAACACGAATGTGAAATTCAAAAACGAGCGACGAAGAAGCGAGTTTTCGAATGCATACATTCTTTTTTACTCCCGAGTTTCATCATTACAGACATAAGAAAAATGTATCTGATACATGAACGATCAGAATGTGGAGAAATGGTCGAATTATAAGAAAATATGCTATGCGATAAAAGGTTCCGTGAAGTATTTTCTAAACTTGGAATGGAGGTTCAGATTAAGCACCTCTTCTAATCAATTTATATCTATGTGACATTCAATCTACTTCTTCAGAAAGATTTATTCATGCTGGTGATATTGCATGAGTTTTCCATTATTCTTAAAACAGAAGAAAGCCCCTTTCTGCAGATTTGGATATCATGATTTTTTCTTTATTGCAGTATCGTAATGAGTTCCTTATAGTACTAAAAGTAGTGCTGTAATGAAACTGATTACAGCATTGTTTCATTTATATTTCTCGTTTTGTAGTTGTCAGTACTGATCACCGATGAAATCAAGTTTCGAATCAAATCGATGCAAATTCCATAATCTGTCAAATTTCGTATGTCACACCAACTTCCAAGATACAATACAAAACATATTTTGGATAATATCTAAGGTTGAAAATTAAATATTAAATTTACACGAACACGAGAACGTTTTGTTACTTGCTATTACGATGACATTGAAGGCGGGGCGTGATCATTTGAATTTTGAATATGATCGTGAGGGTAGTAGCTATAACGAGGCAATAAGCAATTGAAGAGTTTTTTTCTATAACTTCAGCTTGTTTTCAAATTGTAGATTCATGCTTTTTAATTCCTGATGTTGCATATTAACTGTAATTACTTTCTCTATTTCAATATCGTAATGACTTCATTACAGTACTAAAAGTAGTGCTGTAATGAAACTCATTACAGCATTGTTTTCGTTTTAGGTTGTCAATACTGACCTCAGATCCTCTCAATTATCAAATCAATTCAAATTCGATAATCTATCAAATTTCGTAAGTCACTTCAACTGCCAAGATACAATACAAAAGTAACTAATCTGAATTCTCATTTGAATTTCGAGAGTTCCTCACAAATTTGACTGAAATAGAGAAAATATCGTCTAATACCCGTTGCAGAAGGCACTTCCAACACTCATGCAATCGAAAACTCACTCCTTCGTCGCTCGTTCTCGAACTTCGCATTCGTGTTGGAAAATGAGCTCATTCTCCATTTTGGTTTTAGAATATACTCTTATACTCTGTTTCAGAATTGAAGTCATCATTTCTGTGTTTTCATTGAAAAGTATGTATTGAAATACATACATATATGGATATAACCTATGAAACTATTGGATATCATTTTCAAGACAAATCAATTTGATTTTGTTGAGGATATTTATAATTCTCATAACCTGTGCACTGTGTCAGAAATTGGGTGAGATTGCACTGTATCTCAGCTATTATTGAGGATAAAGTCATCGCGATTCTTTTTCACTTTTTTGTGAAACTTTTAAATCCAAAAACAGAAATATTCCAACTACCTCTGTTTCTAAAATAAAGGGCGAATACAAAAATGATAACTTTTCTGAGATGTAATTATTTTTCAGGCACTGTATGAGATAGATTTTCCAGAGCATTGTTTTCAAGACAGAGCACATATTTGATATTTTTCATATGGAACACTGTCAAATTTTTGCATTTTTTCCTGAATACACATGAATCACACCCTCGATCACACCATTACCTTCAATGAATTTCTGTCTCAGAAAAAATCGATATTCATTCCATTAATTTTCCCACATGCTTTTAATTATTAATTTCTCAATAGTCCATGTCTACATTGGGATTTTTTCTTTGCATATTCAGTATCGATGCATATGTCAAAGAATTTATTACCTGCCATCGACAAAACAAACTTGAATATAAAAAGATTTATTTATTCATCAGAAAGTATCTGCTGATTCCTTGGAAAACTCGTAGTAGCATCGATGAACTTCCTCATGTTTCCTGGTAGTTTCCGAGTGGAGGATAAAACTGAAAGAGAAACACTCTGGCAGAATATCCCAGGGTTGGATCATTTCAAAACTGCAATTACCAAAAAATATTCGGATCTCAGTAAGAACCAACTACACCTCCTCACTGGCTTTCTTACAGGGCATTGTCGCCTCAGAAAGCACTTGCTGACGAGTTTAGATTTTGTGGGGAGGAGGAAGAAATTCCTATTCACCTTGTCACAGAACGCTTTGGCATTGTAAGCCGAAGGAAACAATGCTTTGGTCAAGAGACCTGTAGGAGTGAGGAATTAGCTTCACTGAAGCCTTCCGAGATATTGGATTTCATAAGATCTCTAGGAATGGAAGGCGAGTTCTAAACTTTGTCAGGGTTCACAATTGACCATCAGATCGCTTTGGACTGTAACCCTTTTTAAACTATCAACTAGCAACTATGCCCGGTAGTTAAGGTTGTCGAGCCATTTTTAATTCGGTAAGTCTCAAAAAATATTCAAATCCAAAACTAATTTGTCGATTTAATCGAGAACATTCACATACAGAAATAAATTCGAAACATATTCGGTGGATTAACTGAAACTTGAAAATATCATAATTTAGTGTTTTTCATCAACACCAACTTAAAAAATACTGATGTTATATCACCTCGGATATTACCAATATAATTTCGAGATGCCAATAATTCCGAAACGGTCTTTATCAGTATCACTCATTTCGATAATTACTATTTTAATTCATCCATGTTTCAAAATTGAACTGGGTGTGCCTTCAAAATATAAATAAATGCAATAGAATGCATGAGAATTTGTGATTGTGAGCTTTTCCTAATGCCTCCTTCAGAAAATGGATTGTTCCTTGGGTGTTTATTTTGTCACACATATAAAATCCGAAAAGTGGCGTCAACAGTGATTCACTCATCTGTAAAACCATTTCGCAGGATGCATCAAACTGGTTATAAGAAAAAACTGCCCGTGCACATTATACTTGTCATGCTGAATTAACTCGAAACTCATTACCATTCGCATGCATAGAGGATACAATATAATCATTATCGTGTTTTCTGCATATAAAGAGCCACGTTAACAAAACATATCATTTGTAGGATACAGGTTATGCAATACGATGTTTTGAATGTGGGCACGTCTTCTTATTCAAGGTTTGTTTGCGTTGCGCTAGATTAAAATAGGAGTAGGTGCAGCGTCTGTCAGAGTGAGATTCACCTTAGACCGTCTAGTCTGATAAATAGGTTCTCGATTTGCATTCAAGGCGGAATTGGAACTTTTTATAAAAGAGGATGAGGTAAATCAAAGCACTTCTCGTTTCGCATTGCTATAATATTCAAAACAAAACAGCTATTTATTAAATGTAAAAATGATATCGCACTCTCGCTATAAAAGTGACACAACTCAAAATCAAAAGTCGAAAATATTCAAATGCTAAATATTTTCTAATTAATTGGAAACATGAAATAGACACCAATTTTGATATGTAGGTATCTATATGATATATGGAGGACCCATTGATGTGGGTAAAAATTTTCCAAGATTTAATCTAGTCTCGTTTTCTTATCTAATTCATAGCATAAACCGAAAAAAGTAAATTTTGAATTGTGTCACTTTTGTAGCGAGGGTGCGATATGTTCATGTAACATCATACATATTTTAAAGATGTGTAGCATACGGAGATCTTTGATTCTTTAAGAGTACTCAAAACGCCTTCGGAAGCAAAACGGAAGATGAAGATGTATATTGTGAGGTTACGTAATTGAATTGTTTGTTTTTCGTTTTTGCTTTTGGGTTGAAGTTGTACACTTCTAGCTTTAACTTATACGAATCTTATTATGAACAATTATGATAATATGTTTTGGTGACTGATAATTTCAGGCATTTTATCATTTGCCAAAATAGTGACGTCAAAATGCCAATTAATATAAACAAACCGACTATTTTTGAATGGTAGGTGAATAAGATGTTACTCTAGGTTAGGTTCGAATTGATTTTCTAGAACACATCAAAATCAATAAACAAGAAAATACAGCTTACGCGAAATATTCATACAGATCGCTGACTGAAAGCAAACTGCAAAGGCAATTCCTACTATCCAATAAAAAAAGTAGACTTTTTTTATATCTATTCTCATTCTTAGCGAAATTTAGAATGCCTAACAATAAGCAGTCACACCATATGTTTGACTGTTTTCATCTTGCCGACATTTCATCAATTTCCTCAATTGGTGTAGGCCGAACGAAAAATGCATTTCATGATCGCGTTTTGTCGACTTTTCGTGAAATGCCTAAGCACCTTATGAGAAGCCTGAATTGTCATTATGGCTAAAACATATACAGGGTGCGGCACGGAGGATGGATGGTTTTAAAAAAATAATAAAAGCGTTAATTTTTACTCAAAAACACATTTATTGACGGAATCAGATTCTCAAGGAAATAGCATTTGAGACAGTCAAGTGTGGAAAATCACATCAGGCATGTGGTGGCCGAAATCGGTGATGCAGTGCTAGAGGCGCTCTTGGAAGTTCGCGTAGATACCTCTCCAACATCGCTGTCTCAACTTGGGCAACTTCCACGCGAATAGCCCTTTTCAATTCGTCCTACTCTAGCCTCAAGGCTAGAGTATACGAGACCAAGCCCCGAACTCTGGACGAATTGAAAAGGGCTATTCGCGTGGAAGTTGCCCAAGTTGAGAGAGCGATGTTGGAGAGTGTCTACGCGAACTTCCAAGAGCGCCTCCATCACCGATTTCGGCCACCACATGCCTGATGTGATTTTCCACACTTGACTGTCTCAAATGCTATTTCCTTGAGAATCTGATTCCGTCAATAAATGTGTTTTTGAGTAAAAATTAACGCTTTCATTATTTTTTTAAAACCATCCATCCTCCGTGCCGCACCCTGTACTAATCAAAGACTCACCCTGTATACATATATTGGAAAAGAATGTTCTCCGTTCCTGACTCAATATCCCGAAGAAGAATCAATCATCTTTACACCTTGCTCATTTGAAAAAGTCCAGTTTCCAACTCCCTTCTCGTGGGATAGTGTGTGAAATCCTGTTCACGAATGATTCAGTGGATACCCACCCAACTGTTTCTAAAAATTAAAGTGGAAACACCGAGGCGAAAACGCCCTAACATATTTCATTTCGAAAATGAAGTTCTAAATAAAATAATTAATCGACATATTGTTCCCCCTCTGTTTCACAAACAGTTCTTTTTTGTTGTAAATTGTGATGGTCAATTCAGCCGGCCCACTGAATACCTCACGTTTGTGTTGGAGGGAAGGGAGCTGCACAAAATTGTTTTATACAGCGAAAACGTGAAACAAAATTAACTTAGTTAGTGACTATAAACAGCGCTTCAAAGAAGCGGATTTTTCAACATCATCTAGTTCATTGAATCGAAAATTTATTCGCAGGGACGTGAATTCACCTAATAACTCGTTCGATTTCCAAATAAATTTCATTTCATACCCTGTCATGTTGATGAAGGAAAGATTAGAATTGAATGAAAAAAAAATTTTGATTTTCGAGATTTTCATTTTTATGGAATTCACATATAGAGGCTGTCCCAAAAGTCAACTTCGAGCCGCAAATCGTATAACAGGCTCAGTTTGTGAAAAAAAAAATATAAATCGTGTATTTTCTAAATTATTCTGCATATTCGCGAAAATGTATCCCTTATGATGATTTTCCTGTTTATTCAATTTATTGCTTTTAACGAATTACCACGAATATTACCTTTGTGAACTTTAATCTTCAATTCTTAGCAAATTTTTCCCAGGTTGAGAACTAATGTCATTTTTTGCCGAACCAAATATTCAAAATTGATAGTTCACTCAACTTCAACTGACGCCGTTATTGAAAAGTTGGCACGTTCTATAAGGTTTTCTAGATTCCTTTTCTAGATTGGACAAAGAAACAAAAGGTTTTTCTCAAAGAAATTCAGTTTCGTTAAATTCTATTCTGTGTGGTTAGGGTGGTTGAGAGATTTTGGTTATTTATAAAAAAAATTTTTTTTTCGGGTGACCACTTATGAATGATTTACTCGAGTAAGGCAATTTGGATAAATAGTTCAAAAACATTTTCAACATTGATGTTTCCCAGGTTTCAGTTGAACGTATACTTTCAATCAGAGATACAAGCTTATCTCAAGGTTGAATTCTGAGGCTATATAAATTTTTACACAGTAAATTTTTTTCTAGAATATAGGTTAATTTGCTTCTTCCGTTTTTGTAATAAAATGGATCGTTCTCGATATAAACGTTAGATACTCAGATTGGTAATCATGAAAACTTTCGATACACACAGTGAAATTGCTTCCAATCTGAAATTGACAATCATATTTGTACCCATGCATCTGTTTGCAGTGATAATTTCAATAATCGACATGAGGGGAGATTTTATTTTCGCTTTCCCAACTCATGTGTGCGGTTGAAAAAACTGAAACTTATCTACAGATGTGTTCATACGAAACAGTGTTGCAAATTAATTAATGGAAAAACAAAAAAATAGTATATTCTAAAAAAAATTGCAGAATGAGCTCCTATTCCAACACGAATGCGAAGTTCGAAATTGCCTTCTGCAACGAGTATTAGACGGTATTTTCTCTATTTCAGTCAATTTTTGTGAAAACCTTTCGAAATTCAAATGAAAATTCTGATTAGTGACTTTTGTTGTGTAGTTTGGCAGTTGATGTGACATACGAAATTTGACAGATCACGGAATTTGAATTGATTTGATTCGAAACTTGATTGGATCGGAGGTCAGTACTGACAATCATTAAACGAAAAATATAACTGAAAACAATGCTGTAATGAGTTTCATTACAGTACTAAAAGTAGTGCTGTAATGAAACTCATTAGAGCATTGTTTTCAGTTATATTTTTCGTTTTGTGGTTGTCAGTACTGACCCCAGATCCTCTCAATTTTCAAATCAATCAATTCAAATTCGGTAATCTGTCAAATTTCGTAAGTCACACCAGCTGTCACGATGAAATATAAAAGTCACTAACCTGAATTTTCATTTGAATTTCGAGAGGTTTCCACAAAAATTGACTGAAATAAAGAAAATACCAACTAATACTCGTTGCAGAAGGCAATTCCAACACTCATGCATTCCAACAACGCATGCACTTCGCATTCGTATTGGAATAGGAGCTCATTCTGCAACTTGTTTTAGAATATACTATTTCAGGTTCATCCAAGGATCCCCCCAAGGAGTTATTTCGGATTAACATGATAATACAGGATTTTTGAAAAGTAAGGGTTTCTCTGAAGAAGTGAAAATAGATCGTATCGAAGTAGGTTGCTCACTCAATATACTCAATGTGGAAAAGTGAATCAAAACTCCCAACAGCATCTCTCTATTTAGTAAATGAAAATCACCTGTTAAGAATCAAGCTGTCGGCCGTATAAATTTTTTTTAAATGTTCACAACGAAAAAATTATAATCACGATAATTCCTTCAGCGACTTCCATTCCTAAAAACATCTTCAGAATTCAGAGAAGAGACAAATATTGAAATTCTCTAGAAAATTCGACAAACGTCACATAGAGAAAAAAGCCATGTTCATGGGCCAAACCACGGTGACCAATATAAAGGGTGTGTCGCTTACTTATACATATATGTATTCGTGATTTACAGAATGTTTTCGAAAGAAACCCGTTTTTTCGAATACACATACTTTTCCGCTTTAAATTATGTCCGCTACGTTTTTGATAATGCCTGGATTTTTACGTATTTCATTACATATTTACTCACTTCTCATTTCAGGTGAATATCCTAAACAAGTCAAATAACTCCAAATGAAATGATCAACAGGATTTGAATCTGGTGATCGAAAGGACGAGGATTGCAGTCCTCAACTGCTTATCAACAGATTTGAAAAGAAAGGATCTCAAAAACATCTGAAGATTAATCGTCATTATTATCATTATTGAATCATTGAAATGGGATGGATTTCCTCATACTGAAAATGCAATCTTACAATGAGCGTAACTTCGAGTAATACAGGAAGATGATTTTGAAGGAAATCTAAGTGAAAATCACCCGTAAGCCGTCTTGGTAGGACGTGCGGTCTAATCAATCGATTTGTATTTGGATATAGTATGCCTGACCTTATGTGGTTTTTCTTCAGCCCCTTCATGCGGATTCCACATATTCAAGATACCAGTCAAAATTTATTTGTAGAAATCGTCATAGTCTACTCTAAACAACACTTGTGAGATACAATACATGCAATTCATCTCTCAATCAAACCTTTTTGTTTTTTGAAAATCTAATAAAATTTGAAAAATGCAATTATTTCATCAGTTTGGGATAAAAATTCTTTCGATTTGGTTGCAATGAACGAGTTTTCCACGGAATTATTACAATTCTAACATTCAATAGGATCTTGGAAGAAGTCCTGAATTTTTCAGATACGGACCTGGAAATTTTTGTTAATTTAAATATGAATCAATGGACCTGAGTCCATCATATCTTCCAAGTATCGACTAAATATATCGGTTTGTTCAAAAGTTATGAGATATTGGAATTGATCAGACCTCTCATATGTAGGCTCAGGTTACCGTATGTTAATTTATAAATGAAACACCCTGTATATCCCACTCGTTTCATCATTCACTAGAAAGACCCGTACTTCAAAACGGATTGCTCTTACTTTTGAACTGTAATAATATGATACCTACGATAACTTTCCGAAATTTTTCTAAAAGGTTCTGCTTGTAGCATGCTTGGGTACGGAGCACTAAAAAAATCGGCTTTCAAGAGGCGGCGGCGGCTGTTGAGAACGAGGCATCCACATTTCTTTCCAAAATCACCACCGTGAAACGAATTTCGCAAGATGCGATAATTAACTAGACCATTTTTTTGCTCCAATTCATCCTGAACGGAACCCTCCCGCAACGTGCCAGTTCTCCTCCGAAAACAGCACTTCGCCAAAGTGGGCAAATAAAGAAAAAGTGAGCTCTCCTAACCGCCGTGACCCCAAATGTTCGAGTACGTTCGTAGAAGACTCTAAATCTGCTTAAGCTGTCCGAAAATGGCACGAACGAATGAGTCTGCAAGACGATAAGATGGATTTTCTGGAAGTTACAGGCGACGTCCCGTAGAATAATTACCCGAGGCCATTTCATGTCACTCCGGAAGTACACATCGGCCAATTTTCTCCCTTCCCTTGCCCGAGAAAGAAAACAAAATGATGCTCTCTACGGCAGGATTAGTCTAGCTGGTATTTTTCCCATGTTACTGTCTTCGACGAAAATTTCGAAAGCCTCGCTTCAAATTATATGAGGACCATCTATCAGGAGTTTCTGGAACTGATGAAATGTCAAGTAAATTGAAGTTTATTGGCTGAAAAATATCGGGTGAGCAATTCGCCATCTGTCAAAAAGATTAGTTGTTTCCGAGGTTGTTTCGTTTTGTTGGTACGGTCCCCTGAAATAGAAAAAATTACCAATTAGGGAGTCGATGATATTGAAGTCAAACAACCCATATGTTTGGAGATGTACAGGGTGGGCAAAATTGATGCACTACTACTTTTTGACCTTGAGAGATAAAGGAAAATACGGTGGTCTTTTTTTGGTTAACTGATAATGCCAGAAAATGCATTCCTCTATTTTATTTTGTTTTCGAGTTATAGGACAAATGTGTAATTTGGGCGGTTTCAACTTTGGCCATTATCTCCATTTCTGTTCGTGCTAGGATGTTGAAATGAAAACGTCATGAAGGCACTTTTTCCAAAGCAATCCAGTAGCGTACTTCTTTTTTTCCCAATAGTTTTCCTAATCTTGTGTTTTCTCTTATGAAGAAAATAGTTTGAAATGGCTCAGAAGTTTCAAAAATATATCATACATCATACATCGCCCTCAGATTTATTCAGATCATGAAAAATATAGTTTGCATCTGAAATTTGAAGTAGTCAGTATTAAGTTGGCTAAATCTCAGAATAATATGTCTCTACGCATGGTCACTATTATTTTGCCATTGAATACTTGATTCAATTCTCCGTGGTTCAGAACAACTGTCAATTATCAGAATTCTAAGTTATTATAGCCGGCAATATTGAAATGTTTGAAAACTACAAGAAGTATGACATGTTGAAATGTTTTGTTTCGGCGCCAATAATGACTTCGAATCGACAGTTCTTCTGAATAGAACCACGAAGAATTGTATCAAGTATTCAATCGCGAAATGATAATGACACCATGCGTAGAGACATATTATTCTTTGATTCGGCATACTTAATACTAATAATTCAAATTTCACATACAAACTATATTTTTCATGATATCTGAGGTCGATGGTTTATTTCTGACAAAGGAAAAAATGGCGATTCTTTCTAAGCCATTTCAAATTATTGTTTCCATGAGAAAAAACACAACTTCATGTTATAGATCATCAAGGAAATATCTTAGGAAAAAACAAAGTACCCTACTGGATTGCTATGAAAGAAGTGCCCGTATAATGTTTTCATTTCAACATCCTAGCACAAACAGAGACGAAGTTGTAGTTCAAGTATCACCAATTTTGCCCTCCTCAACAGAGTGGTCAGATTTCGATGATTTAGAAGTACATCTCGTTTATTAAAATAAGGGGTAGAAACTAAGGTAATATACGAGTCATGTCCTGTTTTCTCAAGAAAATGCCACCAGGGTTTGTGGTTTCCATGCTACGGAGTGATTTTGGGATCTATTCAATCATGATGATTGACTATAACTGCCGCAATATTCCAAACACTTTTTAAAGCTTTATACCGATGCTATGGGTATTTCTGCGCCACATCAAATTTCAGAGCAAGTATTTTTTTTTTCAAATTACAACAATAAACAGGTAGGCCCTCCCCAACTTTCATGAAATCTGTGATATTATTATCATCGAATAATTTCCGTTTTTATCATTGAGTAAAGAACTCATAGAAGGAACAAAGAATTTGGAGAAAACTTCGGGACTCTATAATAATATATCAATCAATTCAACAACATAAAATTCGGACACATCAGGTTTCATGGCCTCCTCAGTTAAGAAGACATTCATCAAAATCAAAGCGTTTTTAAATTTTTTTAAAATTTATTCTCGACGTTGCTTCAATTCGATTGTCTGGCATCTTCAGGAGTTATACTTTCAGGAGATGTTCCGGATAGAATGATCTGCCTGATTGTTTTACTCCATAATTTCCAGATTAAATTATTCAGAAAACTGTACACACTATCGTGTTGTATGTATAGTACTTTTTTGGTGTAGATTTCATTATGTTTGAGTTTACTTGACTCAATAAATCTTATGTCAAAAAAGTTGTTTTCATTACTACTTTGTACGAACCGTGCAACTATCGCCCTCTATGGGAGTCAGACGTAAAATCGAACCACAGCCTCCTAAAGTACAAGCCCGGAATAAGGAAATTCGGCAACGTCGCGCGTAGGCCTACCAGAGACCCACGAAACTCGTGATGCGTGGTGAAGAATAGATTTTCAGTAGGGCGAGTTTTGTTGATAGTGTAGGTACGTGTGTTTGAATTTTGGTTAAGTGCAATGAAGGTTTCGTCTAATTTTCTTTTCTAACTTGAGATCATGTACTGAATAGGTTGGAGGTTAGGTTGGAATTGCAATTGCGATGAAAATAGTTCCGATAATCATAGGAAATTAATTTCAAAAGTTTGTCCATTTTAGATTCATATTATTTGCAAAATAGCGACATGGATAACTCCGCCAAAATTTATGTTTCAGAATATGCTGCTCCTTCGAGCAGCAGCTGAGATTTGCAGTTGAGGTACGAATGCGGAATCAATTTTAAATTCACTTTGTTCGGTTTTTGCAAATTTACTCCTAAACAATCTCGTAAATAATAAGAATAATATGATTAATGTCGAACAAACGGAGAAAACACTCCGGAGATAGGGAAAAGTTTGCATTACCCAAAGATAGAAACTCACCTTCCTTAGAATGAAATTGCCCAACTTTTTATGAAAATATGCATTTCCGTTGAGATTGCACATCAATTTTTTGTTGAAAATTTCAATATTTGTTGTGTTAACATCTTATTTCTATTCATTTCCACATTCTCTTCGATTTCTACATATATTGAGTTTATAATTATGTTGAGGATACTTGTTTTGTTCACGTAAAGAATTTCATTTAATTTTTTTGGCAAGAGTTGGCCCTACACCTTCCCGTTGTTCTTGCTGAACAATGAATTGAATATCTAATTCTTTTCCTAACTTATAACTCAGATAATTACCTTTCAATTCCAACCAAGATTGAAACACAATCGTGATATTTTTGCCAAGGAGTAATTAAGATATTCAATTTTTTGACTAAGTAGGGTCTTTTATTCCTTTTTCTTAAAGCAAAAAATTCATTTGATGAATTTGCAAATGATTTGAATTCGAAATAACATGATATCCCGCCTTAACGCATCGGACGAGTATACCTACGGTTCGCGTTCGCATACAGCGTTGCCAGATTTAGTTCCAGGCTATCTCTATAGACGGCTGTGATCGAACTCATTGGATGTATCAGCTTCCAAGACATATTCGGCAAAATCACCAAAAATGGCCATCATGCAGATGGCGCTGAGAAAATTTCAACTTGTAACATTGGAACAACATAATATTTGAAACTCAATTTTCCGAAACCTTGTGTTCTGATTTGTTGTTTTGTATTTCATTAAAAATACAAATAACCCATACCTACCATTTCTGTGTAAAAAATGTCCCGTGTTTATTTAGTTGTCGAATAAACACTTTCATCTATGAAGATCGATACAGATCTCGTCCACGTATTCAACAAAATCTCTCAGGAATGTTACGAATAAACGAACCACAAGAACAAAAAATCGAACCCCGTCAGCTCTTGGAGAAATTCAAAATATCCAAGACTGTATCGGGAAAATACCGAAAACCGCGGCAGTATAACGTTGTTCGGCTTTTACGACACTTTCAACTTTGAACAATAGGAAAACTTTGTTACGACCGTTTAATAATATCTCGTTGGAACTCATGATCTATAGTCTCTCCGTTAAGCTGTTTGGAAAATGTACAAAGGAGCTGCTGGCGTATTAGGTTAGAACGTTGCCGAGATGGGGCAAGTTGTTGGGTTTAACGACCCATCACAATGGAAGATTGTTATAATTCATTATTAAAACTTGGTTCGGAAATACGGGCATGGCGTACCCCGCCGTCTTCGGCAATAATTTAGCGAATGATCTCTTATTATGCGATGGAATTTTATTTTCCGCATAATCTGGGTTTCGCTGCGGCGAACACACCGAATGGAACTTTTGTGTCGGGAAGATGGTCGCAATTACTCGGGGAATATTTCAGCAGGCGGCGGGAAACGCAACATTTCTGGTTCGGAACATTTCGCATGAGGAGGTCGAGTCAACATGAAAGTGCTGCAGATCGCACCGTTTTATTACGCTGTAATTTCATTTTGTTGAGTTTTCGTGTAACTTGTTTTTGTTTGCGAGCTTGTTCCCATGCGAACAAGATTGATTTTCAGAAAGTCTGCAGCAAGTAGAGAGCATCTCATACGCAAAACACAATGTGCTTCAGTCAGTCCAAAACAATATCAACATACGAAGAAAGTATGAAGACATTAAAAGGTCAACTCAAAAAGAAATTAGGCAATTAAAAATGACTGATGGACTGAAACAGCAAAGCAAATCCAAGATTATTCTGACCAGCACGACCAAAAATCTTCACTGAAAGTGTATTGGAATAAAGAGAATCGATGAATGAAGAATCTGAATGAAGAAACGCCATATCAGAAGTTCCCAATGCTACCTCTTCCTGGCTTCAAGAAATACAGATTTCTGGTTAAGTGTTGGTTGTAGGCTTGTCATAAAGTCCAGGAGGTTAATAACTGGGGTAAGAGGGGGGAAGGGTACCTTTATAAGCAAAAACTGCCTACTCCTCTACAGCCAAAGGGGGTTATCCCAACGGCGCAACTCTTCAATGTTTGTTCGGGGAGAGTCACTCGTTTCAACGAGCAAATTAATTCTTCATTTCAGCCTCAAAACATTCTGTGAAAAGAATTGGCTTTCTAAATGCTTGAGGATGAAATTAACATTTTTTTCATCATTAACATTTCTTCACATCATTAAACTTGATATAAGCCTACTGACATATTTGAGGGGGAACGGAACAATTGTCGGTATGTACCTATACCTTAATTATGGGTCAATTCTGAATTCCTGATGCTTCCTGAACGAAGAATTTTATGCTCCTCAACTTTCACTCTATGACTGTGTCCGATTGGAATGACTGTTGTGGAGTTACAGCTCTTCAAAATTTTTTGAAAAAATTTTTCATGCTACGAGAGGCAATATCTCCTAAACGTCTCGACCGATTCTAAAGTATTCAAATTCAAATTCAAATTTAAATTTTATTTACAAAAAGTTACAACAACAGGTAACAATTAATAGTCAATTAAAAAGCAATGAAAAAAAAAGTACATTAGAAAAAAACAACTCAGGTTGAAGAAATATATATGTAAATATCCACTAAAACTTCTCAGACAAAAATTCGTCGATGGAGTAGAAGGCCCTCGACACCAAAAAATTATGAATGCGACGTTTAAAATCTGTTGTTGTCTTGAAATCTGCAGACAGGTGGTTGTATAGTTTTATTGCAATATAATTTGTTGCCTTCTGGGCGTGTTTTATTCTGTGGTAGGGTATACAGAGATCTTGCTTGTTGCGTGTGGAATATTGATGGAATTCACCACATTCAATATATTTTTGTTGGTTACAATGAACATATAAGAGACACCTCAGAATAAACTCAGAATAGAAGGTTAATATTCCATACTTTTTGAAATATTCTCTGCAAGAACTGGTATTACTGATTCCTGCCAGGGCCCTAATCGCTCTCTTCTGCTTCAAAAAAACAAGATTCGTCTCGGGTGCATCCCGCCAAATAATTATAGCGTAAGATATTCTGCTGTGGAAAAGAGCATGATAGGTATTAATCAGTACTGGTTCTTCAGTGACCCTTTTTAGTCTATGTAGGAGGTATATTGTGGATGATAGTTTTTTTATTAAATTTTCTATATGGTTGTTGAATTTGAAATTTTCCTGGAATTTCACTCCCAGAAATTTGGCACTCCTTATATTGTTTCTCGATCCTGCTCCCATCTCGATTCTGATGATGTTGGTTTTGTTCAAATTCAAAATCAGGCCATTTGATTTGAACCACGATTGGGCTTCTTTCAGAGTATTTTCTGTTTTTGCTCTTACTGATACTTTGCATTCATGCACATGACATGCACTTCAATCAAGGACAGAGAAGATTTCTCTATGTGAGGCTTTCTGAATGAGATTTAGGTCTAACGCACACGACCGACAATCGGTGAGCTACAATTTTGTCGGTCGAAATGCAGAACACGTATGTGAATGCACCAACGCACACGAACTACTTTTAGTCGTACCTACAAAACTGTCGGAGCGCGCTTCATTTGATTCTATTCGTAGACTATCGTCCTTGTGCGTCAACCTCCTACAAAATAGTCGTTCACCGACAATCGTTCGTGTGCGTTAGACCTCAAACGAAAAACTAGAAAAAGTTCAAAAATTTCGAGGTTTTCAGGCCAGTTTTCCCGATAAAAATTTTGCACTATTGGAGTGCCACAACAACAATTAAAAGTTAGAAACATAACATAATTGAGTGAACTAAGAGTACAGAGGAAATTTATGAGTCTTCAGACTGAGGAAGGAGAATCTCTTCAAGGCTTGTTCAGTTATAGACGTGTGCACAGAACGTGACGATGACTTGGGATATTGCTTTCACACTGTTTTTTATTTTGTATATAGTCGGCAACGAATGAAGCTAATGAATGAATGCGAACAAGATTTGATTGTTTCTGAATTTCTAACGTATTTCAAGAAAAAAAATGTTCATCATTGAGTCAGAGTTCTAATATGGTTGAAAAGTAAGATACATAATATTGAATCTTCATAGAGGCTGTTCCAGAATTCATCAGGTTACTGGCCACTGAGTCATACGAATAGGTAAAAAGATCTAGGTCGTGTATTTTTCAAATTAGATTGCATCCTTCGAGAAAATATGTGATGATTCTCTACCTCCTGTTGCTACATTTTTTTCCTTTTTCTAAATTTTAATTTTCGCTCCTTATCTCGAATAGTACTTCAGTAATTATTAACGTTAAGAGCTTTATCATGTCGGAACATTATCATCAATTTTCTCTGCACAATCCAACGCAGTCATAAAAAAATAGGGTTCTATTTGGGGGGTTATGGGCAAATCTTGATCCCAATTTTTGAACCAACACCCTGCGACGGGTTGTTCAAAATTCTGAAAATGTACAATATTTCCAAAGTCTCCTCCTTCAAAAATGTGAAAACGTTTGTGCTTACGATATCTGGGTTAGGAATAACAAACATAATACCGAATAAATACTCTTATCAGCCTTTTTTCTTCAGTTTTTCTCGATATTTCGAAAAGTATTTTGACGAATGCCATGATTTGAACACGAATGTATCCAGAATTGCATACTTTATCAAATTCGAAACTAAAAACAGAAAAAAAAATTTCATCTCCCTCTACAACTAAGAATACTTTAGATCGGTAGATAATGTCAAACAATAACATAATCCTAATTTTCAGATTACAAATAGGTCCAGTTCTCTAGAAACGCCTAATAGGCCGTCCAGCTTGGTACACCCTGTATTAATCAGTCAGTCAGAGCTTTCTTCAAATTGAATAAATTTCATCGAAAATAATAAAATTACAAAGTTATCGTGAGTTTTCCTCGGTAGTTGGACATAAGCCATCGCAGACTTTTTTATAGAATATTTCGAGCACTACGAAATTGTCCTTGAAATCAACTATCCAGTTCGATATTCTTCTTCGTTATGTAGAAATTAGTTCTTCGTAACAACCTACTCAAATAAATTTTCCACACTATAGTGAAATATTCATCGAAATCAGTCAGCTGGTTCCGTAGTTTTCTGAAGACAAACAAACGGACTTTCACATTCATAATTATGAATACGGATGAAGATTCAGTATCATTGCGCGAATTAAACAACTGGCTCATAATTCGATGTTTCAATTACTCTCAAGGATTTTATACAATGAGAACAACGGATTATGTAAATTAACATGTCCAACAATACTGGTTCTAAATAATCCCATGGAGAAGAAATTCCTAGGGTATGGAAATAAAAAAAAGCAACAGACGTGCAGAGCTCACAAGACACAGTTATAAATGTAGGTAACAAATAAATAGAAGCCCTGGGTATTCTTTCTCAAATTTCTGCGATTATCATAAGATAAAAGTTTTGATTTTTTTCTGGGCAGTTAATACACTCATCATTTTTTCTTTACGCACTGCTATCCAAAGTCGCGGCAGTAATGTTCTAATATAAACAGAAAAAAAGGAATTATTGAACAATCATCTTCTATACGAAACAATATTGACATCTACTCAGAGCACACACATAAATTTCTTAGAAACCACTGTTCGAGGGGTCTCTCACTGACCAAAATGTGTACACTAAATTGCCTCTTCGAGAAAAAATTCCCCTAATTACCCCCAAAATTGCCTCATTGCCTTCTCATTTCCTCTCATTTCCCCTCATTGCCTTCTCATTTCCTCTCATTACCTCTCATTTCCCCTCATTGCCTTCTCATTTCCCCTCATTACCTTCTCATTTCCCTTCATTGCCTCCTCATTACCTCTCATTTCCTTCTCATTATCTCTCATTACTTTCTTATTTCTCTTTGTAAATGTCTTGTCGAATAGATTTATTTTTTCACATTTCATTTATTCATTTAATTTTCAAGAAAAACAAGAAAAAGTTCAGCTACGAAGTTTTGTGAAAAAATGATTTAAGGACATGAAAATCGGGAAGATATTACATAACTTTTTTAGGTTTTACCCTGAATAGGTTTTACCTTAGAATAGAGGAGATGTGCGTAAATACATGATAATATAAAATATGAACTTCTGGCACAACCGAGCCCAAAACATTTTATGAAAATAAAATATGAGTAAGAATATATGATTTTAAGAAAAAAAAAATTCTTTGCCTTTACGAAGGCACATCGAGAACATTTTTGAAACATAGATGAATTCAAAATAGTAATCATCGAAATGAATACCATTTTCAATTCCCAGGCTCAGAGATCTTTTCATCATGAGGTTGGAGAAATGATATTAGATTTTGTCACTGAGATGAGAGATATACCGGTTTCGGCCTTGTTGAGCCTCATCAGTATCCCGCACATCTTCAGGACAAAATTTTCATAAAAAACTTCAGGATTTATAGCAATTGGTTGTAAAGTAATGAGTAAAATATTACAAAGTACTAAGGTGGTGACATCCAATTGCGTCAAAATGGTATTCATTTCGATGATTACTATTTTGAATTCATCATTCATATATGAATGGAAAAAAAAACATTCGAGACAAAACAAAGAGTTTTTCAAATTCCAATGAGTCTTCTCTTCAATGTAATGAATTTTTTTCTTATGTTGATTGTATTCGTTTAGCCAAAAACGTGTAGGTATATAGGAACCCTAAAGAGAAAGTGCATCATGAATATAAAAAAAATATATCACCATCCTGTTATGAGAGAACAACATAAGTTCGAATAATGAATCTTTAATTCACCTTTATCGAATATTAGAACTGATTCTCGAACTCGAACAATTCAATCACTCACTCAATAACACTATACTAGTACAACAACGATTTACAGAAAGTGAAATTTTGGAAGCTGGGTTGCTTGGTGTCGCTTGGTGAATCGACATTAATTTGATGGTGTGCAAAATAAATATTGCCGATCAAAGTGCCCTCAATTGAAATGGGACCTATAATATGGTTTCGAACTTTTCCTGCCCAAACATTAACCTTTCAAAGAAATTGCGTGTGTGCCTGCCTCATTTCGTAACAGATTAATAGAAAAATTGTCATTTTGTGAATTTCCATTAATCGAACCATTATTCTAAATTGGAGTTTATCTAATTCAAACACAAATGAGACAAATACAACTTTGTAACACAAACCAATTTTTCTCCACACTGAATATGTATAATATACTCAAAATATACAGGGTGAGTCTTTGACTTGTACATATATTTTAACGGGACATTCCTGAGGTCAAGAGAAACACTTTTTGTCTCTACCATTTCTTCCGATTCGGCTCGGTTAGAAAGATACAGGCTGTTGAAAATCCATGAAAAAATTTAATTTTCGAATATACCTCGTGAACGATTTCATAGAATGAAATGATTTTCAGAATGAAGGTTCTCATTAATGTGGCAAATCTTTCACGAATACAAAATTTAACTCACGTGTTTTATTTTTTTCGTTATGACCAATATATACCATTCCATTCCATAATTATAGCAGAAATTCTACGATCCCGACCCTTGGAAGAGAGTTGAATGCCATTTAATGAATATTTGGCCATTTTTGAAAACAAAAGTATTTCACGTGAAATTTCGTGAAATGCTCTTCGAGTAATAATTAATGATTTTAAAAAATCTATATCAGCGAAATTAAAAAAATTGGTTATTTTGGCTGAATATTATTCTGTTCAGAAGATTCGCAGAATTAAATTTCTGCTACATTTTCTCGAAGGTTCAGGTTGAAGATCTAATCCTCAGAAAAATTTTAGTGCCATATTTCCAGGGGTGGCATAGCTCATTATGAAAGTTTAAGATGGCTATATATATTGTATTGCATTCATTGTACTACATAATTTGTATTATTCTGATTCTCCATAGGTACCGAATTACCCCTCAAAAGCTCGACTTACCCCTCAGTTTCCACCTCGGTTTCCACTTTTTTCCTCTTATTTCCTATTCAATTCCTCTCATTTCCTCTCATTACCTCTCATTTCCTCTCATTTCCTCCTCATTACCCCTCATTTCCTCTCATTGCCTCTCATTACCTCTCATTGCCTTCTCATTTCCCCTCATTACCTCTCATTTCCCCCTCATTACCCCTGAAGTGTACACCAAATTTCCCCAGTGGGAGACCCCTCGCCACTGTTGAAGAAGAAAATGATATATTGAGTACTATGGCAGCAGATTTAATTATAGTTTGTCGTATAAAAATTAATCATATGAGTAAGTCCAGATAGGTAAAACATATTTTACGGAAATTGCAGAAGAGAATCGTAAAGTGGTAGGTGATGATTCAAATGGAGTACATGGAATAGATCTAAAATTGCAAATCCGAATTAGGAATCGAATTCCGCTCTGCATCAATTAACATAAAGCGGAAATATTTCAATTGTATTCAGTAATATGCATAAATGGTAGGGTAGTACATTGCAAACTTCGAATTAATACGATGAATAGTAGCTCACTTTTATTATTTGTATATATGTATTCTATTTCATATATTATTCATGAATTTAGTAAAAGGTATTGCATTCCGGTTAATTTGATTGAGCGCGCGTGAATGTGTGATATATGGGATGGAATTCTCCGATCCTCATTTTTTCAACCACTGAATTATTTGATGAATTATCGATAGGAGCAAAAGGGATTGAAACAGTTCTGATGTAGTACGAGTTTTGTGAAATAGTAGTTCGTGAACCTTCTTTTGATGCATTTGAAAGCTTTCAAGATGGATATTCATAGAAGTATTTAGGAGGACAACAATTAAGGCAGATATTGGAGGAAGTCATCTAAATCGATCTTTTATACGACTGATAATAATAAACCCTTACTGAGAAAAAGCAAGAAATTTCGAATTTCTCTTCTCGAATTGAACTAAACTTTGCTGCTTTTTCTAATTTGCAAAACGAAAGTAATGGGCCGATCTTGATCCTAATATGTGACCCAACATTTGAGACACCCTGGACGAGTTTTCCGAAATTCTAAACAAGTACAATGTTTCCACCTTCTTCGACTTGAAAAATGTGAAAACGGTTTGTGGATATCTAGATTAGGAGTAACAAACAATACCGAATACTCTGATCTCAGTTTTTTCTTCAGTTTCTTCTCGATATGTTGGAAAGTATCATGACGAATGCAACGATTTGAATACTAATGTAATCAAAATTGAATACTCTATCGAATTTGAAAACAAACAAAAAATTTCTTTTTCATTCCCTTTATAACTGAAAGTGGTCAGGCTGCACGAATATTTCAGCTCGGTGGATAATGTCAAACAATATTTTTCCAATTTTCAGATTCCAAATAGTTTCTTCAGAAAGGCCTAATAGGTCGTCGAACTTGGTATATTCACAACCAAGCTTTGATAACAAAACAGATCTTCTCCTTCTGGAAAAATTTTGTGAAATTGTTTGATGTGATATACTTAGTTTTCAGTTGATCTGGGCTCGATTTTCGTGAAAACAACTTAATGAAACCGTTTCAAAATATTCTTTTTGTGATTAAATTTTGATATTTTATGGATTTTGAAAATTTGCTATAACTTTTTTCATTCACGAAAATATCTGAAAGCAATTAAAACTCTCTAGAGGCGCTTGCTTACTGGGAATTAGACACCATATTAAAATTTTCTTATCGCTTGTTCCTATAGCAAAAAAATAGTATAGGTATTCTGAAACAAGTTACTGAATGGCTCCTTTTCGAACGCGAATACCAAATTCGAAAACCTCCGACGAAGGAACGTTGGAATTGTCTTTTGCCACGAGTTATAAACGATTTTCTCTCTATTTCAGCCAAGTTTTCTGAAATAATCTCGATTTATCGAAAAAAAAATTCACATTAGTGACTACTATTGCATCTTCGCAGTTGGTGTAACGAAATTTGACAGACTACGGAATTTGAATTGATTTGATTTGAGATTGATAGGATGGAAGGTCAGTACTGAAAACCAAAAAACGAAAAATATAACTCAAAACAATGCTGTAATGAATTCATTACAGCTCTACTTTTAGTACTGGAATGAACTCATTGCTACACAGAAATGGAGAAAACAAATTACAGATAGATAAATTGAAAAATGTCTCAGTCCCAGTAAAAAACTGGTTGTAGAAAGTTTCAATCATTTTCTGATATTTCAGAAAATGGAAATGTTATGGCACATCTTCGAAATTGATAAAATATCAAAATTGTGTTATACCTATCTTTTCACCAGTAGAGGAGCCAAGGACTATCCACAAAATTTCTACCTATCTTGTCCAGAAGTACCAGAAAGAGCCAAAATCAAGTAATTTGGGATACCCTCATTATTATTAATTAATTATTAGGAAATTAAGATTTAATTGACCGCTCAAAAGTCACAGAAATTGATTCTTCATTTGAAACAGAAATAACGAAAAGAATTATTGAATCACTTTTTGTTATTCATGACAATCAAAACAAAATAGAGTGCATTAATAGTACACATATTCAACATTTGTCTTTCTTCAACATCGGCATCTTTCATTCGAAACTTGTATCGAGTGTACTATCAAGTTGACTTTTTTGAACAAGCAGGAATACCATCACTTCAGAAATTCGTCTTAAACAATTATTATCTCTTCGATTCGTAAACAAAATATAAACTTGTTATTGTGCATCAAAAGTGCTGATCCGTTCACGTTGCAATGTGAAATTCTGAGTAATCTTTGCACCTTGACCAAGACCTTGGGAATTCCATTCAGTAGCATGTTAATTTCATCAAGTTGCGTTTTAATTTATTCAGTTTTATAAATACTACGATGGAAATTGGGTTACGTGAGTTCTCGATTTCTTTATGAGCGATTTATGTCAGTTTGTTCGGAATATTTCATTTGTTCGGTTTCGAAATTGATGCAGATGCTTGTTTAATGCTAGCTGTGAGTAATAAAATTTAACGAATGATTGATCAGATATCAATGGAAATTGATATGGTTGGGTTCATGGAATCTCGGTTATTATCATTTTTCATTTTAACGCTCCTGGATACGTTGAATCGATGTTGTTCGAGTGAAAATTATGATTAACTATCTATTTGTTACAACATTCCCCATCCCTGAAAAGTATTGCTCTCGAATTAGTAACTTTAATCATTGTTGCATGAATATAAAATTTTACACGAAAATACGCGCTTAAAATTCCCCCTGAAATCTGATTTGAAAAAAGATGAAGAAGTTGTACCTTTTCTGCATAAATTCAATAAAATAAATACTAATAAATACTTAATTTCAATCTATAGTACCGAAAATTAACCGCTCCATGACAGTGATTTTAAACCTGATGAAGCAATGTACTTGCTTGATTAGAACAAATTATACCAGATTATGAGTTTCAAAACAAGTGCACTTAAATTGAATTTTTAAACTCGATGTCAAATATAGTGAACTGCTTTACTGACCTCTTTTAATTGTTATTGTTATTCCCTTTCCTCTTTTTATGTGAAATATAGATATATAGGTTTCAAATCGGATTTTAATATCCAATATCCAAAATTTTATATTCTAATTTCTTTGTTATATTGTGTCAGTTTGTAGGTATTTGTGATATATTTTTTTTCATTTAAGCCATAGACTAGATAAAATATCCAATTGCTAACCATTGATGCATTCTCATCCCCAGCAAGCAAAAATGAGTTGAATATATTGAATATAATCTAAGAAAGTATTCATTATTTTTCTCAAAGCAAAGCAGTTTGTGGTTGTCAAGCTTCATAATAAGTGTATTTTCCAAATAAATGAATCGTCAATAAAGTTACTCAGGAAGTATATGATTTCTTTGAATTATCCATAGAACAGTTTCATAAGAACGAATTGATATTACAAATATTTGATTTTAGGGTGAAAGTCTTCATCACTGCCGACAACTACAATTCGAATCAATTTTTTATATAAATTATGACTATTCACTCCTGGAAACATGCCACTCAAGTATGAGATCTACCGCTCAAACCCTGCCGAAATGAACAGAGTTGCATTCAACCAAAGTAACCAATATTTCCTATTCACTGAAAAAGATTTCTCGAAATAATGAATTACCCGAAAAACGCTCATTTGAAGGTATTTCACGTATAATACATTGAATTTATCAAATTGCCAAATAATCGTTGGAAATTATTCAACATTATTCAAAGAGCTCCTTGCTCCTTGAATTTCTGATATATGTAATTTGAAATGTTGCTGGTTTATATTGGCCATAATGACAAGAAGAATGTATTCCTAGAAATTCTATAATTCTGAAATAATTTCTTTCGATAAAATAATTCACGGGATACTATCCAAAATGAAATTTATTTCTTGGACTTTCTTCAATCGAATCGAAAAAGATTGTAAAAACTAGAAGTTTTTCTTTTGTCCTCAAAATAAATGTAAATACAAACCAAAAACGAAAGAAAGTAAACCATAAGCGAAATTTCTATGTATTCCATTCACCTCATCTGGTACTGATATCCATTTTTAATTGCACAAGACTTCAGAAACATAAAAAATACAGAATATAATATCCGTTCATTCAATGTCACGTCATTGTTTTGTCACAACACTAACCTGAATCTTAAAATTCAAATGTTACTGATTGGATATTAACAACATAATTTTGATTTCCCACAGCCGCCCAATATGGGAATTATGCAAGCACAGGCTGCATTATTATTATTGTCTATATTGTCTATGCAGTTGATTTATAAGTGGAGGCATTACGTCATGGTATGATTCGCATCCATAATGCCAACTGCTGGAATCTCATATAAAATCTAGCAATTTCTGATATTTTCACCACTTTGTTACGTTTTCGATGCCATCATCATTCTGATTGTTTATTCTGAAAGGAATCTCATTTTCTCTGCAGTGAACAAGCGTTTGTTGTTGCAAAAGAATAAGTTCGGTAATCTGATAAGGATGTTTCCTCTATATCTCTGATGTCATTCCATACCTAGAATCAATGAACGAATCATATTTTGTTCTTGTGCAATTATATTCTAAATCCTCCGCTTCATTTTCTAACAATCCAAGCGGTTTTCAACCGATAGGTTTGCGTTTTTTGACCTTTCACAGTGAACCCAAACATAATTTACCGTACTATTTCAATATGAAATCATTAATCGCTTTTTGTTTGCCCTGGGCGTTTATCTATTTCTAGAAATTACTCTCCTATTTACTTTGCTCTCCACTTTAGTCAATTCTGCGTGAATCATTGCCCTTGCTATCTTGTGTGCTATATTCAGCATTTTATCATCTAATATGGTGTTAGTACGACAGAACACACAGTGGAAACCTTGACTGCTGTAAACTGTTATTCATTTCGTAGAAAGAGGGCTTTGTCAGACTAAACTTTATGGGTCAGGTTTATTCATTCACCAAGGTCTATCGAGGATGCATATAATGGAAGTCATTGATTTTTGTATCAGGTTGAAAAATCAATTTATTCTAATGTTGTTTTGCCAACCCATTTTTATCATTACTTCGGGTTGACTGCAAATATTATACTCTCGATGTGAATGTTTATTATTCGTTATATAGTAGCTTCAATGAATCCGTTATTAAAAGAACAGCTAATGGTCGTTAATGTTCTTTATATTGATAATCCAAACAATAATTCTTTGATACAGAAAGAGGAAATGAATAGGGACACCTTCTGGCTATTAAAATGGATATCCGAATAATCGAACCGTTTATTTTGGGAAAAAGTATATCGTTACTTTCTGCCATCACAAGTGCATCATTGAACCGCATAAATAAATATTTTAATATTATGTTGTCCGATACGTTTGATATCACCTCTGAATTCATTCATGAAATTCAATATGGCTAATTTTCTAATTGCTTCCTTTTGTTTCAGATCATTTTTACCACTGACTGGTAAGTACATCAAAACAATGCAGTGATGACTTTTCAACACATAATTTCATTGAATCCTAACTATTCCTAACTATTCCAACCGAATCATAAACTTCTTGTACTCCACTAGTTACGTTGGATTTTAAACTCTTCATCCTGGTACATCAGTATTTGAGTCACGATTGTATATCCAACTTTCGCGGCACTTTCTGGAAGAAGTTTCCGAGGTCTTCTAAGATTTTCGATCTTCACTAAATACGAAATTTATATAAATATTTGGGCCTTTGAGCGAAATTAAACTTCCACACACTTGTGTTGTTTTTAGATGGAAAATCGTCGAATGTTAAAAGTCTTTGTTACGTTCTTGCAAATAACTCTGGCAACGAATGTAAAATACAAACCATGAATTTTTGTTGTTTCCTTGAGGCACCGGTCAGTTCTTGAAAATGAAAGCTAGTGCTGCACTTTAAAGCAAGTAAAAACTCTTCTCAGCTGCTTGCCAATTACTATGGCATTCTTGAGCATAACATGCCGAGTCAGGGTCATTCTTGCCTGGGGTCTCGAGGTCATACAGTGCACGATAAGGAGGAACTGTTTACCTACTTGTTTGAGTCCTGTTGTTTGAGTCCCTTGGTTATGGTACTAGGGTCGTGGTAGATCCTCAGGGAGGTCTTAGACGAATCTGCTGCCCTCCTGCATCATACTCAGGTAGTTAAGGAGCTAATGACTCTGGCTTCCTCATAAATAGAGGAATGAGAATCCGGTATGTGCAGAGTACTCATCTCATTCATTGGGTCTTCCCATTTGAATATACATACAAAGTTTCCAATAGTCCCAAGAACTAATTTGCAGCTTCAGTCAGGTTCTTGAGCTGTTTCAGTCTCAGTGGGAAGGTGGAGTCAGCTATAGTCACTCCTGTTCGTTTTAGCCGTGCCAGCATGAATGTGGTGCTAACAGTTTTCTTCGAATCTTCCCGGTGTCCAAGGACTCAAGTGGTCAATTGAGCCATAATCATCACACGAACCCCCTTGATCCCTATTTAATCTAATCTAACCTAATCTTTTAAAATCGTTCTGATCCATATATAATGATGACCTATCTCCCTGAAGGATGTTTGGTAAATAACAGACACTCGTAATCATTCCCTTTTCTGTGCGCGAGGCTGCTGGAAATGGAAATGTCAAAACCTTCAATATCGAAGGGGTATTTATTCGATTAATGTTAATGTGGCAGACCCCGGAAAACTACTCAGCTCTTTCCATATCATGGATTTATGAGTCATCTCCCCTCATTTCCTAGTAGAAGTGAATTTAGCAACGTCAGAAGATGAATGGCATATGACTGACGTATGTCGTATTGTCTCTGTTTCGTATAGCTGTTGAGCGAATAGTTAAGTATTCGGAAACAACTTCGTTATGTGTATTTGTATCTCATCGAAGAAAACATGATCGATTTAGAACATTCATGATCATTGTATAAATTACGTTACCCAAACTCAGATTAATGTCATTACAAAATTTATATTAGAAATGGGGAACAATTCTATAAGGTTTTAATTTTCTTCCTTTGAAGAATTATTTCAGATAGATATAACTGATTTCACGGAACTTTGGTGTGCCAATCAAACAAAAATCATGGCCCTGAGCAAGAATAATGTTTGAATGGTTAATCAAAGATTCATGAAACCAATTTAAAAGAGTTAAATATTGAATATTACATATATAAATAAAAATATTATCATTATATCTTCCAAGGACTTGTATCAAACTTGAATAGTCGTTTTGATAGATATGTATTCACATATTCACTGCCTTAGTGAGTTTAACTGTTTATTTTCTGTTACATGTAGAAAAATATATATAAAAGAACATCTTCTTGTGGAAAATTGTAATTACAACTGAAAAGATTGTAATTCGATTGGTTCATAGAAAATAAACATTATTATTATTATTATATTGCATATTCTGCAGTTGAAGATATCTGCATTGTGCATCCGCAGTTAGTTGTCGTTTACATTGGTAGAGTATTGGTTCTATCCACTCCACTCTACTGTTTACTATCCTTAGTACTCTACCGTTACATGCACGACCAGTTAACATTGTGCTAATACTCTACTCTACCAATGTAAACGGCGCTTAACTCGAGAGTAACTACCATAATAATATTTGGATTGACAAGATGTCAACGCTTTCTAAAGATTTCGTATTATACTCGTTGAAAAAAAACTCAATTACAAAAATTTATCATAGTAATAGAAATGTTATGTGGATTTTGTTATAATTCATCAGGAGCGAATCTCGAACTTTGAATAATGAAGTGAATTTTATTAACAAGTTTTTTAAGACAATCAATACGCAGTGGAATATGAGATTTGGTGACGTTATAGGTTTGACGTTGACTTTGAAACGTTGCCTGTTATAATGGTTCCGATTTTGCATTCATTTATTGTTAGTCAACAATTTTTTCAGAAAAATTTTCTTCTGACGAATAAGTACGAGACTTTACCAAGCAAATTCATTATTTAAATTCACTATCATCAACATTCTGCACCAAATTTACCAGATAGAAACAATTTAGTGGAACTGTTTTTCTAACAGAATTCGAAAATTATGATTCTCAATCAAACATTATTCAGAAATCAGAAACAGTTTAACGCTTCAAGGATAAGCATACCATGCAAAAATGCAAGAAGAAAACGATCGCATTTCGGAAATTAATTTTTCCGAATTGTGACCACTTTCTTCTTGCATCATTCAGAAAATAGAGAGTTACCACACGAAAAATATTTTGAAGAAAATGTAGGTAATTTTTCATTATGAACCTTCGCATTCCTTTTACAGTATGACACTACGTTCTACTCGGAATGAGGTTAGGAAGAAGGAAAAATAAAAGCGTACCTCGTGTTACACTTAAAAATCCATGAAACCTCAAATTAACTGAAAATTTCGAATGTTGAAGAATATTACTTATTCCATTTTCTTCTTCTCTTAGATGACCATAAAAAACCCGAAACCTATTGAGGGGCTTCATTTAGTATGCAATAGTCTCGCCGTACGGCACGAGGTTTCGTCTTTAGACATTCATATTTCAATACGTCATTTAACACTTAATTCCACCTACCATTGCTATACGAACGTTGTTGGACATGAATTGAAATTTTAGGGATTTTTCATGAACGTTCGTGAAATAGATTTACGATCTATTTTAACAAAATCTAAACCTTTGAATTTGAACCAGAACTAAAGAAATTGTATTCACGAGATTCCCTGTATTTGTGGAAAAACTTATGCAGGAGAAACATCATTGATATTTGGACGCGTTGTTCGATATAAATTGAAATTTTAATGATTTTTCATGAACGTTCGTGAAATTCACTTTTACTTTGACGATTTTTCACGAAACTAAATCTTCATTCTCTTCATTTTGGTAGTTGAATGGTGACATTTTTCTTCTTCCGATGTTTTTTGATTATTCAGTATTTTCGTTTATGTAGAATTTTTCATTATGTACTTATCGAGGTACTTATCTATGAGTTATTATCTGGATCACATAATTTCAATTAGAATGTGAGCGATGAAGTGTGAATTTTGATTTCGAAACAAATATTTCACAACTGAGGAAGAGCTTCACAGCATTGGACGATGCAGCGTTACTTTCCAGTTAGGAATAGTTTCACTACTTCTGTGCTAAATTTCGATATTGTTCTTTTTTTTTGAAATTTTTCCTTATAACTCTGGATATGTGCCAAAAGATTTTTTCATGAGTTATGAAACCTCATCATAGAATCTAAAACAGGTGCAAAGTTATTTGTATGAAAACGAATAGTATGGGGTGTTTTTTCAACCTACTGAAATCATCAGAATTCCCATTTGATATTATTAAATTCAGGTACTCAATTATATTTTACTACACTGCGGAAAAAAAAATTAATCCTTTCCTGACGACTTTCAATTGAGGCGCCCAAGTATCAACCGAAACTATCGGAATAGTATAATATTCTCATGAAATCTGATGATCTCCTCTGGGGCCACCCTGTATATATTATCATCCAATTCGTCATGATTATTGAAGTTACTATAAAAAAAAACAATTTCTCTTAATCGCTGAGTATTTCACACTTCTGGAAAAAATTGCTTATTTTTGAGTATTATTACATTATAACAACATTATAGTAGTGACGATTTGGTTTCACGAAATAATTGAGTATTTCGACAACCAATGAACATGTTACTTATATTCGAGCGTGTTAATACTATGGGAACAATATTCATTTATCAATATTTCATTTCATTAAAATTTGAATGAAACAAACAAATTTGTACCATAATAGTACCTGATTGTGTTAAAAGAACATGATTCCAAGTTTTCGGAAGTAATTGCACAAGTGCATCAAAATTACCGATAATTTTGCATGTCAGCGTGTTGTCTGAAAACCGCATGAGTTAATTTTCATTCAAAATGAAAATGACCGAATGCAGTTTTTCTAAGACAAGACGCTGGAATGCAGAATTATCAGGTCATTTTGATGCACGAGTGTAATTCGGGAAAATATTTCCCGAGATTGCTATGGATACGAGAAGTGCAATTATCGCAGGGATCTTTCGCTCTCTACAATGCAATTATCGGAAGTAATTGCACAAGTGCATCAAAATTACCGATAATTTTGCATGACAGCGTGTTGTCTAAAAACTGCATGAGTTCATTTTCATTTTTGGAGAAAAAGCCCGACACCGAAGGTGGAGGGCTCTTTCTCCAAAAATGAAAATGATCGAATGCAGTTTTTCGAAGACAACACGCTGGAATGCAGAATTATCAGGTCATTTTGATGCACGAGTGTAAATTCGGGGGAATATTTCCCGAAATTGCTATGGATACCAGCAGTGCAATTATCGCAGGGATCTTTCGCTCTCTACAATGCAATTATCGCAGTAATTTTCGATAATTGCATTCTATTTACATGAAGTTTTTGACAGAAAGGAAATATTCGGAAGTAATTGCACAAGTGCATCAAAATTACCGATAATTTTGCGTGACAGCGTGTTGTCAAAAAACTGCATGAGTTCATTTTCATTTTTGGAGAAAGAGCCCGACACCGAAGGTGGAGGGCTCTTTCTCCAAAAATGAAAATGACCGAATGCAGTTTTTCAAAGACAACACGCTGGAATGCAGAATTATCAGGTCATTTTGATGCACGAGTGTAATTCGGGGGAATATTTCCCGAAATTGCTATGGATACCAGCAGTGCAATTATCGCAGGGATCTTTCGCTCTATACAATGCAATTATCGCTGTAATTTTCGATAATTGCATTCTATTTACATAAAGTTTTTGACAGGAGGGAAATATTCGCTGTAATTTTCTATAATTGCATTCTATTTAGATGAAGTTTTTGACGGAAGGGAAATATTCTCATAAGTTTTTGATTCGTGTACTGAATCTCGGAAAAGTTTCATAATAACATAAATAACTTCAGTCTTCAAAATAGAGTAATACAATTTGCAAGCGAAAATCGTCAAAGAAATATAAATATGCAGAATGTCTGAATGATTTCCAATCCGTATCAGAAATTATATATTTGCCTAGACACGTAATTTCGAAGTATTCGATGAGAAAATAGTAATCGATCATTAAAAAAAATTCGAAGTGATTAATATTCTACTTGAATTTTCCTGTTTCCCACGTTGCCGTGCTTCTAATATCTTACAACTCATTAAACTTACATCTTACTCATCAATCAGATTAACATCGGCTAAACAACTAATTAATTGGCTTTGGGACGAACTCCAGCCACCTCGCCCCACATTGTCGATCTACTTAGGTGTATTCTCGGCTGAAGGGCCTCCCCCCTAAATCACGGCCTTGGCGGGCTGAAAAATCTCAATCAATTTGTCAATTAGAGGAGCTCTAATGAAAAAAACTGCTGGAAAAAGCGGGCGCCGAAGATGGAGCGGGAAAAACGACCCATTCAGCTTTTGAATCGGCCCCCTTTGACGCAAAATCGATTCTGGAATTCGTCGAGCTTTTCTTCCGACCGGCTTTCTTCGGAGGTACGCAACAGTTCCGCGAATTAACAGCCCGGGCTTATGGACTCTTTGTTTCGCTTTTCCGGACTTCTGATTCGGGCGTAAGTCGGTAAAATGACGGGGATTCTCGTCCGTTCAATTCGCGCCAAGGAGCAGACGGTGCCCAGTGTGATGAATTGATTAGGGCTCAGTGCCAAAAGATGCGAGAGAGAGAGCGGCGGGAAAGGGATTTGTTGTTCGGATTGTTCGCCATATCCGCACGGAATCGTGCTTGTTCGAGAAATTGGAAAACGTGACGTTGCGGCTGAATCGAAAATTGTATGAAATGCGATTCTTGTATCTACGATTTTCGTCTACGCGAAGATGATTATGACATTGTGTTCTTTGTTGTTACGGTTTCAAAGAAAAGTATGTTCGCGTTGTTTGTTGTACTATTCTGTGGACCTACCTCAAATGTGTTCGCATCAGTCAGGGTGTCCTCTTCTGGTAGACGTCAAGTCGGAATCGAGTAACAGCCTGAGTCATTAGAAAAATATTATAAAAAATCTATACTATATGAATTCCAGACAGGCAAGATTTGAGTCAAATTAAACACCCTGCATCTTTTTTCGTGGTTCTCCGATTTCGCTGAACCTGAAACTTACGTTGCAAAAATATCTGTAGTTCATCCGTGATACAGGGTGAAAAAAACCTTGTTTAATACCCTTCATTTCTCAACACCCTGTGGTCAATTTGGGGTGGAAAATTTGATATCATCAAGTTTTAATTTTGAGTGTGACCCTTTCTTAACATAATGATTTTTGATATACGTTAGTATCTGCTTTAAAAAAAAGTTACGCATTCTCGAAGAAAGTGTTGCTCTTTTTGAATTTTCATAAAAATTTCAAACATTACAATACCTTATCGATTAACACTTGAAAATTAATAGCGTGTATTTCCACCTCGCTTTCTCATCACTTCTACCATACGACGTGGCATACTTTCAATGCAGTTCCGAATTTCTTTTGGGGAAATTTTTCCCCAACAATACTAAGAAGAGACAAATATTCACGGATTGGTGTGGCGAGCCATAGAAGAACGGGAAAATATTCCCCAGAAGCAATTCGGAAATGCATACCACGTCGTATGGTAGAAGTGATGAGAAAGCTAAGTGGAAATAGATGCTATTAATTTCCAGATGTTTGTTTCTGTTTGCTTGTCGATAAGGTATTGTAATGTTTTAAATTGTTATTAAAGTTGAAAAAGTGCAACACTTTCTTTGAATATGTATATATTTTTTCAGAGCAGATACTGACGGAAATCGAAAAACATTTCGTTAAGAATGGTCACACTTTAAATTAAAACCTACCGATATCAAATTTTCCGCCTCAAATTGAACACAGGGTGTTTTGAATTGAAGGGTATGAAACACGGTTTTGTTTCTTCTTGTATAACGGATAATTTATGGATATTTTTGCGAAGTAAATTTAAGGTTAATATAACAAGACCCAATACTATACCTGGGGAAAATTTTAACTAAATGGCAGCTCCATGAGAAAATATACAGTGTGTTGAAATTGACAAAAATTTTGCCTGTCCGGAATTTATTGACGGGGAGTGTAAGTCGTTTATTTTTTATCTAGTGAAGATTATCAAACTTCTGTTGCTATATTTTTTTACTTTCTTAAAATTTTAGGTTTCCTTCATTATCTCCAATAGTGTTTCTGTAACTTGTAGCTCATTTACTATGATACTAAGGAGTCTGAAAAGTCAAAACATCTGCTATATTATTTCCTAGATCGGTTAAAACAACATTCTTCTTGGAAGAAACAGAGTTTCGAACAATTTGTCCTTTCTTGTGAACACGATTCTAATGCATCTAATAATTCAAAAATAAGGTAATTCAAAAAAGACATGAACCTACATAACTCATAGGTGTGTGCGGCACGTAGAAAATCCGAATAAATCAAGACAAAATAGTCCTGAAAACATTATGGGAGTTTATTTTCCAGTTTCTGAAACAGACACACACACAAACCGTTATCCAGAATTCTTATCATCAAAAATTTTTAAATCAGCTGATTTGATAGAACTCAAATAATTTCATCAACAACTGAAATACAAAATGATGTAATTAAGTTCTTCAAACAGATTCTTGATGATAATCAATAACAAACGAATTTCGTAGAAAAAACTATTTCAAATTTAGAGAGAACAGTTTTGCATCAAAACGATAACAATCGGGACCAACAACAAACCGTCAATAAGAACCAATGTTAATGAATTTAATTCCTCATTTTCATTTACTTTCAGAAGCACTCGAAAATCTTCGTTCTAATTTCAACATACGAACTGTTTCCAAAACAAGAAATGATTTACGATTTGTAATAACAAAAATTCAACCTCTTAATGAGAACCAAAATTCAAGAAATGGTATTTACAACATTTCCTGTATTTACAATATTTCCTGTATTTGTGGAAAATCTTATACAGTACATCGAGATCCTTAGAATATGAAAGCGTGAACATAAGAATTACATGAAAAATAAATATTGGTAGATCGCGGGTAACAGATCATGTGTGTTCCAATACCGACAATCCCATGATTTTTCATTGAATTTTTTGTGAGGGGAACTAAAGTTTGAAAATCTCTAGGTTCAGTGAAGATAAAGCAGAAATATTCTCTGGCTTTCTTTTTTCAATCTTTGCGTCGGTCTAGCAATCTTTTTCCATTATTAATAATAATTTGAAAAATGTCGAAAATAATTTCTTCCTGATTTATTTGAAGAATGGCTACCGGTATTCAGAAACATTATTTACCAAGAACTTTAAACTAGAATCTTCTAGCTTCAAAAGTTGTTTTCTTTATTTTAAATATGACCATTTTTCACTATGATACAACTTGTTGAAAATCACCTGAAAATTTTTAAAATTTTTCAGTTCCTTTAATGCTTCAGCTTAATGATAACATCATGCGATGTTATTCTATGATTCAGCCCACCTAGTGCTCGATAAATTGAATTTCGCATACAAACCCTCGATTATGATAAACCTTAAATGCAGAATTATAATTTTGGTCGTAATATACAATTTTTCAATATTAGTCACCCGAGAGAGTGCAACATAGACGAGTTCCTGGGACTGTGATTTACAATACTCATATACTATTTCATCAAAAGTTCCACCTTGCAACTTATGTATAGTTAGAGCAAGAGCTGAAGTTAATGGAGAATGTTTGCGTTTGGCTATACATTTTCTTTCCGATGTTGATAAAATATTTGCCGATCGTAATTCAATGGAAGCAGCGAAATTGTCGACACCATTTTGCACTGCTAGAGTTAGAGTTGCTGCTCGCATGCGTCTAGTCGCAAGCACCCAAACACCGTGCCGAAGTCTGCTGAACTGAACCGACGATACCCTGTTTTAGGTTTTTTCGTTACGAAATTTCTACATTCGGTCTCCGAGCTCAAAGCCTGAGATAAAAGTTATACAATAGACCAAAAGTAAATAAAATAACAATAATCAATTTTCGAAAAAATTTTATATGATGGGGTACCATTTATATTCGGTATAAAAATCAGCTCTGAATTTTTTGCGCATCATTTCCGGACACCCCCGATAATTTCCCGAGATGAAATCAGTAAGAATTGGTTAGTGCGCTTCTTGAAATGCTGCAAGTTGTAACCAGATGGGAATACATCTTGTAGTAGGATATTCCATAGCCTTGCAGTTCGGTAAAGAAAAGCTCTCTGATAAACTGATGTTCTAGCTGTAGGAAGAAGGAATAGTCTTTTCTTATATAAATTAAGAATTTTGTGATGTATCGATAATGATTTAAATATAAAAATTTCAGGGAATGACGAGAAAAACATCTACAGCGCTTGATATCTCCTTCGATGTATACTCACTCACTGCATCGCAGAATTGTGTAGTGGATAATTTTTTAATTACGCTGATGCTCGGAATTATCAACCACGCGGTATTATCCAACTGTTTCCTACTCTACTGGATTGCTATGAAAAAAGTTTTCATTTCAACTTCCTAATACCAACAGACATGTATATAATAACGAAAGTTGATGGCATTGTGGTGGTCTTTAAAAGAGACCACCGTAATGTGTCATTCATTTTCCTCTATCTTCTCCGGTAAATAAGTTGAAGACCATTTATCACCAATTTTTCCTCCAGAAGGAATACAGAACAATGCAATAACCTGCCGATATACCGGTGAAACCATTCGAGATTGAATCTTCGCGATTCGTCATTTATTGTTTTACGGCTTCTATCATCTTCAGATCATCAAAATTGAGAGCAATATCTCCGAGCTCGCAATGAAGTTTCAAGAAATATGGGATTGAATGTCGGCCCCCAATGTCCTCGAGTTCAGGTTGAGCAAACACCAATCGAAAGCCCTTCATCGTCGCTCAGATGAATCGTTGTTTGGCTTTAGGGATCTCATCTCGAAGGTCAAGAAAGGCAATTTGCAGAACTCCAACCACCGGAAGCGCTCCAATCGGGATCCGTATAGTTCTCCCATATCGGCGGGGAACAGGGACTCGGATTAACGCAGAATTCTTGCATCGAATTGAATTCTGATGTTCAAGCCGAAACAGGAAATACCTCTCAAGCGAACGGCATACGATATCGTTTTTCTACCTCCCGCAATATGGGGAATTGACGGACAACTCTCCCTCCCGCCTGCACTACCGGAGTATTAATTCTGGAGTTCTCCAAGTTTAACCGTTAGCGTAAAGTTCATGCTTTTTACCGAATGAAATATTTTTACGAACCTAAAGTATCACTATCACTATCAATCTTCGTGAAAGAGGATTCTCAAAAGGTTATGTATACTTCATTCAAATATACAGGTCAGCCTGTTGTTGTAGAGACTCGTATGTTACTTATGTTCAATGATGAGGTCTAAGGATGTTTTTTTTCATTTCATTCGAAATCTCCGATAATTTCTGTTATCAATAGCTTTTTTCGCAGATCGTGTTTTGAACCCATTCACAACTATACTCGGTTCGGAATTACGAATTATGTTTCTACTGAGGTCTGCTTTCGTGAGTCTCATCGATTTTGTCATTTTGAAAAGAATAACTCGGCTTCACAGCCGCAAGGAGAATTGAAAAATGTCCCTGATTTTGGGCCACTGCTGAAACAGTGAAAGAAGATGTAAACAGATCTCTTCAGCATGTGACTGGAGGATCTTTTGATGCTACTAAATAGAGCCATTTGTATTAATTTACTCGAAAAGCTTATACAAATTGGTTTCAAGGAAGAAGTTTTCATTAATGTGGGATACTGATGACGCTAAATAAGACCGAAATATGTTTATCTCTCGTCTCAGTGACCGCATCTGATTTCTTTTCTCCAGTTCTGAGGATGAAAGGCTTGTGAGCCTATAGATTAGAGATGGTATTGATTTCAATGAATTCGATTTTATCATTATTTTCAAATTTTGTTTGCATGGCATCCTCAAACATGCAGTTCCCAAGAATATAACAAAGTTCGAAGATGTAGTTTTAAGCGGATCACAGAAAGTTCTACATTGTCGATTGACCAACTAATATGAAAATTGTGCCATGAAAATGAACCCTCTTTATTCTCTTTCACTTTTTTGATTTCGAGAAAGCTCAAGATCAGTTCAGAATGAGTTCTTAAATGACTAGCGCTGTTTTTCGATTCTTTTTTGGTTTGGACAGTGCTTAGCAATTAAATTTGAACGTTTGAATGATATCTGACCACTGCATTTAAACACAGTCATTTCAATTTGAGTAATATCTATGTACCTCGTTTATTTTGCTGCTGTCGCATTCTCCTATTCTGAAGTATGTCAGAAAAATCAACAATATCAAGTTTTGTTTCACCAATGATGGCTTTGCCGCATTCCATCTGTTAGAGCCCTCTTAATTGTCGTATTGATACTTCGTTTTGTTGTACCAATGTAGATTTTGCTGCAGTTATAACGTATTCCGTAAATACCAGCTTGTGAAAGTGGGTCGACTTTGTCTTCGGTCGACTTCGTCTTTGGTCGATCCTCTATCACAATCCGGTATTCACAGGATATCTTGCGACTGTAGTAAAATCTACATCATTACAACAAAACGAAGTATAAATACGACAATAAAGACAGCTCTAACAGATGGACACAAATTTCATCAAAGGCAGAGGTTATTTGAAATATCAAAAGATACTTTCCTAGGATGAACATGGAAGACTTTGAGATTTGGACATGAAGGCAACAAAAACAGAAAATAAGAAACTTCTTTGGTGTATAGCGCACAGTTGCTGTTATCAGGAAAAACCAAGATCAAGCCAATACGGAGTGGGAGCGATGAGCCAATCAACATCGCGAGCCTTAACCCCACTACCTTATCCTAACATTAACTGGGGTAATCGAAACCAGCAACACTCTCGGAAATACAACGGTCGAGTTACAATCGCGGACCAAAAATCCTCAGAATGGTTAGGGGTAGAAATTCCTAATAGACCACAGTCAATAATCCCAGAAGGTTCTATCAATGTCACCATTCAATCTTGTTTAAAAAGAAAAATATATTAGAATATTTGCATGAATTACCACCAATATGTCATGATTCATTAAAAGTGTGGCGTACACTTGAATAATCGAAACATTCCTCATTTTCGTATTTATGGCTGTTTCGAGATGAGCAAAATGAATTTGCGAACCATTTCTTCTCAACTTTTCTGTGCTACAATGTATACAAATTTCGACCCAGAATTTTTATTCTTTGAACTTTTCACCCAAAAAAATTAGACTTCCTTTGTTTCGCTGAATCTAACCGATTTCGAAAAAAACGCAAAATGGCATTACCCGAGGCATTCCTGTATGTGGTGAATAAGCCTTTATTGGCGAAACAAAATCTGAATGCATCACCTGTATTATATATAGACATCTTACGTCAATAAAATAACTCGAATACGATGATATTCTCAATAATTGCTCAGAATATATTTTTTATTCAACAAAATACAAGTGGATTCTCCAATTCTCTTTATTAATTATGGAGCTTCATGAGACCATGAAAAATGAAGAAATTCACATGGCGGATTCTGCCAATCATCGAAACCAACTCAAGGCTTAAGGACACCTTGAATTTCTTTTTTCATTTTGTTTTTCTATTTAATTCACGAACCAACAGGTGAAGTTAATTTTGACCACAAACTTTTCATCAGCGATAACCACAGGGTTATACTGCATTTTAGGCTAACAATTCAAGAATCATAGTGATGACTCCTGGATAGTTGCAGCTCATCATCGCGCAATTATCCTAATGGCGAAATGATCTTCCTCAACTTGTAGAACTGGAGAAAAAATGCCATTATAATTAATCAAAAAGAGTAAGTTTGTACTCCGTTGGCGTAAACTGTCTCTGCTGAGTGATTAATTAATTCAAAACCTGACAATTCCATTACTGATGAGGCAATGTAATACCTCTCGTTCGTCGAATATTTGGCATATTGTTGGTTTCATTCCATTTGGGGTTACATCAGTGCGATTGAACTTTTATAATCACGTTACAGGAACAATATTCGACCTTATCAGTCCCAAGTTTTTTCAATAATATAAAAAAAGCTTGGATTGAATAGCTTGAAATTGGAAAAAAAAAGTTTAATTTATGAGCGTACAGACGAAACATTTAATTCGGGAAAGATATTTTGTAAGATGACGATGAAGAATGCGTCAAATAAATTTTGAATCCTATATACAGAGTGTACCAAGTTCGACGGCCTATTAGGCGTTCCTGGAGAATGGAACCCATTTGAAATCTGAAAATCGAAATTATTATATTGTTTGACATTATCTACAGATCTAAAATATTCTTGGAGCCAGGCCACTTTCAGTTATACAAGGAGTGAAAAAAAAATTTTCAAAAATTTTTTTTTCTTTTTTATTGTTTTCGAATATGATAGAGTATGCAATTCTGAATACATTCGTATTCAAATCGTTGCATTCGTCGAAATAATTTCCAAAATATCGAGAAAAAACTGAAGAAAAAAGGGAGATAAGTGTTATTCGGTATTATGTTTGTTATTCCTAACCTAGATATCGTAAGCACAAGCCGTTTTCACATTTCTGAAGGCGAAGAACGTGGAAATATTGTACATTTTCAAGATTTTGAAAAAACCGTCACAGGATGTTCCAAATGTTGGTTCAAAAATGGGGATCAAGATTGACCAATAACTTTCGTTTTTCAAATTAGAACCCTATTTTTTTATGATTGCGTTGGATTGTGCGAAGAAAAATGATGATAATGTTCCAAGATGTTAATGCTCCTAAAATTAATAATTCTCGAGTTATTCAGGAATTACTGATTTCATGTCGTACGTACCGTCAAATTCATAGAATCTGTTTCATATCAACAATGACCTTGGTCATAGAAGAGACATTACTCGAATAACTCACTAGTGTCTTCCTCTTTTCTGAATTTATTTATCGTTGTTGATGTGAAACAGATTTCATGAATAGAAACAGAAAATCCTAAATAACTCAAGAATTAGTAATTTTAGGAACATTATCATCATTTTTCTTCGCAGGATCCAACGCAATCAGGAAAAAATAGGGTTCTTTCTAATTTGAAAAACGAAAGTTATGAGCCTATTTTGATCCCAATTTTTGAACCAACATTTGGAACACCCTGTGACTGGTTATTCAAAATTCTAGAATTGTACAATATTTCCACAGTCTTCGCCTTCAAAAAAGTGAAAACAGTTCATGCTTACTATATCTAGGTTAGGAATAACAAACATAAAATCGAATATACTTATCTCCCTTTTTTCTTCAGTTTTTTCTCGATATTTTGAAAAGTATTTTGACGAATGCAACGATTTGAGTACGAATGTTTTCAGAATTGCATACTCTATCAAATTCAAAAACCCAAAAACTGAAAAAAAAAATTTTTGAAATTTTTTTTCCACTCCCTGTATAACTGAAAGTGGTCAGGCTCCAAGAATATTTTAGATCGGTAGATAATGTCAACCAATAATATAATCCCAACGCCCAACGCCCAATAGGCCGTCGAACTTGGTACACCCTGTTTAGTAGAATATCTGATCCTGAATTACAGTAGGCGCTCGATAATCCGGCATTTTATACAGCTGAACGCCGAGTAGTTTCTCTCGCTCAGCAGTCCGGACCTACCCTCAACAGTGATATCACGTATTTGTTTTCTCTTGACAAAATAGCGATCAAAATTTGCGAAAGTTGGATAATGGTGACCTTCCTTTTTCTGTGCAAATTCGATAATCCGGCATAAAGGGAAAAAATCGGGTGCCGGATTATCGAGCGCCTAGTGTAGGTTGTCTACAGAATCTTAGACAGAATATTCAATTTTTGAAAACTGACCTTCCATAAAATTAAAATGATAACAACATTTTATACTGGCCCTTGAAGTATGGAACATGTTGATTGTGCAAAGGATTTTTATTCTCTTCCTGAAAGAACATCTGGGTTGCCACTCATAAGCGGTCATGTCGATACGAGTTACTTTCATCTGTGTGATAATGGAAGAAACATTAGTTCATTATTCATTGATTTAACAACAGAGATACAGATTTATTTCACCAATTTTTCGCTTACTTCAATTGAGTGATCATGAAAGGAAATTTCAGTTATTTATTTATTAATTTAACGAGGAGATACAGATTTGTTTCACCAAGTTCTCGCTCATTTCGAGACGGACAACGCAATTAATCTTCTGGCATAAAATCTTTCATCATACATATTCTGTGATATTGATTCCTTTTCATTTATTCCAAGTTGAAAGGGGAAATGCTTGAAATTGAGTTTCATATTTTTGTGTTAAATTAACATTCAGAGGAAGTAGGCAATGTCGAATGAATCACAAGCCAGATTCATAATCGTTCTCGTTCAATATTCTAGTAGACTTCATTCTGTTCGAAATAAGCATTAATTTCGGAAGATTACAGTGACTCACCGTTTTCCTTTGATGTGTAATAACAGCATCATTTTCTTTGTTCGATATGAATTAACTTCTCCTATAACTTCAATTCTGGGGGCTTTACTGACTCGTTTACTGATAACTGAAAATAAGCGATTTCGTTATTCATCATCTTATCGACGATTCAAATCGGAATAAAGCTAACCAGATTAAAAATCTCATTACTGCGGTTATTATATTCTACTATGCGAATAATTGTTTCCGGAACATCATACATGTATAAGGTGGTCAGATTCAAATGATTTAGAACTGCGTCTCTTAAATCAAAATAGTAATAAACATGCCATGTTCTCTTTTCTCGCGAAACATAAGTTGCTGAATACCGCAAGACGCTGTGGTGTTTAGTTTCGGTGCAACAAAGTGAGTAGCAGTATCGTGACTATGCTTTCGAGATAAAAACATCTTCAGGGCAGTATTTGCAGTACTTTTGAAGCGACTGAAATTTCGATAACACTAGTAAAAAGTAGTGAAAAACATGTTTTCATTTCCAAAGCGTATTCTGCGGAAGCTATAGGCCAGGCATGGGCAACCTACGGCCCGCGGGCCACATGCGGCCCGCGAATAGGTATCTCTTGGCCCGCCAATGAATTTTTTCCCACACGACGCAACCACAAATTTGATCTACAAAGATACCACATCAACAAATTTCCTAGTTTTCATTCGCTGCATGCGCGAGGGCTGAAAATATAAAAGTTTCTCTTGGAAATGTTATGGAAACATCTGTAGCTTTTTCCATAGCATTGGATGAAAGCACTGATATCATTGATATCAGTTAGCAATCTTTATTCAAGCAGTCGATCAAAATTCAAATTAACAGAAGAATTGCTTGCGCTAAGGCTAATGAAAGACACTATACGAGAGGCGAATATATTTTCGAAGAAGTCATTAGTGTTTGTTAAGCTTTCAATTCCAAATATTCATTCTAATTTTTGAAATATAATCTAGATAAAATTGAAAATTTTTTCGAGTTTCAAGTATAGATTTATTATTCATTAACTCAATACTTTTTGATTAGGTAGATTAGAATGACAGATTGTAGAATAAATTTCATTTCCAAATATTCATGTCTCTTTCCAAATGGAAGTAGAAATGTCACTTCAGATCGAATTGATCGAGCTTCAAGCTTCATTTCACAGGCACATTTTTTTGATCCAGGGGCCTATTGCACCAAAATACTTCGCAACTTTTCACTTTCCGAATGAATTACATTGTTCGAAAAGCATTCAGAATTGAACATTTCAAAAGTGAAAAGTTGTAAGGTAGATTGAAAGGTACTTCGCACTATTCACTTTTCGAACGAATAACACTTATTGCACAAAACTAATTCGGAATTGAAAAGTGCAAACTGAAAAGTGGCAAAGTAGTTTGGTGCAATCTATAATAGGCCCTAGATATGATAGGGATTTCTAATTTTTCAAATATAATCTAGGTAAAATTGAAAATTTCTCCAAGTATGGATTTATTATTCATTAACTCAATACCTTTTGATTAGTTGGATTAGAATGGCAGATTGCCGAATAAATTTGATCGGAATTATCGATTTTTCTATGCATCTATTTTTAGCGTGAAAAATCGGTGTCGTGAGTTACCTTTGCAAAACTTTTATTCATAAAAACCAAGAATCTATCAACGATCGAGGATTATGAATTCGAATTTGGAAAATACATCAGGTGTCACACCAAATAGAAAATGCTTTTGTGGAGAAAACGAAACTCCGGGTGTCTCATTATTTGAAAACCAGTGACGAGTTATGGAGTTGTTTTTTTTTTTGAATTATATGGGTTCAAGTTTTTTTTAATTATCCTATTGTAAGGAACGTTAAGTTTATTTCGTTTTTGTTGAACGAATTTAATTTTTTTTATGTTTGAAATATCTTTTAGGCCCGTGGTCTATGAAAAATTTTTCTATTTGGCCCTCTGCCAAAAAAGGTTGCCCATCCCTGCTATAGGCAGTTATAATGATGGCCAAATTCGAATATAGTACGAGAACTAGGCACTGTAACGACCTGTGGTGTTTAGCAATTTATATGTTTGTATGTATTTCCATGCATTATGGGTTTCTGTGGAACCCCTCATGAGCTACTTAAAGATTGTTACATGTAACTTACTTTTTTTTTATCTACTCTGATTCAGGATGTGTAGTACCGAAATCTGACCACCCTGTATACTGTATAGCATTCGGATAAAATGAGAAATAATATTAAATGTATAGAAATCGAATGATTATTTCCGAGATTATTCCATATTGATCGAAACTAAGTTAGTTCCAATGATCCATAGAGGAAAAAGTTTATTCTAAAACAAGTTGCAGAATGAGCTCCTATTCCAACACGAATGCGAAATTCGAAGTTCTCTCTTTCAGTCAAGTTTCGTGAAATACACTCGAAATTCTAATGAAAATTCAGATTAGTGACTTTTGTATTGTATCTTGGCTGTTGGTGTTCACAGATCACGGAATTAGAATTGATTTGATTCGAAAATTGATTAGATCGGATGTCAATACTGACAACCACAAAACGAAAAATATAACCGAAAATAGTTTCATTACAGCACTACTTTTAGAACTATAATGAACTCATAACGATACTGAAATAGAGAAATTTAGATAAAGTATCAAAAAACTTGAACACGTTTGAACAGAAATATCGATGGTTATAGACCCAAAAAATCAAATGTGTTTTATAAAGAGGATGTGAATAAGTTCATGGCTTGAAGCCGCCGATGATATACATATAGTTATTGTTGAAGGTCGTTATGGTAATGAGAGTAGCTGGAGCGTCCCGTTGTAATGAACTCCGAAATGAAAATGGGCAATGTTGAAATAAGTCGAAAACTCGTAATGGTAACCATTCTTGACTCCAAAAATGGAATGTGACGTCCATTCACTGTAACAAAAAGTGACGAAATTCAAGTTTGTCATTTCAAAAGAATTCAAAAGTATACATTGATACATAACGACTATGAATCCTCGCGTCTTTATGCGATATCAAAATGAAAAGTGTCAGGGGACCTATTCTTGACCATTCGCAATTGAGGCTATCGTTTGCATCTATCACCTTTGAGAATGACAGTCGAATCTGTATTTTTGACCGTTCGCATGACATAAGACGTACATTTTTATGTTCTTTGCTTAGGACCGTTCGTACTTCAAATATTTGACAGTTCAAATGATATAATTGACATTGAATTTGAAGGTAAGCTGTTGGATTTCAGCGATATTTACCTATATTGTACGCATAGCTCGAAATTTGAGCTCACAGTATATGTAAATCTATGCCATAAATTCCGAAGTTGTCAAGAATGCCGCTTTTGAAACGCAAATCGCGTATGCGTGGAGTTACGAATGATTTCGAGAATAGGTCCCCAGAACCCTAGGGATTTAAGTTGACTTACATCCTGTCGTTAAGAGCAACCAAATTTGAGGAACTTCATCTTTCGTTTGTCAAAGCAACGTCAAAATGGGTTGATTACAATTCAAATGGAATATCATTCTCACCGTTTCTGTTTGTCTTAGGACGTTGAAATGAAAACATCATTAGGAAACTTCTTCCATAGCATTCAGTAGCGTACCATGTTTTTTCCAAGAGGATTCCTTGCCAAATATAACTATAAAAAGAGTCGTGTTTTTTCTTCCTTGTGGGAAACACATAGTACGCTACTGGATTGCCTATTCAAGAATCTTGTTGGCTTTGGATTCGAGGAAGATATTTTCCCAGAATTCGAAGTTGGTTAATTTTAGTATTGAGCCAAGCGAACTTGTCATTCCCAAGGGTTGGAGAGTTATGGTTTTAGGGGTAACTTATTAACCCTATATTGCATGAATTATTATCTCGAAAAGAAAAAAATATTTTTGTATGTTCAATTTACGTTTAAAAGTCAAAATTCAAAATGCAAAAAAAAATCATTGCTTCAAAAAAAAACAGAAGCCATAATAGGCTTCCTATGCATTAACGTCTATGTATGAAACTGCCATTTTTGGCTTCTCATGCGCAACAAGTATCAAAACTCATACAAGATGAAATTCTCTGTAACTGTTTATTTTCTCATTCAAGCAAAGAAAGACGTCAGATTTCCAACATTTTACATGAGAACGCAAGGAGCAACCGATCTGGCATTATTGACGGTTCTTTTGGTCATTGGTCAATCGGGGTTTTCCGCGCTTTTTTCCGGATGTGAGAGTTTCATTGGTAGGATAATCCTTTCTGCTCGACGTAGGGGAATTTCCTCTCGGAGAAGGTGTACCTTACCGAGATTAGGAAACAGGTTGTGCCAATGTAATGGTGATGTTGTCTTTTCAAAAATATCTAGTCCTGGTTGAAATCGGTTTGCTACCAACAGAAACAGAAAGTGAACTGACAATTTTCTTGTCGTACCATGCTTAGCTTCACGTCATCGGAGATAGTGATTTTCTTTGTCATAGCACCACAACCTATTTTCTTCCGATCCTTTTCTGGAGGCATATCAGCTGTAGGTACTCTTGTTACTTACGGTTACGAATGGCAGCAATCCATTCTTGAACAAGTGAACATCCAATTTGTTATATGTAATAGGTTATATGTAAGAATAGCTTTAAGCTAAGTATCGCCTTTTTGTGCCAGTTCAGTAAATGAAGTGATATTATTATTTTTATGCTATTGAACCAGTTATCAAAAATATTTTGTGGTTAACTTTTCAAGGCTCTTCAAAAAACTTTGCTCTGATTGCCAACAAAAACATTTAATTTGGCTCGATTATATTGTTTTAGTTGATGCCAAGCTTCCGTCTAAATAATTTGCGTTTCTTTGGGTAACAAGAGTAATTATTGTTCGTTTAGGAACTTTGGATGCATGCGAAGCCATTTTAGGCACAACCTAAGCCAAAAATGACTTCCGTGGAAAATAGTTAAAATGAAGTAAAAGGAAAAAATATTCTGAAGAAACTGGGCTGAGGATCGGAAACTAAGGCTTCGTAGAACATTACTCATATTTTTTAATAAATTTTTCTTCCTTTTCTTTTCAAATTTCACCAACAAAGTGAAGGAGCATGTCTCAGTGGATACAATGTTTTTTCTTTGATTAATAAAATTAGATAAGACCACTAAAAATTCCAGTTTATTCCACTTAGGACGTACTAGAGTAAGAAGTTAACCATACACATTTAATGACTGTTTTTTGTTTGAGTAACAAAAATTTCTAATTTTTTTTTATAATTCTTGTTTTAAAATAGGACAGAGAAAAATAACTAAAGTTTACCATCCAAAATTGGCTTCGTATACAATAGAGATTCGATGATCTTCCAGTTCCATATTCACGTATTTTTCGTAAGCGTCGTCAAAGAATAAAAATATCAGCAGGATTTCGATTTCTGAATCTTTGGACCTCCAAAAAATTCTGAATCCCTACATATTTTACAGACGACAGAAGTCGACATTCGGTTAGATGAATTTGCTTCTCTGAATATTGCCTCTGATTCTTTTTCGATTCTGCTTTCGTTTTTCGCTGAGATATGAAATCGATAGGACTGAAAAGTCGTTTCAGGCTTTTAAATGATTCAATGGTAATCATGTTTGCCGAATCAAAGATTAAACTACGTCCCTTTAATTTGATAATCCGAAATTCCACTCGATGCAAGTTAATCTGACAAATTGTTTTGCTAGATAGTGTAAACCCAGGTTGAGGTTCGCCAAACCACATATCTAACGTCTCACCTCATCTCCCCTGAGGAGTGAACTAGATCTTTGTGGATCTAGTATTAATCTGCGGGGCGGAAGTTGGAAAATATGGAAAAACTAGCGGTATCGCACGTGACTGCGGCCCCTTGCAAGCTCACCACGTCCCACGGGAACCTTTCCGCAATACCGAATTTGATACACGTATTATTCGGTCAATTTCGATTGATAAGGGTGTGATAAATGGGGATGATGATGGAGGGCACACATGAAATCAGCTATTTTTCAAACGGAGTCGTGTTTGGGATTCGGAGAATTACGATTGATATGTACATTTTTCGTGGAGCTGAATTGAATTTATTTATTGGTTTGGTTTCGCCGGTCGCCGTTATTTATACTTGTTGTGACATCCAGTTTTGATGAAACTCGGTATATCGGTTCTATTTCGTATTACGGTCACGTCCATTTTGATATGAAGAAATTTTCATAATTTTTTATTTTTCAGGCATTCTGGTTGATCAGGGGGTTCCTTGAATAAAATATTCAATCAGCGTGTTACAATTCACTATTACATGAAATAGCTAGTGTATCGAAAGCTGAAGAATTTAGTGGGCGAGTTGAAACGGCTGCCCAGCACTTAGAAACAACTTGGGTACAATTTAAGAAGTGAGCTGTGACTGCTTATATGCTTAAGAATTCAACTTATTATTCCAGTTAAGTCTATATTCGTGTTTATGTTCAGAATGATGTGCTGGGCGTCATTCAATTTTCTTGTAGAAAAATGGAAAAGCTGTAAGTCTATTGATTGTAAAAAAAAGTTGAATCAGCTGGCAACTAACAGTTTGATAATTTATTTTGAAATTTGTTGAGTCATGTCAACTACTTCGAGAATTGCCGAAAGTGATCGAAACAGGACCCGCTGACAAATCATGAGTAAAATAGAGGATATACAGGGTTTACCAAGTTCGGCGGCCTATAAGGCGTTTCTGGAGAACTGAACCTATTCGAAATCTGAAAATTGGGATCATGTTATTGTTTGACATTATCTACCGAGCTAAATATTCTTGCATCCTGACCATTTTCAGTTATAAGGGGAATGAAAAACAATTTTTTTTATTTCTTTATTTTCGCATTCGATAGAGTATTCAATGAGGAATGTTCACATGTATGCAAAATCGATCGAAACTTCGTCACATTATAACCTATATGTATATGAAATTACTAGTTTTTGTTTCAGTCGAAAAGACCTAGCAGTTCGGATTTTACAACCCCGTGAATATTCTATTTCTCGCGGCGTTGTGACGTCATACTACATTCGCAAATCGCACTCCGTGAGACGAAAGACGAAAGGCCCTTATGTTGGACCCGGCAACGTACTGAACCTCGCAAGTCGTTGGATGTAAAGTGACGTCACACGGATCCATCGAACTCATGTTCATAACTCGATATCTCGGGCGCTATTTGAAGTATTCAAATAATTTTTGGACACATATTTTCATTTTCTACGGAGAATAGGAATATGTAGAAATTGAAAAATGTGAACGTTCCTCATTGTGAATACACCCGTATTCAAATCGTTTTATTCGTCATAATACAAAACAGTGAAGAAAAAAGTGTGAGCACAAACCGTGTTCACATTTTTGAAATCCAAAACAGGTGAAATATTGCATATTCCAAGAATTTTGAAGAACTCATCACAGGATGTTCCGAAAGTTGGGTCAAAATTGGCCCATAACTTTCATTTTACAAATTAGGACCCTTTTTTTCATGAAATGATGACATTAACATTGGTCATTTCTGCATTTGTCTGCATTTGTCATTGTTGATATGCAACAGATTTCATGAATTTGACAAAACGTACGACGTTAAATGAGAAAATCCTAAATAAATCATGAATAATAAATTTTAGGATGATAGACATATTAGAACTTAATTTTTTTCGCAGAATCCAACGCAATCATTACAAAATGGGATTCTTATTTGAAAAACAAAAGTTATGAGCCAATCTTGATCCCGATTTTTAAGTCAATATTTGGAACACCCTGCGACGAGTCTTTCAAAATTCTAAAAATAGATAAGAAATTACAAACATAATACTGAATACCCATATCTCCCTTTTTTCTTCAGTTTTTTCTGAATATTATAGAAAGTAATATGACGAATGCAACGATTTGTGTACGAATGTATTCAGAATTGCATACTTCATCAAATTACCCCCTGTATAAGTAACTGAAAGTGGTCAGGCTTCAAAAATATTCTAACGCGGTAGATAATATCAAACAATATCATAATCCCAATTTTCAGATTTCAAATAGGTCCAGTTCTCCAGAAACGCCTAATATGCTGCCGAATATGGTACACCCTGTATGAATAACTCGAAGAAGTCTTAAACCTGCCCGGTTTTCCTGCCATATTTTTCAATGTGAGAAGAAATTTTTGACCTTGGTACCTTCTTGAAAAGCTGATGAAATAAAAAAGTTTTCCTTCATATTTGTACACCACGTTTATAATACGTTTTTCGAACTTTTTTCAATTTTTTTATCTAATATTTATGACAAAAACAGTAACAGTATCTCGGGTTTCCTGAACTTTAAGTTGATATTTCGCAAGAAATGATCATCTCCAAAAGCTTTCAAAAAAATGTTCATTGAATTTTGAAAGTCATGTAGATTTCATGAAATTAGTTTATAATACGTTTTTCGAACTTTTTTCAATTTTTTTATCTAATATTTATGACAAAAACAGTAACAGTATCTCGGGTTTCCTGAACCTTTAGTTGATATTTCGCAAGAAATGATCATCTCCAAAAGCTTTCAAAAAATGTTCATTGAATTTTGAAAGTCATGTAGATTTCATAAAATTAGTTATTTTTGTTGATGAAGCGAAAAATTTCAAAAGAATTGTCCTTTCTTACTTACCACAGATTTTCGCCTGGGACAATGTTTCACTCGAAGTAATTTTCTTCAAATGACATCACTCATCATCAAGGGTCTCGTCGAAGTACCAAACATTGTGTATATAAGTTGCCTCTTATGAAGAAGTTGTGCTTTTCTAGAATAATCCAACAGGAAAATGTGCCAACCCCATATTCCATTCTTTTGCGTTTTCATTTTCTTCGGACGAGTACTCTCGCAACAACAAATAAACCATTCATATCAAGCGTAATTACGCCATTAAATACGCTATGTCAACAAGGCCCGCAGTCTCTCTCGTTCGTCCAAAAGTTGAGATTCGTCTAAAGTAAATTGCTGCTCACCGGGTTTGTCAAATGACATAACTAATTCACGTCTTCTGTCAAACCGGGAACGTCGGTGCGTCCTCGACTAATAACGAGATGTTGAACGTTAGATGGAATTCGAAGCTTTGAAAGTTATCGCAGCGAAAAATATTTAACGAGATCCAAGAGCCGTTAAAGTATCTGACTCATTTAATGCGGCAGGGAATTAGGTCCTTTGAGCCTGGGCGACCTCATCTTCAAAGTGGATTCATACGAACATGTAAATATCGGAGGGTGGAATTCTTTGCGAAATTCTCCAGGTGAAAATGACGTACGAGATGATTCTCAGAAGGGGAGTCACCATTCTGCATGAAGCTCTGATTCTGAACGACGCTGAAAATGAAGGTTAAACCGTGCGATGCTTGAAGGCTCGCAGATAACTTTCCAGAACGAGTTCCTAATGAAGGATCTTACTTTCAGTAGAAAAATTTAAATGCATGCACTCAAGAGTCTGGAATCCCGCTTCTTGCTTCTGTTCTGTCTGTTCTTACTTGAAATTTAATTTTTATGAATAATGCATTACGGTAGAATAAATAAAACCAGGTCTTTCCTGCAAAGTTAAGCCTTGATTATTTGTGAATCATATATTCGTGTTCTGATTTTGTATCAATATTGTGTCTCAGATTGATTGCAACTATATCTCAGTTTCTTTCAAAACTACAAACAGAAATATTCCAACCATTTTTGTTCATGAAATACAGCACGAAAATGTGCACTTTTTGAAGAACTTTATTTTTCTGTCGCTGTATAAGTTAGAAAAAAAATTAAAACTGATAAGAATAGATTTTTTCCCCTTCTCAGCCTCACGAAGATTCTTTTACTTAATTGTTTCCATCCTCTTTGACTGGCCCTAGCCCCGAAACAGCTTTTAATTTTAGTCACCACAATGCTGCGCATACTATCCATACTAGTTCTATCATTAATTATGTGAATGAAACTTTCTCTATATTGTCGAGAATTTCGTTTTGGAAGGTTTTCATTTACCTAGAGAACAACCCTAAAGAGCGCATGTTTGTTGGAATTCGACTACTTTGTTTTTTGAGATTTTTGAAAAGTCAAGTTGACAGATTGTAGTTTTTGAGAATCGTCACTTCTGTAATTATTGGAGGATTAAAAGTTGTTACCCGAAGTATAATGAGGCTCTGCCTGAAGGTAAAGCCATATCGTAAAGAAGAGATCCTTTTAAGAAGATTGAAACGTTCAGTTTCTAACATTTGGCGACCGTGACAGGACCCTTCTATTACAAGTATGGAAAAAACCAAGAAAGCCTTAGCTCTACACAGAACAGCTTTTATAAGGATGTATGAAAAGTTGACGGAAGAATTCTCCAGAGAAAAATGTGATATCTCAGAAATACATGGTAACATCAAAGTTTTGGAAGATAGAATGCTTCAATTATCCGAACTGAATCAACTCATGATTGATCTAATGTTGGATTCAGATGTTGATGAAGCAACTATGAATGCAGAAGTGGAATTGATGGATACGATGAGATATCAATATCATAAGATGAAATTCAGTTTTGACAGTTTTATATGTCAAGGAAGAGGCTCCAAGAAATCAAAATCAAAAATCAAATTGAGAGTTCCCAAACCTGAATCAAGACAGTTTAATGGTATTCAAGTTTCTGAAGGAACTGAATCACGTCTGGAGCAAGAAGAGCTTATTGAGGATTTTTCAACGACAGTTAAACGAGGAGATGATGAGGGATATGAGGTATGCATGTCTTTGATCGAAGGTCATCTTCCTTCATCAACCAATTTCGACTCCGACTCCTCAACTGGGAAAGAAAATTGCGAAACATTGATTTGGAAGAGTGAAGAAATGCAACGCTTTTCCAAACCTATACACAGGTATTATATTTCTGTTGAAATGAATCCAACGGATCTTCCATCACGAGATTGTTATACTCAAGAAGTAGATAGAATATGGTGGGAGGATCTTCCTAGGTGGTTATGCGATTCAATGTCCCAATGGTCTAGGCAGAATTTTGGCATTGACGAAGAAGAAATAAACTCCGAAAGAATGAAGGTTGAAGGACTGAACAGATTGCAAACGAAAATATTTGATAGATATGATGCAAAGGATTTTAAAGAGCATATCAAGATTTGTCATGTTGGAGTAGAAGTTTTGATGAGTATTCTCAGAGAGAATAAGAAGACCTGTAAAGGTCCCTAGCATAATATTAAATTTGATTGTGTCATTAATTATTGTTGTTTTAATGACACAAGGTGGGAGTGTGTTGGAATTCGACTACTTTGTTTTTTGAGATTTTTGAAAAGTCAAGTTGACAGATTGTAGTTTTTTGAGAATCGTTGCTTCTGTAATTTTGGAAATAAAAGTTGATGATATTTTAAGTAGATTTAGGCTCTGCCTGAAGGTAAAGCCATATCGTAAAGAAGAGATCCTCTTAAGAAGACTGAAACGTTCAGTTTCTAACATTATTAATATATCCTCAAAATTTTTCTGAGATATGAGGTTTATTATTTGCCAGAAAAACATGACTTCATGGTTTCTAAGGAAAGATAGATCTTCTTTGAATTTTCTTTAGACATGTAAAAATTTTCGTAAACAGATAATTTCAGTATTATTTCCAGTGACGAGATTGTAATTGAAATCGGATGGTTGGAAATCTTTGGTGATTACTTCAACTGGGAAACTGGATAACATGTAAATAAGTGTGAATGATTGTAAAGTAAATATAAAAAGTTTAGCTTTCAGGACAGATCAAAACAGTTCATTGTATGGATTCTGAAACAACAGCTTCCAATTACATATAGAAAAACCTCAGAAAATAGATTTCTTTATGCGACTTCGATTATCCGCTCTCAGAAGGGATCATATCAATCAAAATATCTGATACAATTAGTTTAAATAGTTTATTCCCTAGAAAATATTGACATCTAGTTGTAACTTTTCTACCATATTCAAAGAAGCTGTATTTGGTCCAAAAATTCTAGGGTGCTTGGTAAAAGGAGTATAAGTCAGAATTGGTAGTTTTTTGATATATCAATTTAGTTTGTTAATTTTCTGTGCGTCTTTCATAATTTGAAAAGTTATACAGTTTTCGAAAAAACATATTAACATAAATCATTCATTCCTTTTGAAAAAAAAATCTTATTTAAAAATTTAGGAACAAAATTACTTATCATCCTTGAACCAGAGAAAATATAAGATTTATACTCATCGCCACAAATTGTGAAATTGAGGGGTTAGGTAATCTGAGTACAAGTTCTGACAAGTCACGATGGCAAACGAAATCATAACAATATAAGTAAACTTTTATTATTTTCACTGAAGGTTCAAAAATATAAGTGCACTCATCATATTTTGTATTTCGTTATATTCTACCTTGTTATATTACAAATGATTCATTTCCTTTTCACCTTGAAGTGGAGTTATTACGTTCATGAGCATATCTCATTTCGGCCATTTAATGTCTTATTCTCCTTTTCCGAGCACTCTAGAATTCACATTTCTTATCAATTCTACAGAAGCTGAACCTTAACTTTAAACTCAGTAAAGACTTGAGCCTTTAACCATTCTTCTACTGTCATGTTGAAAGTTATAGGCTTTGCAATTACGGGACTTCATAGTGAACAAGTGAAACACCCTGTTTTTATAATCACGAAATTCGAAACCACGTTCAATAAACTCACTAAATCTTGGCTCAACGCTAAGGTGTCGGACGAGTAGTTGGTCAAACTCTCCCTATAGTTAAGTTATTATTATTCCTTAGGAGATTTATCGCAGACAAAACCATGCCTGTATTGAATTGGTTAAGACTTTCGCGACCATCGTTCAATGTCACGTTTTCATTCGAGATGTCGTAGATTCATTCCCAGCTTTTCGCCACTTCGAGTATCTGGCATCTTTATCTCAATTCAGCGAGAACATCTCCTGGAATAATAACTTCTGAAGATGTCTGACACTCCAATTGGCGAAATGTCGGAAATCAATCTACGACGACTACCAAAATGCTGAAAAAACAAGTGACATTTCCTGTATTCGCCGTTTTTCAAGATATTTATTTAATGTGTCCAAGTAAAGCTCGAATAATTCAAAGTTAGCTCACGTTTTATTCATTCGTTTATTAAATTTTTAGTTTCCGCATCCTAGAAGCTCTGAATTAACTATCGCACATTGTGATTAGAATGCTTCGAATGTATTTTTAAGGTAGCAGTTTGCAGTAATGGTATTATTCGGCGCATCGAAAAATGTGATGAACTTTGGGAGACTTTATATACATTGCTCAAAAAATTAACGAACATTCTGAAAATCTCAATTTTTATGAAATTAAACTCTACATTTATTTTATAACTTATTTTTCATGTTCCCTCGGGAAGGTTTTCGAGCGAAACAAGATACATTAAATGGAAGAAAAATTCAAGATTTCACCGAATTTCATGTGAAAGAAGAGAAATGAACAATTTTCAAAATACTGAAATGCTGATAAGTGATTCAATTCTCGGTATTTCCACTACTTGCATTAATTACAGCTCGGCAACTACGGTTCATACTCAAAATGAGTGGTCTTAAACTGTTGTGATATAATCCTTCCCAAATTTCTCCGATTTGGATCCCTCATTAAGAGTCATTAAGAGTAGTAGCTGGATGATTTCCTGACCTTCTCAGCCTTCTATTTGGGTTGTCCCAATCCTGCTCAATCGGATTGTGATCCGGACTTCTTGCTGGCCATTGCTCGCACGATGGGGCTGGCATTATCGTCCATAAAAATGAAATTTTCACCAATGTATGGGGCAAATGGACCTACATGCTCTTCAAGAATGTTCCTTATGTACTCATCAGTATTCATAGCTCCATTATCAACGAACTACTAGGTATGTGCTAGCAGTCCACCCCATACCATAATCGATCCTCCTCCGAAACCAGTAGTATTCAGGAAATCGCACTGAGCATATCTTTCATGTGGACGCCTGTATACAAGGAAACGTCGATCACAATGGTTGAGGCAGAATCTAGACTCATCTGTGAAGATAACTCTTTCCCAATCGGCCTCTTCCCAATAGATATGCTTTCTCGCAAAATCCAAACGCACCCTTCGATGGGCTGGGGTAAGAGCTGGGCCTCTTGCCGCGACACGAGGCCTTAAATCGTATTCTCTGAGGCGATTTTTTATTGTCTGAGTACTAATTTGCACCCCATGAGTTTGCTCAAGCTAAATCTGAAGGAGGCGAGCGGTTGCAAACTGTTGTCTCAACGAAGAAACTCTCAAGTAACTTTCTTGAATGGCAGTTGTTACCCGTGGTCTACCCTGTCCTGGTCTTCGGAAATTCATACCTGCCTCCCTGAATCTGTACAACATTCTGGACACACTTGTATGGGAAACTTCAAACCTTTCTGAAATTCTTGTGTATGTCCACCCTTCTTCTCGCAAAACTACCCCTTGGGCACATTCCTCTTGGGTCAAATTGTGTGCTTCGCGTTGCATAGCGATCAAGTGTGGAAAATCAAACGGAGGAAAAACTATTAATCACTAGAATTGATCGAGAACAACTGGTTTTAAAATGCAACCAATACATTCAAAATCTGATATCATCTTTTCATATTCCTGCTGGAAAAAAACATCTGTACTGACGAAAAACGTTGAAAGTGGATAACATATGCATGCATAATTCTGATGAAAATAAATATCATTGAGAACACCTTCAGTTGTAGAATAAGTTTCAGATTTTCAGAATGTTCGTTTTTGCGCAGTTTAGAAAACTGTTGTGTTCGCAGAGATAGTTCTGGTATCATATTGTTGGAAACCGAGTAGGAAATTTAGTATACTTCAAAAACGGCCTGAAGAAACCTCTTCAAAAAGTAATGTTTCAAAGTTATAATAATCAAATTGAAAGAACTATGTTTTCGCGGTTTTCTCGAATTTTGGGTTCAAGACAGAAAGTCTGCAATCACAAACTTGGATATCAACATCAAAATCAATTCTGAAAAAAATCAGAACTACCGGATTTAATACATGCTGTGATGAAAAAATTACTTATTTTCAACCAACTTGAATGTTGAGTTACATATACTGAGAATGCCTAATCCGGTCATAAGAAATCCAACAGATCTCGCAGAAATCTCAACGTCGACCTCGGCAATCTTATACGTTTCAGGCTCCCATTTGTCCGCGGGGGAATATCCCCTTGTGGCTCGCATGGAAATGCGGAAACAAAATGTTATTTCACTATTTTCCGTACATCTGTGCGCCCTGAAACATTCGCCAGGTTTGCGGCGCTTGATTTGTGTTTTCAATTTCGAATTCAATGAAAGAAGTTACCATATATCTGGAATTTACTTGAACCGAAAAGTTTGTTGATTTATTCGTCTCCACTTTGCATGTTCCTGTTCGGAAATCTCCACGGTCTGGTCCTGGCGGATTAAACCATGTTATTTCGAGTTCCTGAATAAGAGACGAAGTCCTTTCGGGATCCGGTAGAGCGTTTGGTGAATACGTACAGAGTATGACCTGTGTACTTTGATCCGCATGCGGCAGTATTCCGCTCGCATTGTGTTGTAGAACATTGAGCTGAGTCGATTCCGTACTTCATTTTAGCTGCTGAATATTAATTCGAACTATCGGACAAAATTCCCGAGTTCAGAGCATGTTCGGTGCATACGTTAATTGGATGCTGTTCATCCGAACCCTTTCGATGAAGCCAAAGTTGCATAGCATGCAGGAACAACGACGATTGAGAAGCAATATCGAAATAATATTTTCGAGATTGGGTGTTGAAAGTCTGCAAATTATGTAGAAAATACCCATTCATTTGCATAACGACGGAAATTGGATTTAGAAAAAACAGATGGAACATTCTACTTTGTGGACCGGTAATCTGAAAATCGCAGGTTCAGGTCCTGTTCGGGAATTTCCTTATCCAAAATTCAATCAGTCTGTTTGTCAATAACTACATGAGTTTCAGTCACTGGATGTGTATCAGTTTCAGGAATTTCGTGGAAATCTGAAATGATTAATGAAATAAAATTGTGTCAATTTTCTTCCGAATTTATTTCATCTCATTCCGAACAATATCCGCTCATGCCAACGTTTTTTTCAATCTTCTCACGCTCATCTGGAAATGGGCTGCCTCACTCAATCGGAAGGTAATAGATATTTGCATTTCTACACGTCAAAACAGTCTGGAAACGCATCATCACAATCTTCATACTCTCCAGCTATCAAATGTCACTCTCGATACCCAATCACAAATATCATTTTATTATTCGGGGTTAGAAATTAAATCTCCCATGATACGACATCAATAATTATGTTCGTCAGAAGCATCGTCAAAAGAATAAAATTCTCTTTATATTCCGCATTCAATTTTGAAACAAAAAAGTCTCTGGTCTACCCAAAGAAGTTAACTATCTCAAAAAAAAACTTCAAGTTCAGCTAAACATTTGTATCAACACATAAACCTTTCATCCGAGTATACAATTTAAAACATTGGGTCTTGCTTGTATGATGAAATGTTCCGTCATTATGATGATGAGGAAAGAGAAATATCTGAAAAGAATTCTAGAATCTGTCATTGCATGAAAATGTTCCAGATTTTTCAACGCAAGTCTTTCACTAATTAATATATGCTTCGCGAGCATTTTCATACCGATTATAGTGGTGTGGATTCAAATGCACAATCGAGCATACTTCATTGAAATAATGAAAAACCAGATTGTGAATAACGAACTGTCAGATCCGAACTATGTTGAAATCAACTCATTTCTATGTTTTCATAGCAGTGTAGTAACAGTTTTAATAATATTATAGAAGGAATAATAAAAGCGTTATTTATTATCCAAACTTGAGTTTATATGTGAAATATTGCAAATGAAATATTAAACAAACCTCTGTGATCTTGCCTTTTCAGATTCCGTAAATATAAAAAGATATTCATGGATATGGAATAATTCATTCATAAGTTTTCTATTTATCAAATATATAATGGGTGGCTAAAATGACTGGGGAAAAATTATGCATACGTGTAAAACAATATTGCTTGGTTTTGAAATCTTAACATAGGAATGATTTAAGGGATTGGAATTTCAAGTATCTCAAAGATGTAGTTCATATATGTGCGTGTAGCCTAGTGGATAGGGCTCTGGACTCCGACCCGGCAAGTCGGGGTTCGAGTCTCCGCCAGGGAAGAAATTTTCTGGTATGGAGAACGCGCCGAACCATTCACTGTTGGGTAAACAATTAACAGTGCTGTGCCTAAGGTGGCGTCGGGATACAGTAACAAAGCCTACACAGAACACACCCATCATTCTAACTCGCACAAGCTTTAAGTAGCTTCTGAGGGGTTTCACTGAAACCTAGAATGTATGGAAAAAAAAATACTATCCAGTAAAAAATGTTCTTGCTGTGAACAATAACACTCGTTTTTCGATACATAATTTATATAGGGGGATGTTTGTGTTCGTTTCAACTTCAAGTAAATATTGTGAAATATAAAATAGTGGTATTTGCACCAGTTATGGTATTTGATTTTCTACCCAAAACTGATCTATACATCCAACCCTCCAAAGGTTATAACTTAGCATGGGGGTGAGAATTCGAAAAAGTTTTTTAAAACATTTTCAATTGTAATCCAGAAATCGTCAATTGACATTCAGAAAACATTACTCGTTTTTCAGATTAGTCAATTGTTTTTCAGAAAACATTAAATGTTTTTCAGAATTGTCAATTGAATTTCAGAAAATATCAATTGAAATTCAATTGATTAATCCTAAAAACATTTGATGTTTTCTGATATTCTATTGACTAACCTAAAATTCAATGAGGCTCTCTGAAATTGAAGTAACTTATCTGAAATTTACTTGAATTACACTAGAAAATGCTATTGTTCTATTTTTTGGCGAGTAATCTCTTCCTGAACTTTTTTGGTAGGTGTTGTATGTATGTTTGCACATTTTTTTTTCAAAATCCACCTCGCTTTCAAGATACTGCCTTCAGAAGGCGTTGCCGAGGAGTCGATTTAAATTTTTTTACGAATTGTGAAGAATACTAAGCCTTGAAAATCTACCTAATGAGTACTGAGTTCATGTTGCACCCAAAATTGAGAACTCATAACTTTATTATTCGGGGTTAGAAATCAAACTTCCCATGATCCGACATCAATAATTATCTCCAATTTTGAAACAAAAAAGTCTCTGGTCTACCCAAAAAAGTTATTTATCTAAAAAACACTTTCAAGTTTAATTAAACATTTGTAGCTACACATAAACCGTTCATCAGAGTAAACAATTTAAACTATTGGGTCTTGCTTGTATGATGAAATGTTCTGTCATTATGATAATAAGAAAAGAGAAATATATGAAGAAAAATTCTAGCATCTATCATTGCATATAAATTTTCTATTTTTTTTTTACTACTTTCTCATGTATACTGTTGAGTTAAAAAAATCCTGTCCAACTACCGTTTCCTAAAGCTTTATGATTGTCTAACTTTTGCATGGAAGTACCTAAATTATCATCATAAATTTGACAAGTTTGAAAAGTGAATTTCTCAAAACTATGATTGTGGTATCGAAACATCTTGCCTTATTTTGAACCAATATAATTATTCGATTTGAAATTTCAACAAGTCGCAGTGGCTCAATCAATTTGACAGTGCTCGATCTGATAATCAACCTTGATAGTCTGATCAATATTATAACTTACGTTAAATGGAATCACTTGCTTCGAAGCTTCAACGAATCTCAGTAGCTCTAATTAACTTGGCAGTTCTAACATGTCAATCAACATTTCGTGAAACTCGCCTTAAATTCTGATAGCGAGTTTTTAGGATCTGGTGTTGCACGTGAGAATTTAATTAGGTGTTCATCATTTTCTGACTAACTTTGAGTACAGTATCTGGACTGCTACATTTGTTCGTTCAGTCTGGCTGAATGCATTTTCATGATTAAGCCATACAAGTATTTGTCAGCATGGGACAGACTCGAGGACAGACCGTGCAATCCTTTGAGCATATAGGGCTGAAGCTCCACGACGTGATAATTACGAATGTGTCTGTTCGCCATCATCAAAACATCCCATAACCCCCTCAATTTCACGTTGAAACGAACGAAATCCACTGTGAAATCCCCTTGCCGATGAAAATTTCATATTCCCTTTCGTTCGAACCACCGGATTTTACCGCACATGAAGAAGCAGAATGACTCAAATTTAGCCAATAAATCCAGCGTATGGCTTTTTCGTACATTTCCAGCGCGCGCTTATTTTAAATATCACTCGCAGTGACAGCAGAACGGACGGCTTAATTTGACAACAAAGACATCGGGGAAAAGGGTCCAAGCAGAGATGGATTTCATGCTACTTGAGTTGGAGTTTGCGATACGGGCGGTTGGAATTCAGCCTTCGTTCGAGAGATGTAGGGGGTTACGCAAGAGCAGAGGTTGCTGATTGTCCTTTAAATGTCATGAGTAGAGACTGTGTCCCATGAAACTCACTCTATACTCCGGTCAATAAGGACATTTGAAATAACAAAAATTGCCGATGTGCCAAATTATGGAAATGAAATGATTTATTGATACTTTTGGACACAAAGTGTATAGGACAAGTCCAAGACAAATACAAAATATGTTGAATTCAGATTCACATATCCATCTTCCAGTATCCTTTACTGCAGTATGCTTTTTTCACCCTCTGTGGTGAAAGATTGAATTGTATTGTGTCTTTATACATAGTAGAACTCTTAAAATTTGTGGTTCGATGCCTTAGAATAGCAAGATTGTCGGTACTTCTGGTCGAATAATTGTGGTAATTTGACAATATGGAAGCACTATCAATATCATCTTTCATAATAAGTCAAAGCTCTTTACATGTATATTCAAGGGACAGTCAAAATGTAGTCATTATTTTGAATTGGTCAGCAGAAAGTACGTGGGTGTAGACCAAAACGTATTATACGCTTTTTGGATACCAGAACTCTATCAAAATCGTCTTGCGAGATTAAAAAACGGATATCTAAATAGCTATACACCAAACTATAATACAGATTCCACAAATCTCCAAAGGGAAAGAGATTCTTCAAACGATATATTATATAAAAAGTTGAGTTAAGCTAGTGACAAACTCTTTCGACATGTTGCCACCACCTTAAATTTTCATCAACATAGTCACCTAGAAACTTGACCGCTTTTTCTGCTTTCAATGATATATCATTGTAGCAAATATCAAATTCATTTGCACGTAACACCGTAAATCGAACACATTTGGCCTTGTCAATGTTCACCGGTTATCAAATTGCTCAAGGACCTACAGATGGCTTTGAGATTTTTGGGTTTGGAGCGGAGATAGCAATTGACGTTTCATCAACAAAAATGATTGATTCAATCGACATTGGGTAGATATTTATGAAGATAATGAAAAGCAGTGGTCCCAATATAGAGCCCTGGGGAACTCCCAGCTCACAAAGACCCCTGTTGGACCACTGGCTGCTCACTTTCACAGACATTGTTTGCCTTGTTAGGAAGCTGCGTACCTAATCCAGAAAACCCCTCGAAACCCTAGACTATATTCGGAATGTATTTGGGTGTAATACTGTCAAAGCTGGGGATTACCATTGCAAATGAATTTTTAAAAGTCCTCAACCATCTTGCGTATCCAACAAAAGTTATTCAGGATCAAAAGAAAAAGTTTTAGGTATTTCGAATTTTATCAGATCTCATGTAGAGCCAAGCTGCCAACTCTACACTCTTAAACTCACAAGTCCTTGTTTCACAAACTCTAAGCTTGGGTCGAAATGAGTGACTTGGCCGTTTCGGAGTTCTAAGAACTATTGTATATCAGAAAAGTTATGAACAGAAACATTGCAACAACACTCAGAACAAAAAACGTAATATCAGAGCCATATTGATATAGATAAGAAGAAAGCATTATGACTATAACAGCTACGGCCTCGTCTTGGCAATATTTTAAATGAAAATTTTACTCGTTGTATACTCTATACCAGTGTTGGATAGCAGATGTTGGAGGAAGCGGTACCTACTTCTTTCTGTTTCATTCGGTATTATCAATGCAAGTAATTTTTTTTTGGAGTTCCATAAACCGCAAGAAGATGACGAATTCATTCCGTAGTTATTGGTGTGAGTGTTTTCAAAGCAAAATGTCTCAAATAATTTTTCATTCAGACCTGACTTCTTTTTTTCTTAAATTCTCAGCTTTTATTTTTAACACAAAAACTGTTTTTTTTTCAAATTTTCAAGTTCAAGGATGCCTAGGGGATGTTTTTTCTTGATTAAATTGTTTTTATTCGATCAAATGAATTTGAAATTTCTCAAACCGCCAATAACTTTCTGAAGTTCCAGACTTCAGTATAGCAGTCCAACTCGCATTCTGTTATGTGAAAAATTATGGGGATAACTAAGTTATTTTCCAGAGGAGATCCGAAAGGTGATACTGCCCCTTAAGAGTAAAATATCCGATGTTTATTGTCATTGTGTGCCAAGAATTTGATCACCGTGTGGCGTTCTACGACTAATGTGTTCTGAACAACCCCTTGGGGTGGTAAAAACGTATTAAAAGGAGGGGGAGGGCTTTGCTCACACCCAACGATTTTAATTGAATGAACAATAAAAGCCGGGGGAATTAATGTTTGAGGGCGCATAAATTCCTCTACAAACTTCGCAAGAAATGGAATTGTTCCTCAGCTTTCGCTAATTCAAAACAGCCTAGATATTAAAGAACCCTTTATAATGCAAATGGCTCGGCTTTTGCCGGCACGATTTCGAATAAGGGTTGGTATAGGTGACACACATTTCTGACACAATGGTTATGACAAAAGCAGACGTTAATGGGAAGTTGGTTCATGTTAATAATAATACGGTTCATACTTATATCATTAATCTAATGAGGAAATTCAGGGGGGTTGAGACTTCGTCCTTCATTTGAAGCATCCAGACAAATTTGAAATTTCTTCAATCGTTAGAATACTTGGTCTTTGTATTACTTTTAAAGATGTGGTGGCTATTATTGTTCAAAGGAAACGGAGCATGAAAAATATTTACTATTTTAAGGGTATCTCCTAGTAGATCTAGTCATTAAATTTATACTTATTTTTCCGTTATTTCACTGAAAATGGTTTTCTTCTTGGTTAGTTTTTTTTGTTGTGTGGGATTTTAGATAGGAAATAATTGTTTTTTAAAATTGATTGATTATTTCAAGATTGATTGATTTTTTTTTCGTTTGTTAACTTTCATACTCGCTTTCGTATCTGCAAATACACTTCAACACTTCTATAATCTTATCTGTGAACATTTTTTCGGATATCAGTTAGACAGTTCTATGTTCTTATCACAATATAAATAAATATATAAAATATACTGTTCCGCAAGAGTTAACTTTATCGTATTCAATCGTTTTGAAAAGTATGTAATCTTCGAAAATCACTGTAAAATCATTTGAAACTTTATTACAACTTGAATGCATCAAATGAAAATTAGTACGAGACATTTCGTAAATCTGGTCGCATTTTTCCGAAGTTTGGTTCTTTGCATATAAGTTGCATGAAATGGAGTCAGTTTATCAACGACTTCGATTCGACATGAGTTTTCTGAAAATGAAAAGACGTAAATTAACAAACGCTGAAGCTAATAGGGCTAACGGAATGCTACAGGGTGGCCTAACTCAGATTGTTGTAGCGGAAAGACCCCAAGTCAGCCAAAGTGAGATATCTCGTTTCTGGAATAGGTTCAGGAAGGCAGTTTCCGTCTTGGAAAGACCAAGGCTTGTTGGGCGACGAAAAACAACATCTACGAAGTTCAACATCTACGTGTAGAACGCTACACGTAGATGGGGTCCAAATTTTCATCGAAACCATCTGACGACGTTTGAGAGAGGTTAATCTAGGTTCTGGACATCTATCAAGAGGAGTTCCATTAACACGGGACCATAAGCGTGAAAGACTGGAATGGGCAATGCAGCATATCAATTGGAACGATCAATGGTGTAGTGTCATTTCACTGATGAATCCAGATATGGACGGTTTTCAGATTCTCGCAGGTTAAGGGTATGAACAATCCCACGCATACCCCGTAATCGTCGCTATGTCCAAGAAGTCCATCCATTCCGAGTGCTGGTGTTGTGGTATGGGCCGTGATATGTTTCATGGGGCCCATAGTTGAAAATGCGCGCGAGGAGCTTGGTATTCCACTTTTAGGAATACCTCCGCACTCACCAGATTGGAATCGCATAGCATAGGACATGCATGGGATATGCTCCAAAAAAGATTAGATGATCATCAACCTACTCCAGAAATGTTCAACAACCTCGTGTGGAGACTCGTGTGGAGATGTCAAGCTGTTATTGATGCCCGTGGAGTCCATACATTGTATGCTTAAATTCTCTGGGAATGAAAATTCCTTACTATACTCGATTTTTCTTGACCACCCTTTATACGCTGAAGACCCACAGGCTTAAATTAATTTTATTTCCTACAACTTGAAATCGCATTAACATGAATTTTCATCACAAAGTCTCATTCAAACCATATTATTTTGCAATTCAAGTCAATATTCCTCACTCATGTATAGCAGTTGAAATAACTGAATGAGGAATGTTCACATTTTTCAATTTCTACATATTCCTATTCTCCGTAGAAAATGAAAATATTGATTTATGTTGTTAGAAAAGTGTTTGATCGAAATTTTCTATACATATTGGAATTGAAAGCATTCAATTATATATATTTTCGAAATTGTCTAAGAAAGGTCTATTGAAAAACATCATAGCGTACCATGGTGCCCAGTTGAAAAAGTGTAGCCCTGAAATTTGAAGTGGCAAAACGATTATAATAATTGGCCAAATCCTAAAATCACCCTGTAGCATAAAAACTTGACACCGTTGGGACTTAACGAGTTGAAAAATTTATGTTTCTCAAAAGAAACACATGAATTGCATATCCCTTCATCTCGATTTAGGAGATGTAGTCCTGATTCATCGAATTCTGATCGAATCTGTACAAAAATGGGTACATGCCTACGCAGAAAAATAAACATTCAGCTCGATAAACATTCAGCTCTCTGATTTGCGGAGCACACATATTTTTTTCTTATCTTTTTGTATGAACAAAAAAAGAAGAAATTTTCCTGAAAATGTATGTGTCCCTGAGATTTCAAAACTTTGTTTTATTTAGTTTTTGAAGATATATCCTACAATAATTGTTACCACCAAATAGATCTTTGAAATCGTGGTTCATAGACCTCTGAATGAGGAATGTTCACATTTTTCAATTTCTACATATTTCTATTCTCCGTAGAAAATGAAAATATTGTGTCCAAAAATTATTTGAATACTTGAAATATCGCCCGAGATATCGAGTTATAAACATGCGTTCGATGGATCCGTGTGACGTCACTTTACATCCAACGACTTGCGAGGTTCAGTAAGTAGCCGGGTCCAATATAAGGGCCTTTCGTCTCGCGGAGTTCGATCTGCGAATGTAGTATGACGTCACATCGCCGCGAGGAATTGAATATGTTGTAAAATCCGAACTACTAGGTCTTTTCGACTGAAACAAAATCTAGTGATTTCATATACATATAGGTTATACTGTGACGAAGTTTCGATCGATTTTGCATACCTGTGAACATTCCTCATTGAAGTATCACATGACATACTTTCCCATTAAGAAAATATTCGATGACGTCTTCATCACCATATCAATGAAGTAACCTCTTCAGCAGGAAGGTTTAAAATGGGTATTTCAAGATATCAATCGCATTTTTGATAAAAAAAAATTATTCGATATATTCTCACTATACTATAGGATAATGAAGTAATTCGAAATTGTCGCATTCACTTTCCTGAAAACTTAATATGGATTTTGTCTCCCAGTCTCTGAAACAAGAAACATAATAATTATTTTTAAAATATAAGAAAGGCCCCTGCGTAAAAATTTGAGCACTAATTAGTAACGGGCCAAAACTTTGCGACAAGAAATTGTTGCCTAACAAAGAACAGAAAAAAAATGAAAATACAGTCTAAATCAGACTCCTTCATCAGACAATAACTGACTTTCATTCAATTCTGTAGAATCGTGACAATTTTTTTTTGTCAATTAGACTCATTAGTTATCGTCTGACGAAAAAGTCTCATTTAGACTCTCTGAAACGTTACGCTTAAGATTTCAAAGTGTTTTCATTTTCTTTTTGTTCATTGTTAGGGAACAATTTCTTCTCGTAAAGTTTTGTCCCTCACAAAATAGTGCTCAAACTTTTACGCAAGGGCCTTTCTTATATTATCAAAAAATGTTTTCTAATTGTTTCTTGTTTCAGAGACTGTGAGAGAAAACCCACATTAAGTTTTCAGCAAAATTCAGAGACCTCCCAGAAAATATTTCTTTAGATATCTGTTGCATTCATGTGAGAAATAAATATAATTATGTTTTTCAATTCATAGTCGTAGAAATTTTCTTTAAAACTCAGAGTCCGTTAGCCCATTCATCAGAACGTTAAATCTACCGCCGAAACGATAGACCTGGCACCACCGCTCTCCCCTATCCGATCCGAAATGGTTAATTGTCGAAAACCCACAGGACGCCTCCGCAAAAACGCGATTCAGCCGGACCCTTTTGTGATTCTCATCGGAGCGGCCTAAAAAACCCCGATGGAAAAATGAATGAGGGGACGTTGCGCAAATAACCTTTTTATATTCATCCTCCGCGACAACAAACTCGGCCGTGTACGTGAGAAAAACGCTGCCTCTGCGGCGTTATTCACTACGTGTGAACGTACGCGAACCCCGACCCAAAGTTTTTAATTTTGGATGTTCACCTTAATTTATCTCATTGTCGATTCTCTTTGCATGTTTGCGCTGGCCGGGTTGGACGGGTTCAGGGATGATGAATTGAGCTACGGGATGGCGCCAGAATGACTCCTAAAAAATTCCGAGTTTCCTCTAATCATACCAACAAATGGTCAGAAAATTGTAGATTGCCCACTCACTTATCAAAGTATCTAATAATATATACCACCGCACCGTACAGATTCACGAACTCGAAGTAACTTCCTCAATTTATATATAGTCTAAGAGTTGAAGTAACGAATTTCACAGTATAGATAGTCTTTTATGTGTTTAATAGTGTGTGCATACTCGCTATGTTGGCTAGGCGGCCCGTTCACAGGTAGAAGGTAGAAAAGATAGACAAAAACATACCGAACTTTTCTTAAATTCGAAGAACTGTTTTTTATATATGTAACGCAGAATATTATGAAAAATAAATATTTCATATTGCCAAACAGTTTCCGTGGGCCGTAATTCCTCCCAGACGCTTCAAATTTTAATAAAAAAATGATAGGTTAGAAACATTGTTGCGAAATGGCCAGATTCAGCACATTTGTTAAATTCGAAGCACTGATTTTTATATATGTAACGCAAAATATTATAAAAATAAATATTTCATATTGCCAGACCGTTTTCGTGAGCCGTAATTCCTCCCAGACGCTCTAAATTTCATTGAAAAAGAAAAATTTTTATACAGTCGAAGTCTTCAGGGGATCATTTTGATACTTCTTGTGGAAAGCCAGACCAATCCCAAGGGCCAAACACAATCAAAATTTTGTTAGGTCCCTAGAAACTATTAATTTTTTTGCCTACAAAGTTTATGTTTTCAACATCAAATTATGGTAATAACAATTTTTCATTATAATTATACAAATCAAAAAATATTTTTTTTTATCTTAATCTTAATCTTCATTGTCGGCTTCACTCGATCGTTAACTCGTACCTGGCCTTTTTACAATAGTTTTATTGACAGAGGTTTCGTAACTATGGGTTCTTCGAATTCCCTCAAGTTGGTAGAACCTGCCTTGTGGGCCGTAATTCCTCGCATACACTTTATAGGCAAAAAATTCATAGTTTCTAGGAAACTAATAAAAATTTTGATTGTGTACTGGCAGAATATTTGGCCCTTGGGATTGGTCTGGCTTCCCACAAAAGGAATTAAAATAATTCCCCAAGGATTATATTCAAAATTGAAGACTTTAAATGTGAGGAAAGTTCATTTTTTTCAATGAAATTTAAAGCGTCTGGGAGAAATTACGGACCACGGAAACAGTCTGGCAATATAAAATATTTATATTTCATAATATTCTGCGTGTTATATATGAGAATCAGTGCTTCGAATTCAACAAAAGTGCTGAATCTGGCCATTTCGCAACAATGTTTCTTTTTTCAATTTAAAGCGTCTGAGAGGAATAATGACGGAAACGGTCTGGCAATATGAAATTTTCATTTTTATGATATTCTGCGCGACATATATGAAAATCAGAATTTCGAATTCAACAAAAGTGCTGAATCTGGCCATTTCGAAACAACTTTTCTAACTGGGGTTTTTTTTATTGAAATTTAAAGCGTCTGGTATTAATTACCACCCACGGAAACGTTATGGCAATATGAAATATTTACTTTTCATAATATTCTGCGCGGCATATAAAAAATCAGTTCTTCGAATCTAAGAAAAGTTCGGTATGTTTTTGTTCACTTTTTCTACCTGCTACCTGCGAACGGGACGTATAGCCAAGCTAGCAAGTATGCACACAGTATTTAATACATATAAGACTATCTATACTGTAAAATTCGTTACTTCAAAAATAAGTAAGGTCTAGCGGCCCTGGGATCTTACTCTAATACTTTTTGCGTTGAAAATGAAAAGAATGATTAAATTGAGATTCAAATAATAATTAAAAAGAATAGTCCAAATCAAAACACATTGTCTTCATTGCAAAAAACAAGACTACTAGAAAAATTATTAATAACCTTTCGTGTTAAAGAAAACTGAGTTGGTCCTCACCTTGTTACCACGTCCAATATAACTCTCCAACAATTCAGGGCACTTTTCGTTCAATTGGTTTTCTCCAACTGACACCGCAGCCACTGCTGTTTCATTTAACACCTCTTATCTGACAAATTGACCACTAGAGGTCTGCATTCGACTCAATTGAACCTTTTCTTTCTTCCTTTTCAGATATTGACTGCAATGCACTTCAACGAAATTCAATTTGGTGAGTACTAGCGACGTTTTTCTGTGAGGGTTCTCCAATTTCCAGAACACGTCGGGAAATACAGCCTCATAAAATACCACGGACTTCGTCATTATGGCCCTGTCTGGTCGTTATACATTTACCGTGTCGAAATGTGTTTTAGTGCTATTTTATTCTAGTTTTATCGACCTCGGGAACCTTCACCTCTGTTTTAAACTTGCAAGAACAGGACGGGAATAAATTCAAAATGTCTTCATCTGAAACTAGATGAGTTGTAGTTTCGTTTATGAGTAGAACACTTGATATTCACATTTATATTTTCTTCCTAAATATGAATATCGAGATAAATACTATATTAAGATCAAGGCTGGTGTCCTGAAAATGGTAAAAGTGAAACCTAATTTTTGCAATAGAAAACAAAATCACGAGATTAATTAAAGACTAACCTATTCAAGTCAAATTGTAATTTTCATGTTGAAATAAAGTTTCTCACTCTCATTGATTTTATATTAGAAAAGCAGCCTAATTTTCAAACGAAAATGATCAGTTCATGATATTAACTTTCTTGAAAAGGTTGGTGGTCCTTTTGACCGTTGAAATCTCTAATTTCTCATGCTGTAGGTAATAAAATAAACATTACTGGGGGAATTTTCTCAGAAAATGCAATTAACTTTGCTGCAGTTTAAAATGTGGCTGCCGAAAACATGTGCAAATGAATCTTACCAGAGTGAATCTAACTTGAACATATATTCCAAAGAAAGATGCTTGAGGCAAAAAAAACACTTTTTGACCTTACCCATTCAGCTCGCTTGAATAGATAAAAATTCATAGAAAAATTCACATGTTAAATTTTTCACATTAGGACAACTATATTCCCTAATTATTCCAGAAATTCAAGGGCCACGAGTAAGTGTCTTCAGGACTTTCTGTCCCAGTTTGTACAATATAATTCAACCAGAAAAAAATAATAGTAGAAACTTCACAATTATTTGTCAGAGTTAAATTCCTTTTTGAAAATTGTTGTCTCATAACGAATAAAGAAACAACATTTATATTCATGAAACTTTTCAGAATCGTGAGAATTTTTGATATATCAAATGTTGTTTTTAAAATATCGACGAAACTCTGAAACTTCATGTTGTTCAATATTTGGAAGTGTTGTTTCTTTTTCATTATTAGGCAACAAATTCTCTAAGAACTTGGCCAGTGAAAAATTGGTGCAGAAGTGTCTTGCAGATGCCGTTCTTCTATTTGAAAAAATTGTTCATATGGTTTCAGAGACTGGGAGGAGTAAACCCCTAAAAAAGTTTTCAGAAAACTGTAGACTCAAAAAACACTTTTTTTTGATTAGTTGAATACGTATCTCATCTTTTTCTCTCATTCTGGAAAATAGGAGTATTTCTCATTTTTCTGATTATGAATCAGGTCAAAAAAATCTATATCGGTAAGGTTAAAGATTTGATAACTTCGACTGAATGTTCAAAATCTCATGCATTTTCATTTATTTCGTCAATTTTCAGCTGATATATGCAGTCATTTTGAATTCGAATTTGTTGAATGGATCTCTATTTCATTTTGTCACAATTGATATTTTCAAATATTTTCGTGAACTCTTCGATTTGGTTTATCCTCACTTGATATTATGGGTGGGTAGGTATTGAGCAGAGTTGAGTAATCTTATCCCTCTGAAACTGTACACGTGTAAAGAATACTATCAACCTTCAGACATTGAGATTATATTGAAACATAATAATATTCATTTCAGACACAACAAATCCCAAAAAATAATATAGACTGCTCAGTAGGGCATCCGACAAGGAGAAAAATTAGGGGCATTCACTTTGTACAAATAAAAATATTGAAGTTTTTGAGTCAACTCTAAATAATCTGCAATCTTTCGGACCACCTCTTGAGTGATCTGTAAATATCAGATATCTCGAACGATTTTCAAGATCAGAATCTCTAGTTTGAACTACACCATTTCCATTGTAATTCAGAAACCGTCAAGTGTATTTCAGTCACTTCAATTTCAGAAAGCGTTAAGTGTATATCAGATTCGTCACTTCAATTTCAGAAAACGTCAATTGAATTTCATTCGACGTTTTCTGAAAGTTAATTGACAAATCTGAATATCGTTTGTTATTCTCTGAAATTCAATTGACTATTCTGATATACTAGTGATGTTCTCTGCATGTCAATTAACGAATTCTGAATTACAATTGGAAATTGTGTAGTATATCCGTGTAATTTGTCAACATTTAAAATCATGACAGGTACTTCGACATATGAATTTCATGGTATGATATAAAAATTTGAGATTTTAATTTGGAAAAAGAAGCTTGTAACGGATTTGCCACTTCGTGCCGACCTGTAGAGTCAAAAATAATTTGGGCTGTCTCGCAAAATTTTAATCCTTAGCACAAAATTTCAGTTACTTTTGACTTACCAAAATATAATACAGTGTGGTCTTGAATAAACCACAACTTGAAAATACCCGTCTTCCTGGTTTTCAATGAAGTAATTCTCCTTATATCACTTGACTGGGTGGGAAATTTTTCAAATGGCTAAACGGATTATTTTTCATTAAAGACTTTTATTTTTTCGCGAATTAGTCGAAGCATTTCATGAGCATTTCAAACATGTATATCTCAAAAGTCTCTTGTTATCAAATGACGATGACACCATAGCAAGTACGAAGACTAGTTGAGACTCCATTTGTAACCTTTCATAAAATTTCCAACGACACAGAAAAGTAAAATTGGAAACTGAAACCGAGTATACCATTTCATTGTTCTGTATATAGCTCCTTTTTCTATAGTTACACAATCAGTTTTTTCAAATAGTTCTAGCAGTTTCTTGGAAAATCTTCTTGATATTAAGTTTTCAGGATACGGTTCATTGGAAATTCTTTGCGCTCAATGAAAATTAAGACAGTGTTGATTATAAACCTATTATTTCTTTCTTTGAGGAGTCGTACGCGACATACTCTTGAGATAAAACTGTTGAATAATTCAACATCAAAGAAATATCAAGAAATATTCGTTTCATTGACTCATTAGTTAACTACAAACTTGAAATGTATATTAAAATATTCTAGGAGTACTTCATCATGAGTTTGAAACTGTTAACGAATTTTATTTTGTCTCATTCTGTTGATTAATTCATTAGCTCCACGAAAAAGACATACATATTTGAAATACGTATGAAAACATAATGCTAACAAATTTGCGAAAAACATACCAGCTTGAAATGAAGAATTCGAACACCCTTAATAAAAAATATGACAATATCCATTTTGCTAGCATGTCAACAAATTTTGCGCATCTAGTATAGAATGATATTAGGAGAATTAGATCCTAAACGTGAAAAGGATTTACTTGAAGGGCGAAACTCAAGAGGTCGCTAAGGCGTTGAAGGTTTATTGCATTATATCATGGCAATAATCAACATGTTTTATTTGATTTCCGCGGCAGTTCTTTCGATTTTTGAATTGTATGTGTAAAGTCGAAGAAAAAGTATGCGCTTGATGGTTGAGTTCCGAGAATAATTTCTATTTCACTTCATTTGTATCAAACTTTTGGTCATTCCTCAATTAGCTTATCTACCCCTGGATAAGCTGTATTTTAATGAGGGTTGGCAAAACGGCATGATTTACAGGTAAGCATTTGAGCTATTGAATTCCTCTCATACGGCTGTCAACTAAATGAATATGCTGGAAGTAATTATTTTCATAGATACTAGGAAAAATATCTAATGGCAACAACGATTAAAACCCCATTTATCCGAGCAGGTAAAATCCAACTGCATTTCTTACAAGAAACCCTTAGATCCGTTTTGACTTTTTCTCTTCCATATAGGAAAATTAGGTTTAACTATATGAATTGACGTCATAACCGTTTTTCGACAGTTGGTGTTCCTCATATTTATCGAGAATTCTCATTGAAATAATCTGGGTTGATTCATTTCCATTTCTTGTGTAAAGGGAGGAAAAAGTATGCGCTTGATGGTTAAGTTCCGAGAATAATTTCTATTTCATTTTATTTGTATGAACCTTTTCGTCAATCCTCGATTAGCTCACTTATCCCTTGATGAGCTGGACTTCAATGAGGTTTTACAAAACGGAATTGTTCACAGGTAACCATTTGACTTTCTCTTTTACGGCTGTTAACCAAATTAATATGTTGGGAGTAATTATTCCCATAGATACTAGGAAAAATCTCTTATGGCAGGTAAAATCCTACTGCATTTCTTACAATAAACCCTGAAACCCGTGTTGACTCCTGCATAATATATCATGGAAATAAGAAAGTGACATCAAGAGGAAGCAGTACAATTTCATACTCCATTCAAAGAACGGATTCCACGATTGTTTTTATCACATAAAAAAATCAGGTGGAACTCTATGAATTGATGACATAACCGTTTTTCGACGGTTGTTGTTCCTCATATTCGAAAATTTTCATCGGAGGAATTTGGGTGAATCATTTCCGATTAAAAAAAAAGTGTCGAATTGTTTGAAAAGTGTTCCGAGTAAGACACATATTTCCTCATAATTTCATTTTTATTAATCATCTTCAGCTAACTGATATTCATATAGTGAACAGCTTTTCATGGAAATTATTTAAGGAATAAATTTCAACCAAAACTGCGTTTGATTATCGATTATTTGGAAATCAAAGATTGTAATCACGATTCAATATTTGGGTACGAAAAAAAATGATGGATACAATAAAAAAAAATGTGTTTATTAATATATTCGAGTTGAAAATATATTCATCGAATGAATACAATAAGTGCCATTCATGATCCAAGAGCAATGTTGAATTCGAATCAACATAAATATAATAAAATACTTGACACAAAGCATAAACTTATTTAATAAGAAATATGATCGTATTTTCCATTTCACATTAGTTCAGTATTTTCAAAACTTAGTTAGATCTTCAATTATTATAAAATCAGGAGAGAAAAATCAAGAGAAGATCGTGATGTAAAATGAATGTGTATTTTACGACTCGAGAATTACGTCTCAAAATGAAAAATGATTGAAACAAACCACGCATTATGACAAAAAATATATTTGAATTCGAAATATATACATCGAAGGGAATCAATAATTTATGATACAAGAAGCGTTGAATTTGGTATCAGTCTTATCAATATAAATATCAATATAATACAATACTTGATACATGGCATATACTAATCCAATGAAAAAGATAATTATTCTTGGAATTCACATTAGACGACTAATGTCGAAAAATATATTCTAGTTAAAAATATATACACAACAATAATTCATGATACGAGAAAAACGGTGATTTTGAATCAGTCTTATCTATATGATAATAAATATAATACAACATACTGATACAGAGCATAAACTGATTCAATGAGAAAGATGATTAATTTTAATATTTTACATTTGTTCAGTAGTTTCACCATGCATTTGTAGGAAATGAATAATCTCAAATCAGCACATCACAATTTTCTTTCTGCAATACGGGCATGTTGTACTGCGATTCAGCCAGTCCGATATGCATTTATAATGGAATTCATGCGTACAATCTGCCGTTAGAACGATACCGCCCAAGAGATCCAAACAAATTGGACAGGTGTCTTCAATTCTGTAAAATAAAAATTTGTCATTAATTACATTAATTAGAACGGGTTTACTCAAAACATAAAACGATGTTTCTATTCGTATTGTTTCCATTCACTCATAAAGATAAAAGTTCAAATTTCAATAAAAACAACAATAATTGAGAAAATTAAAAGCCATATCAAATCAAATTAAGACCATAATCTTAGAGCCAAAAACTACAACTGAAATAATACTTCACATTTGAATGAATTTCAATAAATACCTTGTTTTCTCATCGTCCCGATATTCAATTTTCATTTTTTGCACATTTTCTGGTTGTATGTTGTTCTCCTCTTCGTTGCCATTAGGGATGATGAATTGTTTCAGTAAACAATCGTATAAGACGTAAGCGGACATACCCGCAGCCAGAGCAAATTCTAACATTTTTTCACTTAGAGTAAAAATCTCACAGGTAACCACCAACTGCAAAAGATCTTCGCAAACTGAACACTGAGTTGAGGAATCTGAGCTTTATGAAGCCTAACCAACTTTCTACCTTCTATGGATAAGAAGTCATAGATATTTGTTTTCTTTTTCTTTTTGTCCGATTCTCGTTACAAATTCACCATTAAATGTTTTCAAAGATTTTGGATGTTTAAAGTATTCCTGTACCCGAAAACTTCAAATCATCTTACGTTCGGAAACTATATCAATTAAAATTCATCAAATCCAAAAAATTTGCTCTTTTAAAATTCAGATGGCGGTTGGGAGGGGGGGGATATTACACCTACTAGATATCAATAAATATTATATGTACCTACCTATTAATGTTCGAAAATGAAATAATGAAGTTTTTGAAATCTTGATGATGATGAATCGATAATACAGGGTGTACCAAGTTCGACTGCCTATTAGGCGTTTCTGGAGAACTGGGCCTATTTGAAATCTGAGAATTGGGATTATGTTATTGTTCGACATTATATACCGATCTCAAATATTCTTGGAGCCTGACCACTTTCAGTTGTACAAGGAGAAAAAATTTTTTTTAATTTTTGGTTTCCAATTTGATAGAGTTCATATTCTGAATAAATTCGTTTACGAATCGTTTCATACGTTAAAAAGCTTTCCAAAATATCGAGAAAAAACTGAAGTGAAAAAGGTGATGAGGGTATTCGGTTATATGTTTGTTTTTCCTGACACAGATATCGTAAGCACAAATCGTTTCCACATTTTTGAAGACTGTGGAAATGATGTACATTTCCAGAATTTTGAAAAACTCGTCACAGGGTGTCCAAAAGTTCGTTCAAAAATTGGGATCAAGATTGAACCATTACTTTCGTTGTTTAAATTAAAACCCTATTTTTTTATGATCGCGTGGGATTGTGTGAAGAAAAATGATGATGATATCTCAACATGATAATGCTCCTAATATTAATAATTCTTGAATAATCCGGGATTTCCTAATTTCATGTCGTATTTCATAGAATCTGTTTCATATCAACAATGATAGTGGTCATAGAAAATAAATTCTGTTCGAATAACTCACTAGTGGTTACCTCTTTCCTGAATTCATTTATCATTGTTGATATTTAACAGATTTTATTAATTCGACGCTACGTACTACATAAAATCAGAAAATCCTGAATAACTCAAGAATTATTAATTTCAGGAGCATCAATATGTTAAAACATCATTATCATTTTTCTTCGCACAATCCAACACAATTATAAAAAAATAGGGTTCTGATTTGAAATACGAAAGTTATGAGCCAATTTTGATCCCAGTTTTTGAATCAACATTTGGAACGGGTTATTCAAAATTCTGAAAAAGTTCAATATTTCTACAGGTTTCGCCTTCAAAAATGTTATTTTGACGAATGGAACGACTTGAGTACGAAGGTATTCAGAATTGCATACTCTTTCAAACTCGAAAAAAAAACAGTTAGACAAGGTAAGAAAAAAAAATTTCAGAAATTTCGTTTCCCTATATGTATAAATGAAAGTGGTCAGGCTCCAAGGATATTTTAATCGGTAGGTAATGTCAAACAATAACACAATCCCAATTTTCATATTTCTTATAAGTTCAGTTCTCCGGAAACGCCTTACAGGCCGTCGAACTTGGTAGACTTTGTATATTCATATCAAGATATAAAATACAATGGGAAATGTTTTCGTCACAAAGTAAAATTCATAGAATCCAAAGTGATTAAATAAGAGAAATTACGCACAGAAAACATATCTCTTATGAAATTAATACTATGGTGACTCATCTTTTCAAGACAATATCTCGATGGGGTCTTTTTCTGAATCTATCACCTTTGCAAAATTTTGTTCTTTTTTGTTTTGAAATGAACTTCAGAATCACTTGTTAATTTTTTCGTTCTCAACCCACATTCATGAAGTGCAATACTCTAGTTTTTGAATTTCGTACTTGTTTGGTCATTATAGTGTTCATCACGATCATTTCAATTGATTAAGTATCATAGATATACAGAATATACAGTTCATCATTCAATTTTATGATATCTTCTTGAGCTACGAATTTTCCAATACTAATTTTGAGTTGTTTATGGCTTCGCACAAAATAATATTAGAAGAGATATAGGTAGTCTCGAGGGTAGTCTGCTTTTTTTTCTAATCTGATCAGTTTAGATTCTATAAATTCTACTCTTAATCTAGATATTTATATAAAATCGATTCAACTTTCCATCTGAAAGAAATACAACTTCAGTTCAAATAAGAAAGCTAATACTCATTTAAAAAATTTCAGGCGTGAAAATCGTTTTTGAATGGGATATTCAATCTGCCACTTCTTCTTAATGTCTCTTCATAATTTTTATAATATATGCAGAAGTCATTCAACGTTTCTATCTTTTCGATAGTAAGTCGAGGCATTTTCAGTTCATGAGCATTTTTAATATGTTATAAAAAGCGAATACACGCGAAATGTTCCTCATTCATTGAATAACAATCATGAAGTCTAATTGTAACTCCATTTCTAACCGTTCATAAAACTACTTTTACTATTTTGTTCAACTCATTGGTTTATTCGAAGAAAAATAGACTATCTGACACATCAGTTAATTCATCAGCTTCATAAAAATGACATATTTGAAATACGTATGCATATATAATGCTAACTAAGTTACGAAAACATAACAGCTTGAAATGACGAATTTTAACACCCTCAATAAAATATACGACACAATCCATTTTGCCGGCATGTCAACAAAATTTTTGCGCATCTAATATTAGATGATTCTATATAGAATGATATAGGTATAAGGATTATTTACTTGAAGAGTGAAACTCATGAGATCGTTAGGGCGTTGAAGGTTTATTTCATTTCATCATGGCAATAATCAACATGTAATATTTGTTTTCCGCGGCATTCCTTTCGATTTTCGAATTGTAGGTGTAAAGACGAAGAAAAAGTATGCGATTGATGGTTGAGTTCCGAGAATAATTTCTATTTCACTTCATTCGTATCAAACCTTTGGTCATTCCTCAATTAGCTTATTTATCTATCCCTGGATGAGCTGTATTTTAATGAGGGTTGGCAAAACGGCATGGTTTACAGGTAAGCATTTGAGCGATTGAATTCCTCTTTTATGTCTGTTCACGAAATGAATATGCTGGAGGTAATTATTTTCATAGATACTAGGAAAAATATCTAATGGCAACAACGATTAAAACCCCATTTATCCGAACAGGTAAAATCCTTCTGCATTTCTTACAAGAAACCCTTAAATTCGTTTTGACTTTTTCTCTTCCACATAGACAAATTAGATTTAACTATTGACGTCATAACAGTTTTTCGACGGTTGTTGTTCCTCATATTTATCAAGAATTCTCATTGAAATGATCTGGGTCAATTTGTTTGAGAAGTGATCTTAGGAAAGACACGTATCCCCTCATAATGTTATTAATAATATAAAGCCTACTGATATTTATATATTGAACACCAGCTTTTCATGAAAATCATTCAAGGAACCAAATTCAACCAGAACTGAGTATGATAATCGATTATCAGGAAATCGAAGATAGTAATCAAGGTATTTCCTTGAGGTAGATTCCGTTCTGAGGACGCTTTTATATTTCATTACTTAAGATTTGAGTATGAAAATAGAAAATTATACATACAATACAAAAATAAGGTTTGATAAAGTATTCAGGTAAAAAATATAGGTATACATCAAAGAAATACAATAGGACTCATTTATGATACAAGACCAATTTTAATTTCGCATCAGGCTTATCAACATAAATATAATAAAATACTTGATACAAAGCATAAACTAATCAGAAATATAATCATTTCATATTCGTTCAGTATACCTACTGAGTTTCGAAACTATAGTTTCAAATCGAATAATATATGTGTATTGATGAACCTTCGAGAATTTACGACTTGAAAATGAGGTCCTAGAATGAAAATGATTATAACAATAGATGAATAATGTAGAAAAATATATTTTAGTTCAGAATATATACATTAAAGACGAACATTAATATATGCTACAAAAAAATTGTAATTTCAAATCAGTCATATCAATATAGTTATAAATATAATACAATAATATCTTATACAAAGCATTAACTAATTCGATGAGGAAGAAAATTGATTTTCAAATTTTACATTTGTTCAGTAGTTTCACCATGCATTAGTAGGGAATGAATAATCTCAAATCAGCACATCACAATTTTGGTTCTGCAATACGGGCATGTTGTACTTTGATTCAGCCAGTCCGATATGCATTTATAATGGAATTCATGCGAACAATCTGCCGTAAGAACAATACCACCCAAGAGATCCAAACAAATTGGACAGGTGTCTTCGATTCTGTAAAATAAAAATTTGTCATTAATTACATTTTTTTTCGAGGACATTTTTCAGCTCGAAATTCATGAAAGCACTGAATTAGAACAGGTTTTCATATTAGTTTCATTAAATCGTAAAGATAATAGTTCAAATTTCAGTAAGAACAACAATTGAGAAAATTAAAAGCCATCAAATTAATTTAAGATCATAATCTCAGAGCCGAAAACTACAACTGAAATAATATTTTACATTTGAATGAATTTTAGTAAGTACCTTGTTTTCTCATCGTCCCGATATTCAATTTTCATTTTTTGCACCATTTCTGGTTGTATGTTGTTCTCCTCTTCGTTGCCATTAGGGATGATGAATTGTTTCAGTAAACAATCGTATAAGACGTAAGCGGACATACCCGCAGCCAGAGCAAATTCTAACATTTTTTCACTTAGAGTAAAAATCTCACAGGTAACCACCAACTGCAAAAGATCTTCGCAAACTGAACACTGAGTTGAGGAACCGGAGCTTTATGAAGCCTAACCAACTTTCTACTTTCTATGGATAAGAAGTCATAGATATTTGTTTTCTTTTTCTTTTTGTCCGATTCTCGTTACAAATTCACCATTAAATGTTTTCAAAGATTTTAGATGTTAAAAGTATTCCTGTACCCGAAAACTTCAAATCATCTTACATTCGGAAACTATATCAATTAAAATTCATCAGATCCAAAAAATTTGCTCTTTTAAAATTCAGATGGCGGTTGGGAGGGGGGGATATTACACCTACTAGATATCAATAAATATTATATGTACTTATTAATGTTCGAAAATGAAATAATGAAGTTTTTGAAATCTTGATGATGAATCGATAATACAGGGTGTACCAAGTTCGACTGCCTATTAGGCGTTTCTGGAGAACTGGGCCTATTTGAAATCTGAAAATTGGGATTATGATATTGCTTGACATCATCTACCGCGTTGGAATATATTTGAGGCCTGACCACTTTCAGTTATACAGGGAGTAATTTGATAGAGTATGCAATTCTGAATAAATTCGTACACAAATCGTTGCATTCGTCATATTATGTTATTGTTTGACATTAAATACCGATCTCAAATATTCTTGGAACCTGACCACTTTCAATTGTACAAGGAGAGAAAAAAAAATTTGAATTTTTGTTTTCCAATTTGATAGAGTTACAATTCTAAATACATTCTGTTCTGTTCAAATAACTCACTAGTGACTACCTCTTTTCTGAATTTATTTAGCATTGTTGATATTGAACAGATTCCATGAATTTGACGCTACGTACCACATAAAATCAGAAAATCCTAAATAACTCAAAAATTATTAATTTCGGGAGCATCAATATGTTAAAACATCATTATCATTTTTCTTCGCACAATCCAACGCGATTATAAAAAAATAGGGTTCTAATTTGAAATACGAAAGTTATGAGCCAATCTTGATCCCTATTTTCGAACCATCATTTGGAACACTCTGCGACGAGTTTTTCAAAATTCTGAAAACGTCCAATATTTCTACAGTCTTCGCCTTCAAAAAGGTGAAAACGGTTTGTGTTTACGGGTTTACGATATTAAGACTGAATACACGCATGTTTATAATTCGTTGAGAATGTTCAACAAACTTCCTGAACAAATAATATCGCTTGGTAGCGTGGCTTTCAAGAGGAAGATTAAGGCTCTGCTCACCGACAATGGGTTTTACTCTGTTGACGACTTCATGGATTATAAGTTTTAAAACAGTTTATACAATAATTTTAATTGTATTCAGAACATTTGTAACATATATGTTTGTTTGTTAGTTAGTGTTGTGACACATCCTGTAATTTATTGAGGAAAATATATATTACTATTACTATTACTTTTATACCCTTTTTTCTTCAGTTTTTTCTCGATATTTTCGAAATTAATTTGACGAATGGAACGATTTGAGTACGAAGGTATTCAGAATTGCATACTCTATTAAACTCGAAAAAAACAGTTATACAAGGAAAGAAAAAAAAATTAAGAAATTTTGTTTCTCTATTTGTTTAACTGGAAGTGGTCAGGCCCCAAGAATATTCTAGATCGGTAGATAATGTCAAACAATAACATAATCGCAATTTTCATATTTCAAATAGGTCCAGATCTCCGGAAACACCTAACGGGCCGTCGAACTTTGTAGACCCTGTATGTTCATATCTAGATATTAAATACAATGTGGAATGTTTTCGTCACAAAGTAAAATTTTAAGAATCCAAACTGATTAAATAAGAGAAATGACGCTTAGAAAACATATCTCTTATGAAATTAATACTCTGGTGATTCCAATCTTTTCAAGACAATATCTTGATTGGGGTCTTTTTCTGAATCTATCACCTTTGCAAAATTTTGTTCTTTTTGTTTTGAAATGAACATCAGAATCAATTGTGAATTTTGTCGTTCTCAACTAAAATCCATGTGTTTGGTCATTATAATGTTTATTACGATAATTTCAATTGATTAAGTATCATAGATATACAGAATATACAGTTCATCATTCAATTTCACGAATTTTCCAATTCTAATTTTGAGTTTTTGATGGCTTCGCACAAAATGAAAAAAATTTTGACTTTAGAAGAGATATACTTAGCTCTGCTTTTTTTTCTAATCTGATGTTTAGATTCTATGAATTCTACTTTAAATCTAGATATTTATATAATGACTCCATCCCGAAGAAATTTACAAACTTAATTTTTTCATCTTAAACATCTTACAACTCCAATTTAAAAAAGAAAACTAATGCTTGTTCGAAAAATTCCAAGTGTGAAAATCGTTTTTAAATGGGGTATTCAAAACAACCACTTCCTCTCAATGTCCCATCATAATTCAACGCTTCTATTTTTTCGCAAATAAGTCGAGGCATTTTCAGTTCATGAGCATTTTTAATATGTTATAAAAAGCGAATACATGCGAAATATTTCTCATTCATTGAATAACAATCATGAAGTCTAATTGTAACTCCATTTCTAACCGTTCATAAAACTACTTTTACTATTTTGTTAAACCCATTTGATTATTCGAAGAAAAATAGACTATCTGACACATCAGTTAATTCATCAGCTCCATAAAAAATGACATATTTGAAATACGTATGCATATAGTCCGTTTCAAAATGATTGGCATCTCGGGCGGCTGTGGAATCTCGAAAATATGTTGGTAATATCCCATCAGTAACTTTTGAGTTCTGGGATTTAGGTTGGTGTTGATTGAAAACACTAAGTTTTGACATTTCAGAGTTTGAATTAATCTCCTGAATATATTTCGAATTTTTTTCTGTATGCTTATGTTCTTGAATAAATCGACAAATTAGTTTTGGATTTGAATATTTATCGAGTATAACCGAATTGAAAATGGCTAAAATTCATCAAGATACCCCTCGCCTCGGCTAACTACAAGGGAACGTGAAGTAGTTTATCGGCGGGACTGAGAGTTTTTCTCAACAATTTCTGCCAGTATTAATCGAGTTTTGCTAGTTATTCAGGTAACAATCATTTACTTTTTCGGGGTGTTTTCTAATAAATAAAGGAGTCTCAAAATTTCAGTTTTCACCTAGACCTGTCTGATGACAAGACAAGTCATTACAATCAGGAGTGAGCAGTGGATGGAAACGTATTCCACATTATACCTTCAAAGAGCCATTATACAAAGTTATTTTTTCTAAAATCAAAAACAATGAATAAATCAATTTGTACATCTTTTTTGAACTGCCTGAAAAGTAACTGAAATTCAATCAAAATCAACATTTGGTATATTATTTAATGAATCATGAAATGGACAGTACATATCAATAAATACAAATAATAAGTGATCTATTTTATAGCATTTGACAATTCAAATGATTCACAAATTGTCAACAAATATTTTCTATTTGTTTCAACAACTATGAAAGTGTGAAATCAGATCAGCTTTATACTTTTTGTTCCACAATACTCAGAAAAAAAAACACAGGGCGAGAACTTGGCTGAATTTTAGGTAGTAATAAAGATTGACGAAAGGTCTTCATGAAGAACGAACTTTTAGTTATCTTTGATGTAGTCTTAATTATTCAATGAATGATATCTCTACATTGGAGTTCTTCGAAATCCTGCAAGATTTCATGTTGAAGCATTCCACGCTATTTTTATTATCAATCCTGAATTTCCAATTCCCATGCTTGATCTATAGCGAAATTGTATGGGAGTGTATAATTTAGTCATCATCTATCTCAGCTTGTTTCTCTTTTGCAATTGAAGCTGAGTTTGAATATTTTTCAATACAACAATGATGAAAGTAATATAATTTCACAAAAAATTCTTCAAATTTATTTGCCTTGAAAAATCATTTAATAGGTTATATTGATTGATATATTTTAATCTATGATGAACACAGAAATTTTTAGTAACTTTTTGTAACTAGAAAACAATCATTTTGAAACGAACTATATATAATGCTAACTAAGTTGCGAAAACATAACAGCTTGAAATGAAGAATTTTAACACCCTATATAAAATATATGACACAATCCATTTTGCCGGCATGTCAACAAAAAGTTTGCGTATCTAATATTAGATGATTCTATATAGAATGATATATGAGGATAATTTACTTGAAGAGTGAAACTCACGAGATCGCTAGGGCGTTGAAGGTTTATTTCATTTCATCATGGCAATAATCAACATGTAATATTTGTTTTCCGCGGCATTCCTTTCGATTTTCAAATTGTAGGTGTAAAGTCGAAGAAAAAGTATGCGCTTGATGGTTGAGTTCCGAGAATAATTTCTATTTCACTTCATTCGTATCAAACCTTTGGTCATTCCTCAATTAGCTTATTTATCTATCCCTGGATGAGCTGTATTTTAATGAGGGTTGGCAAAACGGCATGGTTTACAGGTAAGCATTTGAGCGATTGAATTCCTCTTTTATGGCTGTTCACGAAATGAATATGCTGGAGGTAATTATTTTCATAGATACTAGGAAAAATATCTAATGGCAACAACGATTAAAACCCCATTTATCCGAACAGGTAAAATCCTTCTGCATTTCTTACAAGAAACCCTTAAATTCGTTTTGACTTTTTCTCTTCCACATAGACAAATTGGATTTAACTATTGACGTCATAACAGTTCTTCGACGGTTGTTGTTCCTCATATTCATCATTCTCCTCGAAATGATCTAGGTAAATTCATTTCCATTTTTCTATCCAAAAAAATAGTGTCAATTTGTTTGAGAAGTGATTTTACGAAAGACACCTATCCCCTCATAATATATTCTTTTTTTTTCTTCTTCACAATCTATGTAACATCAGATACCAACTAAAACAAAAGGAGTTCCTTTATCCCTCATTACGTCAAAAAACATTGGAAAAAAAAAATATATATCTTTCCCGAAGGCATATCCATTGGCAAGCCACTGGAGGTGCCTTGTGTGGGAAATTATTGATTCAATGACCCAAAAAAAGACCTCCAACGAGAAACAAATCTACTCGACAAGCAAAAGAAAACAGAAAATAGAAAACACTGTAGTAGGATCATTGTGTCTAAACATTAACAAATGAATTCTTTATGGAAAGCATTTCCTCGATCTCTCTCGGCGACATCATCTTCAACCAGTTCTTGATCTTCATCTTGAATTCACCAAGAGTTGCAGAATTTTTTATTGTTGTGGGAATCTTATTGTAATTAAGGGGGGCAAGATAGGTATGTGATCTCTGACCCACCGTTTTTGTTGTTCGTGGGAAAGTAATCCAATTTCCTCTATTTCTGGTACTGTACTGATGTTATCAATAATCTGAAGCCTACTGATATTTATATATTGAACACCAGCTTTGCATGAAAACCATTCAAGGAACCAAATTCAACCAAAACTGAGGGTGATAATCGATCACCAGGAAATCGAAGATGGTAATCAAGGCATTTCCTTGAGGTAGATTTGTTCTAAGGACTCTTTATATTTCATAAAATAAGATTTGGGTATGAAAATAGAAAATTATAGATCCAATACAAAAATTAGGTTTAAAAATGTATTCAGGTAAAAAATATAGGTATACATCAAAGAAATACAAAAGGGCTCATTCATGACACAAGATCAATTTTAATTTCGCATCAGTCCTATCAACATAAATATAATAAAATATTTGATACAAAGCATAAACTAAACTTATCAGAAATATAATCATTTCACATTCGTTCAGTATACCTACTGTGTTTCGAAACTATAGTTTCAAATTGAATAATATATGTGTATTGATGAACCTTCGAGAATTCTCGACTCGAGAATGAGGTCATAGGATGAAAATGATTGGAACAATAGACGAATAATGTAGAAAAATATATTTTAGTTCAAAATATATACATCGACGTGAAACAATAATATATGCTACAAAAATAAGTGTAATTTCAAATCAGTCATATCAATATAATAATAAATATAATACAATCATATCTGATACAAAGCAGTAATTAATTCGATGAGGAAGAAAATTGATTTTCAATTTTTACATTTGTTCAGTAGTTTAACCATGCATTAGTAGGAAATGAATACTTCAATTCAGCACATCACAATTTTGGTTCTGCAATACGGGCATGTTGTACTTTGATTCAGCCAGTCCGATATGCATTTATAATGGAATTCATGCGTACAATCTGCCGTTAGAACAATACCGCCCAAGGGATCCAAACAAATTGGACAGGTGTCTTCGATTCTGTAAAATAAAAATTTGTCATTAATTACATTTTTTTCGAGAGCATTTTTTAGCTCGAAATTCATAAAAGCACTGAATTAGAACGGGTTTTCATATTAGTTTCATTAAATCGCAAAGATAATAGTTCAAATTCCAGTAAGAACAACATTTGAGAAAATTAAAAGCCATCAAATGAATTTAAGATCATAATCTCAGAGCCGAAAACTACAACTGAAATAATACTTTACATTTGAATTAATTTTAATAAGTACCTTGTTTTCTCATCGTCCCGATATTCAATTTTCATTTTTTGCACCATTTCTGGTTGTATGTTATTCTCCTCTTCGTTGCCATTAGGGATGATGAATTGTTTCAGTAAACAATCGTATAAGACGTAAGCGGACATACCAGCAGCCAGAGCAAATTCTAACATTTTTTCACTTAGAGTAAAAATCTCACAGGTAACCACCAAAACTGCAAAAGATCTTTGCAAACTGAACACTGAGGTGAGGAACCTGAGCTATATGAAACCTAACCAACTTTCTATGGATTAGAAGTCATAGATATTGATAGAATATTCTTTTTTTTTGTCCGAGTCTCATTACAAATTTACCATTGTATGTTTTAAAAAATTTCAGATGTATAAAATATTTCTGTACCCGAACAGTTTGAATTATCTCACGTTCGGAAAGTATATCAATTAAAATTCATTAGATCCAAAAAATTTGCTCTTTCAAAATTCAGATGGCAGTTGGGGTGCGCGGGAAATATCTCCTTTCAGATATTATATGTACCTATTAATGTTTGAAAATGAAATAATGAAGTTTTCGGAATCTTGATGATGATAAATCGATAATAGAGGGTGTACCAAGTTCGACTTCCTATTAGGCGTTTTTGAAAAACTGGCCTTATCGAAATCTGAAAATTGGGATGATTTTATTGTTTGACATTATATATCGATCCTAAATATTCTTGGAGCCTGACCACTTCCAGTTATACAGGGAATAAAAAAAAATTCAAAATTTTTTTTTCAATTTTTTTTGTTTTCGAATTTGATAGAGTATGCTATTCTAAATACATTCGTGCTCAAATCGTTGCATACGTGAAAATACTTACCAAAATATCTAGAAAAAACTGAAGAAAAAAGGGTGATGAGAGTATTCGGTATTATGTTTGTTATTCCTAACCTAGATATCGTAAGCACAAATCGTTTTCACATTTTTGAAGGCGAAGACTGTGGAAATGATGTTCATTTTCAGAATTTTGAAAAACCTGTCACAGGTTTGGTTGAAAAATTGGGATCAAGATTGGTCTATTACGTTTTTCAAATTAGAAATCTATTTTTTTATGATTGCGTTGGATTGTGGGATGAAAAATGATGATAATGTTCCAACATGATAATGCCCCTAATATTAATAATTCTTGAGTTATTCAGGATTTCTTAATTTCATGTCGTACCTACTTCATTGAATCTGGTTCATATCAACAATGATATTGGTCATAGAAAATAAATTGTTTAAATAACTCACTAGTGACTACTTCTTTTATCAATTCATATATCATTGAATAGTTAGGTGAAATTATTCCTAATGGACCACGGCCAATGAGCCCGAAAGACTCTTTTCATATCATATATCATTGTTGATATGGAACAGATTTCATTAATACATACTACATACAATCATAAAAGTTTTCAAATTTGGGTTTCATTCGAAAATGAAATAATGCAGTTTGTAAAAGTTTTCAATGTGAAAAGATGAGTCGACAATATATTCATATCTATATATAGAATACAACCTGAAATATTTTTATCTTAAAGTAGAATTAATAAATTCGAAACTGATAAGAAAGTCGAAGAAAGAGTATGCGCTTTATGAACTTCTTAGTCATTCTTCATTTAGCTTATTCATCTCTTGATGAGGTTTGACAAAACGGCATCCTTAACAGGTAACGATTTGAACTCTTAAGCTCCTTTTATTGCGGCCGTTAACGAATAAATATGTTGATGGTAATTATTTCGAAAGATACTAGGAAAAATATCTCAGGGCAACAATTTATCCGATCAGGTAAAATCCTATTGCATTTCTTACAAGAAACCCTGAAATCCGTTTCGACTTCTGCATAATACAATACCTACATAATCTGATTCATGAAAGAAATACAATGAGTATCATTCATGATACAAGAACAATTTGAAGTTTGAATCAGTCTTATCAACATAAATATAATAAAATACTTGATACAAAGTATAAATTAATCTCATGAGAAATATGATCATTTTTTCCATTTTACATTTGTTGAGTAATTTTAAAATTTAGTTGGATCTTCAATTATTATGAAGTTAGAGAGGGTAAGCAAGAAAAGATCAGATTTTATAATAAATGTGTATAAACAAACCTCTGATATTTTACAACTTGAGAATTGGGTCGCGAACTAAAAAATAAATGTAACGATACACGAATAATGTCAAAAAATATATTTGAGTTCAAAATATATACATCGAAGTGAAACAATAATTCATGATACAAGAAAAAGTTGAATTTTAAATCAGTCCTACCAATATATATTATTATAATACAATACTTTATACAAAGCATATACTTATTCAACGAGAAAGATAAAACATTTTGAAATATTACATATGTTCAATAGTTTCTCTAAGAATTAGTACAAAACGAATATCCTAATTCAGCACAGCACAATTTTGATCCTGCAATACGGGCAGGTTGTACTTTGTTTCAGCCAGTCCGATATGCATTTATAATGGAATTCATGCAAGCAATCTGTCGTTAGAACAATACTGCCCAATCGATCCAAACAAATTGGACAGGTGTCATCAATTCTGTAAAATAAAAATTTGTCATTAATTACATTGTTTTTTTTCGATGGTATATGTTAGCTCGAAATTCATGAATTTGAACTGGTTTAGATAAAACATGAAACGATGTTTCAATTCGATTAGTTCCATTCAATCATGAATTCAAATTTCAATAGAAATAATAATTGAGAAAAATAAATAGCATATCAAATGAATTTAAGATCATAATGTCAGAGCCGAAAACTACAACTGAAATAATACTTCATATTTAAATGAATTTCGATAAGTACCTTGTTTTTTCTTCATCCCGATATTCAATTTTCATTTTTTGAACCACTTCTGATTGTATGTTATTCTCCTCTTCAGTGCCATCGGGGATGATGAATTGTTTCAGTAAACAATCGTATAAGACGTAAGCGGACATACCCGCAGCCAGAGCAAATTCTAACATTTTTTCCCTTAGAGTAAATATCTCACAGGTAACCACCAACTGCTAACTGCAAACTGAAGAACATGAGCTATATGAAGCCTCACCAACTCTCTATGGTCTAGAAGACATGGAGATCGGTAATATTTTCTTTTTCTTTTTGTCCGATTCTCATCACAAATTCACCAATAAGGCCAGGTTTTACAATCGAAGGTTAACTTTTGGTTCAGGAACTTTTGTAGGTTAGGCATTTCACAATGCCACGAAACGTGGTTAACTATCAACCAAAACCAACACCGGAAGTGTGGGTAAACCTGAAGTTAATTCAAGAACCATATAATCATGTATATGTATTTAACCTAAAATGTTTGCCTGATCTGAAAATTATTTGTTATTTATTGATATGCATTTAATGCAATTTGATTTCAACGCTTTTAGCAGTGATGAAGAGGAATGTCGTAGATAAATTTTTTTCGAAATTAACGACGAATATGATTTTTTTCAATTCAGATTATTGAAAAGCTGCGTTTTTTCATATTTTATTCAGTGTATGCTGAATATTCTATTCTAAACCAAATAGAACATTGTATAGCTCTTAAACATCTTAGGTGCTAAAATGTTACATCATAAATGAGTAAGATCTGAGTGAACCGAACATGGCATCAATTATAAAATATTTAGCAAACCAAATCATAAAAAAATAGGGTTCTAATTTGAAAAACGAAAGTTATGGGCCAATCTTGATCCCAATTTTTGACCCAACATTTGGAACACCCTGTGATGAGGTTTTCAAAATTCTAGAAATGTACAATATTTCCACATTCTTCGACTTCAAAAATGTGAAAACGGTTTGTGCTTAAGGTATCTAGATAAGGAATAACAAACATAATACCGAATACTCTTTTCTCTCTTTTTCTTCAGGTTTTTCTCGATATTTTTGAAAGTATTTCGACGAATGCAACGATTTGAGTACGAATGTATTCAGAATTGCATACTCTGTCCAATTCAAAAAGATAAAAACAGAAAAAAAAATTTTGAGAATTTTTTTTTCGCTCTCTGTATAACTGAAGGTGGTCAGGCTCCAAGAATATTTTAGCTCGGTAGATAATGTCAAACAATATCATAATCCCAATTTTCAGATTTCAAGTAAGTCTAGTTCTCCAGAAACGCCTAATAGGCCGTCCAACTTGGTACACCCTGTATATTATGCGGAAGTCAAAATGGATTTTAGGGTTTGTTGTAAGAAATGCAGTAGAATTTTACCTGTTTCGATAAATGGGTTGTTAATCGTTGTTGGCTTAAGGTATTTTTCCTAGTATTTCATCTATGGGAAATTCATTTCGTCATCGTAAGCTCAAGTGTATCATATTTTGAGGTTCGATGTTGGCTTATCTTCACATGAAACAGGCGTGTATTCGTGAATTTCTGCAGTTTCGTTGTTTTTTTTCCGTTTTTTGATAGTGTTTGAATAGAGACCTCAACTCGTACGATTGTGACTTTCGACTGTGAATCGTTCAGTATTTAAATCAATCAACGAGTTTTACAGTGATTATAATTGTCATAATTCATTGTTCCAGTCCGGTTTGATTTACCTGCGAACCGCGAAAGAAATCTTTTGGCCATATTGTATTTATTCGCTTATCTCTGTGTCACTGAACATCTTGTATTCCGTTCTCTTCTGCTAAGGCTTCCATACCCTCCAAGTTTTGTCGCAGGCATGGAAAATATTCAGGAGCTTGTTGCTGTCATCAGGGAGGAATTTTCTAGGCAGACTGCTGCTCTGAGAGCTGAATTCGAAAGTTTCACTCAAGAGTTAAGAAGGAGCCTTAATGGGGCGATCGAAAGGATTTCTTCCTTGGAAAGGAAGATGGAATCTGCTGAAGCTGAGATTCTGTCGATGAAGCGATCTTGGAGGAAAAATAACATAATTGTCTCTGGCCTTGCGGTTGGAGAAGAAATCGAGTCCGCCTTCATCCAGAATATGAAGAATCTGCTCAATATTGATCTTCCTGTGCATGCTATAAATGATATTTATAGATTGAGTAAAAATATGAACCCGTCCATCAAGGTTGAATTCTCATCATACCGGTACAAATCTATTGTAATGAAAAATAAAAACAAGCTCAAATCTACGAAAATATTCATCAATGATGACTTATGCTATGAGGATCGAGAGCGATTGAAGCTGCTGAAAAGGCATCTCCATCTGGCTAAATCTAAGCATCTCAATGCCTATATAAAAAATGGAAAATTGTTCATAAATGGGAAAGCTGTGCTGCCTGAGGACTTAATAAACATTCCACATGATGAGATCTTGATTAACAGGAGCATGGAGCAATCTGAGGTAGAAAAAACTAAGGATGCTTCTAATACAGCGGCTATTGTATCTCGCTATGAACAACTGGCTGATAAATATAAACACGTTGAAGCCATGGAGGGTGGGAGACTGCAGGGTGAGAGCACGAACTTAGAGAATTTACTACAAAACACGGAAGATATAACCAGGCACTTAAGATCTAGACTCAAACCAGTGACATCTGGGACTGGAGCCATAACCAAAACTGCTTCTAGGAAGAAGAATTAGTTAAGTTATTTTTTTTTCTTTTTTGTTTTGTTTGTCACATTTTTCTTAATATTTTTCATTGATTTTCATTGACATATATTTGTATAATTTTTTTTCCTTCTTTTTTTTTTCTTCTCTTCATGATGATTATCGCTCACTTGAATGCAAGATCTTTGTTTTCGAAGATGGGGGATTTAGCTGAGACAGTAGATTCTAATAATTTAGATGTTGTGGGTATTACGGAGACCTGGTTTGATGATAGCATTAATACGGCTGATGTTTCACTTCCGGGGTTTAAGTTGATCCGTAGCGACAGGGTCGGTAGAGGTGGAGGTGTTTGTATGTATTTGCGGGAGCATTATAAGTTTAAAGTAATTAAGTTCGACTTCGAATTCGAGAGTCCCGTTGAATGCCTCTGGATTCAGCTGCGTGTCAGAGGATTAAGCGTTATTATTGGTGTAATGTATAGACCCCCAAGTCGAAAGAGGCGTGAATCTAGACTAAATTCTTTTGTCAATGATGTTGATTCCATGTTGAATTGTGTGTGTCCTATGGCTGATTGTGTTTTCTGTATCGGTGATGTCAATGTTAACCTCCTCGAGTCGTCGAACCCCTTGTCTGAATGTTTTTCCTCATATGGTTTCGAGCAAATAATCCAGGAGGCCACAAGAGTCACTCTCAAATCGAGTTCGCTACTGGATCCAATTTTTGTGAGGTGTCCCACCAATATTATGGGAGCAAGTGGCGTGAAAAACATGTCTCATATGAGTGATCATTGTTTGGTGTTCTGTGAATGCAACTTACCTAGACCCAGAAGAGAGCAAAAATATATAACTTATAGGGATTTTTCTGGTTTTGATCGTGACGCTTTCCTTCATGAATTGAGATCCGAGCGGTGGCACATACTCTTATGTGAACCTAATATAAATAAAAAAGTGCAAGTTTTCAATGACATTCTGTTGGGCGTTTATGATCGTCATGCTCCTGTCAAACGGAGGAGAATCTCGAAACCCAAGGCGCCATGGTTGACTGATCGGCTCAGGGGTTTGATGAGAAGGCGTGATTGTGCATTGGCTGCATTCAGAAGGTCTGGCTGTGCGGAGGATTGGCGTGCGTATAAGAAGTTAAGAAATGTTACTCTGGCTGAGATTAGGCGTAGCAAGAAGTTATATCTCATAGCTGCTAGTTCCGATGGAAATGAGGCTACATGGAGGGCTTTAAAGTCTCTGAATGTTGCCAAAATCAAGGCAAGATCTATACCAGATTGTCTGAAGGACGCGGATTCGATTAGCGATTTTTTCTCTGCTTTCAATGGTACATCGGGTGATGATGTTTGCATTGATAACATCACGTATTATAACAACAACTTTCATGAAGGTGATCTATCATTTCACTTCAGAGTTGCAACGCTTGAGCAGGTGAGATCCATTATGGCCGGTATTCGAACGAGAGCCATAGGCGACGATGAGGTTACGCTGGATATGCTCATTCATTCGTTTCCAGTTGTCGAGTTCTATGTTCAGCATTTGGTCAATAGCTGCATACTTGCCGGTGTGTTCCCCGTGCAGTGGAAGTGTGCTATTGGTATTCCCCTCCCGAAGATCGTGGACCCTGCATCCTTTTCTGATCTGAGGATCATTAGTATTCTTCCACTTTTGTCCAAGGTTCTGGAGAAGGTGTTGTCTGAACAGATTTCACAGTACTTCAATGAATTTAATTTGCTGCCATCATACCAGTCGGGCTTTCGAAAGAATCATAGTACTGCAACTACTCTGGCATCAGTAACAGATAAGATATTTCATGATCTTGATGAGGGTTACTCTGTACTTCATGTTTTGCTTGATTTTTCGAAGGCATTCGATACGATAAATCATGCTCTACTGTGTGCAAAGCTCAAGTTTTTCGGCTTCTCCATCTCGGCAGTTTCAATGATACGGTCGTTCCTAAAATTCAGAAGTTTAAAGGTACTGGTGGACGGCGTATGTTCCGCACCGAAATCTATCCGAGCAGGCGTTCCCCAGGGTTCCATTTTGGGACCACTGTTATTCATCATTTATGTGTCAGATCTATTTTCACACTTAGTTTATTGCACTGCTGAGGCATTCGCTGACGATGTTCAGTTGTTGTTCCGGTTTGGTAGGGGCGACTTGAATTTGGCTTCGGCTAAGGTGAATCGGGACCTTGAGACCATTCAGCAAATGTGTAAATCACATAATCTTTCCATCAACGCTTCAAAAACTAAGTGTATTGTCTATAGTAGAAAAAAGGATAGGGAAATAATCAAAGCTACCTTGGAGCTCAATCTGGGCGGGGATGGGCTGGAGGTGTGTGATGGCGCAAGGAATCTGGGAGTTTTTTTTGATGAAGATTTGAGATTCCGTAAGCATGTTTCAAATCTGGTAAGATCGGCATTTTATAAGCTTAGAATTCTTTTATTCGGCTCGTAAATACTTGACCTTTCGTATGAGGAAGGATCTATCAGAGGTGTTGGTCTTGTCAACTTTCAACTACTGCGACATAATTTATGGACCCTGTTTAGATGCTTTCCACAAAAGGAGAATTCAGCTTGTGCAGAATTGGTGTTGTCGATTTGTTTTCGGTCTTCGTAAATTTGATCATGTGTCTGCTAAAATAAGGGATCTCGGTTGGTTACGGATGGAACTAGGGTTAAGCTGCACTTGGGATGTTTTGTGTTCAAACTCATGAGGAATCCCATTGATAACAGGATCATGGATCAACTGTTCCTAGATCTGGTGTTCATTCAATCAACATCAGATACCCGTACAGGTTTGACAATTCCTGCCCATCGAACGGCTGGGTTTCGCAGGTGCTTTTCATATAATGCTGCGAAAGTGTTCAACTCTTTTGGTGTGGATTTTAGAAATTTCACATCATTTTTCGCGTTCAGGTCTCAGCAAGAGTCTTTCCTGTCTTCTAGAGAGTAAATACATGTTTTTTTAGTTTTTGCCTTTTTTGTTTTTTTTCAGTATGTATCGATGATTATTTGATAACGTTAGATGAATGCAGACTGTTTTTTTTGGTCTGATTATGTACTTCATTACCTTGGGCTGTTAATTGTCTGTT